>CM040447.1:8488086-9688086 GCA_022749755.1 Azadirachta indica | reverse complement strand
ATCTCTAAAACCCTAATGGTATAGTAAAGAGACTTGAACGATATTTTTATACTGAACCCAACTGATATATAAACTAAATTACGTTGAAAATTGAACAAAACATAGAATTAAATGCCGTAATATTTTTTTTACCCATAGCCCTTGTGATTCAATAAACCAATACACATTCGTGATAGTTATCACATTTAAGATTAAATATTTTAAATTATATATATAATATAAATAAAAATAAATACATTTCCTTGGATTCCTCACAAAATTTTCTTGGTATGATAAATTGATTTTTTTGTCTTTCTTGCCATAATAGATTGGCTTTTTGATCCTTCTCATATATAACGTCAATTGTTGATATCAAATTTTATCACCTAATATTAACTAATAAATTCTTTTGTATGTGAAAAAGAAAAAAGTCCTTCTGATCTATACTTTCCCTTTGCTTATATACTTTTCTTTTTTCTCTTTTGATTAAGCATCTTAGAATTTTATTTTAATGAGATTCATATAGAAAAGTTGGTAACTTGAGGCTTATTCTATTTCTATTGACTGAGTTAGATCTAATCGTTAAAAAAGCTCTTCTCTTCCTTAAGCCCAACCTGCGTAGCTTAGGAAAGAAAATAAGGGTATAATAGAGTGAGAAACCCAAAAAAATATGAAGGTAAAAAATATGAGGCCTAACATCTCTCTTTGCTATTACGGCAATCATTACCATTGATTGACATAAAAATACTATATTATCTTTTTTTTAATGATAATATGTTATTGGTAACTAATTATTAAGGTTTTTTGAAACTAGTTGCACTTATTATTCTAATAGCCTAAATTTTAAAGATTAAACACTATTTACCTTTTTTTAATGTTTTTTAGACTATAATGCGAAATTATCTTAATGCCTTTAACTAAAAAATGGCTACTTTGCACTATATAAGATTTTTTTAAAAAAGAAAAACGATGAGGGTGAAAACATAATTTATGCATGAGGAAATATACTTTGTATTTTTCAAATAAAATATGTACAAGAAAGGTCTTTATATAGGCATACAATGAGAGGAAGAAAGAAATAAATTTATGTACAATTAATTGCATCAAATCAAATGAAATCACAATAATAAAATCATAAAAGAAAAGGAAACAAATTATTGATAATCTTACAAATCAATGCAATAATATCATACAATAATATTATGTCTAATTTGAAAGATATCATTAACAACCCCTCTCAAACTCATGATGGCTTAATAAAAGTTAAATTGAGTTTGAACACCAAGTCACAAAAATGTCTAGGAGGATGACATTTTATAAACATATTTGCTAGTTGATCAGAGGAGGAGATTGAACAAAGTGTAGTAGTGCATATAGTGATATATTGACCAAAAAAATGACAATCAATTTCAATGTATTCAGTGCGTTCATGAAAAACATCATTATGGCCAATATGAATAGCACTACTATTATCACAAGTAAGGAAAGGGGAACTAAAATGATGAACACCCATATCACTGAGTAACCATTGAAGCCAAGTAATCTCTTGAATAGCATCAGCAAGGGCATGGTATTCGGCCTTTGTGCTAGATTTTGCAACGAATGTCTATTTTTTACATTGTCAAGAAATAAGAAAGTCTCCCAAAAAGAGACAAGAACTAATAGTAGAGTGTCGATCGATAGGATTTCCAGCCTAATTTGCATCAAAGAAGGCATGTAGCTTTAGAGATGAGTGTATAGAGAAATGAAGCTTATGAAACAAAGTGCTTTTCATATAACGGAGAATATGGAGAACAGCTGCATAATAACGAGAGCGAAGAGCAGACATGTACTAGTTCACAATATGAACAACATGAGATATATCAAGTCGAATAATATTGAGATAAACCAAGCTATCCACCAGTTGTCTGTAAAGGATGGCATCTTTAAGTGGAACCCTATCAAATGGTGTGAGTTTGGCATTTGGTTCAAGTGGAGTAGCGGTGGTTTTATTGTCTGTCAAACTAGCTCGAGTAAGCAAATATGAAATATACTTAGCCTAAGAAAGATAGTAACCATCAGTGTCAGAAAGTACCTTCAAACTAAGAAAATAATTAAGTGGACCAAGATCTTTCATCTTAAAGTATTGTTGAAGTAAGGTCTTGAGAGTAAATATTCCATCAACATCATCACCAATATTGATTATATCATCTACATAAAGTAACAGGAGAATGTAGCCTTGGTCTATGTGGCGAATAAAGATAGCTACATCATAAGAGCTAGAATGAAAGCCAAGTTACTAAATAATAGTAATAAACTTGGTAAACCAAACTCAAAGACCTTGCTTGAGACTATATAGAGCATATCGAAACTTGTAGATTTTGCGTGGCAGGTATAAGTATCTTGGAGGGGGTTTTATATAAACATTTTCAGTTAGATTGCCATTGAGAAAAACATTTTTCACATCCGTCTGAAATAGTACCCATCTACACATAGCAGCAACCGCTAGCAAGCTTCGGACAGAAGTTATACGAGCAACAGGAGTAAAGATTTCCTCATAGTCAATGCTATATTCCTAAGTGAACCCTTTTACAACAAGTTTGGCTTTGTAACGTTCAATCAAGTCATCAGCTTTGGTCTTGATTTTATACACCCATTTATAAATAATGGCTCATTTACGAGGTAGGAGCTTAATTAAGTCCCAAGTATGTGAATTTTCAGGCTTCTGCAGTTCTTCTACCATTGATTGCTGCCAAACAGGATTAAAACTAGTCTCAAAATATAATTGAATCTCATATAAGGAAAAAAGTAGTTGAGAAATAGTGATAATCTCAAAGTTTAATAGGAAGTGCTCATATCCAATTTGATTGACGAGGTGGAGGAGGAATATTAGTGGACGAAGTTGTGATGTCAGGTGTAGATCTAAAAGGCAAGGTCATTTACTCAAGACGAGGTGGTGGTACAATAGACATATTTGTTGAGAGTTCATCTATGGTACCTATATCAGTTTCATCAAGAAATAATTCTATAGCATCATTAGTAAAGAAGGGAGTGAGATGAGACTCAAAACTTTGAAGGAGAGGAAAACATTTTATGTTCTTAGAAAATAATATGATGTGATATACGAAGTCTATTAGATACAAGATTCCAACACCTATAATCTTTATGTTCAATGTTATACCCAAGAAAACAACACAGATGACTTTAGGTTATAATTTAGTATACTTATGAGCTTGAAGAAGAACAAAGCAGGCACAACCAAAGACTTTAAGAAGACTATAGTTAAGTGGAGTCTTATAAAATATTTTGTACAAAGATTGATTATCGGTAAGTGGAGAAGGAATAGATTAATAGTATAAACTGCAGCAAAAGCTATTTTCCCCCAAAATTGTTCTAGACAAGAGGTTGAGACAAGGAAAGCATGGACCGTTTCAAGAATATGCCTGTGTTTTCGCTTAGTACAGCCATTTTGTTGGGATATACTAGGATAGGATTGTTGATAAAGAATGCATTGGTTTAAAGGAGATGTAGAAACTCAAAATCCCTGTATTCCATAACATTATCAGTGTAAAAAACTTTAATAGAATAAGAGAATTGCATTTGAATCATTTGAACAAAAGTACTGTAGATTTTTGATAACTTTGACATGTGCTTCATAAGATAAATCTAAGTATAACATGAATAATCATCAATAAAAATGAAAAAATACTTGAAACCTCCCATTGTAACATTAGGTGAGGGCTGTTGTGGATTTTAATAAATGCAAGTGCACGTTATTACTACAAGTAATATATGATAAGTTACATATCATTCTCATGAGAACTGATTAATTTATTAATTATTGAAGATAATTAATCCTAAATTTATTTGAAAAATTCATTTAATGTTTGATTAATAAGAAATTGCAGAAAATTAAATTAAACTAACAAAGTAAACTTGTGAATTTTAATTGATTAAAATACTGGGCTAGTAGATTTCATCATAACTATTCAAATTTAATTCTTTAAGTTGTATTGTTTCAATTTATTCCTAATACTGACAGAAAATTATCCTAATTTATTTGATAATCTTTTTCAAGATTTATTAAAAATACTTAAACATATTAATTCACTATATTTCTATATGAATCAAATTACATAAAAGTTCATTAAAAATAGTGATAATTATTCTAAATTCTACACGAATCATGATAGCATATTTCTATCTAACATGTAATTTATAACATTCATTACCAGATCAAAACACATAAATCACTTCTCAGATTATTATGGTTCATAAATTAATTAATTATTGGCCAAATATTCAAAAGCTTTAAGCAAAATAATGAATGCTCAGTATTGAATAACAAACCATAAACAACACAATTTTCTGGAAAATAAATGTTTTTAACTATATTACATCTTTGCCCTAGTTTAGAAAATTTAGTTTCTTATTGAATAATGAAAAATTACACAAAAATCAAACATTTTAAACATAAAAATACAAAAAAGAAGATTTGGAAGGAAATGATTCTAACTCTATTCTTTTCTTTTTTGAAAAATAAGTAATCTTTCTTCTCTTTTGTACTCCAAGTTGAGAGAAAAAACTAACATACTTCCTCTTCTAACTGCTGCCTCATTGTTAGAATATTAAATTCTAAAACAAAGGGTTATATTTATATTCTCTTCAAATCAAGGATTAGGCTTTGACCTTTACTTGGGTTTTGAGCTTTATTTATGCTTTTTGAAAAGAATGCAATTCGGTCCATTTAACTTGGCCCAAATCTCTTCTTCAATTTTAATTGGCTGGAAAATAAAATTCTTTTTCAATTTTTGCAAATAAAAGCACAACGAATGAAAATAAAAGTAAACAAGTAAAAATGACTATATAATATTAAGAATCCTTCTTAATATTTGTGTAGAAAAAGTACAAATATATATATAAAAAATTGATATATCAAGGGCCCTTAGCACGTAGCCACTTGCCACAGTCGACGCGTGTAAGCCATGCACCACTCCTCAATGACAAGTCAGTGACTACAACATGGATTAGTACGTTTGGTTTTTTAATCAGAGGCTAAGTTGAAGCTCAAGTGACAAAAACTTTATTTGTTTTATGACTCAGTCCTCTAACGAGGCATTGCCCAAAAGCATGCATATGTCTGGACTGCATTATAATTGAATTAGATTTCTGTCAATTTAAGAACAAATATTTCAGAGTCTTGTGAGTAGATATTCAGAACATATAATAATTATATTATCTAAATTTTCAGTAAAATTTTGATAATATGTTAGTAGTTGTAAATTGTAATTGTAATATTAGAAAAATTCAGAAATATGCATAAATTATATCATTGAAAAGCTTATTAAAAACTATATATTTTCAATGGATACTAAAGTTAAGCAATTCTGACTAGTCTACATAAAGTTCTAGGTATAAAGCATCAACATGATCCAAATAAAAATGATTTTTAGTCCTTATCACAAGCTGCAAAATAAAAGACAAAAAAAAAAAAAATTCATCTCTAGTAGTATTACAAACAAAAAAAAAAAACATGGTCAATATTTTTTTCCGAAGAACAATAGAGTTTCATTAAACACAAATGCATCCAAATATCCAATGTGTAGAATTTCATACCAAATAAAAAGCACACAAACACATACAAATTTTATATGAACAAAATTCTCTACTCTGAAAGGACAAAAAACTTCTGTATGAATTTTCATGTACAAAATAAATGATATAAATTGAATCAAACATGAGAATTAATTAACTTTATCTATATGTCTTAAAAGACAATTTATAAATGATATAAATTGAATCAAACATGAGAATTAATTAACTTTATCCTTTTGTACATAGAAAAATTAATAATATTTTTTTCAATCAAATTAATAAAACATGAACATCACAAAATTCAACACAATATATTACATCTAACTAAAAACAAGGAATGAACCATACAAGCTTCAATACCAATGTTAATTATAAAGATATATGAAAGTATTTTAATTGAAAGAATCTTGAACAGGTAGCTCAACAACTTTTAGTTGGATGTAGGCAACTTACATGAACCGATTTATTCTTCTCACACACAATAAAACACTCCGTGATTTTTTTTTTGTTTTTAATTTTTGTGCTCTATATTTTCCCTGTGTGAAAAAACATAGGTAGCACTCTTTTATATAGTACTTGAGAAATAAGTAAAAGTCTTGTGATTAATCAAAATAAGAGTTTTATCTCTTATCTACATAAACGTTGATCAAAATAAATTAGTAACATGCATCTCTCAAAATGTGTTATAATGCTTATTTAAAATATATATTATTTATTACATCCAATTGGACTGAGTAGGATCAATCTATCATAGGCGATCCATTAACCCATATCCACAGAAACAAAACCTATTAATCTTACACGAAGTTATCCAATGAGATATCGTGGCTCCCAATAGATTAATTTGGCTTGTTGCTTTCGTTGAGATGTCTACTATCATGTCCTCTTGTTTCCCAATGGCTTGAATCCTCTTCAAAGTTTCACCAATTTTAACACTAGATTTAACGGTCTTGAAATTCCAATAAAGTGCAAAAATATGGTACAATTGATAGCTTAGAATTACCAGTGACTTCACATAATAAGAAGTGATCTAATATGGTTAGGTTTGAACCATTATAATCTTTAGTACAGCTATTTCTTATCCTGTACACTAGGGAGTGCAACAAGACTTAGTTATACAAGCTTGCGTAATGAATGTGAACTTGTGATGACAAGCCTTGTAGAAGGAAGAATATTTTAAACAATATGAAACAAAATCTTTATAGAAATAATTTTTTTTTATTTTAGAATCCAACACAACATTAATTTATTTCATAAAGGAAAAATACGACATGCAGATTTACACCAGCAGAAGCATAAATGCTACAAGAATCAATTACAGTAAACAACCAAACATATCTTAACTCTACTGTAGTACAAGGGGAACGTATGGTAACAACGATTTATTTAATGTTTTTTGATAATTTAAACAAGATAATAATGTTGAAGGCATAGAAAATAGAAATCAAGTTGGAGCTTTCCTGATAACTTTTTAAAATCTCCATTCTTCGCCTCTGCTTTTTTCGATTTGATCTTTATGGTTAGTGCTACAGCAGAACTCTTGTAATATATATTGTAGTAGTGAAACTCCCAGATCTGAAATGGAAATTCAACAAATATGACTTTATAGCTCTTCAAGTGTACAGATTTAAAGGAAGAGATTACTACAACAGTATAAACAATCAAAAATTCTAAAAACCGACATAATTTTAGATTTAGGTGGAGATAAACTATTATGAAGTGAGTATAATTCATTACATAGAAGTACACCACTATAGATCTAAATGTAAGTGAAAATTTGCATTTATTAATGAAAAAAATTAGAAAATAAAGAAATTTCACCGGAAATGGAGATCTTCTCTATCTTTGGTGAAGTTTGAAGTGAAATAAACAAAGAATTATAAGTTTGAAAGTGGAGAAAGAGGGGAGAGGAAAGTTCGAGAGAGAGGTTTCCTAATCTGCTCAGGATAAATATAGAAATAGTTATTAATCACAGAAGAAGTTGCAATATTACGTTTGAAATTTAAAATCGTCACCGTCCAATTGTTTATGGCAAATCATTAACATGATGATGTCAAACTTTTTTACGATTTTTATCTTCTTATCATCATCTTCTTCTTATTCCACTTCAGTTATTCCTCCTACCTATGTTTTTTATTTGATACATTATGTTGAGGGGAATATTTTGTTTATGAAGTTTTAGAACTTGGAAAATAGTTGATTAGCATGATGGATGGAGTTTTTAACATAATCTATAAAAATATGGTGATTTTGAATAAATTGATGATAAAATGAAATTTGAACACTGAAAAATCCACCACATAATCTGACATAAAAATAGTAGTTATGAGAAAATAAAAATGCAATCTTCTTACATATAAATTGATGATATTTTAATAATAAAAGAAATATAAAACCCAAAAATTGGTATGTAATCTAATAAAAAAATACATTTATGTGATAAAAAAGATTTAATATTTTGCATATAAGTCAATACATTTTTGGTTAATAAGTAAAGAAATCTAAATCCCGAAAAATTTGGTATATAATCTGATAGCAAAATTGTAATTATAAGAGACAGAAGATGTAATTTTTTGTACATAAAATAATGCAACTTTAATACTAAGAAAAGAAATGTGAATTTTAAAGAATTCAAAATACAATTAAGTACAAAATTTGTATCATTTTACATTGCAACAACACTTTATACCAAAATTCTTGCCAAATACATAATATATTCTATTTTTTAAATCATACAATACTTTCAATAGAATAATTTACCAAATACTTAATTATTTTTTCATGTACAACTGTTTATTTCTTAAGTATAACAATAATCGATTATAACACTTGAAATCTAGTATTTAGATCTTTGTCTTTTTACATGTGAATACATTTCTATTTAGATATAAGTATTTATGACTTAAACACTTGCAAAATGTTATTACATAGTTTAAATTTTACGAAGAATTAAAAATAAAATTATATATGTTTTTGTTTAGCCTAAACAAAATTATGGATTAATTTTAAATTAATCTCTTCATGTTTTGACAATGGCCAAACTACTCCCAATATTTACAAAAATATTCATTACGTCCCTGAATCTTGAAATAAAGCTATTAACATTAAACATACTAGGGTATATTAGTCTTTTTGTGTTCTATTGAATAAATAATTTTGGTACTAAACAATAATATTTTTTACTTTAGTAAATTTATCAAGAAAAGAAAAATTGTGTAGAAAGACTTAACTGATGCATATTTAAATTTTTTTTTATAAAGTTATAATTTAAAAGTAATAGAAATTTAGCTTATAAAATTTTAACATAGAAATTGACAAAGTGAGGTGCAATGCAAATATCAAATTTTCAAAGTAGCGACATAAATGTTATTTTCACCAAAATTTGAAGTCTATATATCATTTAGTCAATACAACAACATCAACAACAACAACAATAATAAAAGGCACTACATAACTTAGTTAATTACATTGAAGCTCCTAATTATTATTCCGATACATAGATAATTTATTAAAATATCCTTGACTTTTGTTCTAATACTCTAAATCCCCATTTTATTTGACTTTTTTATCAACCAAAAAGGTTTTTTAATAATAAAAATTTCTTTAAAATTTTTTAATGTCATTTGGTTGATGTTAGAGAAGAATTTTTGAAAATTAAAAATGCTATTTTTCTTTTATTAGAAGAAGCTCGAATTTTAAGTTTTTAACAGTAGAATTTTTCTTTTTTTCTTTAAAAAGTAAAATTGTCTAAAATATAAAAATTTTACTTTATTTATTTAGAATTAAACATTAAAAATTTGTCTATTAAAGTAATTATTCAAATTTTTTCAAAAGTTATTTGTGAAAACTAAACAATTAATATTTTTTATTAAAAACTTTACTTATAAAAATTTTACGGCTAAAATGTATATTTTAAAAAGTTTTATTTAAAAAATTATACCAAACAAACCTTAAAACCTCCTAAACTTTTAGAAATTGTGAAATAGTTCTTAACATTGTCTTCATTAAAAGAAAATTTTTTGGAGCTAGTTACTAAGTGTCCTTGATTGTGTTAAATTTTTATTAGTTACCTCTCCAATTGTTATTATTTAGGGGAAAAAACATTTTAATCTTTAAGTTTTTTCTATTGAACTAATTAGTTTTGCTGATTTCAAAAATATCCACAAACACTTGAGTTTGTTAGTTGATAGCGTATATTTAGATGAAAATTTATATAATTACTATTATTCCACTTTCCTATTATGGCAATAATTAACTATGGGTGACATAAATGTCCCATCTTGTCTTTTTTTTTTTCATGACAATACATGTAACTAATTATTAAGGTATTTTTGAAATCAATACAATTTTGATTACAAAATGACTATTTTATGGTATATACGATTTAAAAAAAAAAAAGAAAAATTGGATAAGAGCAAAAAATCTCACCTACGTAACACTAAACTTTTATCCCTAATTATTACTTAAATATGGGATAGTTTGAGAGTGTCAAGTGTCTTAAGTCATTTGAGTTACTCTAAAAAGGCTTCGCACTATATGGTTTAAACAATTGTATTTACTCCATACAGAAAAATTTCTACTACTATGTGAAAATCTTGTTTTACTTTACAATAATAAAATTGTCTTTATAATAATACTTCATGTATAAATTTACATTTCAAATAATGTGACATTTAGTAATGAAATTTGTAACATCCATAATTTTAAGAAATTTCAACAGAATTTCTGCTATAATTTAGTATACGTCAAATATTTAGTTCTGTAAACTTTAAAATTTCACTCTAAACATTTTCAATAAAATTAAATATCAACTTTTATTTCATTACTTAATAAAATATAATCAGTTTTATGACTTTTAAAATCCAAATACAAGCATAAAAATTATATCAAAATCATACATTGCAAAATCTTACTCATATAATTACACATAGTTTCAAAAGTAGAAAATCTTGGTCTTGAAGTATTCTTTGTCTTCTATTTATAAATCTCTAGTATTGTTTAAATTTAAAAAATAGGGATGAGTTAATACGCAATAGATATTTCCATACAAAGGCAGTTTTAAAATTTGTAATAAATAAATTTGAACATAAAAGCACTTCTTAATTTCCAACAAAAAGTACAGCAGAATATTAAATTAAAATTTCAATTTCAATATTCATATAAACAACGTAAAACATATGATTCTATTAAAAAAAATTTTTCATAAATTTTGTGCTTGCATACTTTACGGGTATTATTTCGAAAGACCGCCACCCCAAAAACTGAACTGGCCATACCTACTTTAGAAGCATTAATCTCAGGGATCGTCATTCCATCAAAAACGATCTTTAGGGATATTATTTCTAACGACCGTTGTCTCAAACACTAGTGCCATGTCACAACAACAACCATGACCATTATATTCTCATTTATCAATTCATTTTACAACATTTCCATACAAATTTTATATTTATAAAAATATACGTGTTGATAAAATTTTCTCACTGTATATGTAAACATTCATATGAAAATTACTATTTGAATCCGATTCGAAAAACAATTAATTAGATCAACACGTAGTGATTCAGGAATTTTATACATATTTATCAAAACATCAACTGTAATTAAATATCCTACTTTTAGTTTTAAAACCAAAATTTACCGAATATATATAAATACCTACTTGACATACGGGTGACAATTTTATGTCTTTATTGGTTCATCCTTCTCCTCCTAGTCACCTTCTAATACCAATTTAACAAATAATAATGAATGGTGATCCAAAAATTCTAATTTAGTTACGTAAACTGTGTATATATTTAAACATATATTTATATATTAACAATTTAATTTTCTACAACTAAATTATATGAAATAATATACTAATCTTTAAAATTAAAATTAATCATCTAAAATATAAATTCAAACCGAACCTCCTTTCTTTTCTTCATTTCCTTTCTTTTCTGATTTCGTTTCCTACCCTTAGTTTCCAATTTGTGAAAGCAAAGGTTATATATATATATATATATACACATACACATACACATATAAGCTTACGACCGCCATAAGATATCAAATCGATACATCTAAACTTTATTATCTTGAAATCTAATAAAAATCTCTTGAAAAATAAAAATAAATATATCTACCTTATAAATTCTAAACTTTTATATCCTCATATGATATAAAATCGATGCATCTAACATATATATTCCGTTTAAAATAAGAATCTGGAGCATTACAACCTCTCCACTTGAAAAGAAATTTTATCCTCGAAATTTACATACCTGATCGAAATAATTCCAGATATTGCAATCGCATCTGGTTTTCAAGCTCCTATGTAACTTCCTCCATTCCATGATGTTGTCACAAAACCTTCACCAATCGAATAATCTTTTTGCGAAGAACTTGTTAAACATCCTCATTCAATGTAAGGTCTTTCCATTTTAAGACATGTGAAGGATCTACCGGTACTTCTTAAACATTGACACATGAAAAATATCATGGATTTGTGATAGCTGAGGAGATAAAGTTAATCTATAAGATACTAACTAACTCGTTCTAAGATCTCAAAATGACCAATAAACCTTGAGCAAGTTTCTCACTCTTCCCGAACCTGTCTATTCTGGTACAGAATTTGACCTTTAGGAAAAAATGATCATCTACTTCAAAGGGCAAGAAATCGTTGTCTAATCACCCTTACTTTCTCAGTAGTTTCTCTTACCAATTTAGGTCCTACAATCGATGCATCATCAACTTTCGCCCAACAAATAAGAGATCGACGTAGTCTGCCATATAATATCTCAAAAGGAGCTATTTCAAGCCTATTCTGGTAGCCATTATTGTAGGAAAATTCGATCAAAAATAAATGTTCAACCCAAGAACCTTAGAAATCTAAGGCACAGGATATGAGCATATCCTCTAATATTTGGATAATTCTCTCGGATTAAGCATCTATCTGATAATGATAGGCTGTACTAAAATTTGACTAAGTACCTATACCATTTTGCAAACTTCTCCAAAATTGCAATATAAATTTTATATCTCTATCGGATACAATTAATAAAGGTACCCTATGCAATCTCACTATCTCTTGTACATACAATCCACTAAAGGATTATAAAGAATCAGTAGATTTGACAAGTAGAAAGTGAGCAGATTTTATTAATCTATCCACAATTACTCATACACTCTTATGATTCTTTCGAGTTATGGGTAACTCTCTCATAAAATTCATAATTACATGTTCCCATTTCCATTCAACCGTTAGGAGAGGTTGAAAAAATCCTGCTGGTTTCTGATATTCTGCTTTCACTTGTCGGCATGTTAAACACTTAGCCACAAATTTCTCCACGTCTCTCTTTATCTCATTCCACCAGAAACATCTACGCAGGTTTTGGTACATCTTTGTACTATTAGGATGTATGGTAAATTTGGACTTATGAGCCTCGCTAAACAAATCTTTTCTAAGAAACTCATCTAATGCTACAAAAAGTCTGTTAGCAAGCCTTAAACCATTACACGAATCTATAGACTACCCCTTCATAGCCTTACTCTTCTCTCACTTGGCTTGTATTGACTTAGCCTCGAAATTACTTTGTTGAGCAATAATTACCTTTTAAAGGATGGTAGGTTGGGCTATTAGGTTGAATAAGAAGGGTTGGCTTCTTAGTTCATTAATCCTCAAAACAAAATCTTCTAAATCCTTACACATCTTTCACTTATGACAGGAAAATATTGCCAACGTACCCTGAGATTTCCTACTCAAAACATCTGCTACCATGTTAGCCTTACCTAGATGGTAATGCAAGATGAAATCAAAATCTTTTAAGTACTCCGTCCACCTTATCTGCCTTAACTTAAGATCCTTCTAGGTAAAAAGATATCGAAGGCTTTTATGATTTGAAAATACTTCAAATTTCTCACCGTACAAATAATGTGTCTATATCTTTAATGCAAATACAATGGCAGTAAGTTGTAAGTCATATATAGGATAGTTATGCTCATGGGTCTTTAATTGATGTAAACCAAAAGCCACTACTCTCTCTGACTGCATCAAAACACAACCAAGACCCACACATGAAGCATCACAATAAATTGTGTATCATATACCCCACTTAGGAATAATTAAAAATAGGCCTGAAGTCAAATGATTTTTCAACTCTATACAAGCTTGCTTACATTTATTATTCCACTCAAATTTCACCTCTTTTTTCGTTAATTGAGTCAAAGGTGCTGCTATTCGAGAGAAAGTCTTTTACAAATCTACGGTAATATCCTGCTAGACTTAGGAAACTTCTAATTTTTGACGCATTTTTTAGCTTATTCCAGCTAAGTAGTACCTCTACTTTAGCAGGATCTTCAGAAATATCTTCGTTTGACACCACATGTTTAAGAAATTTAACCTTAGTCATCTAGAACTCATATTTACTCCGTTTTGTATATAAATGGTGCTCTCTCAACACTTGTAAAGTCATGCGCAAGTGTTGCTCATGCTTCTCCTCTGACTTAAAATATATTAAAATATTTTCGATAAACACCACTATAAATTGATCAAGATAGGGGTGAAAAATTCTATGCATTGATTCATAAATGCTGCAAGAGCATTGGTTAAACCAAATGGCATCACTACAAACTCAAAATATCCATACCTAGTACGCAAAGTCATCTTTGGAATATCTTCATCTCTAACTCTCAATTGCTGGTAACCAAATCGAATATCAATCTTTAAGAAGTATTTAGAACCACGCAACTTATTCAAAGAAGTCATCAATTCTAGGTAATAGATATTTGTTCTTCATTGTCATTAGGTTTAATTGTTTGTAGTCCACACACAACCTCAAACTCCTGTCCTTCTTTTTAGCAAATAAAACTAGTGCTCTCCAAGAAAAAGTACTAGGTCGAATAAACCCTTTATCTAATAACTTTTGCAACTAAATCTTTAACTTCTGCAGTTCAACTGGTGTCATCCTATGAAAGGCTACTAAAATTGGTGAGATAGCAGGATACGTCTCAATAGTAAAATTACTTGCTACTTAAGGGGTAATTCGGATAAATCATCAAGAAATACTTCTTGAAACTCATTAATTACTAGAACATTTAAAGTTACTGAATCACCAACATTGTAACTAATCACACTTGCCATCCACCCTAAGTAGTCTTTTTGTTCATTATATCCAATATAAGTACAATGATGATTATTCCCTATACCTTTAAAGATATGAAACCTTTCGCCACTAGAGAGATAATGGTTACCTTTTTTCTTTAATAATCTATAGTGGCATGAAAAAATAATAACTAGTTCATACCCAGTATCACATTATAATACATCATTTTCATTACAATTAACCCAAATGTGACCTTACAACCACCTACATCAATCTCATAATTATGACACATTTTATTTAAATTTGTTCCACCTCCAACAAGTGTTTCAATTAACAACTCATATTCTAAAGGTTTAGTCTCTATACCCAAAAAAGATACAAATTCTATTAAAATGAAGGATTTGTAGCACTATAATCAAATGATATTCTAACCCAAGTATTGAATAAAAGAAAGATACCTTATACTACAGTATGATCTGATCAATCCACATCATAAGTAATAGCATAAGCTCTACCCTGACTTTTAGGTCTTTCTTGCCCTTGTGATAATTAGAATCTATGAGGCGACTACTCACAATTACTTTGTTGTGGCTGCCTACCTTACTGACTTTGTTGTGCTATTGACTAAGTATTCCTCTGGTGTGAACTAGTCATCTAACTTGGTGTTTGCATCAAAGGTGGACGCTAGTTTTGATGATGGCCACGTTCTCCACATTTTAAACACACACCTAAAGGTATATGAGACCTCTAGTCATCTTGGGTGCTTCCTTGAGTAGATTTGGTTGTTTGGCCTTGTGTCTACCTTAAATGTAGACACATATTTCAGTGATGACCTTGTTGTCCATACTCAAAACACACATCTGGTATCTTACAGGGATCTTGGTTGTCACGGATCAGAGACTGACTTTTCAACTATCTCTTCTCTCATCACTTAGGAAGCTTCTAGTCAAACTTCTTTTCTTTGATTCCACTATCTACTTAATCTCTTCTTCATGTTGCTTTATCATTAAATCTTGTTCAACCACTTTTGAATAGTTCTGAAGGTTCAACACTATAAGTTCATGTCGTAATGACGGATTCAAACCTTTCACAAATTGCTTAGTCTTATCTTTCTCCCTCAAAATCATTGAAGTAGCAAACTGGCTTAGTGTTTCAAACCTTGCCTTATATTGTGCCATTAACAAATTTCCTTGAGTTAAATGAATAAATTCATCTAACATGGCATCACAAAATATCTCAGAAAAATATTTGCCCATGAAGACTTCTTTGAAAGCATCTCACGTCTATTCTTCCTCTTATTTTGTAATCTTAACAGTATTACACCAATGATTTGCCTGCTCAGTTAATTGAAATGTTATAAGTTTAACCCAAATCTCTTTATGTGCTTGCATAGTATTCAGAATTTGGTTAATTTGTTCCACCTATTCCTCAGTAATTAATAGACTAGACTTTCTGTTAAAAGTTAGAGGAGTAAGTTTCTTAATTTCAGTTAACGTTGATATATTATGACCTCTATTACCTTAGTTTTATAAATTACTGGTGATCCCACTAAAAGCGGTAACAAATTCTCCCATCGTTTGGCAAAATTTACCAAACTCTTTCCCTCTTTGTGATCAGGATACCTTTATTTATCTATTATCAGACACATTGAAATAATACATTTCATATCACAATGATCAAATTAAAGCAGCACAAAATCAATAAGTCTCAATAACATAAGTAAACCAAAAGTCATTCATACCTTGATAATATAAATTTATAATTCTTTACAACAAAACCAATAAAGGGTACTACTCTAAGGACAACAAAACTTAATTTACCCCATATAAGTGTATATAAAAACACTATATACATACAAAATGTTAATGATTATCTAGTTTGTCTTCTCTACACCATCTCACCACCACTTTGCATAAGTGTTTTCGATAATAACAATCTAAAAAGGTTCCTCTATCCTAAAAGAAAAGAATATAATATTACTAATTTATTTTCACTAGTCTCACTTGTTGTACTTTTCTCACCCCCGGAACTTGTCTCACCTGCTAAACTTTCTTTTAACTTCTTCATCCAACTCCTTTTAGTCTTATAAGTATTTAGAAATCTTTTAGTATAGTATAAAAGTTGTGTTACGAGTTTATTCTAATTCACTCCCTTGCTATAAACTTTTAGACCCATCAATGCCTCATTCTTTACATCTTTAGGAGTACCCGGACTTAGATCAGTATTTGACTAATACATAATAGTCCCTACCAATTTCTTTCTCATCCTATAAGCATACATTCTTTGTAAGTCCTTCAAGAAAACGCCACCTAAAGTACACTGCTCATTCCTATTCACACATCTTTATCTATTGTACTTGGTCCTCTCCATACTACAAGACTAAATATATTAAAATTAAAAATTCATATAGAAAAATAAAGTGCAAGTAACAACAGGCTAAAATGTTTCTAAAACTTTCGCACTATTATAAGAGATATTTACAAAATTCTAATTCTAAACTCTGATACCAACTTTATAACATCACTAATTCTAAGAAATTTCGATAAAATTTCTGCTATAATATAGTATACGTCAAATATGTAATCCTGTAAGTTTTAAAATTTCACTCTAAATACTTCTAATAAAATTAAACACCAACTACTTTATTCCATTACTTAACAAAATCTAATCAATCTCATGACTTCTAAAATCTAAGTACAAACATGAAAATTATCATTATAAAATCCTACTTCTATAATTACGCATAATTTAAAAAGTAGCCAAATCTTGATCTTGGAGTATCCTTTATCTTATACTTACAAATCTCTAACATTGCCTAAATTTGAAAAGTAGGGATGAGATAATGCCCAATAAATATTTATATACAAACGCAGTTTTAAAATTTGCAATAAACATATTTAAACATAAAAGCACTTCTTAATTTTCAACAAAGAGTATAATAAAATATTAAATCAAAATTTTAATTTCAATATTCATATAAATAACGTAAAACACATAATTCTACTAAAAAAAATTTCCATAAGCTTTGTACTTGCTTACTTTACATGCATTGTTTTGAAGGACTGCTGCTCCAAAATTGATCATACGTAATTTAAGAGCATTATTCATAAGGATCGTGATCCCATAAAAAAATGATCTTTAGGGGCATTATTTTTAGGAACCGTCGCCTTAAACACCAATGCCACGTCACAACAACAATTATGAGCATCACATTCTCATTTATTAATTTATATCACAACATTTCCATGTAAATCTTATATTTATAAAAAATATACGTGTTGATACAATTTTCTCACTGTATTTGTAAATTTAACATTCATATGAAAATTATTATTTAAATTCAATTTAAAAAACAATTAATTGGATCAATACGTGATGATTTAGGAATTTCATATACATTTATCAAAACATCAACTGTAATTTAATACCCTACTTTTCAGTTTTAAAAGTAAAATCCACCAAATGCATATAAATACCTACCTGACATACACGTGACAATTTTATGCCTCTGTTGGTTTATCCTTCTTCTCCCAATCACCTTTTAATACCAATTTAGCAAGTCTTGGTAGATTTCAAGAGAAAACATAAAGATTAGCGAATTAATCATAGCATCAAGTTAGTTTTATCTCTTCTAACTCTTTAATTTCATTTTGAATTTTAGTTGTATAAAACTGATGATTACGATTTATTATATAAAACTGATGATAGATTGTGTTAGAATAGGCTAATTTCATTATCCTAGGGCCTTGATTAATCTATTCAAATCATGTTTTGATATGTTTTAATAATTTTAATGTTTATGGTTCATTAATTTGTATTTATCCTTGTTCTTAATGCTTTTATTGTTGTTTGGATGAGTTAATTGATTTGTGTGAATGTGTTAGTACTTGAGAGAGTTTAATTTATTTACTAGAATAGGAAGAACATAATTTAGATTTTTGAGAATTTGAGAGGACCTCAAAACCTAAATAATCATATTAACTTTTAAAATTACAAGATATCGAGAGGAAACTAGATTTTGAATAGTTAATAACATGTTGATTTTAATGCATGTTTAATTGAACAAGTCTGAAAGAATTATCGACTTAGGTGGATTAGATGTGGGATCGCACTTATACTTGAGAGAGATAGCAAGATCAATTATGACCCTATGATTAGTGAACTGAGCCTGAAAATGTTAATAATGACTGATTAAGATAAACGTGAGGATGAATAGATGAAGTCAAGACCCTAGGACTCTTTTAATGCATAATCTATATTATTTTCTTTACTTTGTCTTCTAATTTCGTTTAATTTTAGTTATGTCTTAATTTTTAATTCATTTCCATTATTTTTACCAGTTATAAGTTTAGCTAGCTTAAATAAAGTCGAATTTTCATAATTGGAGGATTTAGTTAAAATTATCAAAAAGTCAGTCCTCGTGGGCTCGAAAATCTAAATTTATTCACTTTACTATTTATACAATTCCGTATACTTGCAGGTGACGAGATTTTGTAACAATATTCCCCATCTGAATCTTTTAAGGATGACTTCTTCTTGTCTACTAGTTGCTGAAATCTCGGTGGTACTTGTAGTACATTTCTATTATTACCATAAAAGAAGTTCTTATGCTAAGTCTCGGATGGTATTGATTAGGCAAATTGTTGGTTGGCTGGAAGCTATAATTTTGGTTGTTGATGAATTGGCATTACTATTAATCAAGCCCTTCCTCAAAATAGAAAGCATTAGCGACCATTGTTGACCCTTGGCTTGTTGAGGCTCATCTATTAATGAATGCTTAAATCTGATTAGTCAATGCCACCACTAGAGCTGAAAGGAACACCAACGAATTAACTTCATAAATGTCGGCAACTTCACCAAAGATTGCTTATTTGGACACTGACAATTATTATAGGCCAATTCTTTTAACAGCTGTTGAGCTTCCTTTATTGTCGTAGATAAAATAATACCATCAGCCATTGCATCTCTTATAGTCTGAGTTTAATTTTAAGCTAATCTTAATAACGATGTTAAGTGCATCTTCTAAGCAGGTCTTTAAACCTTACCTAACCTTTATAAAGTGGTTTGAAATCATGTTACATGAAAGTTCCAATTATAGTCCTCACAAGAGCTATCTTTGTTGGTGGGAAGAATTTAGATAAAAACTTTTGTGCCAACTCTTCTTAAGTTACAATGCTTTTCGATTTCAACAATTGCAACCATCCTCTTGCTCTGCCTTAAGAGAGAAAGAGAACAAATATAATCTAATTGCATCCTCAATAACCTTATTCATCCCTATTCATCTTTACCATGTTACAAATCTCAATAAATATTGCCAAGTGAGTATTCGGGATTTGCAAACAATGATCTCCCAAATTGATTTTGTTACATAATACTAGTCAGTGTTGGTTTCAACTCAAAATTGTTTGCACTATGGTTAGGCATGCTATTCTAAAATAATTGCCATTGACTATAGACCGTAAAATAATCTTTGATTGTTCATCGAGGATTGTTATGGTCAGCCATGGTTTTGAATCGATTTCTCTTTCCTTTCTTAAGCTTAAAAAGAGTGCATTCGATTTTTAGATCAAATGCAATGAGTTTTAAAACTCCTCACTCTTTGTATACACCTACAAAACTCAAAATAAAACGAAAATTAAAGGAAACTAAAAATAAATGCTTAATTTAAAGTCAAATAACTCAACGATAATATCAGCTAATATTAAAAAATAATAGTTCTCAATAATGGTGCCAAAAACTTCTACGCAACTTTGTAACCCGCAAGTATACATAGTCATGTAAGTAGAAAAGTGATAAAAATTAGGTTATCAAACCCACAGGGACTAACTTTGTGTAATTTTAATTAAGTATTATAGTTATTGAAACTTGAGTTTATCTAAGCCAAACTAAATTTTGTATAATAAAAATAATGAAAATAAAATAAAATAAAGAAATAACTACAATTATGCGAAAATGAAAAAATAGATAACAGAAATTAAATGTGAATTATACAGTATAGTGATTCTAGGGTCTTAACTTCATCTACTCATCCTTATGTTTGTTCTAATCAAGTATTATTAATGTTTTCCAATTTAATTCACTAATCATAGGCTAAAAGTTAGATAATGTGTTTAATTCACTAATTTTCGTGCTTTTTCCTGAAATCCACCAAGAATTGCAAAATCTTCACTTGCTCTCACTAGACTTTCTCTAAATTCTCTCCTTTTCTCTCTCTAAAATCTAAATTTTTCCAGTATGGAATGGTGGTTAATGATTGAAAAATATGAAAAGTTAAGAATTAACTAAATCAAGCCATCCCTTTCAAATTTGAGATTTTGGATGTCGCTCAACAACCAAGATGGCGAGGGCTTGCGAAGGGTGTGCAAGGTTTGGCAACACTGCGTGCACCACCTACTACTCAAACTTTCTATTTTCTTTTTTTTTGGGGGGGGGGTCGGAGGGGGGTGTGGTTGTTGTTGTGGGGATGTGGGGCGCGCTTTGGGTGCAGCCAAATTCTAGAAGCTATGGAGCAGTCATGAGCCTTGATGATGTAGGTGCACTATAGATACTGCCTTTTTAGGTACAAGTAATATATCATTCAAAAGCTCTGAATGTGTAGTTTGTAACACCATATACAAATTGCGATTCCAAGTTATGTAGATAAAATTATCATTATTTTAGTACATTATACTTAGAACGTTAATTTCTACTACTTTACCCCTAAATTGATGAAGAGGCTCATAGACATGTGATTATACTCTGTTTTTATTTTTTTCATCAAAACACCTCAATACCTATGAAATCAAAATAAGATGCTTAAAAGAAAAACAAACACTAAAAATGATAGATAAATTAAGTATAATCATATAGTAAAACGAAGATATCATTTCCTTCCTGACCCATCCCTTCTTCTTCTTTGGTCTCTTTCTCTTTCTATTTTTTTTCCTTTACTTCCTTCTTCTTTTTCTCTCTATATTCCTTTTCATTTTTTTTTCCTTTTTCTCTTCCCTCTCTATTCTTTTTCTTCTTTTCTTTGTTCTTCCTCTATCATCTGTCCTTTTTTTCTTCTCTCTTTTTGGTTTAATTATGTCATTTCACAAATATTAAATATCATAAATAGTAATATAGTCTTTTTGCCAAGTAACTTAGGTCAGCAGTTAAATATAATAGTGAGACTTAATGAATTGGGGGTGAGCTAATTACTAATAATAAACGCGGGGTAGATTGAAGATTGTTAGAAAGGGACAAGATGAAGATTACCTGATTAAAAAAAAAAAAAAAACTAAAGGAGCCAGTCAAAAATTTGTCAGATAAGGTCAGCGATAAGGGTGAGTTAGTGCGTGCTAGAAGATTCTAGCACGTAGCCACTTGCCCCAGTCTACATGTGTAAGCCATGCGCCAATCCTCAATGACAAGTCAGTGACGAGACCATGGATTATTGCATTCGGTTTTTTAATCAGAGGCTATGTTGAAGCTCCTGCGACAAAAACATTCCATGTCTATTTATACTTCCCAAAATAGAAAAAGGAAAAATAAAATAAAAAATTTTATTTGTTTTATGACTCAGTCTCTAACGAATCATATTCCCCTCCATTTTTTTTTTTGAAAAAAAAAATTTTATTAAACAACCAGATAAGATTCAGTATACAAAATGGGACAAAACTTTGGTGAAGCATCCTGGAGCCAGACATTATTGTCTGGAGATGAGAAAGCTATTTTGGCTAACCTGTCAGCAGCCTCATTACAATCCCTAGAGATAGATTTGAACAAACAATCTCCTGCAGCTAATAATTCTTGAATCTCAGACACCAGCCAGCCAATCTCGTGATAGCTTTTAAACTTACCCAGAACAAGATCAATTACATTTTTAGAATCTGATTCGATGACTAATGAATAAAGACCAACAGCTCTAGCCATCTTTAAGCCTTCAAAAATTGCCAAAGCTTCCGCAAACTCAACATCATCTGGAAAGGGACATCTCCAAGTTGCAACAAAGATAACTTCCTCTTTTGAATTTCTCACAATGGCACCAACCTTGCGCAACCTTCAGTAAAATTAACAGCTACATCAACATTCATTTTGAACCAAGGTTCTTCAAAAGGAAGCCAATGAAAATTGATAAAACTAGTCTTCTGCTCATGTGAGCTCAACTGGCATAGTTGGAATGATTTATATGATAGTATAATATCCAAGGCTCTATAATAAATTTTCTAGGGGCATGGAGATTCATTTTTGTGCAACCAATTATTTCTGAAAGTCCAGATTGACCAAGACAGAGCCATAAATAATTCAACTTCATCTTTACGACATCCTTTCTTCACTTGAAGAGCCATGTCTTTGAAATCTTTGTGAGCAAGTCCTTTCCTCACATGGAATGGAGAATAAGTCCAAACTTTTAAGGCAGTTTACCATAGCATGAAAAGAAGTCTCATAATCTTGATTGCACCCAGGGCACCATGGCTCTTCCAAAAGCTTCTGCTTGTACAAATTAACACAAGTTGGCAGTGGATCATTAACAGCTCTCTAAAAAAATATTTTAATTTTTGGTGGAGCATGACAGGACCACAAAAACTTCCAATTCCATGAGACTTCCTTAGAACAAGAGAGGGTTGCTGAATAGTTCATATGCAAAGCAACTTGGTAACCACTCTTAACCAAATAAATACCACATCGATCAAAGTGCCAAAAAAATTTATCTTCCTTAGGTGCATGAGGAAGAGGGATCTTTAAAAGTAGCTCTCGATCAACATAAACAAAGTTCTGGCTAACTAGTTGTTCATTCCAACAGCCATCTACAATAAGATCAGCCACTAACATATTGGATGGCAACTACTTTGGTGAGACTGGTTTGAAAGAGTAAGGTATGGGAAGCCAATTATCTGAATATACAGAAACTGATCTGCCATCCCCTATCCTCCATCTATCCCCCTTCTCCATAATTTTACGAGCCTATAAAATGCTTCGCCATATGAAAGATGGATTGGAGCCAAGCTTACTCTTTAGAAAATCACAGCTTGGGAAATACCTAGCCTTCAACACTTTGGACATCAATGAGTTAGGGAATTGAATCAGTCTCCAACATTATTTACCGAGAAGTGCCTGGTTGAAAGCCTCAAGATTACGAGAACCCAATCCCGCTTTTAACTTTGGCATACACATCTTTTCCATTTCCACCAATGAATACTTCTTGAATTTTTTGAAGAACCCCACCAAAACTTTGAAATCATCCTTTGCATTTCATGACAAAGAGCTAAAGGCAAGCGAAAAACACTCATTGCATATGTTGGGATCGCTTGAGCTATTGCTTTAATTAGAACTTCCCTTCCACCATAGGAGAATAACCTTGCTCTCCAAATCTTGAGTTTACTACAAAGCTTCTCCTTTATCTCTCTAAAAAAATGATATTTTGATTTCCCCAGCATTGATGGCAGCCTGAGGTATTTCTCATAGTGTGAGGCTATCTCTAAATTAAAAATTTCCTTCAGCTATTGTGCAATTTCCTTTGGCAAATTTGGACTCATAAGTAGAGAAGATTTATTAAAGTTGAAAACTTGTCCTGACACACTTGCATATTTCTCGAATAGGTCTCTAAGCATTTTACACTCTTCAAAAGAAGCTTTTGCAAAAACAAGACTATTGTCTGCAAAGAGAAGATGAGAAATTGAAAGGCCATGATGTCCTAAATTAATACCATGAATTAAATTAGCACTAACAGCATTATGTAACAAAGATGAAACAGCTTCTGCACATAAGATGAAAAGATACGGAGAAAGGGGACAGCCTTGTCGCAACCCTCTTTGCGGAGTGAAATTACAAGATGGCTTCCCATTAATTAACACTGAGAATGAAGCAGTACTAATGTAGCATGAGACTAATTCCACCCATTTCCGAGAGAAGCCAAAAGTAGTCATTACTTTACTTAAAAAAACCCATTCAACTCTATTATAAGCCTTACTAATATCAAGTTTTAAAGGTACCATTCCTTTTTTACTTTTCTTTTTGCTCCTAATTTTATGAAGGCATTCATAACCCACAATAATGTTATCTGTAATCAGTCTACTTGGTAGAAAAGCACTTTGATTTGGGGAGATGATACTTTTTAAAATCAATTTCAGCCTATTAGCCAATGTTTTGGATATAATTTTGTAAATGAAATTACAAAGGCTAACAGGCCTGAAATTAGAAACCCTTTTTGGCTCTCTGATTTTTGGAATTAAAGCAACATAAGTTTGGGTTAAAGACGAAATATCTCCCCCATCATTTAAAATATGAAGGCAAACCTTAACTACCAAGTCACCCATTATATCCTAGTATTTTTAGAGGAAACCAGTATTTAACCCATCCGATCCTAGAGCTTTACAAGGATGCATATGAAATAAAGCATTGTGAATTTCTCCCTTGGTAAATTCTCTATCTAGATGCTGGTTCATGTCTTCCGTAACCCTGGGAGTAACACTTGCAAGAATAGCTTCTACAGCCTCTGGAGAGGGATTGATTGAATTAAAAAGATTCTGCAAATAAGACGTCACTTCTTTTTTAATTTACCTGGGTTCCTCTACCCATCTGTCAGTTGCATGCAGCAAGCCTCTTATCATATTCCGCCTTATTTGCGATTATGCCTTGGCGTGAAAAATTTTTTTGTTTCTGTCACCCTCTCTTAACCAAACTGCTTGGGATCTTTGTCTTCATTTAACCTCTTCGTCTTGTAAAATAGTATCAATCTCTTTTTCCACCTTCCGAATGCAATCAGTGCTCTTGGGATTTGATGCATCACTAAATAGCTGCTTTAATTGACGTTGTAACATGTCAAGCTCCTGTCTTCTCTTTCCAAATTTTTTGCGGCTCCAAAACTGAAATTCTTCTCTCATTTTCCCCAGTCTGTCTAAATAAATAGGTATAGGATTTCTATCACTTATGTTTCCACTACCCTAGTATTTCTTAACTATATTGTTTCACTCATCATAAGATGACCAGAAATCCTCAAAATGAAATCTGTTACCTCAGTTATTCCTCTTACCCCTCAAATTTTCCTTCCGCTGGTAAAACTCAATACAGATTGGTAAATGATCTGAGCCCCCAGCTAGTATATGTGAAACACAAAAACTAGCAAAAAAGTCTCTCCACTGTTCTGAACATAAAAAGCGATCTAACCTCTCTTGGACCAAACTTGCACCAAATCGTCGACTTGTCAAGGTGAATGGTACCCCGTCATAACCCAAATCTGAAAGACCGTAACATCTTAGAGTATTTTGAAAGTCTATCATTAAATCTAAGCTTCGAGGGACTCCTTCTATCTTCTCATCAACTTTAAGATTCTCATTAAAGTCTCCCCCACATAGACAAAGAGCAGAGGTGTTGGTTATTTGAATGATTTTATGTATTCAGACTGAGGCAAAGAACAAAAAAAAAATCAATAACAAACAGAGCCGAAACAGAGGACGGCAAAAAAGAAGAAAAACTGAAGGTTATTTTCCAGAAAATAATGACTACTAGATTCTCTTCATATTATTATTTTTCTCTATTTTTTTCGGAATACCATAAAGCAACTTATTTATAGCATTCTTACACAAAAATAAAATTAAAGTCTAACTAGAAGTCCTAATTCTATTAAAACATAACAAACTATAATTAAAAAGGAAAATTAACATCACATTAATTAACATTCTTCCCCTTAATGTGATGTTCTTGAACTCTTAAAAGTTCTCTTAGCTTTAGGAATTTCTCTTTTGGGAGAGCCTTTGTAAATATGTCAGCCACTTGTTCTTCGGACTTGCAATACTTTAGCTGAATTTCTTCATTGTCAATGGCTTCTCAGATGAAATGATACTTGATAGCTATGTGTCTTGTTCTGCTGTGAAAAACTGAGTTTTTTTGCAATTGCTATAGCTGATTTATTGTCACAAAATAGCTCCATACCTTCTTGCTTCTCTTGAATATCTTCTAAAATTTTCTGCAACCAAATGGCCTGTGAAGTAGCCAATGATGCTGAAATATATTCTGCTTCAGCAGTGGATTGTGCCACTATTTGTTGTTTTTTTGATGCCCAAGAGACCATACCAGAACCAAGAGAAAAAACATAGCCTGATGTGCTTTTCATATCATCAAGGCAACCACCCCAATCACTATCACAAAATCCAACCAACTTTACATTTGTGTCTTTCCAATATTTGATGCCATAATTCATTGTGTCTTGCAAGTATCTAAGCACTCTTTTTGCTGCTCCAAGATGAAAATTACTTGGAGAGTGCATAAATCATGATAATAAACTTGAGGCAAACATGATATCGGGTCTCGTAGCCGTGAAATAAAATAAGTTCCCAACTAAACTTCTATAATATGTCTCATCAATTTTTTTTCCTCTATCTTCCTTCAATAATTTTTCATCCACAATAATTGGTGTTGTCACTGGATTACACCCAAACATCCCAAATTTCATAAGAATGCTCTTAGCATATTTCTTTTGGCAAATGAACACTCCATCATTTTCTTGATAAATCTCAATACCGAGAAAGTAGTGCAACAAACCCATGTCACTCATCTCATACTGTTTCATCTTCTCTACTTTAAAATTTTCAACCATTTCTTTATTGTTTCCAGTAAAAATTAAATCATCAACGTAGAGAGCAACAATGAGAATGTTAGACTTACCTTGACATTTCACATATAGGGTGGGCTCACTTTTGCTTTTGCTGAATCCTTGCTTTAGAAAGTAACCATCAATTTGAGTGTAACAAGCTCTTGGTGCTTGTTTTAGGCCATACAAAGCCTTTCTTAGCTTGTACACTTTTAATTCTTCTCCTTTGATAATAAAGCCTTGAGGTTGTGCAACATAAATGTCTTCTTCCAATTCTCCATTGAAAAATGCCGACTTGACATCAAGTTGATAGATTGACCAGCCTTTTTGTGCAGCCACTACAATTAGAGTTCTTATGGTGTCAAAGCGAACAACTGGAGCAAAAGTTTCATTATAGTCAATACCAGGCTGTTGTGAATAACCCTTAGCCACTAATCTTGTTTTGTTGCGTTGAACACTACCATTTGCATTATATTTCACCTTATAAACCCATTTTAGATCGATAATTTCTTTATCAATTGGCCTATTGACAAGTTGCCATGTCTTTTTTTTTTCGATGACGTCAATTTCTTCTTGCATAGCTTTTCTCCAAGCTTTGTCTGTTACTGCTTCATCAAAATTTTTTGGTTCAAAGACACAAAAGTTGCAACTTTCATAAATCTCTGCCAAACTCTTCATTTTCTGGGGAGTTGATGATGGTGATGATGAAGATGAACTAAGAGACTCATTACATGATGAAGATGGATCTGATGGTGAAAGAATTTGAGGAGAATTTTTATTCTCTTCAATATCCATGACTGATTTTGTTTGAATTTTGTCTACAAGCACTTCTTTACTATCAGGTTTGTTTTGCTCTACAAGCACTTCTTTACTATTAGGTTTGTTTTGCTCCCAATTCCATATTACTTTCTCATCAAATAATACATCTCGACTTATAATCATCTTGTTGCTCTTCAAATTGTACAACCTATAGCCCTTAGACTGTGTGCTATAGCCAAGAAAGATGCATTTTTCACTTGTCTCATCAAGCTTTTGTCTCTTTGCTTTTGGAACTTGAGCATAACAAATAGAGCCAAATACCTTTAGATGTCTTACAGATGGCTTTCTCCTACTCCAAGCTTCAATTGGTGTTTGATTTTGTAATGCTTTTGTTAGACACCTATTTATTAGGTAAACAGCAGTATACACTGCTTCAGCCCAAAAAACTTTAGGCAACCCCTTTTCATGAAGCATAGACTTGGCCATTTCAATGATGGTTTGATTCTTTCTTTCGGATACTCCATTTTGTTGTGGAGTGTAGCCAACAGTAAGTTGTTTTTCAATACCTTCATCTTCGCAAAACTTGTCAAATGCTTGTGAATTGTACTCTTTACCTCTATCACTTATCAAAATTTTTATGTAGTAGCCACTTTGTTTTTCAATAAAGCTTTTGAACTTCTTAAAAATTTGAAAAACTTTAGATTTTTGTTTCATAAAAAATACCCATGTGATTCGAGTGAAATCATCAATAAAAATAACAAAATATCGATTTTTACCATGAGAAAGCGTAGACATCGGTCCACAAACATCTGTGTGAACCAATTCAAGTGCTTGTTTTGCTCGTGTTGCAACTCCTCTTGGAAATGTTTGTCGATAGTGTTTTCCAAGTGCACAACCATCACAGACTCCTTCTTTATTTTTAATCAAACTTGGCAGTCCCATGACCATGTTGTTTTGAGAAAACAATTTCAACCCATGGAAGTTTAAGTGCCCAAATCGTTTATGCTATAACCATGATTCATCAAGTATTTCTACTGTCAAAGCCACATCTCCTGTATATCTAAACATAATGGGAAAGTTTCTGTTCTTTTCCATTTTTATTTTTTTCAGCAGATGCATTTCATGTTTTTTATCAAAAATAGTGCAGCCGATATCTTCAAAGTGAACAACATACCTATGCTCTATTAATTGCCCAATACTAAGCAAGTTTTGTTCTAAATCTGGAACAAGCAATACATCTCTAATGTATTTAGTTCCAATATTAGTTTTAACCCAAATTGTACCTTTTCCTTCTACTTGCACCAAAGCACCATTGCCCATCTTTACTTGTGAGTTAACAGTAGTATCCATATCTAGGAAAATATTTTTATTTCCAGTCATATGATTGCTACAGCCACTATCAAGAAACTAAACATTATTTTTCAATTCTGAGGCACTTTGACAAGCAAAAATAAGTTTTCTTCATCTTCTGTTTCTTCTGCAATTCTTGCTTGCTGATTGCTTTTGTTCCTGCAATTCTTTTCCAAATGTCCAAATTTCTTGCAATTAAAACACTGAGGCTTTCCCTTAAACCAGCAGTCCTTCTCTACATGGCTACTCCTTTTGCAAATATTGCATCTTTGTTGGGATTGTGACATACTGCATCTTTGTTGGGATTGTGACCCTTCTTCATTTTGCAATTTTTTTTCGTAATTGGATTTTTCCCTTCCTTTTTCTTGTTGATATCCTCTCAAGGAATTC
This sequence comes from Azadirachta indica, assembly GCA_022749755.1. Taxonomy (NCBI): domain Eukaryota; kingdom Viridiplantae; phylum Streptophyta; class Magnoliopsida; order Sapindales; family Meliaceae; genus Azadirachta; species Azadirachta indica. The sequence continues at coordinate 9,658,395 of CM040447.1, read as the reverse complement.
TTTTGATTAATATTCACCTTGGATTGAAATGTACTCTCAACAGATTTTTCAGAACGCCGCAATAATCTTCGCTCGAAAGATTTTAAAGAACCCATCAATTCTTGTTTTGACAAGTTAGAAAGATCCTTTGTTTCTTCTATTATAGAAACAATTGGATCAAACTTTTCAGGCAAACTAATCAACACCTTCTCAATAATTTTTTTATTCTTAATTCTCTCACCATATAGTTTTATTTGATTTACAAGTTCTACAAATCTGTCTGAAAACTCTTGAATTGTCTCATTCTCCTTTAAATTTATGTTTTCAAAATTTTTTCTAAGATCTTGAAGTTTAGAAATTCTTACCTTTACGCTCCCTTTAAATTCTTCTTGGAGAATATCCCATGCCTCTTTTGCGTTTGTTGCACCGATAATTCTAGGAAAGATTGTATTTGAAGCTCCTTGCTGGATCTTGCCAAGTGCACAAGCATCTCTTTGCTTCCTTTCTTTCAAGGATTTTTTCTGGGCTTCTGATATATCCTCTAGTGATTCAAATTCTTCAATTTCTTTTTCAACAAAATCCCATAAATCAAGAGAAATAAAAAAAGTTTTCATCTTTACACACCAAAAATCATAATTTTCACCATCAAAGATGGGCACATAAGATTGTTGAATTATTGTGTTTGAAGAACCTGTATTGTCCATTCTATATTGCAACTTGTTTTCCTCTTCTTTTCTAGAAAACAACTCCCTTTGAAACCTTGCTTTGATACCAATTTATGTTGGTTATTTGAATGATTTTATGTATTCAGACTGAGGCAAAGAACAAAAAAAAATCAATAACAAACAGAGCCGAAACAGAGGACGGCAAAAAAGAAGAAAAACTGAAGGTTATTTTCCAGAAAATAATGACTACTGGATTCTCTTCATATTATTATTTTTCTCTATTTTTTTCGGAATACCATAAAGCAACTTATTTATAGCATTCTTACATAAAGATAAAATTAAAGTCTAACTAGGAGTCCTAATTCTATTAAAACATAACAAACTATAATTAAAAGGGAAAATTAACATCACATTAATTAACAAGAGGACAGCTGCGCAAGTCTTCTCAATAAAGTCCAAGAGTGCATTTTTTGACAGTTTTCTGGATTTCCAAAAGACCCTGTGAATCTCCAAAGCCTTCCATTTGCCTCTAGAATGGTAGAACCAATATGATAATTGCTGTAGGAAAAAATGGAAACATCTAGCCCATCCATCAACAACAATGCTAAGCTACCGCCAAATCCAACTCTGTCCGTCACAAAGCAGTTGTCGAAACCCAATGGCGAAATTTTTCAAACTAGCTTTAAATTTTTTTAATTTTACGTAAATAATCTCTTATAAAAAAGTTTTACTAATCCATTTTAAAATATATTTTTTGAAGTAAATTATTCTCAAAAATTCACTTTTATTTTATTTTAAAAAATTTCTTAAATTAGTCTTAAATTTTTTTAAATTTATCTAAATAACCTCTTATAAAACATTTTTATCAATCTATTCCAAAATATGCTTTTTAGACTATATTATCTTCCATAACCCACTTTCATTTTATTTTTAGGAAATTCACTTTTTTCACTTTTCTTATTACTCTATACTTTGACAAATTCAAACTCTCATAAATTTAAACTTTTCTCTTCTCAAAATCATATCTCTTACTAACAACGGTAAAAGACGATATGGCAATAGTATAATTTTGACGGCAAAATATTGGACACCTACATTAAGTAATTTGTTTCACCTTATAAGTATGTGTTTTATGTGTGAATTAAAAATATTAAATCCTTCCTCAAATTAAGATTTGTAATTCAATTTTATTTAAATAGTAGAAAGTAATTGATTTATTGTTTAAATTAAGTTAACTGATTGTTATATAAATGCAAAAATAATGATTGATTTGAGGATATAAAGGTGTTTACTAATTTTTGAGTCATGAGTTTTTCTACCCAAAACTACTTTTTGGGTAAAGGCAAATTTTATCTTACCCTAAAACTATTTTTTGAATAAGACAAAATTTGTCCTTACTTTAAAAGTAATTTTTGGGTAAGACAATCACTTTTCGGGTAAAAAAAAATGTAGTCTTATCTAAAAATATGATTTTAGGGTAGGGCAAAATATACCCTTATTTAAAAAATAGTTTTTGGGTAAGATAACCACTTGTTGGGTAAGGCAAAATTTAACCTTACTCGAAAATCAGTTATTAAGTAACACAAAATTTGACCTTACTCGAAAAGTGATTTTCGAATAAGGCAAAATTTATTTGGTTTTTAGTAAGACAATAAGTTGTTGGGTAAGGAAAAGTTTGGCCTTACCTGAAAATCACTTATTGAGTAAGGCCAAATTTTACTTTTCTCGAAAAGTTGTCTTACCCAAAAACAAATTTGGCCTTACTCGAAAACCATTTTTTAGATAAAACTAAGTTTTACTTTACCCAACAAGTAGTTTTCCAGTAAGGCCAAATTTATTTTTGGGTAAGATAACTTTTTGGGTAAGGTAAAATTTGGCTTTACCCAACAAGTGGTTTCCGGGTAAGGATAAATTTTGCCTTACCCAAAAAATTTTCCTATTACCCAAAAAATGATCTTAAGAAAAATAATGGGTAAGTAAACATTACATATTTTTGGTTTATTTTTATATTATAACAATATTGAATGCTTATGTATTTGCATAGGTATGGAAGATTTAGTAACATTTTCTATTCACTACGACAGTTCGTAGGAAACACTTGATGATGGTATTCAAAAATATATTGGTGGAAAAGTTCGACCTATTAACATAACAAAAAATTCTAACTACCAAAATTTATAAGGCATAATATATATCCAGCTCCGGATAAATCGAAGAGAATTCAAAATTTGTATAAAGGCAAAGTATAAAGAGTATGGTGACTTATCCATTGCACTTATTCTAGTTGATATAATTGATGACTATGATATGTTGTCTCTAGTGCATTTGTTTAATGCCAATGGTTCTTGATTGGGTGGTTCGAATCCTTTGTATATATCTGTGGACCACATTGTTGGAGTGAAAGTAACAAAATCTGAAGAACCTCGAATGACGCGACCTGCTACTTTTGAAGATATAATTCGAGAATCACATACGCATCCATTTATCTTTTCTAGGGTAGTAATCGCTTTAACAATGTAGACCTACCAACTTGGACACCATTAGACCATAACATGTCGGGAGATGGTAGACAAAATTCTCAAGATCACAATGAATTTCACTCCGAAGAGGTACCTTACCTTTCAACACCCTATCAGAAAAAGTAAATTAATTATGGTGTATGCTCACCACCCCTATATAATGAAGATCCTATACATGACTATTTTAATAATCAACCGTCTATGTAAAGAACATATTGTTACAGGGAAGGAAGTAGAATGAATTATTGTGATGAGCATACCATTGCAAGAGAGGATGTTAGTGGCAAGGCACCCAATACATCAATGGCCTATGAAGATAATGTAATGAGGGGTTCAGCTCCTAACTGTATTATTCCTCCTATCCCAATAATATTTACCATGTTCCCAGATGCTATGTCGAGTTCAATAAATGATAATGTCACGTGGGGCAGATTATTAGAACAAAGAAAAAGTTACGACATGATTTGAGTATTATGGCGTTGAAGAGGTGTTTTCAGTTCATCATTCATTGATCAACAACGACACATTTTGAGGCAAAATGTGTTGTAGATGGATGTAAATGGCGGATGCGTGCTATAAATAATGATGAAACTAATAGGTACTTCCGCGTCACAAGAATTGTAGGTGTGCACACATGCTGAAGTGATCAAATGCAAGATGGCCATCGACAAGCTAGTAGCTGGCTAATTACTGAACATGTCTTGAGCAAATTCAAGGACCCTAGTAGAATTTACATACCAAAAAACATTCGAGACGATATACATAATGATTATGGGGTGCTTGTATCTTATAGGAAAGCATAGTTAGCAAACGAAGAAGCGCGTCGATTAGTGAACAGAGACCCAGTTGAGTCATTTAAGGCACTCCCTCGACTTTGTCATGTGCTACAAGAGACAAACTTAGGAACAATCACACATATTGAAAAAGACGACGAGGATCATTATTGTACTTCTTCGTAGCCTTTGGTGCATCTGTCCGAGGGTTTCGTGGAGCCATTCGTTCGACACTTACTCTTCACTGTATCTTTCTAAAAAGGACTTATCGGGGGACTTTGTTTTTGACAACTGCTGTCGATGGAAATAGTCACATATATCCTGTGGCATTTGGAATTGGAGACTCTAAGAATGACGCATCTTGGGAATGGTTTTTGTCAAAACTCTGTGAAGTAATTGGCCCAACATCAGATTTAGTTTTTGTTTCGGACCAACACAACAGCATTGAGAAAGGCATAGCTACAGTTTTCTCGGATGTATATCACGGCTTTTGTATTTATCATATTCATGAAAACGTTAAGGCAAAATTTAGAATGAGGGAGAAAGTCAGAGATGTTCTTCCCTAGGTATTACAGTGCTGTTAAGGCTTATACATTTGCTAAGTTCACTGATCAGATGGACAAGTTAAAGGGTATACATCCAGCAGCGGCAAACTACCTAGAGAATGAAGTGGGTTTTCATTGATGGGCTAAAGCACATTTTTCAAAGCGACGATATGACACATTGACTACCAATATAGCCGAGAGTATGACTGTACTATTAAGGGATGCACGGATGCTCCTAATTATAGCATTATTGGATTAGATCCGATCAGTAATGCAAGGGTGATTTTATGATAAAAGGGAGGAAGCGCAAAATGTGAACCACAAACCCTTTCCCCATGGGCTCAAACCATAGTCAACAAGCATGAAGTAAAATCAGAATGACTAATGGTGTACCTATTTCCAGTTTTAAATTTCAGGTGAAAAGCGTGGGACAAGAAGATGTGGTGGATTTATGCGCAAAGAATTGCACATGCCAACAATTTGATCTAGTGCAATTACCTTGCCCACATGCACTTGCAGCAACCCGTTTTATTAGAGGACAATATAACAACCTTTGGTCCCACTAGTATATGAATGGTGTACTTGTGTTGGCCTTCATAGAGAATATATCCTATAGGTAATCAGGGTGATTGGGTTGTTCCCAGTGATGTTCAGAATATAATCGTTAAGCCGCCTCGAAGGAGAGTACCGACAAGTCGACTAAGAAAATAACGTATTCCATCTACGGGTGAAAACTTGGTTAAAAAAATATGCTCACGCTACAAGGAAGTTGACCACAATTGTGCGACGTGTCGAAATCCATTTCGTTTGGATTAGTATGATAATATTATTTATTTTTGTGGAGTCAACATTATTAGTAATCTTATACTAAATGAAAATATTGATGTTGTATTATTAAAATAATTACAATGCTTAAAAGACTATTGTAATTAATACTATCATAATGTTGTTAGTTTTTGTTGTCATGAAATGGATATTTTAAAATTATAATAATTTTTTACTGAAAAGTTTAATGTGTCACGACTTATTCGATTAATTACAGTAATATCAAGATTAGAAATATAAAAATTAGTAATAATGAAATTTGGATACCCAAACGATTATTATTCATAAATTACTATTATTTTTATTAATTATTATTATTTTATTATTATTATATTATTAATTTATTATTACTACATTATTAATTGTTTAATAATAAAATAATATAATATAATTGAGGGTACCATTTTTGCATATCCTCAATTTCGGGTACCCGAAAAATATAGTTACCTGAAAATGAGACCCGAGATGGTACCCCAAATTTCGGGTACCTTATATTTTTCAAGTACCCAAAATTGAAGATATCTAAAAATTATTTCAATTTAAAAATATTATACAAGTACTATAATTAATTACAATATCATGATTAATTACATATAAGTCCCAAAAACTATTATATTATTAATAAATTACTATTACTTTTATTAATTATTATTATTGATTATATTATTTTATTATTATTAGTTATTATTATTATATTATTAATTGTTTAATAATAAAATAATTATTATTTTAATAATAAAAATAATTGAGGGTACCATTTTCGAGTACCCGAAAAATATAGATACCCGAAAATGGAACCCCAGAGGGTACCCCAAATTTTGGGTACCTTATGTTTTTCGGGTGCCCAAAATTGAAGGTACCTAAAAATTATTTCAATTTAAAAATATCATATAAATCCCATAATTAATCACAAAATCCCCCTAGAAAGAATAATTTTCGATAAAATTATATAACACTTTATATTGATGACATAAACCCCCCCATTTTAGGAAAATTTCCAAAAATATAAAGAAAAGAATATTTCTTTAAAATATTAACTCTAGAAAAATAAGTAACAAACAATTCCACGGCACAACAATACACAAACTGCCTTGACATTAAAATTTTATATATACGAATATTTTAAGTATTATAATATGTGTTTAAATCAATTTTTAGGGTAATGTATTTTTAGAGCCCGTTTAGGATTGTGGTGAGAAGTATTAAAAGTGATTTTTAACTGTAAAAATCAATTTTAAGTGTTTGGTAAATCTTTTTCAAAATTACTTTTATCCAAAATATGTTATCTTACAGCAGATTTTGAAAAGCAGTTCTTTACCTGCTTTTCAAAATCTGATTTTAAAAGTTTATTTTATCTATATCTATAATTTCTTTTATATCTCTACTTAAATTATATAAATTCAAAATTACCCTTAATAAAAATTAAGTATTTAAATCATTTATTTTTTTCTTTCACGTAAATTCTATTCTTTATTTTCTTTCCTGTAAACTTTATTATTTCAAAATAGATATATTTTTTTTGGTTCAAGCATTGTTCAAGTACTGTTACTCCAAAGCTATCATCAAGGTCAGTATTTTATTACCTATTGATTTATTTTAGTGTTCTTGGATTGTTTTAATGATTTCTTAATTTTTGTACTGTTCATTGAATTTTATTTTAAATAAGTCCTATTACTAAAATAGAGGTAACAGTGGATAAAAAAACTTATGCCTAATATTTGTTTGTTGAAATGCTTCACTGAAATAGTCACAAAAGACGAAATAAAGAGAGCATTTATTTAACATAATTGATGAAACAAACCCCAATAAAAGTTGAAAATTTTGACAAGTGTGTATTCACGTACTCTGTATAAAAGTTTAGTTCAATTATTGTCTTTTCTTTAATTAATTTGTGATCCGTTTACTAGAAAAAGTTCTGTACTCAAATTTATTGTTTTAATTTTCTAATATTACCTATTGAATCAAACCTATTTAGGGCTAATTTTCTGCGTTATTTATTTTGTAATTAATAAGGTTATAACATTATAAGTAGTTAAAATAGGCAACAATTAAGATATATGAAAAATTACAAATTCCTATGTTTATGAAATTTTATTTATATATATATATATATATCAAAGAAAAATTGCCCAATAAAGACAAAAGTTGGTATTTCTATATGTACTAGTTTATTAAATTGATGTTAATGATAAGTGTGATTATTTCATCTTCCATGGAGACACCAATACAGCACCTAAAAGTTTTTTTAAGTTAGCTCATCAAATGTGAGATTCTGCAATGATTTTTAAAAGGGCTTTTTTAAAGTCATTGGCTAATTGTTCTTCTTAAAGCAAAATAAATGAATTATAATTTTTTTTAATAAATAATAAATATATTATATTATTTATTTTCTTGGCTTGATATGAAAAGCATGCTGGCACACGTAATATACCATTTTTAGTAACCGTTATTATGTTTCATAGAAAATTTGTGATTATAAATTTTGCTCATTTTTATTTTATCTTAATTGATAACTTTAGTAGCATGTTTGTGTTTTGTACTAAATTTATATTTTTCATATTTTATATTTAAAATAAAATTTTCATAATAATTTCAAGATGTTTTTACATTAAAATTTGTTTATAATTGTGTAGATGGACATAAACAAGAAATTTGTCAATGACATTGAAAGTAGTAATAGCCTTCGAGGTAAGGCCATATGGGACAATCAAATGGTATATATTTTTTGTAACTTATGTATTGTTGAGGTAGAGGCAGGACATCGTCCAGGAACTCATTTTACAAAAGCTAGATGGAAAAATTTGATAAAAAATTTTAATAAAGCAACTGGAAAAGAATATAATAAATGTCAATTGAAAAATAAGTGGGATTCATTAAAGAATGATTGGAAATTGTGGAAGCAATTTATAGGAAAGGAAACTGGTTTAGGATGGAATTTCAAGAAGAAAACCATTGATGCACCTGAAGAATGGTGGCAAAAAAAATTACTGGTACGTATATTATAAATTATATTTTAGTATCAAATTTTGCTTAATATATTTAAAATTTATTTAAATACAATTATTTAAATGTAGGTGTGTCCAAATGCTACAAAATTTCGCAAAGAGGGAATTGATTCTGAATTAGAAGAAAAATTGGACAAAATGTTTTTGAATATTACGGCTATTGGCGAAAATGCTTGGACACCATCATCTAATATACTTTCACATGATGTTGGCGAAGAATCTAATAATGATGTAATTTCACTTGAAGATAGTAGTGATTCTGATAAGGATATGCAAATTCAATATGCCTACCATTCAGAAGGTAGGGAACAAAGAAGGAAAAAAAAAAGTGTTGAACAACAAAGTATGCAACCTAAGAAAATGAAAAAGAAGTAAAAAAATTGATATAGGAAGAGAGAAAGTAGAAGGTGCAACAAAGATATCACAACAAATTGATCGGCTTGTTGAAGCAGTTGAAAATAGGAGTTCTAAATTAATAAAAATACAAAAGGAAGCAAATGGTTGTACTATTTCTGAAGTGATGCAAAAGCTTGAAGCTATTCCTGAAGTGGAGATTGGGGGTGACTTGTGGTTATTTACAACTCAAATTTTTGTGATTAAAGAGAAAAGGGAGATGTTTGCTACTATGAAACAACATGAAACTATGCTTAGGTGGCTTTACTATGAACAGTCACATTATTGACAACTGTTGAATTCATATAATTATTTTTCTCTAGTACTATTAATTTTTAATGATATATTTCTTTAACTTATGATGTTCATAAGTTAAAGAATAATCTTTAATATATTTATAAATCTAGTCTTTATTATTTTATATGAAATTTATTATTTTATGTATATATGTATGAAATGAGTTCAAAAATGACCATAACAGGTGCGTTGCACAAGCATGGACACATTGGATAATAAAGAGGAATTCGATAATATTTTGTGTGCTTTTCTTTACGCTATTACATATTATTATGGAACATATATTGATAAACAACCTTGCATGAATTCTTCAGAAACAGGTAATATTTGGTTAACACAAGTATTGAGAGGAAATGAAACTCGATGTCATAGAATGTTTAGAATGGAGAAAAATGTGTTTATTAGATTATGCAATGAATTGGAAATTAATTATGGCTTAAAAGGTTCAAGAAGAGTGAATGCTGCTGAGATATTAGAAATGTTTTTGCACATTCTAGGACATAGTGTAGGAAATAGATTGGCACAGGAAAGGTTCCAACACTATGGTGAAACCGTGAGTAGATATTTTGGTGAAGCATTGGATGTTGTTTGTCAATTGGTAATAGATTTAATAAATCCAATTAATCTAGAGTTCAAAGATATTCCCGAAGAAATATTGAGAGATTCAAGATATATGCACCACTTTAAGGTAAATAGTACATAAATTAATTCTTTTTATGCCTTTTAATTTAAATATATATATAAATCACTAACATACATAAATTTTTTATTACTTTAAATTTTAGGATTGTATCGGTGCTATTGATGGCGTGCATGTTAGTGCTTCTATTCCTTCCGAAGATCAAGTGCCATATATTGGTAGAAAGGGGATACCAACTCAAAACGTAATGGCTACTTGCAATTCTGACATGCAATTCATATTTGCAATCGCTGGTTGGGAAGGTAGTGCACATGATACCAGAATATTTTTATCAACTTTTTGTAATCCTGCATTGAATTTTCCTACACCTCTTAAAGGTTATATTTTTTATATAATATTTTAAAGTTATTAATTTATCTTCCTTTATTTTAAGGAATATTATGATTAACTATTTTTCACTTGTAATAGGTAAATACTATTTAGTAGATGCAGGATATCCACAAATGAAAGGATACTTAGGGCCATACAAAAGTGAAAGATATCATCTGCCAGATTTTCGTCGAGGTAGCCAGCCAGTAGGCTATCAAGAGGTATTCAATCATACGCACTCTTCACTTAGAAGTGTTATTGAACGCACATTTGGTGTATGGAAGAAAAGATGGAAGATTCTTAGGGACATGCCTAGTTATCCGTTTAATAAACAAGTGAAAATAGTCATAGCTACCATGGCACTACATAACTATATAAGACGACATGCTCAACTTGACATCCATTTTGAAGAAATAAATAATGATCTCAATAGTGTCATCAATGAAGAGGTTGAAAGTGAGATCAATAGTCAGGTAGAATATTATACTACCAATGGATCGAGAGTTCAAGAAATGGAAATCTTGAGAAATAATATTGCTAGAAGTTTAATGAGAGCATGATATTGCATATCTTTAATTTCTTTTTCTTGGAACTTTGTTCTTTATTAAATTTTGAGATCATACAACGTTGAAATGACATTATTTAATAATAAAAATAATTATTTTTGTCATTATAAGTTATTGTATATTATATATATTAACGAATACAATTCAATATATTTGAAAAAAAATAATATTCAATATCATGTCTATTTTTGTCATCTACATCATTACAATATTTTTACAGCAAAATTTACCAAACGCTAATAAAGTGCTTTTCAAATTCACAGCACTTTTGAATATCAAATTTACCAAACATTAAACTGATTTTCTTTAAAGCTGATTATTTTTACAGTACAGCAGAAGTAGATTTTTTCAAAATCTACAGCAATCCCAAACTGGTCCTTAATCAAGGTTACCTAATGTGAGTGCTCGTTTATCATAATATAATTGGTTGGTTATCGCGAATTAGTCGTATTATTTTAAAAATTGTTGAAATATATTATTATTACCATGTCTCTCATTAATTTTCTTTGTCAGGGTGTAATCATTCGAATATATTTTTACTTGATAATATTCCATTAACACTATTTTAAATTAATTTAATTTCGTGAAAATATAAATATTTTTATATACACATATTTGTAATATATTATATTGACAATATCCTATAATAACTTGCCTACGAATAAATCCAGTGCAATCTTACACCTTAATATGATAACATGATCAGGGCCAAAGTCAAATGAATGACCTAATCCAAGCAACTCAATGAACTTACACATGAACACCCCATAATCAGCACTCCCTAGATGCTTTTTTGGCACGCCTAATGTCTTTAGTTCTAATGTGAAAGATTTTATGTTGTTCCCTAGCTCTGGCCTTACCCGATATATCCCAACATGGCATATAAGATAAGGTAGTAGTCGGCACAGAGGTCTCATATAGCCTTCCATTGCAATGTCTGAGTGTGACGAAGGCGACGAGTCATATACCGTGATGTGAAGATCCGAAAATTTTATGGCACATGCAACCCAATGATCACCCTCACATGTAACTAGAATGTAAATAATATCGACTATCTCTCAATTTCTACACACGCCTTCATTATCCCCAGCCACATACTGCGTGTCATTAACGCCGTTAAAATATGATTCTAACTATTTAGTGTCATTGGCCACATCCCGCCATATTGCCTCAAGGGTGGCCTGCAATACAAACAACAAAACATGAGACCTTTTTATATCAATTACAATAATTGTGTATACAATCTAACATATTCACATTATAATGCATAGATAGAGCTGCGCGGATGCAATTGTTCACTCTTGAGAGATCGCTCAAGGCATGACTAGCTGTCGATGTGCGACCATGTCTAAAATCTCATCAACATGCTAAGTTATACAATAAATATGTTAACGAAAAAAGGACATACATAGTTTTAGGGTTTAACAAAAAATAAAGATGAAAAAAAATGAAAAGAAACTAAAAACTGCAAATATAACTTACAGTATCTTCTAGCCACGCATTATCGTCTATAATCCCATAGAGCCAATCAGGCGTAATGGCGATATGCTTTGTTTCAATTCGCACGTCAGTACCCTCAATCCACTGAAACATCATCACATATCTTTACTCTGAAACAGGCCCAATCAGCTCGATAATGTGTCCATGACTGTACCGTGGACGTGATCTATATTGTAGAGTAGGCCATTGTCGAGGTTTACGCCACATCATATATGGGCTCTGTTCGTATAAACCCAGTCTATAAAGCTGACCGTATCTACTAAGTGCTTTGGCCCCCCCTAGCCCTAACCTATCTCTTGATGGAATACTACCAACATCTGTATAGTACTCTGTAAACTGTCCATGTCCGCTTATTTCCAATATGAAAAAAAAATATTTAGTGTATGTGGTGTGACTAAACATAAATCAACCAATTGGTGTAATATTCATACGTTAAACCATATTCATAAGAACAAATTTATATATTTATATTTCATAATTTATATCTACCTGATCAGCCGATATGGGGGCTGCCCATTCAAACCCCTCATCCTCATTGTGAATACCCTTAAAGTTATTATAAAATGGATATTTTTGCATCAAATCCTCACACTTGGCCATAAATTGGGTCATCTACTGGGTCATATCTGTTCGCTGCGCATTCATAAACTGTGTAATCTCCATCCACTGGGCATCCATCCAAACCTTTATATCAGCACTCAAGCCAGCAATTTTTCAAGTGATAGTATCACTCAATAATGAGAAATCATGAGTGAGCTCTTCTTTTATGTTGTGATATCTGGGGTGAATTCTTCTTGCATCAATCGAGTATCACAAAAATGATCCTTATCATGCATTGTCTGGGTCTTAGAAGGGGTGTCAAATAGGCTAAGCACTCTAGAAGGGAGCGGCTGTGTAACTTACATTATTCAAGTGGATATATTTATAATTTAAAACAATAAACATATATGTACATGTTTATAATTTACCTACAAAATAACCATTATATGCCTACCTTATCCCGGCGCGCAACTTTCGGTACTAAACCCTGATTCACTATATGTTTGAACTCACCTTCACTGTCAGTGCATGCATTAGTCAACATATTATTCGAAAATAGATTACCACCGTACTCACTCTTGCCAGAAGCATAAAGGGGCACAAGTATGTACGGATGCATTAACTCATTTGTGGATGGCTCTAATGTATGGACAATGTCGGGAGGCTGTAGAAACAATATAATGATATCCATCCTATAAAAGTTATAAAATAAGTAAATTTTCAAACAAGAAAATGAACTTCATTTTTTTACATGTGCATCGTTAAATAGTTTCTTCTGTATTAATTCAACTGTCAAATTTTTCTTCTTTGACCTCCAATTAACAATTTGGATGTCCTGCTATTCACTATCTGCCCAAACGTACAACCAGCACATGAAACTACCTCATAAATTCATATCTGTAATAATAATGTTAATTGTAAATTAACAATAATATGAACATTAAGCGAAACATTATGTGGTCTGCATAAATAAATAACATAACCACGTACCTGAAAAGCAATGATCAGACCCTCAAGATTGTATGTACACTTTGAGTTTTCTTCGTTGTCAACCTTACTTCGATATCTCACAAAGGGTCCTCCCATGACTTGGCGCAACGACTGAAATGTAAAATGCCAAACAGCAGTACCCCAAGGATATTGGTTAAATTCATCCAAATCATCTAATATCCATAACAATCATGTATCAGTATAATTACGATGAGCCCTCCCAAATATAACACGCTCTATAAAAAAAAAACAACGATAACTTCACAGTATCATAATCATCAATTTGTGAAAAATCAAAGTTCTCGTAGATAGTAGTTAACCGAGATAATTTAATGTTACTTTTCCCACCAAAATATTAGACCTTTAAACGATTGCTGGCTCTAACTATCCTAAATGGATATTTGCCAAATCTTAGGCATGTGATAAACCCAAACTCGACCTGAAAAAAACGAATACATCAACCACTCACTAGAAACCACATTTCTTCTTGGGCACCCGGTACATATGCCTTATGCAGCAACATATAATGGGTTAGGTTACTGGAGAAGCGAAGCTCATCAAGATCTATAAAATGTCCCACACATGTCTCTCTAAAAGGCTCAACTTGCCTAGAGGTGAGCTTCTTCCGAATTGTGTCCAATATTTATAGTTTAGAGTGATGTAGAAACGCCGTAGAAGTGATCGGCGGAATTAATTTTTAATCTCCTAACTGGTTTGGCCATTTCTTTTTACTTGAAAAATTAAATTAAATATATAATTAAATACAGTATTGATACTAAAATATAACATAATCGTAATATAATAATTTATGCACTAAAGAAAAAGTAAATTCATTCATGATTTTATTAATTTTTATATATATTAATAAATTATTACAACAATTTTAAAAGAAAATTACAAGGTAATAATATAAATATTTTTATTATTGTTATTAATCAATTATTATTGTTACTTTTATTTTTTATTATTATAATAAATCATTAATTATTACCTTTATTATTTTATGATTATTAATTAATTAATTATTACTATTGTTCCCAATAATATTAATTTATTAATTATTATTATTACACCTGATATTATTATTATTATTAATTATTACTAATCAATTATTTTTGTTACATCTCATATTAATAGTAATAATTATTATTACTATTATTTTTTATTATTATTATTACTAATAAATATTATTATTACATCTCATATTATTATTATGAATTATTTATTATTATTATTACATCTCACATATTATTATTTATTAACTCTATTATTTATTATTATCAATTATTTATCATTATATTATTATTAATTATTTTTATTGATTATTATTGCATAATTAAAATATAATTTTTTAATAATTACTATTATTATTAATTATTTTTATTGATTATTATTGAATAATTAAAAATATAATTATTAATTTATCGTTAATACTAATCAATTATTATTACATCTCATATTATTAGTAATAATTATTATTATTTTATTATTATTATTATTACATCTCATATTATTATTATGAATTTTTTATTATTATTATTAATAAATTATTATTATTACATCTCACATATTATTAATTATTAACTATTAATAATTATTATTACTCTATTATTTATTATTATTAATTTTTATCATTTCTATTATTATTAATTATTTTTATTGATTATTATTGAATAATTAAAAATATAATTATTAATTTATTATTAATACTAATCAATTATTATTACATCTCATATTATTAGTAATAATTATTTATTATTATTAATAAATTATTATTATTTTTATATCTCACATATTATTAATTATTAATAATTGTTATTACTCTATTATTTATTATTATTAATTGTTAATAATTACTATTATTATTAATTATTTTTATTGATTATTATTGAATAATCAAAAATATAATTATTAATACTATTATTAAATAATAATATAATAATATAATAATATTTATTATTATTTTTATTATATATATTAATTAATTAAATTGTCATTTTTGCTTTTAATAGGGCCCACAAAAGGATCTCATTGTCAGGACACATTTGTCCCGAAAATGGGTACTTTTCGGGACAATAGCTTTTTTCTAAAAACTACTCATTTTTTGGACAAATTGGTCCCTTTCTGGGTTTTTTTTCCTACACTTTCAATATATCTCCATCAAATCCAATACAATGTTCCACAAAATCTGTATTTTCCAACTAAAATTTTTTTCCATTTCAATCAGATATATTCACATTATTCATATTTAACAAAATCATACTATAAAAAACTCTTTCATTCATTTATGTTAAAAGAATACAAATGAAAGTATAAAAAACTTACCAATAATTTCTATTTACTGTCGTTAGGTTATAATCAACAGTTGTTTGCACGATTTCTTTTGTTGTCTCTGTTTTTAATGTTGACGTCGCCGTTGTTGAAGAAAGGGTAAAGGTTTTGAGAGGTGAGAGTTTGGTTTGATGAAAAAAGAGTAAAGTAAAAAAAATTAACTTTTGTGAAAATAAAATTAAAATGGGTTATTGAGAGTAATTTAATTCAAAAAATATATTTTGAGTTAGTTTGGTAAAATTTTTTTACAAAAGATTATTTACGTAAAATTAAAAAAATTTAAGATTATTTTAAAAAATTTCCCTTTTGTTGGGATTTAAGCCCCATCATTTGTTTACCCAGCATCTTTGTTTCACATAAAAATAAAATACTTGGTTTGTATGTTTGGAGAACATATCTTAGATTACGGAATGTCCAAGGGTTCCCCAATCCTTGAACATTCCAACAAAATGAGCTTCATTGTTGCCGGTGGGGTTAGGAAGCAGCCTCCCCCGACAGTTGTACATTAGCCGACCTTGCTGTAATATCTAGGTTGAAAGGTGATGCATAACACCTCCCCATAAACTCATGCTATCGTGATGATGAAAATTCTCCAGTTTCTTTAGGCTTTTTCAACGTTGGAAGATCTACTGGTAGATCCTGTCTACCGCACTTCACATTTACCATGACATTAGAAGGGTGATTTGCTTATCTTTGCCGGCTCGAGCCTGTACTTTTAATTTTCGTCTAGGCCCAGAATTGATCCGTGACTCCATTGCCTTAATTTGTGGCCTCGGCTCCTCCAACCCCACTATTCTGTTTTCATTTTGTGAATCCCCAGACCCACTACTTACATTTTGGACGGCAATGGACAGTTGAGGCCCACCATGACTTTTGTCTCTCTTCATTCTTGACGGTAGAATTTGTTGTCCTGAATGGTCACCCTCGTTAATTGCTCCGACATTGCTTTGATCATTCTGTAATTGTGCAGTGTGCTCCTCATCATTACATGAGCTTTCAACTTGTCCCTCCCTTTCATTTGCCTTCAAAGAGGATGCACCGACTAGAATGCTCTCGTCTTCATTGATAGCATCACCAACCTTCACTCCATAAGTTTGACCCGGCAAGCTGGATGTAACTCTCTGAACTCCCAATTTGTCCACTGGTTTCCATTGTCGTCCCTTTGCTGTCAGAATCGAAGCACGTAACCAAGGACCATAATTTAATTGTTGCCCTGTATAATCTTGCAATCTACCTGGTCCAAATTTTGAGCATTCACGATAAATATGGCCTATTTTACCACATTTATAACAGAATTTTGGCAGCCTTTCATACTGAACTAACAGGGTAACAACCTCCAGATTATTACGTAATTGGACTATTAAACATCGCTTGAGTGGCTTAGTAATATCAATATTTATTCTCAACTGAAGGAACCTTCCTAAACAATCTCCGTTGATGCCCATATCAATATCTTTAACTCTCCCTATCCGGGCTCCTAAAAAGATCCCGATCTCCTTATTCATGCATGATATGGGAACGTTATGAAGCTGAACCCAGAATGAAACATTAGAAAAGCTGACAGTATTACTATCAAAAAGCTAATTCCCATATTTCTCTCCATTTAAACCCAAAAGCATGCATATATTATATCATTGGAAAGCTTGCAAAATCTATATATTTTAGGTGTCACTAAGGTCCATTTATAAGGATCCATTTAGGAGTGTTAAAGATAAAATACTAATATTCTTAAATTTATATTTTGTAAAATTTTTTTAATAGTTTTAAAAAAACAGTTATTATTTAACTAACAGTTATTAAAGGTACTTATATTATATTTTTAATATTAAATTAAGTGTTGGAATTTGTAACTAAAAAAGTAATTTTTAATGTTAATAAATTATTAAAATAGAAATTATAACATTTTTAAATTTAATAATATATAAATTTAATAATATTTTTTAGAATAAATAATATATATAATTAATATCTATACATTAGTATTTTTAATAAAAACAAATATTTTAAAAAATAAAAATAAAAATTATAAAAATAAATTGACATTCAATTTCTTTAAATTAAGTATTATATAAAATTTAATAATGACATATAAATATCCATTCATTAATCATATTTTTATATTTAATACATTTAATAATAATAAATATACTAAAAATTCTAATAATTATTTTTAATAATAATATTTTATTATATAAATATCTCTAAAAACAATTACTGTTTGTTGTCATAATTATTAAAAAACTAAGTAAATAAATGTGTTATAAAAATAATTATAAATTTTATAATTAGTATTTTTATTTTGAATGCTACCTCATTAAGTACTAATTCAAAAATCATTCTAAATGCTAATTTCATGCAAATAAATACTTTTTATTAAAATTGTCAAACATGTCAATAAACATTTTTTAAGTACTAATTAATATTACCCAACCACCCCTAAGTTAAGCAATTGTGACTAACCTACATAAAGTTATAGGTATAAAAACATAAGTATGATCCAAATAATATTATTTTTAGTCCTTATAAAAGACAAACAGAAAACATCTATTTTAAGTAATATTTCTAGAAACCAAAAAAAAACAAACAAACATGGTCAATATATATTTTCTTCCAAAGAATAATAGACTTTCATTAAACACAAACACATCCAAATAACCAATATTTAGAATTGCATACCAAATAAAATACACATATACAAAAATTTTTTATGGACAAAATTCATTATTATATTTCTAAAAAACACAATTTACGAATGATATAAATTGAATCAAACATGGGAACTAATTAATTTTATCCTTTTACACATAGAAAAATTAATAATATCAATTATTTAAGATGTAGTTGGTTTTTAATCACATTAATAAGACATAAACATCGCAAAATTCAACTCAATATATTACGTCTAAACTAAAAACAGGGAATCAACCATATAAGCTTTAATAACATTGTTAATTATAAAGATACATGAAATTATTTTAATTGAAAGAATCTTGAACAAGTAATTCAACAAGTTTTGGTTGGATGGAGGAAAATTACATGGACATTTCATATATTACTTTTATTCCTCTCACACACAATAAAACACTCTGTGTTTTTTTTTTTTTTTTTTTTTGCTCTATATTTTTCTTATGTGATAAAACATAGATAGCACTCTCTTACATACTACTTGAGAAAGAAGAAAAAGTTTCCTGAATGATCAAAATAATAGTTTTATCTCTTATTTACATAAACATTAATCAAAATAAATTTATATATATATATCTCAAAATGTGTTACAATGCTTATTTAAAATATATATTTATTACATCCAACTGGACTGAGTAACAAAACCTGTTAATATGGCTTGTTGCTTTAGCTAAGGTGTTTACTGTCGTTTCTTCCTGTTTCCTAGTGGCTTGAATCCTCTTTAAAGTTTCACCAATTTTAACACTAGATTTCACGATCTTAAAGCTCCATAAATGTGCAAAAATATGGTATAATTGATGGCTTGAAATTTGGAATGACTTTACATAATAATAAGTGATATGAGATGGTCAGATATGAACCATTGTAATCTTTAGTACAGCTATTTCTTATTTTGTACACCAGGGAGTGCAACAAGATTTAGCTATACAAGCTTGTGTAATGAATGTGAACTTGTGATGACAAGCCTGTAGAAGGAAGAATAATTTAAAAAATATGAAACAAAATCTTTATAGAAATAGTTATTAATCACAATAGAAGTTGCAATATTATGTTTGAAATTTAAAGACCTCACCTTCCAATTGTTTATGGCAAATCATTGATATGATAATGTCAAACTTTTTCACGATTTTATCTTCTTCATCACCATCTTCTTTTGATTCCACTTCAGTTATTCCTCCTACCCATGTTTTTTATTTGAAATATTATTTTTGAGGGGAATATTTGTTTACGAAGTTTTGCAACTTGGAAAATGAGTTCATTGGCATGATATGGACGAAGATTTTAACATTATTGATAAGAAAAAATATGGTGATTTTGAATAAATTTATGATAAAAGAATAAATTTAAGTCCCTAAAAATCCGGCGCATAATCTAACATAAAAATAGTAGTTATGAGGGAAAAAAAAAGATGTAATTTTTTACATTAAATTGATAATATTTTAATAATAAAAGAAATATAAAACCCAAAAATTTTGGTTTATAATCTAACCAAAAAAAGTATTTATGAGATAAAAAAACATTTAATCTTTTGCATATAAGTTAATGCATGTTTTGTTAATAAGTAAAGAAATCTAAATCCCAAAAAATCTGGTATATAGTCTGACAGCAAAATTATAATTATAAGAGAAAAGAAATCTGAATTTCAAAGAATTCAATAATTTGACAGAAATTTTGTATCATTTTACATTGCAACAACACTTTATACTAAAATTTTTGCCACATGCGTAATATACGCTAATTTTGAAATTATCATGCAATACTTTCAATAGCACAGTTTACCAAACAATTAACCACTTTTTCGTGTACAAATGATTATTTCTTAAGTGTAACATAATAGATTGTTTATAAGCCAAATTAATTTCAAACTGGCCCTAATTGTTTACCAGTGTTAAACTAACTAAAACACTTGAAATCTAGTATTTAGATATTTATGTCTTTTTATATGTGAATAACTTGTATTTATATATAAGTATTTATGACTTAAACAGTTGCAAAATGTTATTACGTAGTTTAAATATCACAAAAGAATTAAAAATAAAATTATATATAATTTTTGTTTAGCCTAAACAATATTATGGATTAAATTTTAAATTAATGTCTTCATATTTTGACGATCGTCAAACTACTCCCAATATTCACAAAAATATTTATTACGTCCCCATATCCTTGAATAGACCTATTAACTTTAAACATTTTAGGGGTACATTAGTCTTTTCGTCTTCAATTGAATAAATAATTTTGGTACTAAATGACAAAAATAATTATTTTACTTTAGTAAATTTTATCAACAAAAAAATTATCTAGAAAGACTTAATGATGCATATTTAAAATTTTTTATAAAATTTTAATTTAAAAATAAAAGGAATTCAACTTCAAAGATTTTTAACATAGAAATTGACAAAATGATGTGAAAATATCAAATTTTCAAAGTAACGACATAAATGTTATTTTCACCAAATTTGAAAGTCTATATATCATCTACTCAATAAATTATAATAATAATAATAATAATAATAATAATAATAATAATAATAATAATAATAATGATAAAGGCACTACATAACTTAATTAATTACATTGAAGCTGCTAACTATTATTGCAATACATAGATAATTGACTAAAATATTCTTGATTTTTATCCTAATACTCTAAGACCTCCTAACTTTTTAGAAATTGTGGAATAATTTTCGATATTGTCTTCACTGAAAGTCTTTAAAACTAGTTACTAAGCATCCTTGCTTGTGTTAGATTTTGTATTAATTACCTTTCCAATTGTTATTATTTAGGGAAAAATATATTTTTTCCTTAAGATTTTATTCATTAAACTCATTAGTCTTACAGATATCAAAAATACCTATAAACACAAGACTTTGTTAGTTGATAGCACTTATTTAGATGAAAATTTATAAAATTAATGTTATCTCCCTTAGCTATTATGACAATCATTAACTATGAGTGACGTAAATGTACCATATTATCTTTTTTTTTTCATGACAATATTTGTAACTAATTATTAAGGTATTTTTGAAACCAATAGAACTTATTATGTCAATAAGCCAAATCTGAACAATTAAAATATTATTTACCTTTTTTTAATGTTTTTTATATTGTAATGTGAAATTGCTTTAATACCTTTGACTACAAAATGACTACTTTACGCTATATAAGATTTTGTAAAAGAAAAATTACACTAAATTTTTATCTAAGCTTAGGCAATTTCGATTTAGATTTGGTTTATTAGAAAATTGAACTAAACTGAAATGTCAAATTAGGTCTAAAAAACCAAATCAAATGGAATATGTTGTGTCATTCGTGTAGTGTGTGTGCGATATCTGCAAGTGTACGGGATCGTAACAAGTAATTTAGTGATAAGAAGATGCCGATCCTACAATAAATACTACTCAATTAAGTACCGAAGATCATTAATTTTAAATTTATTTGAAGAAATCGAGTAATTTGAGTGAGAAAATAAATTAAACAAAAATTAACTACTTAATAAACTAATTAAAAGATGCAAATTAATGAAACAATTTAGAGCGAATGATTTCATCTTAATTAGTCGCATCCAATTCTTCAATCGATGCTATTCTGATTTAATATCTGCATTACTAGTTAATTATCCTAATTTATTCGACAGTCTCTCTCGAGATCAGTCGAAAACTATTTCGCACCTAATAATTCACTATATTTTTATGTGAAATTAATTAAATGGAAGTACATTACGATTAGTAATAATTTCTAATTAAACTACGAAAATCATATTAGTATATCTCTGTCTAACATGTAATTTACGGTATTTATCACATGATCTACATATGATATTCACTTCTCAACTCATATCAACCAACATTTCATTCAAATACTGACCAAATATTTAAAAGCATTAATTATCATGATAAATACTCAATACAAGATATTAAATATAAAATAAAATAATATCAGAAAATGGATGTTTCAAATAAATTAAATCATTACCCTAAAAAATAAGTCTACTTATATATGATAAAAAGTTTAAATCTCATAAATATGAATTCAACAAATGATAACACAGTCAATAAATATTAATTTGTTCAATTCAAGATAAGGTAAGATGAGAGAAGAGATAAAACTATGATTTAGAGAGTTTTTTCCTTCAAGAGATCAAGCTTTCATCATTCTCTTCTTCCAAATGTAGCTCTCTCTCTCTAGATTTCTCTCTATCTCTCTCTTCTCTCTCTAAAACTCTATTTTCTAAAGGTGGCTCTGGAAGGTTAATCCTTGGAAAATATGAAAACTTAAGACCTACTAAATATGCGTATCTATTGGTAATTCAAGTGTAAAAAATTATGTAAAAATCGTCAAACATGAACTTAGGTGACGCGGGGCACTATTTTTAGTGTGGAGGCACTAAGGAGGTAGAAGGTATGGCGTGGGCACGCCATGGTTTGGTGCCGCTGCCCACTGATTCTACAAACAAAGGCAAATTATGCAGCATATTTTAATTGACCCCCTTACTTTTAATATTTTGAATTTAGATCTCTAGTTTGATATTTCTTCATTTTAGTCCTTATTTGCTTGCATTTTAGTCCCTAAGAGTAAAACTTTGGATTTTCATGGATGGCTAACGAACATATTTTTATGCTCCGTTTTTATGCCTTTCATGTTAAAATAAGTTAACACCTGTAAAATAAAATTAAAATGCTTAAAAAGTAAAATAACTATTTAAAACAGACTAAATAACGTTAAATATGCTATTTAATAATAGATAATTCAAGTATAATCATGTAGCAAAAATAAAAATATCAAATATATCCAAACTTAATGTTTGCTTATCCTTGAGCAAAAGAAAAATTAAAAGAAAAACTCAACAACACGAATTGACTTCCTTACTTAATGAATTCATTACCAATGAGAATGCAACAAAATAAAAACTTAATCATTTAAATATTCAAGTATTAACAAAATTTCATTTGATATGCTCATGTATAGTGTGTGATAATCATACATTGATCATCCTTTATCATATCATCTTTCACATTATCAAAATATAATATGCATAGTAATCTAGAACTCCAAATCTCACCAAGATGGTTACTCTCAAACAAGCACAATCGAAATTTGGTTTAACACTCAAAAGCATGTGAGAAAAGCATTACGCTTAGATTTTTAATAAAAAAACAAAACTTACATACAATTAAAAGAATATGCTATTTCTGATGTGATAATGGTGATCTCATGAAAGGAATACTATTAACTTGATTGTCATGGAAATGGATGCAGACTAATTAAATAACACATAGGATCAACATAGGACTTTTTTTCAAGATTATAATAAATTTAGTGGGTGAAATAATTAAAAGAAAGAATGGATTAAAAATAAATCAAAGTCTCAAAAACTTCAAACACATGCTTTTACCATCCACCTTCAAATTTCGCTTAACAACAAATCTCACCATTACTCATTCATGTTTACCCTTTTTTTCTCTTAAAACACAACTCTTTGTTGTTTCACTTTATTTTACCTTTTTGTCATAAGTGCGCATTACTTAACTAGGCAATAGCCCTGGTTACTCAGTAAAATTAAGGCTATGTTTTTCTTTTCTTTTCTTCTTTTCTTCCACTTTTTTTTTCTTTATGTACATTAATTAATATAGCTTTTTTTATCACAAGCATACAAATAGCAATAACTCCCAAACTTTCAAGATAGCTCAAAAGTTCCGACAAGGATATAAACAATATTTTCAGCTATCCGGTTTGGGTATTGTCGATTTTATGAAAGAAAACAAAATTAACTTGAGGCTCAAAGTGGTTAACTGGGGAATCATGTATAAAGTTGGTTAGAAAGGTTCAAACGGTTTAAATAAGACCTATAATTATTTCTCATGTATTATACAATCAATCTTACATCCAAGATATGAAAAATCAAGTTTAATAGTCAAAATAAAATATAATACGATCACTAGAATGAAAAGATAACAAGAATATGAGTCTATATTATCTTGTATATTATATTCTAACTATGTGAATTCATCAAATCAAAATTACGATCAATTTTGACATGAAGTACATATACAATATGAGCATGAACAAATGAAAACTAGTTAAAATAAGCATAAAATTATGATATTTGTTTAATATTTCATCACTTTAAATTAGCATGTCTAATTCATTTCCACAACTTTCACAAAGCAAGGAAGTGACTAAATACAATAAAATAAACATAAAAAGTACTACAAAAATGAAAAAAAAAAATACCACAAAAACTAAAAGAAATTATCACAAAAATCTACTTCAAGAAACTCCACCCCCAAACTCAAACCTAACATTGTCCTTAATGTTCGAAATTAAAGATTATACAAAGAATAAATTAAGTTAGAAACAAAACAAAATATTAAAAAAAGGAAAAGAAATGGATAGCACCTGATTTGAATAACTCCTTCACGCATTGCAAAGATCATCTTCTCCTTTTCGAAAAGCTTGGGTTGCCTCCCAAGCAATGCTAAGTTTAATGTCTTTAGCCTGATCAAGTTCTTCCTGAATCAAATAAGGTTTTTGTGAGAAATTTTCACCTTATTCTTTTTCTCTTCTTTGTAGTAGTACTTCAATCGTTGGCCGTTGACTCGAAAAATATATCAAATATCTTTCAGTTTAACTACGCCAAAGGGAAATTCTTTCTCAATCAAGAATGGACTCAACCATCTTGACATACGTTTACTTGAAAACAACTTTGATCTCTAATTGAAAAATAGAACATGATGACCTAGTGCAAAATGTCTCCCAAGAACCATTCTATCATGCCACTCCTTTGTCTCCTTGCAAATTTTGACATTCTTGTACACTTCATTCTTAAACTCTTTCATCTCATGTTCATGAACATCTACTACACAACTGTCAATGGCATCCACTCTAAAGCAAGTACTTGATTCATTTGAAGATTTTATATAATGAAAAATACTAAACCTAACCTCTTCATCATTCACCGTTAGTGTCAACTTACCACGTTTAACATCAATCAAAGCTCTAGTAGTGGATAAGAAAGGCCTACCAAGAATGAGAGGAATCTTATGGTCTTCTTCCATATCCAACACCATAAAATCTGCTAGAAACATGAACTTCCCAACTTTGAACAATACATCTTCAACTACCCCCTTCGGATGCTTAATCGATCAGTTTGCCAACTGAAGAGAGACGGTTGTTGCCTTAATTTCACCGAGTCCTAATTTCTTGAAAATAGAAAAAGGCATTAAGTTAATACTTACACCTAAATCACATAAAACTTTCTCAAAACAACAATCTCCAATAGTATAAGGTATAGTGAAACTCCTTGAATCTTTTAACTTTAGTGGCAATTTCTTTTGCAAAATTACACTGCACTCTTCATTTAACATCACTTTCTCATACTCTTTGAATCATCTTTTGTTGGTCATTAAGTTTTTGAGAAATTTAGCGTAAGACAGAATTTGTTAAATGGCATCTAAGAGAGGGATGTTGATTGACACCTTTCCGAATTGCTTTAAGATTGCATCGATTTGAAGATCTTTCTTTGACTTTACTAACCTTTAGGAAAATGGTATTGGTGGCACCTATGGTGGAAGTGACACATATTTCTTGGGAAGGCTTGATGCTTCTGGTTGTGACATTGAAAGACTTGCCACTTTAGATGTTTTGGCGGTGTTTTCAACTTGCTCATCATAGTACTTATCCTTTGTGGATGATGTGCTAACTTCTTTCCTTTGTAATGTCTCTTTGAAGTTATTTTTAAGTTCAATCAATTGTTTTCCACTCTGAAGTGTAATTGCCATCACTCGCTTCTTTGGAGTTGTCTCTGTGTTGCTTGGCAAAGAGCTTTAATGCCTCTTCATCAGCAATTTTGCCAATTGATTCATTTGTACCTCAAGATTTCAAATAGATATCGCTTGATTTTGCAATTTAGTTTTGGTCTTCTTTATGAACTTGGAAGTGTTCACAGTAAGTTGAGCAAGAGCATCTTCTAAGTTCACCTTCTTCTTTTAACTTTGAAATCCGAAAGGTGGTTGTATGACATTTTGATTGTTTCTCCCGGACAAGTTAAGATGATTCTGTCATCCTTAGTTATAAGTGTTAGAAAATGGATTATTTTGCTGCTGATTATCATTCCAACATATTGAACTTGTTCTGAAAATGAAGGAGTAAAAGGATTACCTACTTGGCATTCGGTGCTAGGATGATGACCATTACGCAGCTCACAAATCGTACATGGAATATTAATGGCATTGGCTATTATAGCCTTAAGTTGTTTAGTCAATGTATTTAATTAAGTAATAAGTGCAGTAAGGTTATTAACCTCATAAATTCCAAAGGTTTTCTTCGATGTCAAACGCTCAATTGGCTATTAGTATGCATTGATGGCCATCTCCTCCAACAAATCATAAGCCTCGTCAATAGTTTTTCCCATTATACACCTCTTGCTACTGCATCTACTAAGTGTTCTAATTGAACTCCCCAAACCATTGTAGAATGTTTGAACTTGAAGCCATTTAGGTAAGCCATGATATAGGCATCTTCTCATCATATCCTTATACCTTTCCTATGCCTTATATAATGACTCTATTTTATGTTAGGAAAAGGTAATGATGTTATTCTTTAACTTTGCTATCTTTGCTGAAGGGAAAAACTTTGCCAAAAGTTTTTGAGCCAAATCATCCTAAGTGGTGATAGTTCCAAAAGGAAGTAAACTCAACTAACTCTTTGCTTATCCCTCAGTGAGAATGGAAAAAGCTTTAACATGATAGCATCGTCCGACACACTGTTATATCTGAAGATGTTGTCAATCTCCAAGAAATTTGTAATGTAAGCGTTCGGATCTTCATGTGCCAAACCACCAAACTACACAGAGGTCTGAATCATTTGAATAATAGCTGGGTTGATCTCAAAGTTGTTCGCTTGAATGACGGGTCTTCTAATGCTGGTCAAAGCTCCATTAACTGTTGGAATAGCATATTCTCTTAAAGCTCGCTAATCTTCGACTCTAACATTTTCCCCAAAATTTTGTTCCGTGATGCTAATTTACTGTTGTCTCGATATTTGTCTCTTTTTGCTTTTCTGATCCATTAAAGGAAACACCTAAAATAAAAATGAAAATAAAACTTCAAAGTAAACTCAAATTTAATCCAAATGGATATTAAAAGAATTTAACATTCCCCAGCAACGGCTCCAAAAATATGTTGTGTCATTCGTGCAGTGTGTGCGCAATATCTGCAAATGCACGGGATCGTAATAAGTAATATAATGATAAGAGAATATCGATCCCATGAGAAATGCTACTCAATTAAGTACCGAATATAATTAATTTTAAATATATTTGAAGAAATCGAATAATTTGAGTGAGAAAGTAAAATAAAAAAAATTAACGATTTAATAAAGTAATTAAAAGATGCAAATTAATGGAATAATTTAGGGCGAATGATTTCATCTTAATTAGTCACATCAAATTCTTTAATTGATGCTATTCTGATTTAATATTTGTATTACTAATTAATTATCCTAATTTATTCGACAGTCTCTCTCAAAATCAATCGAAACTATTTTACACCTAATAATTTATTATATCTTTATGTGAAATTAATTAAATGGAAATGCATTATAATTAATAATAATTTTAAATTAAATTAAGTAAATCATATCAGTACATCTCTATCTAACTTATAATTTATAGTATTTATTACACGGTGTAAATATAATATTTACTTCTCAGCTCATATTAATCTACATATTAATCAAATATTAGCCAAATATTTAAAAGCATTAATCATTATGATAAATACTCAATACACGATATCAAATTAAAAACAACACAATATTAGAAAATGGATGCTTCCAATAGATTAAATGATTACTCTAAAAAATAAGTCCACTCAAATATGATAAAATGTTCAAATCTTATAAACATGAATTCAACAATTGATAATATAGTCAATAAACATTAATTTGTTCAATTCAATACAAAGTAAGATGAGGGAAGAGATAAAACTATGATTTAGAGAACCTTTTCCTTTAAGACATCAAGCTTTCATCATTCTCTTCTTCCAAATATAGCTCTCTCTCTCCAAATTTCTCTCTCCCTTTTTTTTCTCTCTAAAACTTTACTTTCTAAAGGTGGTTCCTAGAGGTTAATTCTTGGAAAAACATAAAAACTTCATTAAATTTGACCATTCATTAATGATTTAAAAGTCAAAAATCATACAAAAATTGTCAAACTTGAACCTCAATAGCGCAGGGGCACTATTTTTTATAAAGGGTCATTGAAGGGGCAGAAGGCTTGGCGTGCCCGCGCCATTGACTCTGCCCACAAATGCAAATTGTACGGTATATTTGAATTGAACTCCCTTATATTTAATTATTTTTAATTTAGATCTCTATTTTGATATTTCTACATTTTAATCCTCATTTGCTTGCATTTTAGTTTCCAAGAATAAAACTTTGTGTTTTCCACATACGGCTAGCGAACATGTTTTTATGCTCTATTTTCATGCCTTTCTTGTTAAAATAAATTAACACCTGTAAAATAAAATTAAAATATTTAAAAAGTAAAATAACTACTTAAAATAAATTAAATAACGCTATGTATATTATTTAATGATAAATAATTCAAGTATAATACTATTATAAAAAGGAATATATCATAATCGAATTACGGAACCGAATTGAATGGAGCCGAACTATTGTAGTTCCATAGTTCAGTTCTACAATTCAGTTTCATTTTGGTTCTAGCAAAGGTCTTCTATTCTTCAAATTTTTTTGTAATATTTTTATATAAATCCCTTCATTTTTAGAAATTAGAAAAATTTATAATAATATCCCCTATTTTTGTGTACTTATGTAATGTTATATAAAAATTTTAATTAATTATATTTTATAAAATATGTGTTTATATGATATTTTATCCAAATTAAATCGAAGGATATGATAATTAAACCAAATCAAACTAAATAGTTCGATTCATTATGGTTTGAGTGTTTTGCTCAAGCCTACTTTTATTTTGTATAATAACTTGAATTTGAGATAGTTTAAGAGCGTTAAGTTTATAGGCCACTCAAGTTACTCTAAAAAGAGTTCACACTATATAGTTTAAATGAATGTGTTCACTCCACACAGTCCACACAAAAAAATTTTTACTATTATGTGAAAATCTTGTTTAACTTTACAATAATAAAAT
The DNA here is from genome assembly GCA_022749755.1 of Azadirachta indica. NCBI lineage: Eukaryota > Viridiplantae > Streptophyta > Magnoliopsida > Sapindales > Meliaceae > Azadirachta > Azadirachta indica. Next base: position 9,628,600 of record CM040447.1, on the reverse strand, counting down.
TGTTTTTGTAATAATACTTTATGCATAAGTTTAAATTTCAAATAATGTAACATTTAGTGATGGAATTAATTTCTTATTTTGTAAACGCACTCAATTTAAAATATAATATGTTATTATATTTCTTCTTATTTGTTGTGCATATGTCAAAATATTACTACACTTACAAGTGGTTGAAATATAATATACAGAGTATCCTTTAAAAAATTACTTATAATATTAACAAACATTATGTTAAGAGAGTATATGAATATTTCTCAAAAGCTAGGGGATTTTAAAGTGTTATGGGAAACATAATTTTACATAAAAAGCAACGAAAGAATTTATATACTTAGCTTATCGAGTGTATCTTATACAAGATTTTAGCTTTACTACATCAAAAGCAACAACGAAAAAAAAAAGGCAAAGAGTGAAAATCTATAATTGCTTCAACCATTTAATTTTCTTTTTATATTCCTAAAAATTAACAAAATGCCTCGTTTGTTTTCTTCAATTGAAGCTTTATGTCATATTGATGTTTCTATTGTTCTCTGAAAATAAAACTAGAAGTATTTGGTAATATTAATTTTTAATGAAATTTATTTTTTTTTACTAATATTTGATAACCAATACTTTTATCTTATTATTTTATATTCTTTATTGAAGCATTGTTTGTAATAATATTTTTTTGTTGTGTTTTGAAAATAAAACTAAACATATTATGAATATTAAGTAAAATTCACTTTTTTTATTATTATTAATACTTAATGTTTTCATCTTATAATAATTATGATTTTAAAACCGTTGCACTTTAATACTAAATGAAGCATATATTGTAAGTATTTGCTTTTAGTACTAAGCTTTGCAATTGGGTATAACGATCATGACTCAAAAATTGCATGCTTTAATTTCACCAACCAAAAATCACAATTTTTTTAGATATATGCCATCAAGTATTTGTTTTGTTTTTTTTTTTTTTTACCAAAACTATGAGTTATAGATTTCGTAAAAAATTATTTAATGAAATCAATGATTTAACTGTAATAATCGTAAATCAACTTATCAAAGATTTAATTTGCGATTGCCATGTATTATAAAATAAATTATTTTTAGTATGTTGAAATAATCAATTTTAAAGATAATCAGTTGAATGTTTGATAAATTCTTTATTTATAACTTTTGTGAGTTTTCAAAGTTACATATATATATATATTTACATTTGGTAAATTTTGCTATTAAAGTATTGAGATAAATAAATGATTAAAATAGACATCGTATTGAATTAATATTATTTATACATAACATTTGTCTATTTGTTAGTATTTTTCCTCAACATATAAACTTATATAATAAATTTATTTTCAGTTTCATTTTATATACAAATTATTTAATTTTATATTCATAAATAAATAATGAAGTAATGAATTTTGTTGTGCGGTAATGGGTATTGAAAAAAGAAATTTTGTTTTCAAATAATAAAATTGTTATTAAAAAGATTATTTAAATAGTTAGACTCAAAAAATTTAGTTTAAGGTTAATATTGTGTTTGCATTTTTTATATAGGGATATATTTGAGACTTTATATATAAAGATAAATTTAATTTTTAAAATTAAATTTTAAAAAGCAATTCTTTCCTACTTTTGAAAATATGTTGTAGAGTAAAAAAAATTATAAAAAAAATAAAAATATATACTTAACACTTAAAATAAATTTTAGCTATTCAATATTGTTTTAATCTCTCGAACAACAATAATAAACGAGCTATAAAACACTTTATGGTTAATTCAGTCATAAACTCGTTTGTTTTTTAAGGTCTTTAATAAACTGAGCATATGGTATTGTGATGGGCTCTGTATCCGGCCCAGTGTAGCCCATATGCATAACGGGCTGGGTTTGTGTTCCAAGGTGTCTAATAAAATTTTACATTTCAAAGTTATTTTATTTTCCAATGCTTGGTGTAGGTTTGATTGTAGCCCAAAAAACAGATTTTTTTAATATTATGAATTTTTTTATATTTTTTTCATTTAATTGGCACTAAAAAAATTTAAAATTTAAGTTTTTAATTTAAATAATTACAAAGTTATTTAAAACTTATTTATAACAATAAAATAATTAATTAACTTTTGTTAAAAACTCTATATATAGAAATTTTCTTAGTAAATAGAATTTATTAATTGAAAATTTTTTTTATGAAAGAAATTAACTGAGTTGCATAAACTGAATTAGTAAATTGCATTTAAACCTATTATGATGGTGGGTTAAACTTAATATTAACTATTTTACATGTTATATATGAAAGATTAATAGATAGAGTAAAAAAAATTAAATTTTATGACTAAAAATTAAAAGTCTATAACAAAAGTTTAAAACTGCAATAAAAAAATTGAAAAGATCTGATCAAATAATTTTTAACTGAAAGATTAAAAATCTAAAACAAAAGATTGAGGTAACATTTGTTTTTTTTTTGTTTTTTGGAACATTGAATATGACTAAAATCTGAATCTAACTAAAATTTAAACCTGAATGATATATTTATTTTTTATTTTAAAATATTTTAAAATAAGTATTAAATTGCTTGTTTTGAAAAAATAAAAAAGTTTGAAAATTAATATTTGAATATACATACTACTTTAAATAATATACTTATATTTATAATAATTTTGATTATATTAAGATAATAGTAGATAAAAAATTAATATATTAATATATATATATTTATTTATTTATTTATTTGATATATGATTTTTTAAAAAAATAATTTCTAAACGCTGATATAAAGATTAATAAAAATTAAAAAAAAAGTTATATTGTAATACATTTATAATTATATAAATATACAAATTTGTTATAATAATTAAATTATAAAATAAGAGAATTAAGAAAACAAGTAAAAAGGAGACTTACAATAAAAAAGATATATGCAAAAAGTAGTTAATTGGAGTCTTAATTTTGTTAATAAATAAATTAATATAAATAGAAACATTTTTTAAAAATAAAAATATTAAATTATTCAAATATTTACTTATTCATATTTAAATCAAAATGTTTAATTTAATTATATTCAAATATTTTTAACAAATATTCATATATAAATTAAAAAATAAATAATTCTGAAACATCTAAATAGTTATATTCAGACTTTAGTTAGCAAAAAAAATAACCCCTAAAACTGCAATGAAAAAATTGATAAGGTCTTACTAAGAAATTTTTTTTCTCACCTTTTATGAGTTATATCTGAAAGATCGAATATAAAAAAAAAATTAACTAAAAATTAAAAATCTATAACAAAAGATTAAACTATAATGAAAAAATTGAGAAGATCTAATCCAGTAAGTTTTTTTGAATCACTTGTTTCCTTTTTTCTCTTGCTATGTATATTAAATTACCAAAGGCTGTAAATCAAACCCTTAATGTTCCCAAAAAGCAAACTTCAAACATCAACAATGTCCCGAACAAAGAAAAGAAAAAATCAATTTTCCTGACCATTTTCCCAGAAAATAATTAAGAAAAAGAAAAAGGGCTGCTGAGAAAACAAATTAATAGATTATAAGAATTGACACTAATTGAGCTCTTCTACCAGGCTGGAATGGAATCAAATCTAAAGTTTTCTGACAAATTAATTGGCAAATATTTTATTAAACATTGATTATTGATACATGCATCATACATATTAATCTCCAATTAATATTGGCATTAACATTAATTTTAAAATTAATATTGTGAAACATATGGATCAAATAATTGTGTACAATTTTTTTGTACGGTGTAAAGCAATGTACATGTCCTTTATTAATTGTAGTACTACACATGCATTATTAATTATTAATTATTAAACATATATATTTAGATTATCTTCTAATCATATGCAGCCTTCTTGTTCATATCAATATATAAAGAATACTTAATTAATTAATGTAATTTGCATATAATGTCCCTCCACTTTCATTTATTTACAAATTTTTGTAATCTATTATTGTTCATTAATTAGCATCCACATGGGAACCAAACAATGTCTTTATTTTTTATTAAAAAAAAATTGTTGTGTATAGAATCTTTTTCAGTTATAGATAGATTTGAAGGCCCGTTTACCAACCAACCACCAAAACTTAGACAACATTATAATTTATTATTTAATATGGGTCATATTATAAGCAAAAATCTTACTTTAAGATTTGACAACTATCACTTTTGTTTTCCATGTATAAGTATCATATATCCTAATAAAATGATTATTATTAGGAAAAAATAATATATACTAATTATGATGTATTAATTATATATTAATTACATCTATCAAATTGAATCTCAATCATTAAAAATTTATAAATGCAATGGTTCATAAAGGATTTAATCATATGTATAAAAATTTTTACATCAAATGTAGATCGTTGTATTTAAACATATTTAACAGTTGAGATTGTATCTGATATAAATATTATTTATGTATTAATTACATAATTAGATATAATCTCAATCATAAGATGTGATTAAAAAGGAGTCATTGATCCTGCCCCTAAAAAGGTGCTTAAATCAATAGTTCTTAAAATAGTGCAAGAATATGTGTGAAAATATAGAATTGATCCATCTTATACATATATATATATATATTTATATATATATATATGAGATGGATCAACTCTATATTTTTACATATATTCTTATACTATTTTAGAAACTATTGGATTTATGCACCTTTGACGGTTAATATTAAATATAATATATATATTAATTATGATACATTAATTATATACTAATTACATGTATTAGTTTAATCTCAATTATTGGAAGTATTTAAATCCAACGGTCAACAATTGATATAAAAATATAAAGTTGACATAGTTCTATACACACATATACATATATGTATATATATATATATCTATACACACACACATACACATATATATATATATGACGGATCAACAATCTTATTATATTATATATATATCTTTATATTATTTTGTAAATCGTTGAATATAAGCGTATTTAATGTTAAAATTGAATTTAACCATATAATTAATATATAATTAAAACATTATAATTAATGCACATGTGAGATTTAATCTCAATTATTGAATATATTTAAATCTAACTGTTTATAAATAATGTAAAAATATGTATAAAATAGTAAGGCTATTGATTTTTTTTTTCTTTTTTCAATTTCTAACCCCAACTTCTCTTTTTAATATTATACAATTACTTATATAATTTATCGATAAATAAATAAAATTTACCAATTTGAGTAAAGATTTTAGTAATATTTGTTCCTATTTCAAGAAAAATCTACCACATATCAATCAATTAAAATTTAAACTCAGAAAATCTATTATTTAGATAAAATTTATCCCTAATTTAGAGAAAGTCTACCACAACCCAACGTTAGTAGCCTCAACTTTTTCAAACACACAACATATTAAATTAAGTTGATATAATATATATAATAATGTATGATCAACCTACATTATTCTTCAAGTGAAAGATAGGGGCAATCGGGTTAACCAAACCCAACACAGATCAACTCTTTTTAAAATTATTTTATTTTTCTTATTAATGAAATGTTTGCTTGTAACACCCCAGCATACTTCAACTTTAAATTATTTTAGTCAAGTTGCTAAAAAGTTGGCATAAAAAAAAAATTTAAGTAATATTATTTCCTAATCAATTCAAGCTAAACTCAATTCATGGCTGCAATGGGAAGAAAATTATAAATGTCAAATTTTCATTAAAAAATTTGAATAGATTTTATTAAAATTAATATTGTTAAATATTTTTATTTTTAAAATATAGTAAAAATATTACAATTTCAAAAGAAGTTTAATGTCCATGAAATCGAAGCTCTTTAAAATATATATTTGCATGCGAATGTTACAAAATTCTAATTTATAAAGGAGGATAGATATATTTTTATTATTAATTGAAGAAGAATTCATGTTAATCATATTTTTATTTTTTAAAAATTTTAGATAAAAATAAAAAATTTTACCAATTAATTTCTTAAAGATGTGATTTTTGCTCTTTATTATTATTAAAATTTGAAATAGTCTAAAAACGTTAAACATGTTCAAACCATTCCAAGTATACTTTTTAACAAGAAAAATATAATTAACTTACCCTCTCATGACCCTAAGATCTATCAAGTAATTCTTATTTGTTTTTCTGTTGCTCTATTAAAATACTAAAGGCTGTAAATTAAACCCTTAAAAAAATCACGCACCGAACTTCAACAATGTGCAAAACACTATCAAATTTGCTCACCATTTCCTGAGAAAGTAATTAAGAAAATAAGAAAGAAAATTGCTGCCGATAAATTAGATAAATAAATGCACAGATTATATGAACGAAACGAACTGATCCTTCCTTTTAGGCTGGAATGGAATCAAATCTAAAAGTTTATTTGTCTAACAAATTAATTATAATTAATTGCACGCCCTTTAGTCGGCAAATACTTTAATATACATTGATTATTGATACATGCATTCAGATTAATCTCTAATTAATATTAATAATAATATTAGGGATCATATATATGGATCAAAAATTGTTTACAATTATTTGTACACAATCATAATTGGCGCACCATATATGTCCTTCAGTAATTGCATGTACTACACATGCATTGCTTTAAGAATTATTAAACATATATATAATGTACTTTAGATTGCCTTCTAACCATGTACATGCATCCATCTTACTTGTATTAAAATGTAAAATATACTTAATTAATTGATTAACAGAGACACATCTATAGTCTCATATTTTTAGATACATATTTATATTATTTATAAATCGTTGATTTATATACTTCTAACAATTGAAAATGAATCTAACACATGTAATTAATATATAATTAATACATATATTATATTCAATTTCAACTATTATAAGTACATACATTTAACGATTTATAAATAAATATAAAAATATGTGTAAAAATATGATATTGCTAATTCTTTTCTTTCATTAATTAATTAATTAATTAATGCAATTACATATAATGTCCCTCCACCTTTATTTATTTATCACATTTGTATCTATTATCGTTTTGAAATATTACATCCAGCTAGTAACCGAACAATCCCTGTAGTTGTTTTAAAGAAACAAATTGTATCTATTATTTTAAAGAAACAAATTCTTTCCAAAAGTAAAAAAAAGAAAGAAAATGTTATTAACATAATCTTATTATAATTTATAATTTGAAGGCCTTTTTGCCAACAAACCACCAAAAACCAGACATCATTATAATTTACAATTTAATAAGTGTCACATATTATAGGCCAAATCCCACTTTAATACAACTACCACTTTTGTTTTACCATATATCATACTAAAATTTATGATTGAAATTGGGAAATAGAACTTGAAGTTAAAATAAAGTTGAATGTTCAAATCTCTTTTGACATTCGTTTGCGATTACTTTCACGACATTTTAGAAATTAATTATATAAAAGTGAACCAATTACATTAGAACTTGACTCATCTTTATTTTATACTGAATATATAGTTAAATTCATCCATACATTTTAAGTCAAGTTTAGATACAATTAAAATAGAATAAATGCAATGCCAAAATTTAAAAAATTATCAATAAAATGTTATCATATGTGCACGTATAAATTTTGAAGAATTAATCATAAGAATAATTTTTTAGCAATAATGTTTTATACCCACATATTGATTTAAGCATTTCTCTATTCCCAATATTAAAAATGAGAGTTCTTCATGCATTATTCTGATAGTCTTACTCATTCAATTAAACTCATGTTAAGTAAATATAGCTAAATAAAATATGATTAATTTCTAATCAAATAAATAATACATATACAATATTTAATAAATTTTGTTACACCGCTCTTTCATTTATGACATATCTCTTTGTAAACAACTCTTTAATATAGTCATTAGATTAAGTTTGAATTTGAATGAAAGTTCAAAATGAACTAACATTATTTGAAATTGAAACAACACCATAACAAATGATTTCTTTTCAAAATTTAATTCAAAGAATGTGTCTATTTCATAAGACACCTTTAATAGATGTTCTTTTCATATAAAATATAAACACCCGTTTTTTTGAAGAATATTATAATACAGAAATTATGAAGGAATTCTTTTTTTTTTTTAAATTTGTATTTATGCATGCTATGAGGTAAGTTATGAATATGAGAAATTATATAAATTTCAATAAAACAATGTAAAATTATAAAGAAAAATAATCTAATGGTTTACAAATGATCTAAAAATTACATAAAAAATTAGTGTTCCTTTTCTTTATATATATATATATATATATATATATATTTATACCTAAACTACTAATGTTAAAAGTAAAGTCATAGTAACATGTTTATTTAGAAAATGAATTCATATGGTAATGGAGATCTCTTTACACTTATAATTACTTCAGTTAAAAATGAGTTTATATGCTTCAAATTTAATATTAAGATCTAGGGTAGACTATTGTAGTGTTACCGATGCTAAAATGGCTTATGCACCTTTTAAGATTTGGCCAAATTGCCACTTTACTTTTATTAATTTCAAAAATTTTCACGCATACCTCATTTTATTAAAAATTTTTCTAGTTTCTTAATTTTTCTGTAATAATTACTATAATTTTTTGTAAATTATAATCATTTTAAAAAAAATTATCAAAATACTCTTTTTTCTAAAAAGTTATGAATAAAACTAAGAGATTTGCATAAATATTTTTAAAGCAAATAGGAATAAAGTGTGTATTTATTGAAACTTAGGTAGTATATATAACATTTTCTTGATATCATATAACATGCTAATATTTTTACTACAATTTTTAAAAAATTTTTGCAAAATTTTTGCTGTTATTCACAATTTGTGATTTGCATCTTAAAAAATAAAAAAAAAGTAACAAAATATGAATAATTGTAACTAAAAATTAAAGAGTTAGTAACAAAATAATTGAAAATACAGAATGTAAAAGTAATTTTAAATTACTATATAAAGACCGCAAGTTGAACCCTTAGAAAAAGCAACCTCAAGCTTCAACACTGTGCAAAACACTATCAACTTTCCTCACTATTTCCTCAGAAAGTAATTAAGAAAATAAAAAAAAAAAATTGCTGCTGAGAAATTAAATAAATGCGCAGGTTATAAGAACTGAAACTAAGTGATCTTCCTTTCAGGCTGGAATAGTGGAATCAAATCTAAAAGTTTATTTGTCTGACAAATTAATTATAATTAATTGCATGCCATTTAGTCGGCAAATATTTGAATATGTATTGATTATTGATACATACATGCATATTAATCTTTAATTAATATTAATATTAATGTTAATATTAGGGATCATATGGATCATATAATTGTGTCAACCTATGTTTGCTGTACCTTTTGGAGCAATGTACATGTTCTTCATTAACTGTACAACTACAAATGCATTATTAATTGCTAAACATATCTATTTAGATTATCTTCTAAATTATATGCAGCCTTCTTCTTCTTCGCATATTAATGTCTAGAGAATGGGATAATAATATTTTCATCCTTAAATTTTTACAAAACAACAAATCAAGATATAATTTTTTCAATTACAACAATTTCGACTTGCAGTGACGAGTGCAATAGTGCAAGCTCCATCCAAAAGTAATAGGCCAATCGAGAGGCGTTGGGCAATAGACAAAAGAGCAGTCATAATTAAGATGAATGGATTAGATCATTCATACTTGGAAGAATTTTTATCATTTCTACTAGTAGGTCAAGGTAATAATTTGATTATACGGGTTTTGTTCATGTCCTATCAAGTAACATAAAATAAAAATTTTGTGTTAACTCAAAAATAATATATTTATTAATTACGTCAAAAGTTTAAATTACGAATATAACTTGATTAATAAACAGGTGTTATGACACACATAATCAATCTGTTTATCAATTTAGTACTTGTTGGCACAACAAGATCTATTTAATCCAATTAATTTGATTAATATGAATTTTAGTTGGTGAACTCATTTACCTAATAAAATATGAGTTTACCCATTAAAATAATATATAATATAAAGAAAAAAATATAACATATATAAAGTTTATATCAAAATTTGAATATATCAAGAATTTAATTAGAGAGAGAGAGAAAAAAAGGAGGGTAAGTTGATAAAAAAATTGACACTAATTTCTATTTAAAATATGATAATTTAAGATTTTAAACTTATATATTAATTGTGTCAAGTTCTAACACTATCTAATTATTAAACTGGTAACATAAACTTAATAAATTAATAATCATGTCAATTAATGTCAATCCAAATCTATAAATTTCATGTCATTTTTCTCAACTCATGTCTAAACTTATGATAACAACCTACATTGGACTGAAAAACAGCCAAACTCAAGGACTGATTTGAACTGAGTCCATATTTATTGTTTTAGCAAAGTTCGTGGACCAAAATGTTATTACCCCTCTAAAGAATAATTAATTAATTAATGAATTAATGTAATTGCATATAATGTCCCTCCACTTCTATTTATTTATCACACTTGTATCTATTATTGTTTGAAATATTAATTAGTATCCACCTGGTCACCAAACAATCCCTTTAGTTATTTTAAAGAAACAAATTGTTATCAACACAATCTTATTATAGATAGATTTGAAGGCCTTTTTGCCAACCAACCACCAAAACCTAGACATCATTATAATTTAACATTTAATATGTGTCACATATTATAGGCCAAATCGTACTTCAAATTGTACAACTGTCACTTTTGTTCTACCATGTTTAAGTATCATACTAAAAATTATAATTGAAATTGGGGAAAAATAAATTGAAGTTAAAGTTGCATTACAACAATTTTAATAATTTCTTACAATTCTTTGTCACCCTCGTCCACAAATGTACGTTATTATTTTCATGAAATTATAGAATTTATTCAAAAATAGAGCGAATCTTATTATATGTATATATATATATATATATATTTTATTTATTTGACTCCTTTATTTAAATTTAAAAATATATAGTTCTCATATAATTAAAATTAAATCAGTATAATGTTAGAAAAGTAAAAAAAATTATTAACACATTACTATTATATACGCATATATATATATATTTTAAAAATTAGAGATACAGTTAAATTTTATTAAATAAATATAGGTATAGGGAATATCAAAAAGAAATAAACCCAAATTCTATAAGCATACATATAATTGAATAATTGAAAAAAGAAGGGAGTTATATTTACAATAAGCCAATAGAAGTTGGGTCATTGCGATTACAGCTATGTAGATCGAGTACACCGCAGGAAATGAAACTATTTAACAATAGAAAATGTGATAATAATATTTTCATCCCGAACTTTATCAACAATAACATTATTAAGAAATAATTTTTTAATTTTAATAATTTAATCCTTACTACATAGACGTAATAAATGGTTGGAGTGGGCACTACAACATGATTTTGATATAAAAAGTAGTGGGTCGATACAACATGCGAGTTTACAAAAATTCAGTGGGACAATGCTTGAGTGAACATGAAAGTACAAATTGTAATTAAGTAAAATATTTTAAAGATTAAAAAAATTAACAATACAAATAGTAATAATTATAAAAAATTAAATTTAATAATATTGTAATAATTTTAATCAATTAATTATTCTTAAAAAATATTTAAAAATTTAAAACATTAAAACCCAAGAACTTAACCCAACATGACTATGACACAAAATATAAACAAACTTGAATTTCATAAACCAAACTAGCAATGTATGACATATTTTTCACTTGTGTTATTAAAAATAGGTTAATAATTGAAATAAAGAGTATGTATTAAATTATTAAAATTAAGTAAATTATATTCTAATTTGTTATTTCATCAAAGTTCGGTAACCAAAACATTATTATGCCAATAAAAATTTAAAAAGCTTAAAAATTAAAGGAAGGAGTAAAGATGTGTGTGTGTGTGTGTGTATAGAACGTGGCAAACAAATAGACAACATAAGCAATGAAGGTAATTTGGTGCATGCCATGTGGAGACACTAATGTCTAAAATACATGCAATGCAATTAATTATTGTTTCTAATTAATTAAAACTCAAAAAATCTTTTGAAGATTTTCTCTTTTTTCAATTTCCTAGACTTAACTTTTTCAAAGTCACAACAATATTAAATTAAGTTAATTAATAAAATGAAATATATATATATATTACAATGTGTGATCCATCTAGATTGCTTAAGAGAAGACAGGGTAAATTGGGTTATCCAAATCCATACACATCAACTCTTTTTTACTTAATTTTATTAATGAAATGTTTGTTTGTTACATCCCAGCATTCTTCACTTAATTTTAATTAATTAATTATTCTAGTAAAGTTGCTGAAAACTTACCATTGAGGGTCAACTCCATCTCCTATTCAACTCGATCTTAACTGAGCTAGAGGTGTAAAATGAATTAGGTCGGTGTGAGCTTGTTACATAAAAATAAACAATGATTATGGTATGAGGGTTTGAATAAATTTTTATCATATTCACATTTTAATTTTAAATATATATATAAGCGCAATAAATATTAATTGTCATTGTACGAATTTTGAAGAAGTTTACGTTAATATCCTCACTAATAATTATTTAGAAAGGAAATTGAGTGATATTTTAGTAATTATAATTAATAAAAATTTAAAATAGAAAGAATAATTCTTCTTATTATAAAATTAATTTCATAATTTCATATATATATATATATATTCCGAACTAATGAATGCAAATCAATTAAAGAGTTGAAAGAAGAAATAAATGAAATAATATAATTGCTTGAATTTGCTTCATGTTTGTTTAGTGTCTTATCCATGTTGCAAGTTAATGTAATTAACGTTAAATCATGGTAGAACTACGATATAGCGCTTATATGATACCTTTCAAATAAATGGACGTTTGGATTTTAATCAAATCTAACTAATTGTTAAGATATATTTGCTTTAATCTTACAAAAACCTTGCTCATGGGGGTGTACGTGGCACTCTCTTGATGAACCACGACATCAAAGACAGCTCATATAAAACCAATCATCACATTTTACGTGGGCCTTCTGATCTGAACAGATCAGATCATATCAATTTCCTTCCGTTAATAATTGACCCCACCCACACTTCAAAAGGAATCAAGGGCAAAAACTACAATAAATAAATAAACAAAAGTGGGTCCCACTATACCGGCTTTCGTTTGTCCCTAAAAAATGGACAGATTCCTTACCAATCACATCTGTTTATTTATTTCTACTTTCAACACCTGTCGCCCTGTCTGCATTCCATGTAATTCATTACACCTTTTTGCAGTCTTTTATTTTTTTAACTTTTAATTTTTTTTTTTTTACTTAATCATCCAGCTTCTCTGTATTATATAGAGGAACCCTAGCTTTTGGGTTTCCTGCTCAGAGAACTGCTACGAGAAAGCTCTTAAAGCAACAAAAGAAAAATGAAGTCATCATCAATCCTTCGAAGTCTTTCACTCCGGATTCCTCCGGTGAGGTTATCGGCTTCATCTTCGTCGGCCGTCGTCCCTTTACCGATCAGAACCTCATTTGATCAGCAACTCACGGCTGAGCTCGACGCCCTACAAGCCTCAGCTGCTTCTGATGAACACATCACTTGGCTGTTGAATGCTCTTAAAGCTTCATCTTCCGCTCAAGAAATAACTCTGCATAAACTACAGAAACTCGTTCTTCAAGATTCAGATACCAAAATCATCGACCAGTATCTTGATTTCAACATCAGAATGCTCGATACATGTAACGAATTAACTGAGAAAATGGAGATGATTCAGAATTACGTTGACTCGTTAAGATCAGTTGCTCACTTGGTTGAAGGAAACGCAAAGCCTCATCCGACGACGTTAGCTCGAGTGGGAGACGTGTTAGATTCTTGCCAAGAGATGGAAAAGAGAATCAACGAAATGGGAAAGTGTGGCTCAGCCTCATCTCGGTTAAGGAAAATATTCAGCCAAAAGCACTACTCCAATCATGATTATCACAGTCAAACCGAGGCCTCAGGTTCAAGATTGGGCGAAATCTTAAATGGGTCAATGGCTTTAACCTCGACAGTCTGCGCAATCCTCGGAAACGCTCTATCATTCAAATCAAAAAGTGGGTTGCGATTGCTGCAACAGCAAGTTCAGTCAGTGAGTTCTTGGTCTTGCTCATTGCAGCAACTGCAAAAGCAAGTGAAAGATCGGAAGAAATCCAGTTCAGCCATTAAAGTAATGGAGTTGCAGCAAATGGCGAAGGTAGCTCGGAACTTGAAGGATCAGATAAAGCAGAGAAAGCAAAATGAGCTTAGAATATTTGATATGGAGGAGCTGAAGAGGAGTTGTGGGAAAGTAGCAGAAGGAATCAAGGCATTAGAAGGAAGATTAAAGGCATTGTACAAAAATTTGATCTCTGTTAGAATGGCTTTGTTAGGGATATTGTCTAATATCTAAAACATAACTTGTAAAAATTAACTTCAATTTTTATTTATGTATAGCTTTGATTAATTGGATATTTATCTCCACATGAAAATGCATAATTTTAATAGCATTAATTTTGTTATAAGATAATTTAAATTCTCTCAAACTAGCAACAAATACAGAAATACCTAGGGTGATTAGCCACATACTTAATTTGCTTCAACATTTATACACAAATACCTAACATTTGATAGTAACTTAATAGGAATTGACGGGAACTTAGGGTTTATTTAACGGTGTTAAAGAAAAAGCGTTAAATTACATAAAGACTTATTTATTTTAACATAATTTTTTAAAATTTTTTTAGAAAAGTTAATCAAAATACTTAGCTAGCGTTTTTTTGTTTTACTAGAATTGGAATTACTATAAATTATAAATAGATTTGAATATATGAATTTATTTATTTTTTTATGTGAATTCAAATATAATATTATGTTGTTGGTTTGTTAAAAATAAAGACAAAAATTCTGAAAATTAATATATTTATATTTACACCCTTATAAATTTTAAATGTTAAATAAATAATAAAATATTAAAAATATAAATAAAATAATTTTCACAAATATGCATAAATAAAAACCAGGTTAATGTAAATTTTGTTATATTTTATGATATTATACAAATATAAATGTATCTAAATTAGAATAATAAAGCAAAAGATTTATAAATAATAATCATGCTAAAAAAATACTAAAATGAAATTAAGAACAATACCTCATGAAAATCATGATTAATAAATTTCTGAGAGAGCCAAAGAATTCTTGTCAAAAAGAAAAATGCATGTTTTCTAAAGAATAAAAATTGTTAGGTTTTATATGGGTATGTTTTTTTTTTTTTTTAACTTTTTGAAAGGGATATATACATGCTGAAAAAAAAGAAAGTGATAGTTTTTACAGGACAATAATATAAATATATTAATTAGGTAAAAATATTTTTTAGAAGTGATTTAATAAAATTATTTAGACTTTTTGTATTTGATAAAAAAAGTAAGAAAATAATTTTTTGATTTAAAAATATATAAAATATTAAGTTAAAAAAATAATTAATTATCCAAATTATATAAATTCCACAAAATTAAATATTAAGTTAAAAAAGCAGTTAGTGTTACATGTAAAATAATTCAAGTACAATTTTAATATATTAATATGTAATAACTATGTAATAAATTAAAATCACTCTGATTTGTTATATACTTTTAAAACAAATAGTCAAATACATAGAAAATAAATATATTTCTTAATATAGTAGGATTTATATAGCATTGGTTAGTATTATTAATACCCTTAATATAATTATTTTTTCAACTGTGACATCTAAATATTATATGAAATTGGTTGCTTTAAATTAATTTTTTGAAGGCTCTTGATCAGACTCGAAAATTTAAACATACCTTCAATTTATATATATATATATATATATAGAGAGAGAGAGAGAGAGAGAGAGAGAGATGAGAAAAAATATCAATAATCCCTTAATTTTATATATTTTCTTGAATCATTTGCATATAATTAGATTTGAACATTTTTACTAGTTGAAATTGTATCTCACATGTATATTAATTATAATATATTTATTATATATAAATTGCACGTGTTAAATTTAATTTGAACTGATAGAAATATTTAGATTTAATTATTTAAAAATAATATAAAAAATTGTATAAATTTAAAAATTTGATGCATCTAATATATATATATATATATATATATATATAGGGTAAGATCAACAGCCCCTTTTTTTCTATACAAAATCTTACATTAATTGTAAACCATTAGATATTAGCATATTTAACGATTAAGATTGCATCTGATCATATAATTAATGTATATGTTAGATGAAATCTCAATCGTTGAATGTGTCGATATCTAACAATTAACAATTGATGTAAAATTTTGTGTAAAAGAATGAGCTGTTGATCCTGCCCTATATATATATATATATATATATATATCAACTAAGGTTTGTATAAATTACAGGTAGAGAAAAAATTTGTAAAATTTTACAATAACTTCCCCTACCTACCACAGTATTTCTATCTAATTGATTGTATATTGAATGTTAGGAAAAACATAAAATAACTAAAACAACATCATCAACACAAATTAATAAAATGATAATCTTATCTCTTTTTTTATTTTCTATTCTTCAACAAAAGCAAAAAATAAATAAATAAAAGTAAGAAAATAATAATAATAATAATAATAATAATAATAATAATAATAATAATAATAATAATTTCTGAATCCCAAGTGTTATACTTAGATCAATAAGTTAAAACTTTAAAAGAAAAAGGTGAATAAATAAAAAAAGAGTATGAGTGTGCTTTTATTAATATGTGTTGATGTGATTATTTTAGTCATTTAATACTTTTTTAATTTTGAAATTCTAGTAAAATAAATTTGATTATAAATACACATATTTTCTTCTAAAATTAATTTTAAAAAGTTTCAAAAATGTAAGTTAAGCTTACATATAATTGTTATTATTTAACAATTAGTCAATCATTTAAACTATATGGGTAATTATATTAAACATGAATTATTTTAAAAATAATAAAATTATTATATATATATTAAATATAAATTCTACAAAAAGAAGACCATAGTGATCAAATTCTCAAGTATCACAAAACTAATGCCAGAAGTTAGTTAAACCATATAAATAAAAAACTTTGTGCATAATGTTAACAATCAACCTTATTAAGATGGAGAGGCCGGGGTGACTCATTTGTTTACTCTTTACACATACACATGCACAAGCACACACATACACACAAATATATATATATATATATATAGGTATTTAGGATTTATAAAAAAATATAAAAATTTAATCTAAACAGTTTAATAGTACTAAATATAAATTTTTAAAAATATTAAATTTATTGATTTGATTACATACTTACAGTATTTAACAAAACCTATCTCCTATAATTATTAATTTTTTTATTTATTATTAAAAATATATCATCAATTTTTATTTTTCATATGTAAAATCACAATTTCACATATCATTAAAATAATATAATGAAAATAAATATTTATTCTTTTCAAAAAAATAATTGATGAAAACAAAGTAATTGACAGCAATTATGAATTTCATTGAAATAATTCATATAAAAATATTATAATTTATAACAATTTATTAGAATAAAAGTATCAAATTCGATCGAAAAATAGAAAAATAGAAAAATAAATAAAACATAATATTAAATTATGATCCAAGTTTTAATAGAATTGATGAAAAAAATTAGAGAAAAAATATATTAAATCAATTTTAGAATTTCTTTCTTGATAATTTTGGAAAGAATATTTTGTTTGGTAAATAAAAATAAAATGTGAAAATAAAAATAAATGAATTTATTAATTATAAATAAATTATTTTTTGACCTTATAAACTATTTTTATTTTATCAAAACACGTTATTTCAAATTAAAATTATTTAATATTTTCATTTGTTGATTATTTCAAAAAAAATTTTTTATTAAGAAAAAAATTTTTAAAATTCTAAAATTGATTGAATTGGAAAACCATAAAAATTTATAAAGAACTTAATTAATTAAATTAAAAAGCATACACTTTTTTAAAGGATTTGATTGACTAAAATAAAAATTATAAAACCTTTTTCTAATCATTTATCAAATAAAATAGACGTATATATATTTAATAAAAAAAGAGTTTGAATTATAATTCAAAGAAACTAGGATGGTCTAGAGAAATAAGCCCATTTCTATACTTGGCCCTTTTTTAAAATGGGGACGGACTCTTGTCCCCATCCTTAGCTCTATCCCAATTTAATTTAAAAAGTTGTCTTGATCTCTGACCCAAACGAGCCGAGTCCCTATGAACTCTAATCCTACAAGAAAAATTGCTAAACTTAGTAGAAGTGGAGATCTCTGTAAATTTTTAAGGGTATTATTAGAAACCTCTCCAAGGGTTTCAAAAAGTATTATTTTGATAGACTGTTTTATCTTTGTATCACAAACCTCCCTTTAATTGTTAATTAACGAACACCATATAATGAAATGACAATAATACCCTTAACCAATTGCTTGAAGGCATTGTTTTTGTCTTTGTCAGATTTCTAGACTATCTTTCTAGCACACCATTTCTCAAAATGTTTACAGCCCGAAGCTTTGCACTTTCAAGTTTCAACACTAATATTACCATAAATGCTTCTATTTTAACTTCTGTCTTCAATGGCTTCCTTTTCTTTCCATATTAACCCCTCAACTTTGCCATTATAGTCTTCCTTACTCGCAACCCCATTGAATTTCAACCTCTATATCAACTTTCAATTTAGAACCTCAAAAATTAGCTATTGTCTGTCTATTCAATGATTAAATGACATCAAAAGCAATGCAACATTAATAGCAATCTTCGAGTCATTTTTCCAGCGGGAAGGATTAGTAGTCACATCTACCCAACTGTGGTAGCTGCCGACGAACTCAAAATAATCAACCCCATAACACAAATCCTATTCATAGATTCGCAAAGCAGCATAAAATCTAGTTCAATCCCATCTGCCGAATACGTTTTCTTCTCTATTCCAACAACTGTTTTGCAATGTCACCTTTTTCTCTCTCAGAAAAACCTTCTTCTTCCTTATCGTTTGATCAAATCTTTAATCCAATGATATTCTATACTTAGAAACTTCAATTTTGATATTGTGGTTAGAATAGGCGGTTACGTTTTGTCTCTCGTTTGCTTACGAGAGAATGCCCGTTTCCCCTTTCATTTTTGAGTTAATACCCTTTTAGCCCTCTATATTTTTTTGAATATCCCGTCACACCATAAATTTCAATTTTACCCTCTAATAATTCAAATATTTCAATTTTGTTAAAGCATGAACCAATTGAAGCAAAGAGCAAAACCAGAAGAAAATAAGAGACAAAGGGGTGATAGGGTATTGGAGAAAATATAAAGGGGTAATGGGACGTTAGCTAAAAAATGAGGGGAAGGTGGCAACGCAGGGGAAACGAGCATTCTCCCTTTGCTTAGCAAGGAGCCTTCATCGACTGAAAATGGGTAAGCACGCATATGAAAATGGGTAAGCACACCTTGATTTTTCTAGAAAAAGGCCATAAAAAAATTGTTATCTACTTTTACCAATTTATCCTTGTAGTTAACAATCAATTAAAAATCAACACAAATGTCATAGGAGGTTTGTGATATAAAGATGAAACCTTATATCAAAGTGATACTTTCTGAAACCTCATAAGAGGCTTTTGATAATATCCCTAAATTTTTATAAAGGAAAAAACACCATTACCCCTTCTATGGAATCCAAGTATGCTCATTACCCCCCTGTTTTTCATATGAATATACTGGCCCTGTAAATCAGATTATGCTAGGCATAAAATAAAATCTTCCCAAAAAGCAAAAATACTATGTGTAATATTTGGTTAATATCTGTGTACAAATTCAACTTGAAATATACATGTATCACATACCTTGTACCTTTTTGCCATTGCTGAAATAGTGAAAAAAAACATATAAAATGACCAAAAGGAAATAATATGGAAGAACAAAGTAAGAAATTATAATGGTACCTGTCTTAACTTTGAAAATCAACATTCTAGTTGTTGATTACCACTAGCAGAAGGCTTGGATGGTTAGGGTTGAGTTGAGCTGCTGGTAGTAAATGTATGCCTCCTCAATCTTTTCACCACTGGTTGATTTTGGTCATTAGCCTGATTAGTAAGGGGAACAAAACTTGGAGGATTGACTAAGGGGCTTGCATTTAAAGGAAATGAACACCATTTCAATCAATTAGACCAAAAAAAAAAAAAAAGAGGTGAGGATTGTCTAATATAAAAGAACCTGCTGCAGCAGCTGCCTTGCCCTTAAACTTTGCTTTGCTATTGCTAGTGCGTGTAGAGTTTCTCTGTATATCAAATAATTAGTATTAGTATCTAACTGGGAAAAAAAAAACAAAAACTTTCAAAGCACAGCAGAATACCTAATTTGTAGGACAAGTTTTTCTATTATGACCAAGTACATTGCATATACCACATCTGGAGGTAAATCTTCTTCTGCCTTTTAGAACTTTATTCTCCTTTTTCCTTTTATTTTTCTTTGGTCTCCTAAGTTGAGCACGCATCACTAGGGCAGCATCTCAAGCATATCAATAACAAGCCACCTTGCTTCATCGAGGATTAGGTGAATAATTTTTGAATATATTCACAAGTAAGCTTTAGTTGTTAAGGTTAACTCTGCAAAGTTAGCAGGGTCCCTATTGGTCTGCAAAATACATGCCACTGCATGTTTACATGGCATCCCATTGATTTACCATCCAATACAATCATATGTTTGATTATTAAGGTTAACCACATAGTGTTTTCCTTGTCAAAATAAGTTTCAACCATTTCAAACTTTACTTGGCTAGCTTTTATAACAAGCAATTTCCTAGAAACTTCTGCAAGTGTGCTAAGCTTCTTTGAAACTCTTGGAGGCACTTTTGTGGCCCATATCTCTGCCTTCTTACTCCTCCTAATCATCCTCTGCATGATTTTAACTCGAATGAAGTCCAACAATTCCAATATTGGCTTAGCCCTGAAATAATTAAACGTCCTATTCCAGTTTTCGATCATGATGTTGATAATATGGTTAGCTTTGAAGAATGGGCTGAATTTGTGGCATGCCCATGTAGTCAAGTCACTATCAACCAACCACTTATAGACAGTAACATCAAGCTTACTTATTGTATCCATTGCTAGCTCAAAGTCCTCCTTTTTTGTTGCCCTTACAAACTTTCGAAACAGCTCTCTAAGAGCTTCTAATAAATGTTGCTTTCTTATATGGGCATACACATACCATGCACAATATCGTATTTCAGCCCATGGAAATACAAAATCAATAACTGCCACCAAACCTTTTTGCATATCTAACATGATGGTTAAAACCAAACCTTTTGAAATTTCCATAAATTCTTTAAATAGCTCCAAAAACCATGTCGAGGTGTCCTTGTCCTCATCCTCACACATGCACGCAACCAAAGGAAGTATGCCGCTTTTAGCATTTAATGTAACAGCTGATAATAACACTCTACCAAAATAAGACTTCAAGTGTGCCCCGTTTAGCCTCACAAACCTCCAACAATTGGAAAAACCATGCTCCTATGCCTTAAAGCTCATAAAAAACCTTTTGAACCTTGAAGTCAAACCCTCCAACTCTTGTTGTATCTTTACTATAATGCCTCTATTTCCAATGAGAAGTATGTTTGAATAAACATTTAACTTTGCATATAACTTGTCGAAGTCAGAGGAAGCAATCTTCAAAGCCCTTCGTTTCTCATTATACAACCTTCTCTTTGTTGTTGTAGTATCAAATCTGGTTCTCAATTTAGCAGCCATCGCTTGAGACCCAATCTCTGGGTTGTTTTTCACAGTGGTGTATAGCTTATCTATAATCCAAGCAGCTATTACCTTTGGATTCTTAATAATCCTTTCACTTGTGTGTTCATGCTCACTTATGGTTCTTATCATGAATATAACTTTATCCACAAGCACTGATGCATTTATCCTTTATTGGTACTTAGGTAGAGCGCAAATAGCAATTACCCGTGTCTTTTCATTCTTCAACTTTTTTAGCACAACACCTTTCCTCATAGCATATTCTCTCAAGCAGGCCCTGTATGCATGCACAGTGTTGAAGGTTTGACCAACTTCAAGCTTAATGTCTTCCGTTTCCCATTGCCCTATATACAATCTACGTCTGATTTCTCTGCTCATGTTCTCAAGTGCATCATCCTCTCCAGCAGTTGTTTCTTTACCTGAACTGCCATATTTTGATAAATCATCCTCTATAGAATCAAATTTAAAGATATATAAGCTTACTGATACCTCACTATCTAACTCTAATACATCTCCTTCTTCCTCATCAGTCTATTAGATACTGTCATCACTGTTTGCCTCATCCCGTTGAACATCTTCCTCATCTTCAACACCAACAGCTGCTTCTTCTTTTGTTAAAGCTTGTTCTTTACTACCTCAACATGCCTCAAGTAATTTGCTTATTGTTAGAAGCAAATCATCATCTATATCTGAAGACATTTGCCATGTTGTGGCTGGCAGTGATGTTGCATAAGAGGAATTAGGAAGATTATCATTATTATGGTCTGTACTGACTTCAGGGTTTAAATATTATGGTGGTTGCGTTTTGTCAACTTGTGTTACTAGGGAAATAGGCTCATCACATGGGTTTTCAGGTTGGGTTTGGTTTAAATGCATGGGTGGGCCTTCTTGGGCCTCTGAGGCTTCATTGTGAGTAATGAACAGTGATCTCTAAACTGATTCATGCTCATTAGTTGGTATAAACCCATCTAGTGGTGGACATATAGCCATAGGCCTCAAACTCATCTCCAACTTGACATTTTTTATTCCCTTAACTAAATGCATTTTTAAGAAGTCCATGAACTGCCTATTTGTTTCTAGCATTACCTTCTCTTTTGTCAAAGGATCAATCCCATTGCACTGGAAATTCTCATCATCGAATTTTGGCCTTTTGAACATATCTCTCATCATGTCATTGATTGCTGCCACCAAACTCACACGATCCATGTTATACTGTCCTGACTTACGGTCCACCCCACTAAATTTTATAAACAATCTAACTACGCATAGCTGCCAATAAGCAAGATATTCACTTTACAAATATACATAAGCAGACAAACTATAAACTCTCACATTGTTTATTGACCAACAACCCAAGTCAACAGTTAATGTATATTAACAACAAAGCAATAAAGTTGGGAAAGATACAATGGAGTTAAAAAAAAATGAATTTACAAAGCAAACAAACAAAGATGTCAGAGTTTGACCTAATACCCCCAAAACAGAATATATGTGTGTGTGTGCATGCAACACGAACCAAAAAGCAAACCGAAACCTATTTCTACCAACTTCACATCCATCATATTTTCACTGTAACAAACACTCACATTTTGCATTCACTTCGCCATAAACCAAAAAAAACTAAACTTCAAACCCATACATCCACATACTCTGCTTTTAAGTGCATAACCATAAAATTGCAAACAAAAACAGCAACCAAACTTTCACATGTTCTATATCTAGTCATGAATAGTCACACTTACCTTTATTAAATACCTAGTTATCAAAGCCTCAACACCCAGTTTTCACAATTCTCAATCGATAGAACACTCACCAAACCTTCAAATGAACAAACTCACTGCCAACCCTTCTCTTTACAATAAAAAAAAAAAACACAGAACAACTCTCTAATTGAATGAAACAAAGATGAATATTAGGATTTAGGGTTTTTGTTGCGATGGATTGGCGTTGGATTATTGCACCAAAATCGTCTATTGTTTGCTTAGGGAGAGACAGACTCAAGAGAAAACGAACAGACCAAACAATGGACAGAGAGTGTCTGTGATTTTTATTTTTAAATTCCTTTTCACACGTTAAATCCATGTCAAACACCTCTTGGCATGTCAGCTCTACCTTTTCACTTGGCTAAAATTACCTTTATGCTCTTAAAAAATAAAAGTTTTCATTCCAATAGGGGGGTACTAAACATACTCGGATTCTGTGGAGGGGGTA
This sequence comes from Azadirachta indica, assembly GCA_022749755.1. Taxonomy (NCBI): domain Eukaryota; kingdom Viridiplantae; phylum Streptophyta; class Magnoliopsida; order Sapindales; family Meliaceae; genus Azadirachta; species Azadirachta indica. The sequence goes on along the minus strand of CM040447.1, from coordinate 9,604,589 downwards.
ATGGTGTTTTTTCCTTTTATAAACTTTTCTCTCCATTGTATTTCTATAAACTATAAGGGATGTATGTGAAAATATCCTTAATACTTATTATTAGATTCCATGAACAATCTTTTTATATCGTGTAATATCTATTCCATGCTTATTATACTTAGTTATAAGTAAAAAGAATCCCTTTATCAAGAGATTATATTGGCCCCAATTGACATGGTTAATTGAAGGGTAAGAAAATAATTTATTGATACCATAAAAATTTACTCAGAACATTTATATTTTAATATAATTTTATTAAGAATAATTTTATCTAAGTAAATAAAAATATGAGAAATTGATAGATATTTCCCAAACTATTGAGAAAGGACAAATACCTCTTTGCTGTTTTAGAAATGATAGATATCTCTTTGAAGTCCAAACACTATCAATTTGTTGTTAACATGGAAGGGGTACTTTAGTCTTTTTAAATAAAAATAAAATAAAATAAAACCCTACAATTTTTTTGTAAGGTTGTTTAGGACTAGTAAGGACTCATTTTGTTGACTTCTTACTTAGCTCTCTCATTTCTCTAATTGGTTCAAGTTTTTGAGTGAAAATTTTCATTGATGACGATGATATGATTGCAGCGTCGAAGGATTTGAAGAAGTTTTTTAGTGATTTTAGACCTATTATTGCGAGCATTACGTGTTTTTTGAAGCAGGTTAAACATGGGTTAAAGGTGAAAAAGGTAAACCCACTCTTGTCTTTAGCTTATTTAATGTCTAATATATTTTGAACGCATTATAAGGATGATTTTAGTAAGAAAGAAAGTATTTGAACTTGTTATTACATTTGAGCTTCAAATATTGAATATGGGTTAGGGCTAGGGTTTTGAATGCTATTTTGGGTATTTTTATTTTAAATGGATAAACATGAAATTAATGGGTAATACCTAGTGAAAACGTGATTTTGTTCTGGATAAATTAAATGCACGTTGATTTTGTTGTTTACGTTACATTTTCTAATGCTTAGGATTAGTAATATAAGTTGGATTGTACTGAAACTGAGTTTATGTTAGGCATTCGTTATTATTGATAAAATAATGATGTTCCTGTGGATTTTCTACGCAATCTTGTATTGATGTGTTCTTATATACAGGCAAATCATTATTGTTGTTTTGTTGTAATTTGTTGCCAGATTATAGTACATTTATTTTAAATTGTCTACTAAAAATTTGGTTTTATTTTTATAAGATTAATTTTAATATATAATTTTTGAAATAAATTTTTTATATTACACAGAATGTTGCCTCGAAGAAAACTATCCATCTTAGGAGCACCCAAAAACCTTTCCCTATATGTAGTTATGCCGTTCAAATCTCTTAGAAAGTAACATTCAAACAACGCCCCTTTTTTTGTTATGTTGATTCTGACAGTAAAAGGGATAATATAATTTGGAGTGGTGTTGAATGCAATAATTATGGTGACGTCTTAGTTTGATGTGATGATGTTGTCGAGGGTTTAAAAGATGCCTAGGACAATGGTGTGAATGTTTTCCATGAAGGAGATTATGATGGCTTAGATGTGAGTATTTAGAAGGGTAATGTCCAAGAAAGAGATTATTATAGCTTAGGTGTGAGTGTTCAAGGAGGTAATTGTAATGATTTAAATGCTGCAAGCAGCAATAATGTCGAAGAAGGTGATTATCATGTTAAGGAGGGTGATTATAGTGATTTAGGTGTTGAATGCAATGGTTTGGATGATCAATTACAAGAAACTAATGTTGATAACTTCGAAGTTGAAAGGATGTAGAACTTTGTCCTTGTGATTTAGAAGATAAAGAAATAGGGAAGTGTGATTTTGAAGATGAATAGACACCTATAGGTAACATAGAGATACAGTAGCTAAAGAGTTCAAGTATTAGCTTGATGGATCTATAATGTTGGCCATAGGACATGCATTTCAAACCATTGATTTTTCATGAAAGTGCTAGCTAATTTTTGTGTTCAAAAGGGTGTTATATAAAGAGGGTAAAAAATGAATCTTTTTAGGGTTACAACTATATGTAAGGCCTCAAACTATAAATAGAGACTAGATCTATAATACGCACCTCAACTGGATCTTTTTGTGATTAAGACATATAATCCTATATATAAATATGGAAGAATAGATTGGTATAATGATGCAACAATAGTTTAGATATAGGCATATGGTGCCTTGATTTGAACCGATCCAAACATTAAAGCTTGGGTGATTCAAGAAATGATTGATGCAAATTAATGGTTAAAGGTGCCTAGGTCGAGAATCTATAGAGGTAAAAGGCTTGCATTAAAAAGCATTGGAGGAGATCATAAATTTGCATATGTTAAGCTGCACAAATACGCAAATGTAGTTAAAAAGTACAACCAAGGGTCGTTTGCCTTGGTGAAGTGCAAGACACCACTTGATACTACATGCCAATATTTGAGAGATTTTATCACTCTTTTGCAACCCAAATTGAAGGTTTCATTACTAATTGCAGACTGTATATTAAGTTGGATGGTTATCATTTGAGGGGACCATACGGAGAAGTTTACTTATAGCAGTTGCTCTTTATGCTAATAATATGATTTTTCCTCTTGTTGTTGTAGTTGTTAATTCAGAAAATCTCAACAGTTGGAGCTGGTGTTTAAGGATCTTGTATTAGATTGTGAGTGGAATTATGGTAGCCATTTTACATTTATGAGCGATAGACAAAAAGGTTTACTTTCGACCTTGGAATAGTAATGGCCCCGAGTCTGATACTGTGCCAGACACATATGCACCAATTTTAAGAAACAATAGTCTAGAGAAGATTAAGAAAGTGAGAAAATTTTACCTTGAAGCTCATGCATGGTTATCTAAAATACCTTTAACTCAATAGTTAATGTCAACCCTTGACACAACTTTGAGGGCTATTCACACCACTAACAATTATACAGAATATTTCCATGCATGCATGGATAGACACCTATGGTTATCTCCCAACATGCATATGTTCAAGCATGGTCTTATAATCTACCACCTATTGTGCACAACAAGCTTGCCAAACTTGTCGAGCAAGGGAGGAAATTGATGGTGTTTTAGGGCGGTGGGGAAACTTATGAAATTCTCAAGAGTTACGCCACGAAGAATGTGGTCAATACAGAGTCAAGGGAATGCGATTGTAGGCTGGCAAATAAGTGGTATTCCTTGTAAACATGCTACATGTGTCATATTGTACTTGCGACGAGATCCAGAAGACATTGTGCATGATTATTTCAAGAAAGAGGCATTTATAAAACATATTCGGGCATCATCAATCCTATACCTAATAGAGTTACATGGTCTGATGTTGCCTATGAACATCTACTTCCACCAATCAAAAGGAATCCTATCTACAAGCATAAGAAAGTAAGGTGAAGGGAGTTTCATTAGCCTACTATTGGAAAAAAAACAAATGATTTTGTACATAGATGTGGTTACTGCAGATCTACTGGATACAATGTTAGGTCATCCAATAAAAACCTAACCAGCCGGATAATCAAGCAAAAAGAAAGGTTTGAGTGGTATTTCATATGTGCTTTATATATTTTACACGCATAATTGTTTCAGACTTATTATTAATGAAATATATGCTGTAAATTTTTATAATATTTACTGATGAATTCATATTCCATTTTGTTCATTGTATTTATAGGGAAATTCTGAAAATGGACATGTGATTAGCATTTCAAGCTAGCTTCCTAGGCAGGGAAATAGGAATTCAACTTAATGTAGCAAACATTGTCTCATATGGATATGATCATAGGCATGCATAATGTCCATCTTAGCCTTCATTTTCTTTGGTTGCAGATTCAAGTTTCCTTCAGATGAATGGCTCGAGGCCTTCTTCGTAGCCATGAAGGTCTATTGACTTGAGTTCGCAACTGCTGAGAGTCTTCCTGCTTAATATGTTGGCTTGACTTAAGTTCACCATGAAGGTCTAGCTGTCTATGTTGGGTTTTAGCTTGCTAGTGTTGCTTTTACTGTTGCTAACTCTGTTGTTGCTAATTTCCTGCTGCAGATTTTTTTCTGCTTCTGGTTATTTTGTTGTTTCCAAATTCTACAATCTTATTTTTCTGCTGCAGCTTGTTACCACTTCCTGTTGCTATTTTCCTTCTGCAGATTTTTTTCTGCTTCTGGTTATTTTGTTGCTGCCAAATTCTGCACTGCTATTTTTCTATTGCAGCTTGTTACCACTTCCTGCTGCAATTTGCTTTGGCACTACTTTAATGCTTTTGTTTTGTTGCTAAAGGGTCAGGTTTTCATGCCCCTCTATAGTATTATTGCTCCTAGTTTCAATTTTTTAATTAATATAATTGGCCTAACTAAAAGGTCAGGTTTTCTTGCCCATTTCAATGCTTTAATGCTTTTGGTATTGAATTTTCTTCTCTGTTAATTCTTTTATCGTCTCTGGTGCTTTCTTGGCCATTGGAATTTTACTTCTGCAGTTATTGGTTGGTGCTAGTGGAAGCTACTGATTATTGTTGGAATTCTTACTACTGCCAACTTTGATTTATTCATACTGGTGGAATTTGTATCTTATTAGTTATTACGATTTGTTTGATGCTGCTGATGCTTTATTGCTACTTTAGTTGGTCACTCTTACGTTCTGGCAGCATTTGATTCAATTTGATGCAAAGGCTATTATGAGATACAATTAGTCTTTGCAAGGAAAAATTGCCTTTTCTTAAACATTTTTAGTCTTTGCTACAGTTATATGTTTTGTCTAGATTGGTTAAGCCTTCTTTTTGGCTCACTCTTCGTAATTTTCTTTTTCTTTTCCTATTAATGAATTCATTCTTTGACCTAATGGCTTATTCTTTGTAATTTTCTTTTCTTTGATGAATTTATTTTTTGACTTAAAACATAAGAGGCAGCAAGGTATGCTTATCATTTTGGCCATCTATTTAATGGTTTATGTAATAAATTAATGTAATAAGAATAAAAATGTTTACAATAATAATATTTTAGAATAAAATCACTACTAAAAATTTGGTTATTACTGCGGTAAATTAGTGTCAGTAATATATTTTATTGATACTAGTACAAATAATTAAGAATGCCTTAGTCACTAAATGTTGACGCTAAATTTAGTATCGGTTCTTATTGACACCAAGGTATCATGAAATTATTAATACTTTTGCATAACTATATTAGTGATACTTTTGTGCCAAAATATTATTGATACTTTTGTATCATCAAATTATTGAGACTTTTGCATTAGTGATATGTTGACATAAAAATATTAAGACCTTATTCAAACTTAGTATCATAATTTTATATACAATAGTATCAACAATGTACTGATATTATAATATCAATATTATTCTGAATGATTTTATATATTTAATGATACTTTTCTGGAATAATTAATAATACATATATTTTTGAAATAACAATAAAAATTAAAAAATCTATAAATTAAAACAAATATTAAATTTAGAAATTAAAATTGTTGAATATATTCATCCTTACAAAAATTTTGTCAAATTCACTGATTGCGAAATATATATAATCCTAAATTTAATCATATTTATATCAAATAATAAGTTACAATTCCAAAATTATCATTTCAACAAGTTCATTTTTTCCAATATCACCATCCTTCTTAAGAAAACTAAATCAATCCAATACTCACATTAAGTCCACAAATTTTAACCTTAAAACTTACAAACCATATATATCTTACAACAACATGAGTTTTTGCAGTCAACAGCAGCAACACATCTATCAAGCAAGTTTAATTCTGGGCAAAACAAAAAAAAAAAAGAATAATCAAGTCATTGTCCAAAATTTTAATTTTAACTTAAAAACCCCTTATATTAATTACTTTTTCTTGGTGGTTAGAGATTATTGTCACTGCATATGAAGCTCATTCTTCATGAATTTTGATGATATCATCCTTGATATATTGTTCAATATCTTTAAATTATAAAATAATAAACAAAATATAAGCTATATTTACGATTTCATATTAAAATCTTTATTTTTCAATCATAAAATTTATAAATTAATATTGCATTGAAAAACATACATTATTCTTGAGAATGTTAATATGCTTCACAAGGTCTTGCATGAATTTCATAACAAAAATCCGCATTCAATAGTACCTTGTTGTAAGGGACACTAGAAATAAATATACAGTAAGTGCACTGACTATAATACCAACTCTAAAATTTTCATATATTTATAGCTACTTACTTTTGTTATAATCCACTGTACGTTAGCCTTTTTCTGAAGATTTTTGGGCTGAATAATATAAACTAGTCCCTCTAAAAACTAATAAAGTTCATGTCAAAAATTATAATCCTCAATTATATATATAATCAAACAATTTAAGTAGGCAAGAAATAAAAATTATACTGTTTAACAATCTCCTACAAGTCCTTACACGGTTTTCTAGCCAATTGATAAATAAATATTTGTCCTAATATTTTATTATGTTTATGTCCTTTATTCATGTATTTTATCTTAAAATTTTATTACTTTGAACTTCTTTTTATTACTTGTAGGAATTATTGTAGAAAGTCCAAAAACAAACCCAAAATGCTGGAAGGCTTGTATTTGTTGAACATAGTCCGTATTTTCTAGCATCACTTTGTCCTCAATACTCGTATTTGGGTGATATAAAATAATTTGAAAATTAGACATAATGATTTACAACCCTATATTTCAAAAAGAAAGCAAATGTTGAAGTTTAAGAGTAAAAAATTCCAGCTAAAAAGAAGACAACTAGAAGACAGACTTTCCTTGATATGTGAGAGTGAATTTTGAATAAGTTGTTGACATAATGAGTAAAAGAGAGGACTTTGGAGGTGCTGCTAGGTAGAGAACGAATTGGGGAAGGATTTGATGAAAAAGGGGGTTTTCTAAAGAGGGAGTTTTCTATTGGAGGGAAGGATTACTGGATTAAAGAGGAGGACATCTTTGCTGGGTAGAATTATCATCTTCTTCAAAACTTGGTGGTGAACCTTTGAAAAGGAAAGCTTTCTTTAAGTTTGTTTATTTTTCAAATATATTTAGAACTTTTATAATTAGATTCATAAATTTGAATTTAAGAATGAAAGTGTAAACATATTTAGGGAGTTTGGTTTTGCTATTAAAATGGTATTGAATATTGTGTGAAATATGATTAATTAGAGGTTGAGATTATTTCTTGTTAATTGATCTATATAATTTTGATTATTTGTTGTGGATTGTTATCTATGATTTGTGATTGAAATTAATTTCAGAATTAAGGTGTTAGAAACATCATTTTACCTTAATTAAGCTCTTTTGAACAAGTATTTAAATTGAATTCATTGAGTTGGTTTAATTTAAATGGTTAAATGATTTCCTTGTAACAACATAATTAATTAAGTAGAAGTCTCATATCAAGGATATATTTAATTAATTGTAAGTGAGAATTACCATGATCATTGAAATTCTCTACCTTTAGCGGAAAAACTAATAATCTAAATTACATAATTGTTGTTCAATTCATCAATATTTCAATACCAGATTAGATAAGTAGCCAAATTCTATCTAATTTCATTGAATTCAACAGAATTTTATAGATTTCAAGTTCTTATAATTTAGCTTTTTAATCACTTCAATTGGAATAATCTGAATTTGTCATTTGATTGTATTAGAGTATTTATGATTTTATGTTTGTTTAAATTAGTAATTAACAGGAAACAATAAAGATTTAAAATATTACAATTCCACAAGAGATTGACCTCGGAGTGAACTTATCGTCAGCTATTAACGATTCATGCACTTGCGAGCATTTAAAATTTGCACATCACCAATGAATCAAGATAATACACAGTTGAGGTCAGCAAATCAATTGCCACTAACACCAAATGGTTGATACATAGTAACAACACAATAAAACATTAAAACAAATAATAATAATAAAAATAATGTTCAATGTGTAGACAATGGAGGAATAATACCCTGAGTTATAAGGCATTAAAGTGATTTAGCTCAACTTCGAATGCGCTAGCCTTTCATACAAGTAACGCGATCGATCAATTCGGGTTATTTCCATGTTTATTGTTGCATATAGAAATTTTTGTAGGGTTAACAAATTGAATTGAGAAATCATATCCATCAACCATCATTTTATATTGTAGATGCCTAAGAAAAAATTAACAAAATAAACTAATTAAAATAACAATTATTGTGTCACTATAGTGTAATAAAATTTAAATATCTTACCCAATCCAAATTTCAATGCAAAAGTTAGACAACTTTGCCATATTAATGATGTCTTTGCAATCCCCATTTGTCAAATAAGTGTGTCATGAGTGACCAAATGTTGAATTATCATGTGTGACTTTAATAGATTTCTGCAAACAGGTCTTCACCATCATTTCAAACATAAGCATGTCACAAGAATTTTTTCTCCCAAATCTGTTCTCCACATTTTTTAGTTGTGGTTGCTTCTCCTTAACAACCTATCAAACCAAATTAGAAGATATGTTAATTTTTACATAAAATAATTTTAACTTAAAAGATTAGACAAAAAGAAAAAAACTTATCAACTTACCTTTCTTTTTTGTATATCTTCTAGTAGTTGTTGGTTAATTTCTACAGATATGGGTGGAATGTTAGAGCTACCAAATTCAGTCTTTGTTTGAGAATCTAATTTTGTTGTTAGTAAATCAATCTGTGCTGACATCAATGATAATTTTTTCTCAAATAGCATCCTCTCCCTCATCATACTAGTACAATTTGGAGAACGAAAATAAATTCAAGGAATGACAAATTGGCCAACTCTTTATATTCTACTTCCATTAGGGGATTTGTTTAAAGCTTTAAATAAAATGTCATTAACTTCATCTGATTCAAATGATCCTTGGTTCATTTGACTTTTTATCTCTTCCTAAGAATAAATATAAACAAATATTATCATTTATAAACAATATAATGAATTTAAATATGAAATTGAGTGTAGTTATTTGTACGTACAATTTTTTCAATAACGGGCATGATTTCAGGATTATATCCTCCACTCTTTTTAGCTCGAGCTCTTTTTCAAGCCTGTCTTCTCTTAATTTCACTAATAGAAGGAACTCCAAGTTCCTCTTTCTGAAAAATTTATAATGCATGTATATTAGTAACTTTAAAAAGTTTACAGCATGTTACTCTAAGTTTCTCCAACTTACCAATTTCTCCATCAAGCCACCATACCCTGAATTTCCCAAATGATGGTTATACTTATACTTGGCATGTTTTTCCTTTGCCTTTTCACTAATTTTCTACAATTAACCCAATAAAATAAGTAAAGGTTCAGCTATTATAATAAACAATAAACTATATATGAACTAGGCAAAAGATGAATTGCGTTACCTCAAAATCTTTAGATAAAACTTTCTTCACAAATAATTGCCAATGTGCCTTTGTGATGCTTGGGTAATCAATGAGAGGCAATTTCAATTGCTTACGATTGTCCTTAAAAGGTAGAATAAAATCATTCATTAACGTCCATCTAAAATTTCTTAAAGAAACTCCCATAAAGCGAAAGACCTGTGCTTTACTTTTCACATTAATCTCAAACTTTTTCTAAAAAATGATAAATTAAATATCAAAATTTTGACACTTGTAAAAAAATAGTAATTGTAGCAAATAAGTATTAACCATATTACTTGAATGTGAGTCCACAAATTTTTTTTAGTGTAATTGGAACCTTCCTCCAATCATCATAAATGATTAGCACGTAATCTCTCACTAAAACTCCAATATAACTTCTTAAGTCATTGGTTCCAGAGCCTATTGAAACACCAAAATCATTATACTCTACCACAATCTTCTTATCTTGTGTTAATTTTTGTAGTGCCTTTTTCGTTGTTCATTTTCTTGTAGGTCGCAAGTCTAGTTGTAAGTCTTCATCTATCTCTTTATAAACAGACCAACTTTTCAATTAGTGAAACCTGCATGTTAGAGCTTGTTAACTTTTGTCATGAATAGTATCACAATATATAATATAAATAAAATAAATATAATAAAAAATGATATATGTTGGTAGATCATAATTGAAGAATAAAAAAAATTGTGCATATTGATGGAATATATAAGATAAAAAATACTTACAACAAATTTTTTAAAATTATTGTGAGTCCAAATTTTCCCAAACCCTATTACAATCTGACCTCTCATAAATCCCATCATCATCGTTTATTCCAAATTCACATTCTGGCAATTTGTTAGATAAAAGCGTGTGCAAAACCATGCCATCACATTCATCGTGATAACTATTTTGATGAACTCTTTTAGCTACTAAACATATTACAGATTTAGTACTATCGATTTGATCCTTAACATAAAATACTTGTTTCGCATATAATGCTAAAACGAAACTGTTTGATTTATGACCAATTTTATTCAAATCAACCACTGTAAAACCAAACTTGTCAACCTTAATAGCTTTGGTTTCAACCCATTTGCATTTAAAAATAACTTTATTAAACATAAGATAATCTAATTCCCATATTTTATCAATAACTCCATAAAAATTCATGTTGTTGAAATAAGGATTCTTATCCCTTACACTTGAAACCTGTATAGTTTTTACAACAAGCATAACTCCATTATTGTGAGTTACATGATTGTTGTCTCGATTTCTTGTTGTAAAATTAACATTGTTTACATAATATGCTGTATATTTACTCATCAAAGATTGAGGCTTGTTTACTAACCACCTTACTGTTTCAGAAATATTTACACCATTTTCAAGGTCATTTTGAACTTAAAATTATAATTTTAATCAACAAAAAAAAACATAGTTATTTTTCATCTAAATTAGGTATGAACTTGAATTTTTTAAATTGAAGAATGAACTAAGTATACTTACTTTATTCTTTAGCCAACTACCAAATGTTTTGTTGTGCTCATTTTGCAACCATACGTCATTGCTTGATTGCTTCGAATTCGTATATCTTAAAAGCTCCTTGTGTTCCCTATGCGAATGGTTATCTATATTATTATTACAATTCTTTTTTCACTAGTTTATGTTTAAATATGATAGATACTAAAATAGAAAATAGCACTTACAAGATATATGGGTAAATCTCTAATGTGTTCGCTAAAATGCAAAGATGTGCTTGATCTAGTATTTGGAGGTCAACTAAATTCATTTCTCTAGCACTTAAGGGGTTATCAATTGACAGGTCATGTTTCGCATTCATGTCATGGGTCAGGAGATATTGAGTAGAGAAATCTAGAGCTTCCTCAGCAATATAGCTCTCAGCAATGCATCCCTCAGGACGATTACGGTTACGAACATAACATTTATACACTTTCATGCATCGCTCAAAAGGATACATCCATCTAAGATAATTAGGCCACATAACCCTACTTCTTCAATAAGATGGTCTGTCAAATGCACCATTATATCAAAGAAGTTTGGTGGAAAAACTTGTTCAAACATACACAAAGTGACCTCAAGATCCTTTTGCAATCTATCTAAACTTTCAATATCAACTAGTTTGTTACACAAGCCATTGAAGAAGAAACACATCCTCGTTATGACAACTCTAATTGGTTTTTGTAAGCAATTTCAAATTGCCAATGGCAATAATTGTTGCTTCAAAGTATGAGAATTGTGGGACTTAAGACCTTGAAGATGACAATCTTCCATCGACACAATGTCTCTAAAGTTAGAGCAATACCGTTTTGGCACTTTGGTTTCATGTAAGATTTGATAAAACATTTTTTTTTGTTCTTTGGACAGTGTATAAGGGGTTGGTGGTAGATAATTTTTATGTTTTTCATCAGGTATAAGGTATGACCTAATGCCCATTTCCTTAAGGTATTTTCTCGTATTAATTCCATCTTTTGTCTTACCCGGTTGATGAAGCAATGTGCCATATATACTATCACACATTTTTTTCAATGTATATAACATCCAGCTGATATCGTACCAATAAATGCTGCCAATACTTTAATTCAAAGAAGATTGATTTTTTCTTAAACATTTTTGGCTCATCATAATCAGTGTGTTTTCGTTTCTTACCTTTTTTAAACTCGAAATTGTTTACAATTTGTTCGACAATTTTTAAGATTTTCTTACCATTCAACGAAATTGAAGACTCATCCCACTCTTGGTTACCATTAAACACCTTTTTTAATTTTCTGTATGGATGATTAAGCGCTAAGAACCGACAATGAACCATGAAAATATTTTTTCTACTATGTTTAAGCCAATATAACCTAATATTTTTTGCACAATTTGGACAAACATAATACCCCCTAACCGTACAATCGAATAGGTTGCTATATGCAAGTAAATCACTTATTGTCCACAACAAAATAGCCCGCATATTAAATGTTTCTTTTTTCCATGCATCATAGACATCTACACCTACTTTCCATAAGGTTTTAAGGTCTTCAATTAAAGGTGCAAGATAAACATCTAAGGCATTACCAGGCTGTTTTGGGCCAGAAATCAGCATTGATAACATTATGAATTTCCTTTTCATGCAAAACAATGGAGGAAGATTGTAGGTTATCATTGTAACAAGCCAACAACTATAAACAGTGCTCTGTGTACTATACAGATTTACCCCATCAGTTGAAAACGCTAATCTAAGATTTCTAAGATCTTGTGCAAACTTAGGCCACTTACTATCAACTAATTGTCATGCTGGTGAATCTACTGAATGACGAAACTTGTCATCTTTTATTCTCTTTATTGCATGCCAAATTAAGTTTTCAGCAATGTGTGATGATTGAAACATGCGCTTAATCCAAAGGATAAGTGGAAAGTACCACAAAGTCTTAGCTGGAATCCCATCTAATTTATTTTTTGGTTTTTTTAGTTTTTTCCACCTACTTTGTTTACAAAAAAGGCATTCAATGTGGTTTGCATACTCCTTCTTATAAAGAATACAATTATTTCTACATGCATTTATTTTCTCATATTCTAAGTTTAACACTTTCATGATTTTTTTGACTTCGTAAATTGATGTAGGCAAAGTATTATTTTCAAGTAATATATCTGCAAGAACATTCAATAAAGCTGAAAACCCTTTATCCGACCACCCAAAATTTCCTTTAATATTATAAATTCCCATTAAACTAGATAGTTTTGAATGTTTAGAATCTAGAAACAATGGTTTTTCAGCATTTTCAAGCACCTCCCTAAAATGCTTAGGATTTTTTTTTATAGTATTCATAAGCATCTTCTACCATGTCAATAACATTACTAAAATCCTTATATTTAAATTGATGACTTTCATAATGTGTTTGAGAATATGAAAAATTAGAATTACGGTCTATCTCTCCATGTCTAATCCAAATGGTATATGTTGGTAGAAAACCTTTTTCAAACAAATGTGATTTTATTTGTTCAAGTATATGAAAATCCATATTGCAACATGAGTTACATGGACATCTAATTGACCCACAGTTTTCTGCATTTACCATTGCAAAAGTTAAGAATTCATCAACCCTATTTTCATATTTGTCGATAATCTATCACTAAATATCCAATTTTTATCCATCTCAAATTGTCAACCTGTTTATTTGTATGCCATGTATTAGTATGAAATCAATAGTTTGTACATAATATGAAATATATTATGAAAATATGAGCCTACTGCAAATAAAAGAATATAAATAATATATATTCACACACAAAAAATAACACTTTAATATTTAATTTAACCACAACTATAATCACAACCACAACCACAATTATAACCACAGTAAATTAATAAATAAAAAAAAAGAATGTCAAGATAACTTACTTGATTGACTACTTTATTCAAGCAATTTATTAATTTTTCTTGATTACAACAAAGCTGAAAAATATTAAATCAAATATATATAATTTAGTTATAATACGAAACAAAATGTTCTAAATAAATATTAATTTCTAATTTCTTTTTAAAGCTACAAATGATCTCAGTAATCAAAACAAAGGTAGAAAAAATCTTACATTTCTCAATAATAACTAACTATCGAATCAGTAATGTCGCAATTTAGGGTAAGGTAAGGGTAAAGGTTTTCGGCAATTATCAAGATAAGGGAGAAGGTAAAGAAGATCGACTTGAATTTTGCTAAGTTTATATCGGTATGTTTTCATTAAATACAAAACGATAATTTTGTAATATTAAAGGTTTTCAGCGGAAAAGATAAAAGAGAAGGTAAAGAAGATTAAAGGTTTTCGGCAAAGAACGAAGATTGATCTGAAATTTGTTAAGTGTTAGTATGTTTTCATTAAACACAAAATGGCATCACATAGTCACTGCAGCAAAATCGCTCTAGCCAAAAAATTGTAGCAATTGGCATATGGTCACTGTAGCAAAATCACTATAGCAACTTGTGTGTTGTACTGTAGCATGATAAGTTCAATATTGTTACTGTAGTAAAACAATGCAAATGATGTCATTGCACATCTAGTAATACCCAAATATCATAAATTATTAATACTTGTATTAATGTCAGTAAATATTAATATGTTTTTATCATTTCATAAAAAATTTTGATTATATCTGTTTTTCTGACACTTTATATAAAGTATCAAGAGTTTAGTATCAGTAATTATTATATTTCTAGTAGTGAATTATGAAAAATATTTGAATGCATAATAGGTAAATAAAATTAAGGATATAATTCATATTAGAAAGAAAATATTTTAAAATCAATACTATAGAAAAGAAATTCCCAAATATTAATTTCTTTATTCATACGTCCATAATTATAAAAAAAATTATGACGAATTTAACTTTGATAAAGAGAAAAATTTAGGATCTAATATAAATAGTTGTAAGTGAAATGAATGTGAAGAGTAAAATATTTTAGAGGAAAACTGACATATACTCCTTGAACTATTGAGAAAGGACGAATATCCCTTGATGTTTTATAAATGATAGATACCCTCTTCGCATCTCAAAAAACAACAAATACCCCCCTAAAGTCCAAACACCGTAGATTTGACGTTAGCTTAGGAGGGTATTTTAGTCTTTTTAACTAAAAAATAAAGTAAAAGAAAAACCCTAGGATTTTTTTAAGGCTGTTTAAGATTTAAATATATCATAGTAAAATAACTATTTTACTCTTATATTTTTAAAAGACAAATATATGAATCATTTTAGTTACATTACCAATACATAATATTTAATATAACTTTATAATTTTAAAATAAATAAAATAATTTGAAAATTATTAGATGAGAAATACTTATCAATTAATGCTTATTTTGATTTTTTCTAATTCGTGCTTTGTGTATTTCTCTAATAATTTAAAATTTTCATTTTAAAAAAAAAAAAAATATTTTTATTGGTTTATAAAGAAAAAAAATGCTTAATGATAAAGTTTTAGTTAAGGTTATTTATGTATTTATAAGGAAAAGCATTTTCTTATACAGGAGTGTGAATAAAAGTGTGTTTAAATTATTTAAGGGTATATATATAGGAGATAGATTAATGACCTTTCAACGTTATAAATTTTCTTACATCATTTGTAAACTGTTAGATTTGATCACTTGCAACAATTAAAATTACATCTCACATAAGTATGAATTAGTATATCTATTATGCATTAATTATATGTATTAGACTTAATATAAAGGATTAGAAGTACCTAGTCAACGGTTGTTATGAAAGAAATTTACTCAGACCATGTATTAAAAATTATATCGCTTGGACAAGCCTTGACACGCATTTGGTGGGCTTTAATACCGCTAGGATTCTTATCCTAAGTTGAGCTTTTACACCCCTTATGAGTTTTATAGGGAGTAAGGTCCACCACGGCCCTTAAATCTCACCTAGTGGTCTAAAAGTTGTGATCTTACAACCTTATAAGATCGGCTAAGCTTAACTTGAGGGATCTACAACTACTACTACTGTTATTCTTACAAGATTTAATAAAGCATGATAATCAAATTATGAGTTTACAGTATGTTTGGGAGCAAAATAGTCTTAATATCGATGCAAAAAAATATAATAGTTATGGGTAGGTAGTAGAGACAGTGCCCTTCAAAGATCTGAGAGGGCCGTGTGTCACGTGCTAGAAATTGAAGCGAAATTTCGGCTACGTGCGGCACTTAGACAAGCTGATTTGTACTGCCCAAATAAGCCCTTCTCAACCCAAGATCACTTTGTGTATGTGTGTTGCAAGAAATGGTAGTGAGCAATGTTAATTTGATGCTCAAATTGAGAGCAAAATGGAGAAAAGGAAGAACCAACGTGAGAGACAAATTGGAAGAGAAAATAGGTCTTTTTTCATTACACAACACTATACAATATATATGTACAAATAGATGGCCAAGATTTACTCTGTACAAGCACTTTTAATGGTCAAGATAATTCAAGTTACATAATTTACATGAAAATAAAAAAATATCCTACTTACCACTACTAAGTCTAATTTTGGGCCTATTAGATCACACTTCTAAGGAAACCAAGCTTAGCCTAAACACTATCATGTGCTATCCAGCTTGCTCCTTGTATGTGCCTAGTTGTCCAGCCCAAATGATGCTTTAAATGATGCTTTAGGTGATTGCTTCCAAGGCCCGCTAACTTGCTTAGCCTCGGTCGACACGGTTGGATGTCGGGCACGCTCCCGTCCCACTCTACTCACCCCGCGAACGGCTCTCAAAATCTTATGTCTGCTCGCGGGTTACTGTTCACCAGCACACTGTTCATCTGCGAGTGTATGCTCTCCGTCTAGATGATAGGCGAGTCTAAACTTGGGTGCGCTTGTTCTACGAGGAGCGTGCTCTCATGCTCTTGCGCTCTCAGTGGTTTCACTTCCGAATCGGCAGCATGTGACACTCTCCCCCATCGAAGTGCTTGACGCCTTCGTCAAGCTCACTATCGAGGACTTGAGCTTGCACCACTGTGTTACGCTTTCTGCTATGTGAACCGGCACGAACTGTGTGTGCTACATCTGAATTCTGTCCATGGGTGCTGGAAGAGGAAGTACCATCTTGCTTCTTTCTCGTTGAGCAAGTCTCCACTCTACACACAACCTGGAAAGCTGAAACCACACTGCCACTAACTCGAACTCTGTCAATCGGCACCTTGTGTCGCTTCCTACCATCCGTAAACTTCATACACCCATCCTTAGTGAATTTTAACGGCAACAATCTGTCTATTACTTCGTCGCCCAACACAAGCTGGAAGTTGCTCATTGGTACCACGGTGAAGTTCAAAGTGCCTTCCTATGTTCCAACCCTAATTGGGACACTTCGAGCAACTCCACAAATTGGCGACAAGGCTGATCCACTACCTTGATCTACCCTGTCTCCTCACTCAGCACTAAACCCAACTGCATTGCCAATTTTTCCTCAACCAACCAATGGTTAGCGCCATTGTCAATGAAGGCTTTGAAGCTTGACCCTTTCATGCTAACATCAACATACTTCAATGTTTTCATGGGTTTCGGCTTCTCCGCTGAATTGGCCTCGGACGTCTCTCCCTCGTACGCCCCTTTGACCTTCATTGCGTTGAGGATGCGCAACGCTCTAACCCGAGCTGAATGAACTCAGCAAGGCATTGAGGCGGTTTCGTTGCAGGCACCCTTTAGTGTGATGATCCTCGCCACACAAGTAGCATGTCCATTGCTTCCGCTTGCGCTACTTGTCAAACTGCCCCTTACTGCCATCCCGCTGGTCGAGAGCTTTTGGTGGCCGCCCCGTCTCATATTGGGGTCCCGACGTGTAAGTCTTCACACCTCCACCTTTGTCATGGTCACTTTTGGTTGAGCTTCAGTTTCGATCGCGTTTCGGAGATTCTCGGCAATGCTCAATCAAGGATTCCGCCGCCGCTATTGCCGAGATAAGGTCTTGGACATTCCTTCTCCTCAACTCTTGCTCTGCCCATGACTGTAATCCATCCATGAAAAACAACAATTGGCTCTTCTCTGGCATATCAATGATCTCGAGCATGAGCGAATTATGCTCTCGCACATACTCCGCAATCAACCCTATTGCCTAAATCCTCGGAACTTCTTTATCGCAGCCTCCTCAATATTCTCCGAGTAGAATTACCTTTTCCATTCACCCTTAAACACCTCCCAAGTGTTTATCCGGCACAAATCCCTCTCCATCTTCGTATGTCAGTGTCTCCACCATAACGCTGCATCACCATCAAAATAGAGAGTAGCGGTATTGATTTGGAGCCCATCTTCGTGCATTTGGATGGTGTCGAAGTAACGCTTCATCATCCATAGGAATGTGTCAATTTCCTTGGCATCTCACTTGCCTTTAAACTTGGGCGGATCCGAAACTTTAATTCTCGATACGCTACTCGCACTTACACCCAAAGTAATGGCGGTTTTGCATAATGCAAGGTCTTACCTAACCTCCGCTAATTCCGCCTTGATAGAACCCAACTCAACATTAATTCTCTCCCGAAATTCTTCCATGGACAACCTCAAGGAATCCGCAAATGTGTCGAAAACATGTTGGAGTCTATTCTTGACACCTGCAACATCAATTTCTACCTCACGCTGATTTGCTCTATCATCTAGCGTATCCAAACGTTCATGAATGTCACCCAAGGAAAGCTCAACCCTTGCCAATCTAGTGTCAAATGAGTTTACCATCTCCTTGGACATAGCTCTCTCTTTTCCCCCTCTTCTTGAGTCTTGAACATGCCCACATTCTTCCTATACAACCTCCACAACACCATTAGCTTCCACATGCTTGGCTGCCATGACTTGTGTTTACAACCAAACTATCCACAAACAACACAAATTCTGCAATGATTCACAACAACCAGCAAACCACTACCCAGAAAACTCCACAATCACAACAACAAACCAAAGTGTACAACCCACAAATTCCAGCCACAACACAACAGCCAAAATTTTCACAACCTAGGGTTTCTAGCTAGTGTATTCTTCCAAAATTAGTGAGGAACAAGTTGCAGAGATGCTTACCACACAAAACCCACATAAATTACTCTGATACCAACTGTCACGTGCTGGAAATTGAAGCAGAATTCTGGCTATGTGAGGCACTTAGACAAGCTGATTTGCACTGTCCAAGTAAGCCCTTCTCAACTCAAGATCACTTTGTGTGTGTGTGTTGCAAGAAATGGCAGTGAGCAATGTTAATTTGATGCTCAAATTGGGAGCAAAATGGTAAAAAAGAAGAACCAACGTGAGAGACAAATTGAAAGAGAAAATGGGTCTCTTTTCATTACACAACACTATACAATATATATGTACAAATGGATGACCAAGATTCACTCTATACAAGCACTTTCAATGGCCAAAATAATTCAATTTACATAATTTACATGAAAATAAAGAAATATCCTACCTACCACCACTAAATCTAACTTTGAATCTATTGGATCACACTTCTAAGGAAACCAAGCTTAGCTACTAAACACTAACATGTGCTGTCCAGCTTGCTCCTTGTATATGCCTAGTTGCCCAGCCCAAATGATGCTTCAAATGATGCTTTAAGTGGTTGTTTTCAAGACCCACTGACTTGCTTAGCCTTGGTCGATGTGGTAGGATGTCGGGCACACTCCTGTCCCGCTCCGCACACCCCCAAATGACTCTTGAAATCTCATGTCTACTCGCAGGCTACTGTTCACCAGCACACTGTTCATCCGCGAGTGTATACTCTCCGTCGAGAGGGTAGGCGAATTCAGAACTTGGGCGCGCTTATTCTGTGAGGAGCGCGCTCTCATGCTCTTGCGTTTTCGGCGGTTACGCTTTCGAATCAGCGGCACGTGACACATGGCTCCCCTACGTAAAATTAGGCGAAAAATCCTTAAACCTAAAAAATCGAACTGGACCAAACTAAGACTAATAGGTTTGCTTTAATTTTACATGGTAGTCAATTTGGGATTGATTTTAACTTTTAAAAAACCGAAATTTTCATTGTAATTTTGGTATTAGGATCATTATATTCTAGGCAAACAAATGAAGGGATAAAAAATCAGAATTCGAAAAATTGAACTGAGTTAGATTGACACCAACGAGCTCGATCCAATTTTACATTTATTTTGTTCGACTCCAGTCCGGTTTCAATTTATATTTATTCTGATTCAGTTGCAAAAATAAGAAACTCAAACTTTTTCATTTTGCTCTAGTTTTAGCAAAATCTAGGGAAAACAGGACCTTACCATTCTTATTCCCAAGCCTTGACAAAATATTGTAATAGAATATTAGATTTTTTTGGGATGATGGTAATTTTGGATGTAAAATACCTATTTCAACCCCTGGCCCAAGACTTCTTTTAAATATTTTGACTGTTTAGATTAAAATGTCTTCCTATTTTTTTTATATTTTTAATTATTTATTTTTAAATTATGTAATATTAAATTAGTCATGCATATTTTTTTTTAAGTTTTAAAATAGTGATCTAACCGATTTATTAATACTTTACTAAAAAGTTTTTTTTAAAAATTATTGATTTACTTTTGTCCTCCATATAATTAGAAATCTTTTCCTTATAAAAAAACTATATAATCTTTGAAGTTTTTTCCTTATAAGAAAACTATATACTTAACAAATCTTTTTCTTGAAAAAAATTTTTATGACTAGTATATTTATATTATAAACCTCTATGAAATAATCAAAAACACTTTAATTTTTTATTTTTTCTTTATTTTCTCTCATCTTCAACTTAAACTAAGAAGAAAAAGTTCTTAACAAGAAAATAATTAGTATATTTAAATTATTTTTATATTGGTATTTGAAATTTATGCATTATTTAAATTTATTAAATATGAGATTGCATTAATATAACTATGAATTATAATTATTATATATTTTATGTCATTTTAGTTACAATAAAATAATATAAGATATTTATTTTTTTTTTAACAGATGAAAAAATCATCTACAATAGATTTATTTTTCAAAAGAAAAGGTATTGAAAAGTTAGAAATCAACTCATTATTGTCGCCAATATCTAATATCAGTTTTCCAAATTTTGAGAAATAACCTTCAAAATCTCCAAGAATTAGGATCAATGTAATTGACTGATACATGTCTTTATTTTCGCTCTTCGTATCTTTTGGTTTATTTTTTTATTATTACGTTGAATGAATCAAAATTGGTGTTGAATAAATTTCTAGCCATGTTTTGGGTAGTTAGAATTTTACGCAAATAAGTGGAGCAAGTGTCTTCCTTTTAGGAAGAGTTGTTAATATTATTCTATAAAGGCAATGAATAAAGAGTAAATAGTAGTCTTGTGTTAATATTATTCCTTTTCACTTTCGCTTTCCTTCTGTTATTTTCAGAGTAGGCCGTAGAAAGTCAATTTCCGCTAGCTCTACTGTACCAAAGTGGTATCAAAAGTTTGGGAATGGAAAACATATTAGAGATGGCCATGGGAGAGGTTTCTGGTCAGGGAGCACTCTTACGATAATTGACAGAAGCTCTCAATAAACTCACTGATCGAGTGGAACAAATTGCTATTCAGACTAGTGAGCTTGCAGGGAAGTTGGCAAATCATCCACATACACCTGATAAAGGGGAAGATTCGTTAGCAGTTAACAGCACACCAAATATTCGACAAAATGCCACTGGAAGTTAATTCTCAATATCGTTTGTGCTACAAAGAGTCAAAATTTGATTTTCCTCGCTACGAAGGCAAAGAAGATCATAGCATCTGGTTTATTCAAGGCAGAGCAATTTTTTTAACTGCACGGAATTCTGACTTCAGATCGCATTGATTTAGCTTCTTTTCATCTCGACAGGGATGCTCACTTGTGGTATCAGCTGCTAAAACAAGAATTGAGTCACATAGAAAGAGTTTAAAGACGGGTTGAATTCACGGTATGGGCCAAACCAATATTTAGAATTCTTTGCCGAAGTTGCTTTCTTAAAACAAACAAGATCAGTACAGAATTATCAACAAAAAATTTGAAAAGCTCTTGGCTAAGGCAAGACCTATGGAACAAGCAAGACAAGTTAGTTGTTTTGTAGGTGGTCTTCGAGAATCGATTTAAACAGATGTCAGAGCTAACAAGCCACGCACTCTTTCAACAGCGACTGGGTTAGCAAGGTTATATGAAGTTAGGGATCAAAGCCAACATCGAAACAACCAACCGACCATTCGAGCAACACCTTCGCCACGACATAATCTAGGAACACTCCCTATTAAGAGAATGACTACAGATGAGCTAAATGAATGAAGACGCACAGGCTTGTGTTTTAAATGTAATGAAAAATTTTGTCATTGCCATGTTTGCAAAAGGTTGTTCCTCATTCAAGTGACCTTGGATGATAGTGATGAAGACGTTGTAATAGAAGTAGATGAATCTTCTTAGAGACAAATTGAAGAAAGACCAGAGATATCACTCCATGCAATTGTTAGAACCCAAGCACCTAAAACCATGCGGATCAATGGTCATCTTTACTACAAGCCAGTAACAATGTTGATTGATTTGGGTAGTACTCATAACAAGGAAAGTTGGATCATCTGCCATTCCTGATGGAAATTTAGAGGCAATGGTGGCTTCAGGTGAGAAATTATCTAGCCTAGGTAAATGAAATCTAACCTCATTACAACTGCAAGGCCATCTGATTCTGGTTGATGTCTATTTACTTCCTTTGGAAGGATGTGATGTGGCATTAGAAGCACAATGTTATGCACACTGGTCATAATTGTATGGGATTTTTCTAAGTTACAAATGAAATTTGAATATTTGGCAAGACCGTTATTTTACGTGGCCTAACAAGTACAGAAAATAAGATGATCAGTAGCTCGTAACTTCAAAAACTACCACCAAGTGGAGGAATTTTATTGAAAGTGGTACCAGTTGAGAAGAAGAGTCTATGCCAACATAATTTTCATCGTCAAGTTCAACAAATTCTCCAACAATTTAGCAAGTGCTGGCTAAACCACAAGGTTTGCCTCTGAAACGAGCCTGTGACCACAAAATACCACTACAACCTAGCCAAGGACCAATATCAGGGAAGCCATATTGCTATCCTCACTTTTAGAAAGATAAAATTGAAAGATTAGTTTGTGAGTTACTTTCTGTGGGTACGATTCGGAACAGCAACAGCCCATGCTCATCTCTGACTATCTTGGTGAAGAAACATAATGGATCGTAGAGAATGTGCGTTGATTATAGGGCCCTGAATCAAATTACTGTCAAAGATAAATATCTAATCCCTGTAATCGATGAACTGTTGGATGAATTGCCTGGTGCACAAGTATTCTCCAAGCTTGGCTTATGATCAGGCTGTCATCAAATCCGTATGCACGCCAAAGATATGGAAAAGACTGCATTTTATACTCATCAAGGGCACTATGAATTTTTAGTAATGGTTTTGGGCTTACGAATGCCCTGTCAACATTTCAAGCCCTTGTGAATAAGGTATGTGATTAATTAAGAAATTTTGTTTTATTTTTCTTTGACGACATATTGATTTACGGTAAATGTTGGGATGAATATATTAAACATTTATATATTTTATTTTCAATTTTACAAGCTCATGAGTTGTATGTAAAATTAGAAAAGTGTTAGTTTGGCCAAAGAGAAGTTTAAGTACCTAGGCCATCTAATCACTAATACAGGAGTTGTTGTAAATCCAGAGAAAATTAAAACCATGCTTACTTGGCCCAAGCCTTAAACACCTAAAGCTCTTTGTAGGTTTTTAGGACTGACTAGCTACTATCGTAAATTCATCCAAAATTATTGAAAGTCAGCAAGTCCGCTTACCCGAATGCTTAAGAAAGACTCCTTCTAAATGGGATGATTTGGCTTTGGAGGCATTTTCAAAACTGAAAGCAACCATAATGCATCCACCAACTTTAGCTCTTTCAGATTTGTCTAAAGTATTCATTGTTGAATGTGACGCATCTGGGATCGAAGTTGGGGCAGTTCTAATGCAAGAACGACCAATTGTTTTCTTTAGCCAAGCACCCCAAGGTAAACATCCAATTTATCCACTTTTGAGAAAGAAATTTTGGCTTTGGTTCTAACAGTGCAAAAATAGCGATCTTGCTTGATGAGAAGGAGATTTGTTGTGCTAACTAATAATCAAAGTTTGAAGCACCTATGGACTCAAAAAATGACAACTGTGGCTCTACAAGTTGATGGGATTTGATTTCATTGTAGAGTATAAAAGTGGAAGGGAGAATATAGTTACAGATGATTTTTTCGAGGAAGTATGAGAAAAACCCAAAGGAGTTGTTTGCAATCTCACTAGTTGTACCAATTGGCTTGACGCCATCAAGGATTAAATACATACCAATCCAGATTTGCAAGCTTTGGCGAAACGAATCCAGAGTTGAGAAGCCATGGAACCATAGAGATTTTAAGACAACATCATTTTTTTCAAGGATAGGATGTACTTAGCAGCTGATTCTCATTTGATTCCTACTATAATTGATCAATTCCATGGTAGGACACATGAAGGGGTTGTTAAGACCTTACAAAGGATACGTTCGAATTTTTATTGGGTTGGTATGAGACAAAAGGTCAAAAACTTCATCAAAAGTTGTGATACATGCCAAAGAAACAAAGTGGAGCAACGTGCACCGGCTAGCTTACTATAACCACTTCCTATTTTGGAGTGAATTTGAGAAGATATCTATGGACTTCATCAACAAACTTCCAAATTCCAACGATAAAACAACTATTTTTGTTGTAATTGATCGACTCTCTAAATATGCCCACTTTATTACTTTTTCCCATCCATTTACGGCTGTTGAAGTTGCTAGAATATTTTTTGATAATATTTTTAAGTTGCACGGAATGCCTCGCTCAATTGTTTATGATAGAGATTCCACATTCACTAGTTCTTTCTGGCGAGATCTATTTCATGTAAATGGAACATCCTTCAACTTTAGTTCTAGCTATCACCCATAAACTAACGGACACAGCGAGGTGGTCAATCACACCTTGGAGATGTATCTGAGATGTTTTTCTAGTTCTCAACCTAAGAATTGGAATCGATGGCTAACCTAGGCAAAATATTGTATGACGCCAACTGCATACTGCCATTAAAAGTACTCCATTTGAGTTGGTTATGGAAGGCCCCTTGATCTCTTTTATCCTATGTTTTTGGGACAACGAGGGTTACAAAGGTGGAAGAAGAAATCTTCAACAGAGACCGAATTGTCAAGATTGCTCGTGAAAAGATCAAAGAAGCTCAAGTTAGAATGAAGCAAATATTGGACCGTAAGCATAAGGAAAGGGAATTTGTAGTTGGTGATATGTTATATTTAAAGCGATAGCCCTACAGACAATTGTCCATTTCTATAAGGAAGAATTTGAAGCTCTCAGCCAAGTACTTTGGTCCATTTAAAGTCTTACAGCGAATTAGAAAAGTGGCGTATAAATTAGAATTGCCTGCTTCTTTATGGATATACCTAGTATTGCATGTTTCATCATTGAAGAAGAAGGTTAGAGAGGAACATGTGCAGTCGCGACTTCCACATATGGATATAGCAGATGAAAAATTTATTCCAACTCCGTAGGCTGTGTTAGATCGCAGAGTCGGGAAGAGGAACCATGAAGTATTAATTCATTGGCATGGTCTATCTCCTGCTAAAGCCACATGAGAAGACAGAGACTTCATAAAAAATTAATTTCCCAACATTAGCCTTGAGGACAAGGCTAAAATTTAAAGGGAAGAGAGTTGATGCGTGTCTTCATTTTTGCTCTTTGTGTCTTTTGCTTTATTTTTTGATTATTATGTAGAATAAGTCAAAATTGGTGTTGAATAAATGTCTAGCCATGTGTTGGGTAGATAGAATTTTATGCAAATAAGTGTTGCAGGTGTCTTCCTTGTAGGGAAGAGTTGTTAATATTATTATATAAAAGTAGTGCACAAAGAGGAAATAACAGACTTACGATTAATATTTTATCTCTTCTTGTAGAGGTAAAGCTCCCTTGAATAAGCTAATTCCTTTTAATTTTTGCTTTCCTTCTGTTATTTTCAAAATAGGTGCGGAAATTTAGTTTCCACGAGCTCCATTGTACCATTAACACTCTACTTTTGGAGCATGATCTAGGTGTGCATCCACAAATATGGGATTACAATATTAATCAACATAACAAAACTAGCAGAGCATACGTTAATGCTGGTCTATACCTATTAAAACTTCTAAAGTATCCAAAATCATGTCCAACAACTTATCTTTACAGTTTTCAATTTTGATGGTTTACTTCTTTTCTTTCTTGGTTGCAATATACTCCTACAAAAGATGCATTTTTTTGTCTATCTTGTTATCTTTTTAATAAGTCATTCAGACATTTTGGACAAACTAATTTTACTGTTGAAGGATTTAGACATTGGAAAAAATTAAAGATGGAGAAAATTATGCCTTCATAAATCATGAGGATCCTAACTTGCTTCATAAAATTGTTAAGAGATAATGCGAGGATTTGGTGTGCCAATCTCAACATATGTATACAATAGGTATTTTAGCATTATTCTTCACAAAGAATTGCAATTAATCGATTACAAGTAGAAACTTCAATTAAAGTAGTTAGACACCTTGATTTTCAAGGTTAAGCTTTCAGAGGTCATAATGAAAGTCAAGGTTCAATAAATCATGGAAATTTTCTTCAATTATTGAAAGTATTTTCCTTAAATAATGAAAAAGTTGCAGAAATTATATTGAATGAAGCTCCAAAGAAAAAAATGCTTCTTACACGTCACCTGAGATTTAAAAAAAAAAATCTACATATTTGCCAACTTGAGTGGAGAAGGCAATTCATGAAGGAATTTGAAATGAAAAGTTTTGTTTAATTATTGATAAAGCATATGGTGAATCATAGAGAGCACAAATGGCTGTAATTTTAAGATTTGTTGATAAAGAAAGTTTTGTGAGAGAATGAATTTTTGGTCTTGTTCATGTCACTAATACTTCTACATCAATTCAAAAAATGGGATATATTTTTTATTGCCTCATCGCAATTAAAGTATTCAAATTAACCATCCAAGGGTAATTATATATGATGGTGTAACATGTGAGGTGAGTGGAATGATTTATAGGCTTTATTTTGAAGGATTACGCATATGCTTATTATATCTATCGTTTAGCACATTGATTATAGTTGGCATTACTTGCAGTATACCGTGAAGTTATCCCTATTCATCATTTCTTTACTAATTTGACTTTTATTATGAATATTGCCACTACTTCATACTAACAGAATGATGAACTTAAACGTGCTCAAATTTCCCAAGAAAGATAGTGAATTGGGGTTTTAACAAATATTAACACCAAATTTAAATTTCTATCCAATCACACAACACATTATATGCAATATGAAAAGAGAAATAGAGTTGAGAGATTGAACACTGGATTCATAGTGATTCGGCAATAACCCAGCATATACCCACTTCTTCAAGCTTCACTAAAAGATTTCACTAAGAACAAGTCTTGAATCCACAAAACATCACAATTACCACCTAGGGTTTTAGCACCCAACAACCCTATACAAGTGTTTAAACCCACTAAACACAAATTTACTTCTCAAACATGAAAAACTTACTTCTTTCACCTTTTTCAATCAAAAGTTGAAATCAAACAAGTATAAAAAACTTTCAAAACAACCTCCTCAAGAGTAGATGATGAAATTAAATGTTTCTTAAGGGATTTGATGTGTGTATGATAATTTGAGGCTCAAGAATGAGATTGATGATGTTATTTTAGCTTAAAGTTTCTCAAAATCGTATTCAAAGCATATATGTTATGAAGAGAAGTTCCAAATTTATATGTATTTCAAAAACCAGTCATTATGGGCTTTAAAACAACTAATTTCAAAAAAATTGGTCGACTAGTTTGGTCAAGTTGATCAATCGAATTGAAGACAGAAAGAGACAAACTAAAAACCCTGGAGTTCGGTAAATTAGGTTGTCAGGGTCGACTGACCAGGCAAAAATAAAGAGGGGAAACAAGTTTGAATAACCAGGCATTATTCATGGCCATTGTTCACAAGTTTGAAAATTTTACACGTTAGTCCATTTCCAAGGTTTGATAATCTTGCAATTTGGTCCATATCTTATATTTCAAACTTTTGCATTTTGGTCTAATTTTCAAGATTTAAAATCTTGCGGTTTGATCCATTTTTAAAAATTTTAAAACTTTTGTTTATAAAAACCTTTCGAACTTACCACAAATATCATACACACTTACATTCATAAATATACAAGTACAAATACAAAATGAAATATCATACTTGTGTCCTAAATCTTCTCTTTGAGCTTGTCTCTTTTTCATGTCTTGGATTGAACAATGTATTTTGTAATCATTAAAGTCCAGGTTTGTGACCTAAGGTCAAGAGGCATTAGTTGTAGTATCATGTGAATTATCCGTATTTATCATTTCTTTACTAAATTGACTTTTATTATGAATATTGTTAGAACTTCATGCGAGCGGAATGATGAACTTAAACAAGCTCAAGCAGCCAAAGTTGCTCATATGATTGCTATTAATGAGCTTGAGATTAATAAAGGACCTAATTGGATTGGCACTTTACAAAAGGCTAGGAACACTTGATGGGATTCTTAATTTAGGTCAATTTTTAATTTAATAAAGATGTTCAATGCAACATGTTTCTTAATATTATTGATGATGGTACTATTATTTATCAACGAAGAGATGCTGATGCAGCTTACAAAGCAATGACTTCATATCAGTTTGTCTTCATTTTACATCTCATGAAACAAATTATGGCAATCATTGATTTGCTTTATCATAGTTTATAGTCTTGGTGTTAAGATATTTTAAATGCTATACATCTTGTTTCATCAACCAAAACATTTATTCAAGATTTGAGAGATAAAGGATGTGACACTTTATTTGATAAAGTGAATTCATTTTGTGAGGCATGAAATATAGATATTCTAGACATGAATTCTTTTTATGTTGCAAGAGGAGGTCGAGCTTGCAATCAGGAAGATCACTTTACAGTTGCTCAACATTATCAAGCAAATATTTCTTAAGCTGCTATTTTTTCTCAATTATAAGAATTAATTAATCGATTTAATGAAGGTGCAGTACAATTGCTTAATCTTAATTCTGCTTTAGATCCTTGCAAAGGTTACAAGTCTTTTAGAATTGATGATATTTGTCCACTAGTCAATAAGTTTTATCCAGAAGATGAAAAAGTAAGTTTGAAAATTCAACTTTAGCATTATGCATACAATGTAGTTCAACATCTAGAGTTCAAAAATTTATCAACCGTTGCTGACTTTAGCCAATGAATGGTAAGTACTAGAAAAGCAACGATATTTCTCCTTATTTACAAAATAAACGTTCTTGTGCTTGTACTCCTATGTCTATTGCAACTACTAAACGATCATTTTTGGCTATGCGTATTGTCAAGATTAGACTAATTCATAATAAAATGAAGGATGGCTTTCTCATTGACTCATTAATAATGTTCATTAAAAGAGAAATTGCAGAGAAATTTAGTATTGAATCAACTATCGATGATTTCCAAAATCTTTAATAATATAGATGTTCGTTTAGTTTTAAATAAGTTATATGTATTACTAATTTTTTATTTCATATATATTATTGATGTTAAATAATTATCTTATTTTTTAATATTTTAATTTAAATATTTATTTATTAAAATTTTTTGAATTCAAAAATTTATATTATTATTCTCGCAGATCATAGATTTTGGCTCCGCCTCTAGTAGGTAGCAACCACTACAAGGTCATATCAATTATCAAATAACCTCATTTTTGGCGATATTTGATACTATAGCTTGCGGCCTAACAAATTTAAGGTCATAGACAGGGTGTTTCTAGAGCCTGAGAGTGACTAAGTTAACACTTATAGATATAAGATAGATATAAGGATACTAGAGTAATGTCTCATATCACTTTTTATAGTAAAAGGTGAACGAAAAGTAAGGATTATGAATTCTTTTGTTGAGTCTCTAAAGAGGGGAAGGTATCACCTCAAGCTCGTGGTCTCAAAGATGCTAAGATAATGAAAAAAATCCCCTTTAATTGTGGATTAACGTCCCTTTATATAATGTGTAATATGTGATTGTAGTTGAATATAACTAACTTATGTAATCCTAATTTTAGTGTAAATTGCAATCTTTGTCTATGAATTAATTTAGTATAATTTAATTCTATTTCAAAATATCATAAATACTTATTTTAATTAATCCCAAATCAATTTAAATAATGTTTTAGGCTTAAAATAGATCCTAAAGTTTTGGATTTTTATATTCTTTATATATTATATCTTTTAGGCCTAAATTTTTTCAAAGTGGCTTAAACCAATCTCATTATATTGATTTGAGCAAGATTTAGACCTACTTTTATCTTTCATATCATAACCCACAATTTGAACCCTAATAAGTAAGTTTGAATATGAGTGACTTGGGCCTACCTATATTTTTTACATATTATCTAAACAAAATACTGTCGTTTTAGCTTATACTTGAACTTGAATCCAAGATCAATTTTTAAATAATAACAAGGGTTTATAAATAACATAAGAAATTATGTAAAGTTAAAGGAGAACATAATTTGATTTTTTTGGCAGACACAATAAATGTTTGGATAGGATTATGTTGTTTAAATTTAAGCCAATCTTATGTTTGTGCACCAAAATGAATTTTCTTGAGCCCGAATGACGAATAAGAATTATTATCCGATGGGAATCCTTCGGATAACCGTAGGATAATTTTAAATCTACAAATATAATTTGTAATTTTTATAAATAATTTATGTTAATATTTTATTTCTTAATTCATAATATTTATATTTAATTAATAATATATATATTAAAATTGATAATAATGTGGTATAAATGTTTAGTTGATAACATTAATTTTAATATTTAAGTTAAAAATTAAAAATATTAATTGATTAACATAAATTAATTTAATTTATTTTTTGCAGTATCCAAACTTAATATTGAATTGATGTTCATTTAAATAATTTAAGTTATTAACAATTATATATTTATTAATTTAATAAATAAAATTTTATATGTCTAATAACTAATTTAAATTAATACTACTACATTGAAGTAATTATTTTTCTAAATTAATTTCTATCAATCCAATTCAATTTTGAACCACACCACGCAAAATATAATACTATATGCTAATCGATCCTATTTTGTCCAATCCTATCCGTGTTGCCAAACAAGCTCAAATAGTATTCATTGTTTAATTTTTAATTTTTCCAAAAATAATGTGGTAATTTATAGTTTAACTAAACCTCTAAAATTTGTTAAAAATATAATATGTTTATTTAAATACATTAATTAAATCAATATTATTATTATTTTATATCACATTAATAATATAATTAATATAAATATATTTACAATCTATTATAAATTTATTTATTTATTTAATATTTTATTTATGTTTTAATTATATATACGCATATTTCATTTAAATTTATAATATAATCAATATTTTCTTAATAAATTAATATTTATTTATATTTTATTTTATTAATAAATTTATATTTTATTAAGAAATTAATATTTATTAATGTTTTATTTTTATTTAATTTCTAATATATACGGATGTGCATTCTTAAAAATAATTACAATATAATTATTATATTAATATACTATTAAAATAATATTATTTATTTAATTAATATATTTTATATAATATATTATATTTATGTAATTTTAGAGATTTACTAATATTTTTTAAATGCCTAGTATTATAGTAGAACATAATTATCATTTTTTAATAAATTAAAACTTTTAAACGTATTTTTGAAACCATTAGCTTTAGTAAAGATATTAGACTGAACCTTTGAGGCTAAAACTGCCTTTACCCTCTTAATTCTTTAAAGATGTTGCAATTATTTAGGATAACTAGATAATATGTTTAATTATAATGCATCAATCAGAAGTGTATGCATTACAAGAAAGCAATATCCTGATTTCCAAACTGTAAATGCCAGAGTAGATAGAAAAATGTAAAAGCAAAAGATGGGGTTCATCCATAAACACTCGCAATACCTCCAACAAAACAGCCACATCAAGCAGAAGATGAATCATTCACAACAGAGAAAACATAAAAAACAAAGGAAACAAAAATTCTGTACAACATGAGACTAGTTTCTAAATTCCGGGATTTACCAATCACCAAGCATCCCATTTGTTTATGAAATCATTCCACATATCTGTTGCAATTGATTCTCGCAATGATGAAGCAATTTGCTCCTGCATCGAAGATGTTAACTGCATGTCAAGTTGATCGTTAAAATAATGCAACCCTTCTTCTGCCTCTCCATCAACAGTAGTAAACAACCAATCATTTCTTTCCTCACGTCGGATGTAATTATGTAAAACACAAGCAGCTATAACTATATCCCTTTGGATATGAAATGCATACTGAGGGGCAAGTTTGAGAATGGGAAATCGAGTTTTCAGCACGTTAAAAGACCTCTGAATGACATTTCTTAGACATGAATGCCGATGATTGAACAGTTCCTTTGCATTTCTAGGCAATTTATTGGCACCTCTATATTCATGCAAGTGATACCGAACTCCTAGATATGGAGCAATAAATCCTTCCATATTTGAGTAATCCATATCTACCAGGTAATACTTTCCTGCAACATTGAAGACCTAAAATCATAAGTTGAAGATTCATATCTATTCTAATCAATATAATTTCATAAAATGAAAAACAAAAACAAAATATATGTGCAATAAGTTTGCGTGCTTCTGCACTAGAAGTACCTTCAGGAATGTGAGGGAAATTCTGATCCGGATCATCTAGGACTGCTCTTAAGACTCGAGAATCAGCAACGGAGCCTTCCCAACCCGGATAAACGAATATGAACTGTAGGTTAAATGTACATGCTGCCAACACATTTTGTGACAATAAACCTTTCTTATTACGAAACTGAGATTGATCTTTCGCTGGGACATGTGCAGGGATGTGCATGCCATCTATGACACCAATACAATCCTGCGTTGAAGGGAATACAGTGAATGGCATGCAATAATGCACATAAAATATAAGAAGAAAAGATGAGCAGATATAAACCTTGAAATATGGGTAAAATCTATTACTACTGAGAATTTCTTGCGGAGTGCTCAGCTGTGGTGGCTGTAAGAATTCACGTGAAAGGGACTTGATTGCCTTCAAGACATTATTGAAATGCCGGCTTATAGTCTCACCTGAATGCTGAAACCGCTCTTGGATTACTCTGTTACGCTCATTATGACCGACAATATTCAAAAATATTGCCAGTTGTTCTTCTATCATAACGCCAGAAGTATCACGTAACATGGCTCTCTGTCGAAGTGTGTCACTTAGTTTGTGAAAAACATGTTTATCCATCCGAAACATTTCCCGACATACATCATCGTGTCCTTGCAGCACTTGAGTCAGAAATCCACTTCCACTGGGCGATATACAACGCTGAGGTCGCTTGGTTATATTATTATAGTAATAGTACCCAGCTGCTGCTGCAACTAATTCCATCTGGTCCAATTCTAAGTCAAAATCATCCATGCCAGCCGATATATCTGTAGAAATAGAATTAAATGCAGTATGTATGATAAAATGCAACTAAACAGATATAGAGAATGAATGCTCCAAAAAGCATTCTAATAACTACTTGCAAGCTTCAAACACAAGCAATAATGAGCCAGCCCTCTAATTATCATTTATAATTGTTTGACCAAATAAACAGCCATCAACTTATAGTCAAACTAATTACAAATGTAAGAGTTCCTTAAGAAAACTATGATCATATAAAAGTAGTCACCAGAGGTTGGAATTAGAAAATACATAACTGTTTATGTCACTTCAACCATTTAACTAGAGGAAGCATTACACTTCCTCTGCAACCATGGCAACCTCTTCTCACTCTTAAGAGATATAAATGTTTCTCTGGCATTGGGATTCTCAAATAAATCCAATGCAAAAAAGTAAATTCGTTGATCAACACCTTGCATCTCGTCCAACACTTTAATGCATTTGCTTATCGAAAATCGTTCCTCATTCTTTGCAATTGCAGCTGCCCTCATTTTTGAAGCAGCAGCTATTTCTAGCATTGCTTCCACAATTGCATCACCAGCAGTCTTACGACTTCTCTTGCGACGTCCAGAACTTGAAGGTGTCACAGACTGACGCTTGTTGTGTCCATCTAACATGTTCACATCATCCCCAGAGCCCGAAGTAGCATCCTCATCCACATAATTCATTGGTGCACTAGGATCAATAGACATGTCTTAAATTTCAATACATATCAACAATCGTACTTTCAGTTCCAACTGTCTCATCCAAAAATAACAATAAAACCCACAATCATTCCAATTCTTTACAAAGACAAACATTCCCAGTCCAATTGCAATTAAAGCACTTATAAGCATGAACATTTAGAGACAAAGCAACACAACAACATCGGAGACAGAAATAGCTATGGTTCAATAAGAAACTCTTATAAAGAATCAACTCATTATAAATAGACTACAAATAATAGAAGGTTAGAGTAAGTAGACAATTTGATGTAATAGAATATATAATTAAATTTTGTTATCATATCATTCCCATAGTCTTTCTCATCCTTTTGATTATCTGGGTTCCCAATAATAAAATTTTTTACAGATATGCTCCTAGCACTAACATATTGCGAATCAAAATATCAGACATTATGACCACATTACCACCTCTATTATCAAATAAAACATAATTTTCCATTGCAATCACTTTGAATTCCTGATCACCTTTAAATCTGCACATAACGACACAGATGATATACACCCTAAATTGCAAAAAATAGTGGAAAAAATCATTGTGACTCGTACTCATTCTTTACCATGAGTTGGCCGAATAGTATACTTCGGAATTTAATCAACTTAAAGCAAAAGATTTAGTCAACTTCTATATCTCAAAACCGAAACAGAATGTCAACTAATCTACACATATATAAACCCTAATTCATTGATACAAGAACTAACATAATAAATGAAAGCCAAAAGAGAAAAAGAAAGTGGAACTCACAATTCAAGACTTGCACTTCAGTTTTGACCTGTTAGTACGATAATCAAATCAGGGTTTTTTTGTGGGTTTTCGTTTGAAACAGAGGAAAAAAGCTAAAGCACTCCAATGGACCAATTCTAAAATTAACTACAGTCCAAAACTACATTAAACTTATACTGTAAATAAAAAACAGTAACAGAGAAAATTTAATTAAAAGTAAATAGAAAAGAGAGAAGAAATCATTACGCCGACGGCTATATTTCAACGGAAAATATGAATGAAGTTCAAATCGCATGAACTTGGAAGACTGGAGTGGATCAATTTTTGTTTATTAATTGTAGATTTTTTTCAAAAAAAATCCCCTCTAAATAATTTAGATTTGCCTATTGGGATGGTTTTAGTATTTTGATTTAATACCGAAAATTTAATAATTATTTTCGACAAAATTAAGTTTTATTTTAAAATAAATTTTCAAATCAAACATAAGAGCACGTTATAAATAAATATTTTGACAGTAAAATTTTTATTACCGAAACTTTTAATAAAGTTTATTAACTTTTATAAGTAAAATTTTTAATAAAATTTATTAATTTATTTAATTTTTATAAATAATTTTTTTAAAAAAATAGTTTAATTATTTTTAATAGTTAAATTTTTATTAAAAAAATAAACATAATATATTTTTAAATAAAATTATTTTAAATTATTTAACTTTGTAAAAAATTAAAAACTTTACAACTAAGACGTCAGCATCTTTTAATAAAGGAAAAACCACTTTTTGAAATCAAGGTATTTCTTCAGTGTCTACTAAACCACTCCAAACAAAAGTTAAAACAAGCATCAAGTTATCTTTATTTCATATAAGAGTTATATATTTACTAATTTATAAAGTTTATCTAATTATTTAGACGAACAGACACATTAAAATACTAATTTTTAGAGATTTTATATTTAAACTTGAAAAATAAAATATAAACATATTATTTTAAAAATTACTCACACTTATATATTTACATTCATTGAGTATTAAGTTGAAAACAAATATTGCCTTAATAAAAAAATTAAAAGAAAAATAATAATAAACAATATTGTGTGAACAGAAAATATTACAAGAAAAAATGAAAATAATAATATTTAATTAAACAATTTTAATAAAAAATTTATATCTACTACAAGTTGGTATGAGGTTATTGTGGTGTAACAAATAATTAACATTTACTATTTTCAATAAATAATCAAATGTTAAAAAAAAAATTGTTTAGGGTTTACTAAACTATTGTTGAAAGTGTTATGAGTTTTAATAGTTGAAGATGCGTTTTTTAATAAATTTTAATTTATAACTATTTTTGAAATTTATAGCACTTTAAATTATTTTTTTATTAATTTATAATAAATTAATGATTTGTTATAATTATACTTTACATGTTCATTATATATTTTTAATAAGTGACTTTTTTAACATTATATTTTTATATGGTATGTCTATTATTATGGTTATTATAGATTATTATGATCTTTAATATTTATATAAATTAAGGGTCTGTTTGATATTGTTGTGAATTATAAAATAATTTATCAATTGAGAAGTTTGAGATCGTTGGAGATTTTGAAATAATTTACTTTTATTGTATTGTAAAAATAATTAATTTTAAAAAGATACATAAAATAATTTACTTTTATTGTATTGTATTAAAATATACATAATAATAATAATAATAATAAAAAGTAAATTTTAATTTTAAGACCGTGTATATATATATATAACAGAAAATATAATTTTTTTTAATTATATTTTTAAAAAATAAATAAGTAATAAAAGGAAAAAAATATTTTGATTTAATAAATTTATTTTTTAATTAAAGTCAAAATTTAATAATTATTTTATGATTCATTTTTAATTTTTATAATTTAAATAGTAGACTTGGTATTATATTACAAATAAAATAACTTTTCAAAATTTAATTTTAAAAAATAATTTTATTTTTAAATATAATATCAAGTATATTATTTAACTATTAAATTAAAGTTGAAATTTAATAATTATTTTATAATTAATTATTTAATATATATATATATAAACGATAATAAACAATCTCATAAATTTATACATATTTTTATGCTATTTTATAAACCATGAGATTTAAATACTTCAAAAAATTAATCTCAACCGTAAAAAATATTTAAATCTAAGAGTCCATGATAATCGATATAAATAATTAATGGACAAATATGTCTAAGAATATGAAACTGCAAATCTTATAAAGTTTGGACAATGATGTTTTTAACCGAACGCATCTATTAAATCTTACCAAATAACCCACACACCACAGCTATCTTTTGTTCTCTTCTGTTTGGGCTTCATTTGAAATTAAGTTGTAATGACTTCAGAAATCGATAAATACATTACACGTCAATATTAATTTCCCATTAAAAATCAATGTTATAGAAAACTATTTCTACTTTCCTTAACGAAACGTCAATCATACAAAGTTTACTTCCTCTGATTCTAAAGCGTTACTAATATATTTATCCTTCTTTCAACCAGAAAACCTACATTACTTATTCAATCCACTTCAAAAGATGGGTAAAATAGTAGGAGAGACCCATAAAAGATTGGCAGATGCCTTTAAAAAGAGAGAAATTCTAATTATAATACATGTTATCATTTCAACACTGTGTTCTTCTAAAGGAGGGTGGCTTTGTTTCATACATTAAATCAAAAAGGTAAATAGTTGTACATACATTGGAATGGTAGCACAACACAACTATCACTCAATCCTTGGATAGAAAATGCACGCGTGCAAGCGTGTATTCTTTTCCGGCTATCCAAACACCAGTTTGCGACCATTGCACATCCTCCCAGTCAAGATTCTCTTCTATTACCTGCAAAACAACCAACTTTATTATTTTCAAAAGCAACATGTCATCAATGTGTACACTAAATAACAACAATTGGTCTATTTGATCTCTCTCCTGGACAAGGAGAAAGGAGGAATCACTTACAATGAAAAAGAACTACAAATTAGCAGAGTGCAATCCCGATAAGCTTACCGATATCTTAACACATCACAATCTCAATTATGCAAATTTCTTGTATTCTGCTTTTGTGATTTAAGCTCTCACTTTTTCCCAAGTGATCCGCACTTTGTCACAGAGACTTAAATTTTATACTCATATTTGTTCATTTTAGACCCCCCTACAACTGTATGATTCATACTACAAATAATACACAGTGCAGTCTATCCATGTATACAGTATATCGTCACCTCAACTTGTACACTGCTTTTACATTTCCAAGTTCTCACTCTAAGCCAACATCAAACACACACAACACCTTATGCCAGTCCGAACTCCAGAAACAAGCCAACTAATGGATGTCTCAGGCTATGATTGCAAGACTATTGTGCAAATATAGGTTATATTTTGGGGCAATTCTTTGGAAGTCAGGCTGGACAAGTATGAACTATTTGCATGCCAGACAGACAAATCCACTAGAACAGGTATGTAAGAAACAGACAAGCTTGTGATGCAAGGGAAGTGCCGCAGCAGGGGGATTCAATATAAATCTTGAAGTGTGTCTTTTCTTCTCAGAAGTACTGTTTTCGTACTCTACAAGCAGTAATGGCCTGTAGGTCACACACTGCCCATGCATTTGGCACCTTTCACTTCACAATTTGAAAAATTTACATGCAAGTAATCCACATGGATGCATGAATGCATATGCACATGAATTTATGTAACTAGATTGATAAACCGTGCATGAACGTTGTGCAGAAATATTGCATCAACATGCATGTGTACTTACACATGTCGCAACTCAAAAAGATAGTTATAAGAAAAGCAATTTTAACTTGGGTGGACAAGCCTTATGTTATCCAGATGTATGGGATGCTGAGATGGGCAATAGGAGGAAGCAAAATAGAAACAGATTCATGTGCTCGAGTTTCCGGCAGGTTAGAAGTGCTTCCAAGTTCTAAAGAAGAACCATCATTCTTTTCGATCAGACACATGCAATGATGTCAAAAGAAAACACTAAGAAGATGTACCTCCAAATGATCAAGGGGCAGTGGGATCCCAATTGAACGCATGACTTTTTGGGGAAGGGGCTTCTTACAACGTGACCAACGAAAAACATCAACCATCATGTTATCCCCATCGCTTTTTTCACCATTTGTCGAATGTGATTGGTGATTTTGAGACTTATCTGTTTCTGCATCATGCGACTGAGCTGCTGGAATAGCCTTGGTAAAACAGAGTTCATACCTTCAGATAACAACTCAAAAAGGTCAGAAAGTAAAACCACCATCAAGAAATTGCCATATGCACTTTACAGACTACAGAAATTCTGATCTCAAGAAGATTATTGCACATGCAGTGATAAATCACTTTTCTTTTTATGTACACAAGTGACAAGACAAACAACTTCAAGTGCAGTTTCATACAGGGCAGATGTGAAATGAGAGAGTTGTACACCTAGACCAAAAGTATAGAGAGGCATGACTAAATACTACATATCAAAATGTAATTTTAATTATTTTTGTTAAATCAAATTTATTACAAATATTCTATTTTCTAAAATCTTTCTACACATTTTATTACAACTTGATAAGTTATTGTATTACTGTTATAGTAATTTTATTAAGCGTGTTTCATTTATTTGTTATTTCAATTTTTTTTATTGAATATTGTACCATAATAAGGGTAGTCACAAAGGTTATATTACTCAATCAATAACATATGAAGTGAGCCTAGAAATTTGATGTGCAAGTACGAGTAAATGCCGCAATCTGGTCCTGATGTGGTGGATTAGTGAATTAAGGCAGGCCCTTAGAGCCTATGTGTATAGAATTAACACTGGGTTTTCCTATTCAGATTAAGCAATCAGTACTGAGTCAGTCAAGGCGGAAAATTGTTTCACTTGGATGTTCCAAAAAATCACAAGATGACACAAATATATTAGAAATCCATCAGAGTATAGTTTCTTTACTTTGATTATTGTGTTACGTAGCATTATGAACAAGAGCTAACAGAAGATAATTATAAGATAGAAAAGAGAAATTAACAGAAAACACTGCAACAAAAAAAAAATTATTAAAACAATATGTCATGTTATAAAATCCAAAATGGCAATCAATCAAGTTGGGCAAACCAATTCATGTTATATAAATTTAGGAAGAATACCTGCATGAATGTGTTTCTAAATAAAGAACTTCTCCCTTTTTCAGACGTGCTGATGTATAAAGGGGTTTCTTCAAACCTTTATCAGCGACGATACTTATACTGTACTTGATCCTGAATAAGTTTGCAAGCAGTCAAACGAATTAGCACTGGAAACACTTGGATTATAGAGGAGATAAAATATAAAAACAAATAGAACTCAAGAAACAGAATGGGTACTATAAACATATATATAATCATGGACTACCAAATCTACAATATGGAACAATTTTATTTACGTAAAAGAGTCTCAATATGCTGAAATTCATTTTCTTGTTTCATTGATTAAAGGAATATGCCAAAAATAGTTACTATAGGTCATCTGGCAATCTTATCATCTAATAAAGGAAAAAGGTGGCATAAAATCATACACACGGGAAGCAGAAGAATGCTTCTGAGAGCTTTGGCATGCTGGAACATGACAAAAAACAGCATGCAATTTAAGATGCATATAGAGACCACTGACGGACCTTTGGAATTATCTACTGCCACATACATGTTATTCCCTCAAATACATCACAACCACTATCATGAGGCAGTTAGCAGCATTCAATTGTTTCTTATTGCAATATTGTGAAAGTAAGGCCACTATACCCCAACTCATTATGCACATTAAAATCAGATAGATTTTCCAACAATATACTGATATATATAAATCCTATTATAGTCCTAACAAATCCATGCATGAAATTAGCAAAAGAAGATATTATGCATACCAAGGCTCATTGCAGAGGTTGTACTGTATTGTTACTTCTCGCACAAACCTTTGTTGCCGCAATGCATTCTGAAGGCAATCATTTGGACCAATTATTATGTAATACACAAAACACATATGGATACATGTGTTCACACATAACACAAAGAACATGTAATTTGAAACATAACTTTCTTTTACTCTGTAGAAGGTTAATGGCGATGAAATTTATCATAATAATAATGGTATAATTATAACGAAAATCTTATTTCAAGAGCAAACTAACCAATTGCAATAATGAGAAGAATATGGCAATACATTGACAAAAAGGGGAAAAAGAAAAAGAACCAGTGTTGTACCAGTATAGAAAAGGCAAAACATTAGATGTTTAGTAGTACCAACCTGCCATGCTTATAATTTGCATGCTTTATGCAACCAATAGGCACCATAATCAAGATACATGTTTTGCTTTCAATCAGAAAAATAGGTGAATACTAATTAATATATCATGTACGGTTGTAGAGTTAAAGACAGTAATATTCTCATCCATTACACCCTCATCTCAAAGTGTCCTATCAGCGCAAGTTATGTGTTCGGCCAACTGAAAATTCATGACCAGTAGACATAGTCAACAAGACTACAACTTAGACAACCAAAAAACCAGAGTAACACTCTGGACTAGTAATGCTGCATGATGAAACTGTTATGAATAACTACATGACATCAACTGAAATAGGCCCCAATTTCTGTTAATTTCTGAAATAGACATCTATAACCTCAGAATCCAAAACCCATATGGCAGCTAATGTTTTTCCATAGAGAAAATTTACTATATCACAAACTCATACAAACATTTTTCCATAATCAGAAGTGAGCAATGTTCCAAGAATTCTGATGCGAGTAATAATACGAGTCATTACTAAATTAAGTTTTTTATTTCACACACAAAAGAATCTTAAGCCACTTAACAATAGTTATTCAAACAACCTTTGCAGTTTACACCCTATATTGAAGTTGCAAAACTGCAAATTTGGAAACATGAAAAATTTCCAGCTTTGGGCCATACCTCTCATTATGTATCCCAATTGCTAAGATATATTAGATTTTGGCTATGAAAAGGAAGAAATGGAAAATTACAGTCTATTAGGAAGAACAATAGTGGAAGAAAAGAGATGGAACAATAGTTGGAAGGTAAAAAAAAAAAAAAAAAGACAAGTTCTGATGTTTTAAGGAATCCACCTTAATAAGAGAAATAAAAAATCAACACAAAACATAATCTAGCAAAATTTTCAACTTATGATTCCCCTTGTTTCACCATCAAACCTCAGAAATCATGCTTACTCTTGAGGGTATTTGCCTCGTTCTTACTATTCATCAACCTCAAGTTCATTCGCTAATTAAGACATGCAATGGAATCTCATCTGCCATACTGAAACGCTCTGATATTGAAATTGGTATCCTCAGGTAAGAAACCAATGAATAAATGACTTCATCTAAAAGTAAGTGACCCTCATGTCAAGGCCAAAACAATCACAGATTGGTATGTGGCAATTTTGAGCAAAGGTGGGTCTCATCTCATAAGCCATAGACATAAAGGCATAAATACTGGCCAGAGAAAAAAATACAAACAAACAAAAATAATGAACTCTACAAAATTATTTCACCAAAACCATCATTTCAGAGGTGTGAATTAAATAGTCATTATCCTAACAATATAAAATACTGTAATTAGATATCTAAATGAAATCAGCCCCTCTAGTTCTTAAAAATAAAGATGATGCAAGTCCTGAGCACAAAAAACTTGTTCCTCGGTTTTTATTGCCTCATCTTTAAATTAAAAGAAAGAATAAAGTGAAAACTTCAAGTTATCAAATATATGAATATGGAGAAGGATCAGCAGCAACCGAAATGAGATAGAAATGCTAATAAAAAACACAAATTTGAGAACTTAAGGGTCTACATACCTAGTTCATTCATCAACAACTAACATTGGATCTTGTTTTTGCAAGTTATTTTATTGCTACATTTCCTAACATTTCATAACAGTATATTGGACATCTAAAAATCTTCTCCAATTTTCTGTTTTTCTTTTAAAATTTCCAAACAAATAATTCCAAATAAGTTTCTTTGCATATGACATTCAAAGACCAAAAATAAACTGAAAGGAAAAGAAAATTATCCTTTTCCCAAATTTAAGACAAAGAAGATTTGCCAGTTGAAGCATGCCAGATGTTATTTGAAAATCCAACAAGTTATACGATGAACTATCTAAACTGTTTGGAACTTTTAATGGAAGATTTTAAGTTAAAGAATTATATATATATATATACATATATATGTGTGTGTGTGTGTGTATATATATATATGATAGCAGCATAGGCTGATTGAAGCAAAAATACAGGAAAGTCTACTACAAATATAAACTCCAAGGATTAGTTTAAGTTGTCATCTGATACCGAAGCTGCAGCCCTTGTAGTCATTGTCCGTTCAACCGCCATAGGAGCAAGGGTAGGCTCCACTGTTGAAGAATG
Organism: Azadirachta indica; assembly: GCA_022749755.1. NCBI lineage: Eukaryota > Viridiplantae > Streptophyta > Magnoliopsida > Sapindales > Meliaceae > Azadirachta > Azadirachta indica. The sequence continues at coordinate 9,561,268 of CM040447.1, read as the reverse complement.
TGTAAGACAAGGCTCCAGATCAATAGTTCCACCTCCTTTCTGCAAAATACACACACACATTTATATACATATATAAGAACTAGAAATATGGAAGGATTACTCAATAGTTCTTGCTAGAAAACAATACATCTTTCCAGTCCATAAAACAAGAATTGTCCACAAAAGCTTGTAGCAACTCCATCAATTTGTACAAACATCCAATCTCTAACACAGAAAGAAGTATTGGATATATCTGATGCAGAAAAAGGCAGAGATAACTAGTTTGTCACCTTCACAATGCAGCATTTCTCAACACGGTAACTACAACCACTTCCAGCACCCCAGGCACGGGAACGTACATTATTTCTTTGTTCAGATGTGTAAGCTAACAAAAACATTTAGGTTAGAAGAGTAGAAATGCACATAATGAAAGTATACATTGTGATGAAAATTGCAGAAGTGCAATGACAGAAGAAACTGAGTTATAACAGGTAAACAAAAAACACAATAAATCAGTTTCAGTATTACTTGCAGGATAGAAGCCAATTATAAACAGAAGTATAAACAACGCAGCACATTACTTCTCTATATCAACTAGCTGCAGGCATCTGTCAGGGACTAAGACCAATAGCAGACAAAGTCATAAACTTGAATCCCAAGTCCTCTACAAGGAATAACATTCAAACATTACAGCAATTTACCCCAACAAACACACATCAAGGTTGTGTTTTCAATTGGACAAAGTGTTGGGGACACAACTCTAGGCATGAAGAGTAACAAAATTGTGAATTTATGAATCTATAGAATTAAACATCTACACTATACTTTGATCATTTTAGGATACATGTTTACGATAAATATAGGGGAGATGACACAACACCCATAAAATTTGATAAAAATGACAATTGCACTAACCTAATTTCAAAAACTGACATATTACCCCCATCTGTTAGTTCTTCCATCACAAAGACATGGAAAAAGAGAAAATTTGTACATTTACACAGTAACTAAATTAAAATGTAAGCACAGACACAAGCAACATATAAAATCATGATACAATGCAACCACTGCTGCCAACTTAGCCACTTCTAAATCTACATCAATCCACAATCATAATCTTCCTGAAAACCAGTCTCCTCACCATCATTTTCTTCCACCTCATTGCTCAATTACACAACATTCGTCATAAATAACCATGAGAAAAAAGGCAACGTTGACAGATAATAGATGTACAGAGAAAGAGAAAGGGAGAGAGATGCATGCACAGTACCAAGACATTCAGAATCATAATTAACTAAAGCCTGATGACATCCAAAACTTATGAATAATCTACTAGTCTTTCAGATTTTTCCTTATCACATCACAATTTATTCAACTTTTACATAAACAAAGACTAATCTAAGTAAGCAACCTCCAAACCCAGCAGCACTGCTATTGAACATCACAAGTGAACCCAAACTGTACCTTCTTGTGAATATCCCAGCCCGCAAGACAATGTTGCTAATCGAACATTGACACAGAGAATGGATGACATTCAACAGAAAGCTCAAGACAGGGGCAACTCTTTGAATTCCTAATACAACTTCTATAAGGACCAAGTTCCAAACAAGACACAAGTTGTGGCTGTTTGATTTTCAAAAGGGTTTTTGTTTTCAAAAACAAAAAACAGTGGTATCCATGTTAGGTTGGGCATTTTCAAGAAATCATTCTTGAAAGTAGAGAAGAATTTTCCCGAAATTGTAAATAGAATGTCAAAAACAATATTCAACCATTTCTAAAAACATGTTTTCAAAACAAACTTTTCTATTTAAACTACTTTACGCATTTCCAAAAACAATTCCAAACATATTTTTCATTGTTTTCAGTTTTAGACAACTATTTTTATGACCACAATGAAACAAGTTTTTCATTCTTAAAAAACACCATTTTCAAAACATTATCTTCAATTTTAAAAATAATTCTCAAAAATATAAACATTACCAAACACGCCCTAAAATACTTCAAAAATCCTCAAATCAGCAGAATACCAACCTCAGTCTTATTTTCTTAATCATCAAATACAAAATGAAGGTAACGACGCTGCCATAGTTCAAACATGAAATGTTATTCATGCATTGCCAAAGTTGGATATTAGGTTTTAAGAAACAGTATACAAATTGCCAAAGTTGAATATAAAATGAAGCAACAGTATATTCTTCCACATTGAATAATATAAAAAAGAAACCTAGGGCACAAATGGACTCACAATCTTGTGGAGGTAGTACACGGATTGTAGCACGCAACTCTTGAATAGCAGGTGGAGGAGGAGATGCAGTGGGACGGCAGTAACCTGTGTGCATAAGAACTAGAAAGCAAGATTGTAAGATCAATTTCAGATCTCATGTACCGAAAATTCAGACAGAACCAATAAAGATTAAAAGTGAACCCACCACATACCAGCAACGAGATCAGAGTCATCTGTGTATATATCAGTTCCCCACAGCTGACCACCTCTGACCTGAACATAATGAACTTATCAAACTCAGAAGAAGGCTAACAACAGATGCTGCTGTCAGTGCTAACAACAAATGTCCACTCTAGCATATTTTTACATGTAAGACTATAAATAGCTTCAGTGAAGTGCACAACTTCTAACATTGCTACAATTTTTTAAATTAAAAATGACATAACTTAGGGATGGAAAGAGAGCCAAGCAGTCATTCAAACAAAACCAACTAATTGTGGCAAAGCAGGTTAAAAAACATGACCCCTTCCATCGTCAGATCGGCACACTTAGCATGCTTCTGCAATTGGGTATAGCAGAAATCTCCACAAGTTTCAGACATATTGCAGTCAAGCTCTCCTCATCATTAATCAGACAAACCAAAGAAAGATGGCAGACAGACACACCCAGCACAGTAAAAAGCTTCAATACTAAAACATACAGAGGCGTCATCTATTTCAGATTAATATGAAGTTGCATAAACTTACTTGGCGATTTGTAGCAGTGACATGCTCAGCAGGTATCCGAATTTCAAGAGTAGGACCATTATTAGCACTTTCACCACTTTTATTAGCACTTTCACCATTTTTATCAGCTTGAGATGCTTCATATTCCTTCCACAACTTTATCAGGTCTTGCATACATTCACCAACTTTATAAACAACAGAAGATACTTCGGATTTACCTGAAACACAAGCAAAATGTAGAATATAACGTCTAGGGATAACAAAAAAATCATTTCACTAGGAAATCATGCAACGACCAAATGTTTTTTGCTGCATCACTGAGCACCAAGTGATCAATTTCCATCACGTAACAATAGTTTAAAACTGGACACATCATATGCTATGATGCAAATAATGCAAGATTTAAAAAACAAAACTTGAAATAGATTTTTTTGCAGTTTACAGAAAGCATATAAAAAGACATTAAACCAGAAGTTAATAAAATGATATCTCAATCTTTACCAGTATTAGGAAGACATTTCATTTTTTCAGAGAGACTTACAGTCTTCATATTTCACCGGCATTCATTAGTAAGATCAATTCTCCTAGCTTGTCCACAACTAGTCAGAGTGTCATTTCTGGAAACAATTGCATCTCCAATAGTTGCAAACTAGAAAATTTAAAACTTTTAAAAGAATTTGTCACAATCTATTAGTGCTCACTGGAGTTCCCATTTTTCCACCATTGTGCCTACAATTGGGGCAAGCTTGTCTTACTGTATATAGGAAGAGTTCAACTCTCTCAGTTTATAGCAGATTCAAATTTACACTTTGGAGAAGGTATATACAATAAGAAAACAAGCACAAAAGAACGATTTGCATCTTACATCCAAGAGACAAGTGTCTTGGTAGGCAAAACCTTGGAATTTTGATAATAGAAGTATGAAATTCAAACCTTACAGTAGTCTGCAATTACTCAACCAAAAAACACCTACTTGGATGTACCAAACTCATACGGCAATGCAAATTATTATCCACACACAGGTATATCCTGAAATATAGGTAAAACCTATATACATTTTCAGAACATAACTTTGCTGGGTCACAAATTCCCATCACCAAAAACAAGCAAATAAAGTTTGCACTTGGTGAGAAGGAAATATGAAGCTTACCTTGTGATCTGCAAAATCAAGAAAGAGAAATAAGATCAGTGAAGGCTAAACCACAAAAGTTTAAAAAGAAGAACGAAAAAAGGGGGGAGAGAGAGACAAGAAAAAGGAAAAGGAAAAGGATTCCACCAAACCAGAAAGGTAAGTATCATATACGGTGCATTACAATGGAATATATTTATTATGTCATGATACTGAATTAATTTCACCACTATTATTGGGTTATGTTGAGTAATATAAAAATAACTTTTATTGCTATGACAAACAAATGAATTAACAACAATATTTTAGTTAAAGAGCAATAATTGCACAAAGGAAAAAAACAAAAGACAAAGAAAAGCCTATAAAAATTAGCACCTTAGCACATGCACACAAAAATGCAACAATGTCGTTAAATTCGGCTTAACATAACTCATCCTGATCTCATAACCAAAAAAATCAATCCTGGTTGTCCATCTTCCTAACTTATTTTAAGAAACACCTAAAAATGATGCTGTTTCTAAAAAGGACGAGGATAAGGCATCTGCCAGCTGCAATTTTTCAAGCTTATAATAGATGTCCTTCCTAACTTAAGCTAATTATGCAATTCAAGTAAATCATATGCAGTGTCACTACTAGTAAATCATATACAGCGTCACTACTAGTAACACAGGCAAGAAAACTAAGCAATTTAGGTAAATCATAAACATCTGTCTTCACCCCACCCCATTCAATAAACGGAAGAACATATCTCTAAATACAGAGAATATTTTCCTCTACTTAACTTATAGAACTTACTTTCAACAGTAATTTTTTAACTCATAAGAGGCATTCTGTAGGACATAGCAATATTGTAAGTGCAAAATAATGCAATATCAATCATAAAGTTAAATATGAAACTGAAACAATATCTTAGAAGAAATAAGAAACAAACCCTTCATTATCCTGACCACGTGACCTGAACCGTGGTTCACGATTTCCTACTTGAGGGCTTCCTCTTGGCCTAAGCATTCTCTTACGTTGCTGAACCCCATAATTAAGATTGTCCCTTTCCCTCTCTGTAGCCCCTTCGGCATCAGCACATCCATCATCAGATTCTTTGTCATAGAACCTACTGCGCTTTTCTGGTCTATCTCCTTCAATATCAGCCTCTCTTTCTCTTCTTCTGTCTCTAGCTTCCCTATCAACATTTTTCCAGCTATCAAATTCCTTTTGTTTCTTCTGCTCCAATGCTGGATTTTCCTGCTCCGGCTGTGGCACTCTGACTAATGCATCTCCCATCTCCTTCTCACTTTGCGGACCCTCTTTCTCAGCACCATTCCAAGACTCCCTTTTAATATGATCCTTTTCCCTCTCTTTTAGTCTTTCCTTCTCCTTTGAAAGATCCTTTCTATCCCGATCCCACTTCTCTGCTTCTTTCTCTTCCCTTCCTGATTCTTTGTACTCACTACTGCTATTACCTACTTGCATGATGCTCCTACGATCACTTCTTTCTTTGTCTCTATCTCCCCAATCCCGGTGTTTTGAATCCTTCCTTTTTCTATCCTTCTCTTTAAATCTATCATCACCTTTAGAATCAACTCTGTTCTCCCCCATGGCTTCATATGATTCCATGTAATCCCTCTCTTCAGCTGCTGAGCCATCCTTACCGACTTCAACTGGGCCTTGAGAATTACTACGTGATACATGCCAAGAATCTACAGGGGTACCTGGTGATTCAGAATATCTTTTTCCTCTAGGGAATTCCTTTGATTCTTTCCAGTTCACGTGACCACCTGCAACACCATGCATGTCCTTTTCCACCTTCACGTCACCCTTTAATTCGCCATAATTCTCCCTATCGTATTTCAATTCTTTATTGTCATCCCCTCTACTATCATGCCTTGCATCCTTTTCACCTTTAACACTTTGTGTATCCCTCTTTGCCTCGGAATAGAAATCCCTGCTTTCTGTTCTTGGGTTTTCCTTCGCATCCCTTGATTCCATCCTGCTTTCTGAAGCAGGCACATGAGATTCTACATGTGAGTCATGAAAAGAAGAGGATGGTATGCGGTACATGGAATGCAAAGGTGATCTTCGATCCGAATCACGAGATTCACTCCGGGTAATCTTCACTCGAGCATCTTGCCCCATCTCATAGGGTCCATGGTGGTATTCACTTGAGGTGCCAGAAGATGTCAGCTTTGGATATACACCTGTATCTTCATGCGGGTATTTCGAAGAAGAGGAATGACCACCCTCGTCAGTAGGTCTTTTAGGGGCACCACTCATAATGAATCCCAGTATTAATGCAGGAATATAACAGATTCAAGACAGATTTTATCCTAGTCCTATCGGTAATTGATGAATTAACTACTTGAAACCTGCAAAGACAAAAATCCAATTAAAAAAGATATATCCATGAAAACTAACAGAATCTGATTCAAATGGATTTCAAGAGTAAAAACAAGAACCAAACCACACAGAGAAAAAATTACAACCAAGCAATTTAAAACACAAAAGTTTCATAACCTAAAACCTAATAAGTTAAAATGAGTTAACAGTAACGTAAACATAATAAACTTAAAAACTCTCTTTCATCTCCAACAAAGATCACCAAAACTAAAATATAATATATGAATATGAACAACTGTTCATTACTTTGTGATATCCAAATACATCACCAAACCAAACAAGAACGAGTAACACCCGCGAAACTAGTAATATTTGAAGCCATTGCTAACTTTGCTTTAAAAAACTATGTCTAATTAAGATACGTTCCACATTGTCTCTACGTAGAAACCAAACAGACAATTCCTAACACACAAAGATTTCTCCTTTCGATAGAATTTATTCATATTTTCAGATCTTCAAAAATGCATTTTCAAAATTAGGATAAAAGAAAACAAAAATTCTAAAACAAACGAAACCGCTACAAACCCTAGAACCGTATTTTGAAAGCCAAAGAGCAAATTATGAGCTTTGAGTATTACCTGCTCTCAATTTCTGTCGCTGCCGGGTGTTTTTACAATGCGGGCTTTTGTGTTTTTGTTTCTTTAAAACTATGGTGTATTCTTTTCGTATAGCGACGGGATGCATACGTATACGTATAGTAGCATAATTACAATTTTGTCCTAATCTTTTCCAAAATAATACATATTCACATATTTTTTTTAATTTTAATAATATATTCCAAAATATTGTTGACATTGCATTGCGGTAGCATATGATTCCATTTGACATAGTTTTTTTAAGTGAAGTTTTTTGAAATAAACTTTTTACAAGTATTAGTTTTATAAGTAAAATTTTTAATTATTTGTTGTTAAATTTTGAGTTTCTACCAGTAAAAAAAAAAATTTTAAATTTTCAAAAACGCTTCTCTAATATCAATTAAATTACCCCAAAAAAATTAAAAATAATTTTATATTGTAAATGTTAGTTCAAATTGTAAATGAGAGAAAATAAAGGATATAAATGATATATTTTAATTATAATGCAAACCTTAAATGTGTAGCTTTCTTTTGATTAATTATCAAATCAATAGGTAAATTCAATAGCTGAATATCTATTTGATACATTTTTACACACATATATAGTGTAAATTATCAGATAAAAACTCAGTAACATTAATAGATAATGAGCAATAAATGCATAAGAAGTTTAAATAAACTTCTTTAATGAAAATGGGGTTAAATCCATTTCATTTATAACAATCCTATTGGATTACACCATTTTCATTGGAATAAAATATGTACTTAGAAAATATTGTTACTAGATATCGAGAATGCATAATATTGCCTCATTAAAAACCTTGCCGATAAAATCTAGTGGAATAAAACCTCATCAAAGGAAAAAAGAGTACAACATACCACTTTACCAATATATTTCTCATAGTCCTTCAAAGATTATGCTCCTCCTAAAAACTATCCCTTTCAAGATAACATATATTAATTGCAATTTATGAGGCCGATGCATGCCAATATTTTATATCAACTTCTCAAAAGTTGATGTAGGCAATGACTTGGTGAAGAGATCAACAAAATTTTTAGTGGGGTGTATCTATTTAACATCAATCTGATTGTTTTACTGAAGCTTATAAGTGTAAAAGAATTTTGGTGAAATATGTTTTGTTCTTTCGCCTTTTAAAGTATCCTCCTCTAAGTTGAGTAGTACAAACAGCATTATCTTGGTATATAATAGTTGGAACATTTATTGTAGAAGATAGCTTGCATGTGCTCTAAATGTGATGGATAATAGATCACAACCATAGACATTCACAACTTGCTTCATGCATAGCTAGAATCTCAAAGTGATTAGAAAAGATAGCAACAAGAGTTTGCTTTATAGACCGCCATGAAATAGCTGTATTATTATAAGTAAAAACATATCCGCATTGTGGACAAGTTTTATGAGGATTAAAAAGTTAACCAGTATTTGCGAAACCAATAAATCTTCAATCTAAAGTTAGTTCATTTGAATAAAATAATCTCAAATCTACCATTCCACAAAGGTAATAAAAAATATATTTGATGCTAGTCCAATGTCGCCGAATAGGTTTAAAACTAAATCTGGCTAATAAATTCACAAAGAATGCTATGTCTGGTCTGATATATTGTGTCAAACATAATACAACACCAATTGCAAAGAGATATGGTGCTTTTAGACCAAGTATCTCTTCCTCTTCTTCTTTAGGTTGAAAAAAGTCCTTTTTAAGACCAAAAGACCAAACAATCATAAGAGTACTTAATAGATGACTTCATTCATATTAAATCATTTTAAAATCTTTTTAATATAAGTCGATTGATGGATAAATATTTTGTTAGACTTATGCTCAATTTATATGCCAAGAGAATATTTGGTTTTTCTCATATCTTTTATTTCAAATTTCTTTTTCAAGTATTCAATAGTTTTTAGAAACTCTTCAAGAGTTTCAATTAAATTCATGTCATCAACATATATCACTACAATAGCAAATCCAGATTCTGATGTTTTTGTGAATACATATGGGCATATAAGATTATTAACATATTCTTATTTTATCAAATATTTGTTCAAGCGATTATACCACATACGTCTGGATTGCTTTAATCCATACAAGGATCTCTATAACTTAATTGAATACAAATTGCAATTAGTTGATTTATATGTTTTGGGCATTTTAAATCCATCTAGGATTTACATATAAATATCAGTGTCTAGTGACCTATATAAGTAAGCTGTCACTATTTTCATAAGACGCACATCAAGTCTTTTTTAGACTGCCAAATTTATCAAAAATCAAAACGTAATTATATCCATTATAGCAGCATATGTTTCATCAAAATCAATAACGGGTCTCTGTAAGAGACCCTGAGCAACGAGTTGTTCTTTATATCTTACAATCTTATTACTTTCATTATGTTTCCTTACAAACACCCGTTTGTATCCAATGTGTTTGACATCTTTAGGTGTCTGAACTATATATCCAAATACTTCACGTTGGTAAGAGAAGTCAATTACACTTGAATTACTTTTTTCCATTGAGGCGATCATGCCTTTGTCTATATTCATTAATGGTTTGTGGTTCATAATCACTTTTCATGATGGTAGTAGCTATTGTAAATGAAAATATATTATCGACAATTATTTCATTACGATCCCACATTTGATGCATATATGCATAATTTGTAGACTTCTCCTCATTTTTGGAATTTTGTGCCTCTTTAGAGGCTAATGCCTCTCTAGAAGCATTTTTCACTTTTGGGACTTGTGTCTATTTAGAGACTACTAACTTCTTAAGAGCTAGTGATTTAGAAATGTGGGTTGCATATGTAACTCGAGTATTATTTTCAATAGAATCATGATTCTTTAATTTTCTTTTTCATGAAATAATATCTTTTAAACCAAATAGTCTGCTATGCTTCTAGTGTGCAACAATGATTCATTTGTTGCCTTTTGATTAGATTGTTCTTCAAGAACAATTACCCGAATCAGTGTATTACCAATTGATATATATGACTTGATCACTCTTGTAGCATCAGTAAATACATCTAGTAATTGATTTGCAATTTATAGAATTTACACTATCCTTTATACTTCATTTTCACATTGACTAGTATAATAATCAAAATGAGACATAATAGGTGTTTTTCAAGAAAGTACATGCCTTACTTCAGAAGGCATTTTATTTTTCTCTAATGATAGAAAAACCGTCTCATCAAAATGAAAATCTGCAAATCGTGCGATAAATGGATCACTTGTTAGAGGCCTCAAAATATCTGATAATAGATGATGACTTAAAGCCAATATAAATTCCCAAAAGACGTTGAGGTCTCATCTTAGTATGTAGTGAAAGTGTTATGGGAACATATATAACATAACCAAAAGTTCGTAGATGAGATATATTAGATGGATGACCAAATACAAGTTGTAGTGGCGAATATTGATGATAAACAGTAAGCCTAAGGCAAATCAATGCGGCAACATGTAAAATAGCATGCCCCCATGTAGAGATAGGTAATTGAATACATAACAATAAAGTTATAGCAATTACCTGGAGTGGTTTAATGAGTGATTCACCTAATCCATTTTGGGTGTGAACATATAGAACTGAATGCTCTACATTAATCCCCATTGACATCCAATCGTCATCAAATACTTTAGAAGTAAACTCACCAATATTATCTAGACGTATAGTTTTGATTAGGTGATCAGGAAAATGTGTCCTCAATTTTGTAATCCGTGCAAATAATCTAACAAATGCAATGTTACATGTAGATAATAAACTCACATATGACCATCGAGCAAATGCATCAATTAAAACCATAAAATAATAAAATGGTGCACTAAATGGGTGAATTATTCCACAAATATCCCCTTGAATTCTTTGTAAGAATGATGAAGATTTAAAACCAATTTTAATGGATGGTCTAACAACTAGTTTTCATTGAGCAAGTGGTACAAATATTCTCATTAGACAATAGAATCTTTAGGTTCTTTAAAGGATGGTCATAAGAATTCTCAGTAATTTTATGCATTATTGTAGATCCTGATGACTAAGGCAATTGTAATAACCCATGGTAAGAGTCCCATATTACTGCGGAAGTTCTTGGGTTAGGTGTATATAAGCCGCAGGACTCTTTAACTTGTTAGACGCATTTTAAAATTGTGAGGGGGAAGGGATCTCCCAAAGCAGATAATATCTAACAAGTGAGATCCTAGTCAAGTTGTGACAAATGACATTAGAGCTAACTCAACAACGGTAAGTGGTGAGCCGCACATATGGACGTGTATCCTCTAAAGAGGGTGGATTTTAATAACCCATGACAAAAGTCTCATATTGCTGGGGAAGTTCTTGGGCTAGGTGTATATAATTCGTAGGACTTTTTAACTTGTTAGATGTATTTTAAAACCATGAGGGGCAAGCATTCTCTCAAAGTGGACAATATCTAACAATTGAAATCCTAGTTAGGCTGTGACAGCAATCATGTCATAACATTAATATTTTAGAATCCTTGAACTTCTAGTTCATTATTGCGCAATTTTCAATTGCATTTATGATTGTATAATACAATTCAAATAAGAAAGCTGGCAACTTTTTTAATATGTATTTTTTTCCTGAGACATTTGAAGTAATGCAGAAATATTCTACATTATTCTCATTTAAAGTCTCAATATATATCTATTTTCTCAAATATCTTTGAAATTAAGTAGATTTTTTTTTGGATCTATTTGAATAGAAAGCATTTTGAACGCATAAGCTAGTTCCACTTGCTAACAAGATTATAGCTCTTCCAAACCCTTTAATCAAATCTACAAGACTTAATATGGTATTTACCTTTGCTTTAATCCTTATTAATTATGAGAAATATTCCTTTTTTCGAAGAATAGAGTACATAGTTGCACTGTCAACTACGCACATATCCCTACCTTTCATCTCCATAAAAGAGATAATTTATTAAAATCCATATCCTTAAATTAAACAAAATATTACGTTAGATTATTGCAATATAAAGGACAAAAATACATATGGTAAAAATAAAAAAATAAAAAAAATAAAGAGAACTATAATAACACTTTAATTGGTATGGACATTTCCATCACCAATCAAGTGACCTATATTTCCTTCATCTTTAAAAAAATCAAAAACATCGAGATAATGAATTTTAATAGGATTTAGATCATCAATAAAATTAGTCTCTATTTTTTTTTCTTTATCTTTCATAGGTTCACAACATACATGTTCCCAGTGGCCCTTACACCTACATCATCCGTAAATATCATTAGAGATTCTATAGGGCTTATTATCTGCACTTCTCTTACTCTTTTGCTTACATAAACATTCCACTTTCGATGGTCTGTTTTGTTTTCTTGTTTTTCCATTCCGAGGATGTAATATGAGGTTGATAATCATTCCCTTTCTTGTACCCTCTATCACGTCCATTATTATTGTTTATGTTTGCATTCGCCTTTGGGAATGGCAAAGAGCCATCGGACGTGATACATGATTTTTCAACAAGAGCTCATTATTTTATTCAACAATTAGAAGACATGAGATAAGTTCCAAATACTTTTTGAATCTATATTCACGATATTGTTGCCGCAAAATCACATCAGATGCGTGAAAAGTAGAGAATGTCTTCTCTGGCATACTATGCTCAGCAACTTCTTCACCACACTATTTCAATTGTGATAGAATATAGAATAGAGTAGAGTTATATTCAATAATAGTTTTAAAATCTTGTAATCTCAAATTCATCCACTCATCCCTTGCTTCAGGGGAGAATATGTCTCTTCTGTGATCATACCTATCTTTTAAAATTTTCCCATAACTGTAATGGGTTCTCCATAGTTAAATATTGAGCTTTCAAGCTGTCATGTAAATGATGGTGAAGGAAAATCATTGCCTTTGAGTTATCCTACAAGGATGATTGATTTTCCTTCTTAATTGTGTCTTCTAATCTCATAGCTTGAAGGTGCATTTTGGCATCTAAAACCCATGAAAGATAATTCTTTCCTAAGACATCAAGAGCAAGAATTTGCATATGTGTGACATTTGATATTTTAATAGAACTTATTACATACAAAAACAAAGAAGGAGAAATTAGTGTTATGATTATAAAATAAATTATAAAATGAAATAGGATACATTGACTTATATATATATATATATGTGTGTGTGTGTGTGTATATGATGGGTTTAAAACTTCAAGTTCCAATCAATTAATATATATTTAGAACTTCATGTTCTAATTTTGAAATCTATTTCCAGAACTTCAAGTGCTTACCAAATGAAATTAATTTCGAAAACTTTGAGATCTTAACTATCTCTTATGCAAACTTTGGGTTGCAATAATCATATTAAACAATATTTATATCTTGATAATAATATACCTTGAATATATATTAAAAAGATAAAAATAGTGGATAAAGAAAGAATATTTCAATATAAACACTGAAAATAATGTGCCATAAAATAATAATAAGAATATAATTTATTATTCTTATTTGTGCTGCTAACGTGTTATAAATGTTAGTTCAAATTGTAAATAAGAGAAAATAAAAGATATAAATGATATATTTTAATTATAATGCAAACCTTACATGCTCAGCTTTCTTTCAGTTAATTGTCAAATCGCTAGCTGAATTCAACAGCTGAATATCTAATTGATACATTTTACCCAAACATATAAATATATATATATAGTGCAAATTATCAGGTAGATACTCGGTAACATTAATAGATAATAAATGCAATAAATGTGTAAGAAGTTTAAATAAACTTCTTTAATGAAAATGGGGTTAAATCCATTTCATTTATAAGATTTTAATATTAAAAAAATATTTTTTTAATAAAAAAGTTAAATTAAACAGACATTAAACATATTAATAAAAAAATGTAAAACAAAGGCAAGCTTGTAGTTGAGATAGCAATGGGAGGGGACCATTTAAAAACTTATGTTTATTAAAAAAGATACATAACATCTTACCACTACACCACTTATATTCATTAGTAAACAAAAAAATATATATTTAATTTATATTTTTTTTAAAACATTATTTTAAAATTATTATATTGATGTAATAATTTTATAATGTAAGACAATTCAAATTTAATAATTATGTGATTTTCATTAATAATAATCTAACAATAATTTTATCTTTAATAATTATTTAGAAATAAGTTTATTACTATTATTTTTTAATAGTTATATAAAGAAACAGTAAATATATGCTAATTTATTTAATTCTTAAATTTTAATAAAATAAATTTTACTGCAAATATAAATTATTTTTTAAAAAATTTCAAAAGAATGTGTTTAATTATTATTATTTAATCAATAATTCACTAAATTAAATTATATATGAGTAATATTAATAATCATCCAAGTTATTCAAATTTGCAAGACACATTCTCACCTATAATAAATACCAAGAGAGGTGAGAGCGAGCTTATTTAAAATTTACAAAAATATATAATAATATAATTTTATAATAGTTTATTAATATTAAACTTAATATAAATCTTTCATTGAACGAATTACATATTTAAAGTATATAATAAAAATTAACTCTTCTAATTATCAAATTTTAATTTTTATTAAAACATATCATCAATTTTCAACTTTTTTTTTTATCAAATCTCATAATATAAAACAAAAATTTTATATCTTCTCAAGAATAATAAATTAATTTTTCGTTTGTGAAATTATTATCTCACATATCATCAAAGTAATATAATAAAAATAAATATTTAATTTTTTTGTAAAATAATTGACAAAAGTAAAGTAATTGGTAAAAAGTATCAATTTAATTGAGATAATTAATATAACTATTACAGTTCATAATAACTTTATTAGAATAAAATATCAAATTTGAATTACTTCAAATCTGTCATTAACCTTCATAAATTAAAAATAAATAAATGTGATAATAAATTATGATATAATGTTTAATAGTTAATCTTAGAGATTTAATTCTTCTTGATAATTTTGTAAAAAAATATTTTCTTTGACAAATAAAAAAATAAAAATGTAAAGAAAATAAAACCTTTGATAATTTCTTGTTTTGCTAATTTTATAATATTATGTTAAAAAATTAATTAATTCATTAATTATAAATTGATTATTTTTATTTCAACAAATTCATAGTTGCAAATGTAATTAGTAAAATTATTCATTTTTTTAGTCGTTGATTATTTCAACAAATTTTTTATTAAGAAAATAAATTTAAAAAAAATTCAAAGTTAATTGAATTGAAAAACTTTAAAAAATACAAAAGATTTAATTGATTAAATTTAAAAATTATAAATTTTTTTGAGAGACTTCATTGACTAAAATAAAAGTAAATTTTTTAATTATTTATGAAACAAAATAATTCATGTCTAATTAATTAAATAAAATTTGAATTTTTTTTTTTTGGAACAGGGACAGCCTGGGAAAAGAAGTCCATTGCCGTCCCAACCCGATTTTAAAATAGGGATGAATTCTCATCCCGATCCCTGTTTTAGCCGAAAAGATCGTCCCCACCCTCGCCCAAAAGGGGCAAATTCCCACAGACCCTGTCTCTAGGGGAAAATTACCATTCCTAACATTTAGAGACTAAATTGTTAAATGCAAATAAATTATATCCTTTTTATTTTAGAAAGAGTTTAGGGGCGAAAGCATTATTATGCAACGTACAAATAAATTTCTATCACCCAATAAATTTCTATCTTTGTGATCTTTGTGATCACCCAATAAATTTCTATCATGCTTCCCTCAATTCCTTTCACCAACCTCACTACCTTGCTTGAGTTAGATTCTATTATAATAAGAGTAAGGCTGCTTCCTTGGCTACTTCAATTCCAGCTTTCATTGCTTCCGCCTGCAAAATCCACGCTCCCAATGGAATTTTATATTCCTTAAAGCTAAAACTAAAATTTTCCCATTTGAGTCCCTAATAACAGCTCTAAGGCTTGTTAGTTTCTTGTTTGCACCTGTAGAGGCATCTACATTTAATTTAAGCCAATTTTGAGGGGGTGGCATCCAAGACATCCTCGTTTCAATGCTAATGCTGAATTCAACACTTGCTGTATATGAATGCATTCTTTTGAAAGATTCCAAACCAGCTTCTGCTCTTGCTAAAGTCTTTTTCTGAAATTCATTATTTTTCTCAAAAAAGAATTT
Source organism: Azadirachta indica (assembly GCA_022749755.1). Classification (NCBI taxonomy): domain Eukaryota; kingdom Viridiplantae; phylum Streptophyta; class Magnoliopsida; order Sapindales; family Meliaceae; genus Azadirachta; species Azadirachta indica. Next base: position 9,545,089 of record CM040447.1, on the reverse strand, counting down.
ATTCCTAGCATACCATAGAGATCACATGCTCATCACCATCCTTTTCAGAAATGTTGCTGCAGCTCGAATAATTTTAGCAAAACTCTGGTTAACATTTTCCTTTATCAACTCTCGGAAATTAGTGTGTTTCTAGACTCTTTTATCAACTGCATGAATTATATCTTCATAACCCTCGCAGCATCTTCTACACACTGGAGATTCATTAAGTTCTCTGCAGTCGGGAGAAAATTTGATAAAGCTTTCCATATAAAACTCTAAATTTCCTTCGCACATTAACCAACCAGATTAAGTTCCATCTCTTTGCACTTTATGTAGAGTTACATGAGTTATCTAAAAATTTGCGTCCCAACGCTACATGATAGCCACTTTTAATACAGTATTGTCCCATTTTATCAAAATGCCAAATCAGCTTGTCTTCACTTACTGATCTTGGGATGGAAATGTGCAGGATTAGCTCCGTATCTACCTCTATAAAGTTCATTCTAATTAACTCCGCTCTCCCTCCAACCCTTGTGTTCTTTAATTAGCTCTAGTACCTAGGTCTCCACCTAGAGTAAAGTTGGGGAGATGGGCTTAAACGTTGAAGGTCTCAGTATCTAATTGCTTACGTAAATAGAGACTTTGTCACCTTTACTAATCTTCTATCGATTGCCTTACTTCAACACTTACCTACCACAAATCAAAATTCTCCAAATAAACGAGTGACATTGTCCAACTTAAGCACCTAAGAAATCTCCATTTTTGAAATACCTAGCCTTCATCACTCTTACCACTAGAGAATTGGGTGCTTGAATCAATCTCCACCTTTGTTTTGCAAGCGAGGCTTGATTGAAATAAGTAAGCTAGCTCTCTAATACCGAGCCCTCCTTTACTCTTAACTTGACTCATTTTGTTCCAACTGGCCCAATTTATATTTTTGCCTACCTTTTTTGTCCCCTACCAAAATGTTGTTAAAACTTTTTTCATTTCATCACAAAGATTTAAGAAATCCGAAACACACTTATAGCATAAGATGGAATTACTTGTGCAACTACCTTAATAAGCACTTCTTTGCCACCAATAGAGAAAAATTTGTTCAGCCAATTCTTCACCTTATTGGTGATCCCTAACTTATCTCATTATTGAAAAAATTTCTTTTGTTCCTCCTCACCATAGACAACAATCTCAAGTACTTCTCATGCATGGACACCACATTCAAATTAAAAATTCCTTTAATTTTCCCAACTTCATTTTCTTGAATGTTTGGGCTCAACAACACTTATGATTTCTCAAACTTGAGCATTTGCACAGAAGCTGTTGCATAACTTTCAAAAATATTTTTGAGGTTTTTAAAATTCTATGTTGATGTTTAAGAGAACACCAAGTGTCATCTGCAAATAAAAGTGAGAAATCATTAAATAATGACTAGATTTCACTCCATAGATCTGTTTTCTACATTCAGCTTCTTTCATATGACGAGGAAAAAGCCTCGGCACCGATGATAAAAAGATATGGAGATAAAAAAAAAGACGGTAACGAAAACTAACATCTGAAGTAGTCCAGCAATTAATAATTAACCCGGGTTAATGACGGTTGGACTCTTAATTTTACAAATAAATGTTAAGTAGATCGCCAAATCGAAGATATTTGTCAATAATATCCTTTTCATTACATTTTCCCTTTCAATACATCATATTCGGCTTAGTTTAGAAAAGATTTTGGTCGAATATCACACAAGTGACTCTGATAAATTAATAAAACTGTTAATTGAAGGAATTTAGAGAAAAACTAGAATTAGTAGTTATAATTTGAAACAAATTAGTGTTTCGCAAGATACACTTCAGATGCTATCAGAATTCTTAATGTTAGTAAAATAAGGAAGTTAGCACACACACACACATATATATATATATATATCGCATTCTGTTCATGTAAAGGCATCCATAATTTTCTTGAAATAAGCAGTAAAGCGATTTTTTCTTTTGAGTAAAGAAGCCAAAGAATTCAATGTTTACTGTGTAATATTAAAGTTGCAAATTTATTTCAGTGTCAACAGTTGGTCTCATTTCTATTATAATTTGACTATCTTTGACCAATATAATAACATAAATACTCTTTATTATTTGTTACACAATAACAAATTTCTTGAAAATTTTAAGTGGAGATGTAATAACCAACATATCCTTATTGTTTATAATGCAACCATGGTATGTCATAAGGGTAAATATTTAATTTTAGATTAACTTACAAAAATGGCACTTTCTAATTAAAAATAAAGTAATTAATAATATATAGTCAATTATTATTACAACATAATAAAAATAATTAAAAAAATAAATTAACAACTCAATTATATACCAAATATAATTAACAACTCTATTATATTCCATTATTACAATCATATATATTTTTTTAATTAAATATAAAATAAAATTGACAACAAATGTAGTAATCAAATGAAAAAATATATAACAAACTACAAAACACAATATTTTGAAATATTAATACTATGATTCTCATTATAATTGAAGCCTCTTTACTCATTAATCCAGTCTCTTCTTTTCTTCTTTCACTTTAATGATAAATTGAAGCCTCCATTAATGAAATTCCATTTCAACACTACATTAAGGGACAAAGGATTCAGCAAACAAACATATTACCAAATAATCTTTAAAAAAAAAATACATTAACAAAGGCAAATTCTTCTTCAAATCTCCATTTTGCACACAATTCTTTGCCTTTAACTATACATTATAGATTTTCTAAACACTAAAACTTCAAATCACCCAACCAATTTTGTTGTTAGCTCTCAATATTTGTAGTTAACAGATAAAAATTTATGAATAATATATTCTATAAGAAATTTTGGATGGAAAAAAAACTTTTTATTTGACAACAAACTCTTTATGAATAATATAATATATAAGAAATTTATGATCATATTTGACAACAAACTCTTTAAAATTTGTTGTGGATTTACAAAGCTATCAAAAAATGAATGTATGCCTTCACTTCGTCCAGTATTATTCATTCCAGCAAAAAAGTGTTATGATTATAAACAGGGTCCCAACAAGCATGAATTTCATAGAGATACTTTAGTCATTCATTATTTGTCAATCCAATTTTTGTAATCAAACTCTTCCAATTTTCTTCAAATTCTAATATCCTATATGTTGACATAATACATTTCTTCAGCTTTATTTTGAATCTTGACTTCTTCAAGTACACATGTGATAGCTTCTCAAGAAACTTCTTTTTAATAGGCAAAGGCATAATTGATGGCGATGATAAGTATGTAAAATACGCATTTATCGGTCGCTTCGAGACATGAATCGTTTTGTAAATCTTCAAATGTTGTTAATATTTGATGAATTTTAGTTCTTTGTGAAGAAAGATAGCAAATGGTCATTCAAGATGAATTTCGCTTAAAAAAGAAATGTCGAAAAAAATTGGAAAGGAAATAGCGACCAAAATGTAAACGTTTCAGGGACCAAAGTGCAAGAAAAGCAAAGTTTGATGATTTGGGGCTGTTTGCATGACGTGCCCACGCTATGCCCAGGGAAAGAAAGGTCAAATTGGCTAAGAGTGTAGCGTGTTAGCGCCACCAATGTGCATGGCCACACCACCCATCGAGCCTCTACTGTGCCCTCGCATGATTTTGAGTACCCCTGTGCCTCCTGGACGTCTTTGGATGATTTTTAGTTGTGAGATCATTAATCAATGGCCTAATTTGGGTATCTTTTAGATTTATATGTTTTTGGTATGGGTGGCCACCAAAATAATTAGCGAAGAGAGGAAAATTTGAGTTATAGGGATGAAAGAAGAGGAAGAACAAGGAAGGATTTTAGAAAGAGGTGAATTAATTCAAGTGAAGGCTTTGAAAGAATACCTTGAGGAATCATTGAAACTCTCATTCTAATCTAGTATCTTAAACCTTATTATTTTCATTTTGTATTTCATTTAGATTTAATTTATTGGATTTAAAGATTACAGAATACATGATGATGTTAATGTTGATTTCGAGATGGCTGGCTAGATTTTTGTAATCTAGGGTCGTGATGTAACTTGTCCAAATTATGTTTTAATCAATTGACATGTTATTAATTTTATTATGGTTTGATTCATTTGTATTTGCCTTGCCTAATATTCTAATTTGTTAATTAATGAATTAGTGAAGATGGATGTATTGACTCTTGGGAAAGATTGATTCGTTTATCGATCTAAGAAAACACAATCTAGGTAGTTGTAATATCGAGGGGTAATCAACATCTAAATAATTTAATTAACATTTAGAATTTTAAGAATTTGGGAGGTAAATTGAGTTTTAAATGTTAAACGACAAGTAGTGCTTAATGAACATTTAATTAATAGAGTTAGATAGGGATATCAACGTGATTAGTTATATGTAGGAACCTTGATTTACACTTGGTAGAGGTATTAAGGTTAGTGTTAATCTTATTATTAGTGAATTAGACTAAAACACATTAATAACAGCCAATTAGTAGAAATATAGTGATAGATAAGTGAAATTAAGACCTTAGGTAGTTTATTCTTGCATATTTCATTCTTCTACTGACTCTTTAATTCAATTTTTATTTTTGATTAGTTAATCATAGAGTTTTTAGTTTCATTTGCCATTATAATTAATCAATTCTAATTACTTAGATAAAATTGGACCTTCAAAGCTATAATACTTAGTAGTGGTTTTAAACTTCAATCCTCATAAGATGATATTTGTACTTATCATCTTACTACTTGATATGACTTATACCCTTTCTATTAATGTTGTTGCAATTACGTGAGTATTAGGAAAAACTTTAATAGTTGCTCCCTTCATTACTAAGTCTTGGTTAGCAATGATAGAAATTGGAAGATTTCCTCCTATTGCTTCAAGCTAAGTCTTAAAAACTTTAAAAAAGTTACCTCTGTTTCATTTCGTAAAAGTGCATATTTGAATTATATTGATTGCAAATGGTGATTAACTCCTATGAATAGTGCAAATGGCATGTTATATTTATTTTTTTTGTAAGTTGTATCAAATGTAACCACATCCCCCAAATGATGATATGCCATCTGTGATCGAGCATCAACCTAAAAGAAATTAGTTGCATGTCTATTTTCATCACATTGGATTACATAAAAAAATTAATGATTTTCAACTTGCTTTTTCCTAAAATATGTAAGGATTGATTAGGCATCACTTCCCTCTAACTGCCTATGTCGCACATCTCTCAAATAATTATAGCAATCTCTATTATTAAAACCAATATTTGAACTCTGAGGAACTGAACAAACTTTTCTAGCAGGTAAGTTTTCTTTATGAACTATTTCAGTCAAAGTCTTATCAACTTTAGACATATATTTGTTGCACTTCATCTTTATTCTTCTAGCAAGGGAAACTACTTTGTGATTGTGAATGTCTCTAAAAATCGAAGCTTTCCACTTATTTGCCCATTTGTCATACAAAATTCGCATACTAGCTTCACACCCATATTTAATTGTCGAACAGCTTCTACCATTATATTCATTTGTAGTGCCATACCCCCTTTTTTTTGGCTCATAATTTCCTTGATGTGCACAAACAAATTGTCCACTAGTCACCTCATTTGAACTAAACATAGTCTTCTATGTAGATCATGTTCGAATCCAAAATCCTCTTGTCTACCATAGTCTTCATAGTATTTTTTAGCTTCACTAATATTTCAAAAAACATCCCTATATATTGTTTTTAAAACAATAACAATTAAAAACAAATAGTAGTATAATAACTTAATGCAATGTAAAAAAAAAAACTTATTGATTTTGCCCATAAATAACTTACTATCACACTTTAAAAGTATATTTGATTTTAATTGTTATATATTTTTTAATTTTATTCAATTAAGAAAGATTAAATTATTTAAGAAAAAGAATACTACAAGTTTCCATTGACATCTCATTTAAAAGAAAAAGTAAGGAAAAGATAATTTTTAATGTAACTTAATAATTTCGCAAATAAAAATTCAATAAGTATTCAACAACGAATAATTTATATAACAAATCAATATTATTTTAGACAATAAAAGATAAACATTAAACCATATAATAATATATTTCAATATAATGTTAGGAATAAAATAATAGTTCTAAAGAATTACAATAAATTTTAAATAAAAGGCATTGAAGCTTCATCAACATACCAAACTTTCTGACATGTTTAGAGAATAAGTAACAATTTTGTGAAGTCCTTTTTTATCATACTTCCAAATTCTAATTGAAATCAACCTGCATTGAAAAACCAAAAACAAAATTCAATAAATTCTAGACAAAAATAAAATAAATCAAATTAAAAAAACTATTGACAATAATGATATAATTTTTTTAGTTCAATGTACTACTTTATTAATTCTATCTCTTTTTTCTTTAAGCTCTTTTTAACTTTTTAATTTAGTTTCCCCTATTTTCAACAAGTAGTCATATTTGACTTATATATATTTTTTGAATTTTTATGTACAGTAAAATAAAAAGAAAGCATGTTTTTTAAAACATTACAAAATTTTTTTATAAGAATAGATGAGAAAGTAGAACTTAAACATAATAAACATTATAGATAAGAAAAAAAGAAGTACATCTACAAAATAATGGTGAGTAAAATATTCAAAAAAACAAAAACAATAAGTAAACTATCAATGAAACACAAATAATAGCAAATAAAATATAAATGAAATACAAATAACAAGTAAAATATACTTTGTAAATTCAAACTATAGCAAGTAAAAATATATGAATAAAACAGAAAAGTAGGAGGTCAAATTTGCAAAGTACCCATAGCAAACTAGTGAAGCACAACAAGCAGTGAGACAGTTGAAAAGATGTATAAGAGGCTCCTTGCTCAGCTTCTTTTGGTGATACTATAGATTATTTATAATTAAGTAAGGAATGCCAAAAATTTTTTCTTTAAGAGAGATAATAAGAAATAGAAGAAAACACGTAAGGTGAGGGAGGTGAGGGAAGGAGAGTGTTTATTGAGAGGAAAGAGAAAAGAAAGAAAAAAAACTTAGGTAACCCTATTAAATGAGTTTATAGGAATTTTTTTATATTTTTTTAATGCAATTTTAACCATTGACACATACTTAATCCAAGGGTGATGATTTGATGTAAGATTTTATATTATAAAAGAAGGGACTACTAATCCTATCCTATGTGTGTGTGTGTGTATATATATATATGGGGTAGGAGCAGAAGCCTTTTTTTTCACACAAAATTTTACATCAATTGTAAACCGTTAGATATTAGCACGTTGAACAGTTGAGATTGCATTTGAAATATGCATTAATTATGAATACATTAATTATACATTAATTATATAGTCAGATACAGTTTCAACTGTTAAATATGCCAATATCCAAGGATTTACAATTAATATATGATTTTATGAAAAAAAAAAAAAAGGCTACTGATTTTGCCCATATATATATATATATGGATGTATGTATGTATGTATGTATTAAAGAAAGACAACCTAGTTATTATAATTAGATTAGTAGGATAAAAATTATAGATCAATCATTAGCTATATAGCCAACTTCAAATTTCACGTTATTCTGTAAACAATTATAAGAATATGGCATATATAGAATGTATCAATCTCATGCCAAAATATTGTCATTTATTGGTGTATATATGTGTGTGGGTGTTTGTATTTGCATATTAATTATTATCTAAATAAATATATATTAAAAAAAAAAAAATATATATATATATATCATGGCATTGAATTGAATTGATACAAAACTGATTCAAAATATGTAACTCATCCTTTAAAAGCAGAGTATGTAAGGTGGAAGTGGAATTCATTATGATAATAATTAAAAGTGGTGTTCAAATTATTTGACGCAAATTGAAAGTGGAATCCAGTATGAAAACAACATTGCACTAGAAAAATTTCTCTCCAATTTTAAGATTTAATAATATTTAAAAAACTATCATGTGTAAGAAATGTAGAGAAAGATAATAGCATGCAATAATATATATATGTCCAATAATATTATTTTAATTTTTTTCTTCGTGATTTCAAGCTTTCCCTGCAACTAATTTGAAATTCAAAATTAATTTACTAAATTTTATATTGATATGACAAATTAATTAATTAATCAAAGAACTCAAAATAGAAATGAAATGTCAAGAAGAAAGTAACAAAGAGAAAGTGAAAGAAACAAACATACAAAAAGAAATAGAATTAACAGAGCCAGGTGGCAACAAGTGAAAAGGCTACAGTACATAGTGGGAGGTGGGTACTGGGCAACTATGCGTGAAGAGACAAACTTAGTTTAGGGTTTCTTTTTTTCTTTTTAATTTTAATTCATGTTATATTTTTTATTTCAACGAGGAAGTAGGTCAAGCTGAGGAAAACTTATAATCCCCATCCCTGATCTGCTTTAAAATAAAGATGATTTCTTAGCCTTATCCCCAACTTGAATATTTGAATTTAAAAAACATTATCCTCAATTCCCAACCTGAACAAGTTAAGCCCTCATGGGCCTTTAGTTCCACAGAGAAAATTGCCAACCTTACATCTAACAACTATCCATGCTCCAGCTTTGTCTCACCATGTTTTTGCATTCCCCATAATTACTCCATAAGTCTTCGTAATGACATATTTTACCGCTTCTGTTTCTACCATTAGTTATGTTTCTATCTCCCTTTACATTCACAATGATGAGGTAGTGATCTGAACTCCATGACTCCCAATGAAGAATTACCACATCTTTAAACAATGCATGTCATCTATCATTGCATAAAAAATGATCCAATCTTTCTTCTACCAAATTACTAAATCTCCTATTTGACTAAGTAAAAGGAAATCTTTTCTATATTAAATCCTTCAATCCACACTCCTTTACAGCCTCTTTGAAATTGACCACATGTTTTAGATCATGAGGATTGTTGCCATTTTTTTCATCTAAATTTAACACTTCATTAAAATTTCCACTACAAACCCAAGATAATTGCACCAATATATGCCCAGGTATTCTTTTGTGAGCTCTTAGGATGGTCGTAAATTCCGGCATATCTCCACCAAGTCCTATTTTCTTGCTTTATTATTGCATCTATTTGATGCTACTATAACAGTTAGCTTGAAGCTGGATATTTGAACTCTATAACATTGCCAAACCTCCACTCAAACCTGTTCTGCTAATGGAAAAATAATTATCGTACTAAAGCTTTCTTTCTACATTTCTCATCTAATGCACTGTTAAATTTGTCTCACATAAGAAAATAATTGCCACTTTGTGTATTTGGAGAACTTTGTACAAAACTTTAAATCTCGAATATTCCCACTAAAGAATTTTATTATTGACAGCGGGTTTGGAATCCAGCCTCTGCCTATAAACCGGCGCATTAGATGCCATGTGAGCATTGTCATATTCTATGCTCTTCTAGGGATGACTTGCTTGTCCAGTTCTAAGTCTTGACATGGTGACCTGTTGTGTTGGGCGTCCATTTTACTTATCTTGGGAACAGGGTCCTTTGACCCAATTCCATCTTGGCTATTTTTTCATTGTAATCCTTGGCTCATTAGGCCTTATTTCAACTATCTATTCTTGGGCTTCAACCTTCTACTTCTTATTCATATCTTTAACATATGTTTTGGCCCACATTTCTTTTTCCAACTCCTTCATGAAACTCTTGTTCTTTCTTGCATGACTATCCTTATCACATCAATCATCTTTTGACTATTACTCTACTTTTCAGTTGATTCCAACAAATTCATGATTTTCTTCCTTGGTTCCAATTCTGCTTTTCTTTTTGGGATCTTCAATCTCAACAATTCACGCTATCTTCATTAATTCCACATTGATGTTTGTCCAATATTTTGGACAAGAGATTAGTGTAATCCTTTCTCTTATCTTATCATTACTGATGTTCCGCTAGTTCGGGTTTATTTCATCTTCTTTATTTGACTTGCTGGTAATTCGATTTGTCACTTTTCTCCAAGCATCTTTAGATTCCTTTATCAGTTGCATCATTATTATCGGTTTTCTTTCCAATTCCTTTCATCTCCATTGCAGCTAAGGCCTTTGTCCATGGTCCAAGAGCAATTTCTTAATTGTTTTAATGTTCATGTGGTTTGATTTTTGTTTTAAACATTCCTTAAACACATGGCCAACACAACCACATTTGAAGCAAAACTTAGGGAGTCTCTCATATAAAATTAGTATAATAGTGTTTGATTCTGACTTTTGTAATCTATCTTTCAAACTCTTCTTCAGAGGCTATGTAACATCAATTGGAACTCTAATCCTTGAGAATTTTCCAAAAAAATCTCCTTCATAGCAGGTGTCAATCTCCTCTATGATACCCAGTTTCTCACCTAATAATAGCTTTGCCACCTTTTTTCTTATACACATAATAGGAACATTATGTATTTGAACCTAGAAAGATGTGTGTTTGGAATCTTGTTTTATAATCTCGCCAATCTTGGTTGGCGCTAGCAAGATGATGAGAGATTTATGAAAGTGCCATAGTTCCATTGCCTTAATTCTTCTTTTATCCGCCTTTGAAGCAAAGTGAAAAATGAATGTGTTATTACACTCCACCTTGATACCTTTAACTCTCTTCCATGTCTGTGGCATAGCTATTTTGAAAGCTTCTTTGTTGATCGCCTTTATGGAGAGCACTTTATTGATTAAACATCTCGTCATCATTTGTTCTCCTTCTCTTTTGTTTCACTCGTTAAGGTTCAAAACTCCTCTTCCTTATCCGATAAAGTAATTAAATTTCACAATTTTCTTAAATCTTCAGTATCCATCTTCAATTCTGACTCCTTTCACAACTACTTTAATCAGTGAATGATAGTGATTTCTCTAGAAAAATCTCAAAGTTCAAATCTTATTTCTTTAATTGGACCTACACTTAGTTTTAAAACTCGTAACTTTAAAACTCGCTAACTCATTGAAATTAACTATAAAACAAACACTTAAGCACTCAAAGCGAGTGAAGAGTTATAAGAACTCATTCAACTTCTATATGCTTTCTTTATTGCTAGCCGGAGAACTTTATGAGAAGACCATACCATCTCGACCCGTGTAGAGGAGGGGGGATTAAGCAGCACAAGTTGTACTGATTATAAACTTAAATGCATATATTTTGAACCATTAGAAAAATCAATTTTATGGTTAGTTCAACTAAATCGGTTCAAAATCCTTTCAAGAGAATTCAAACTGGGTCAATATTGGTTCACTATTTGATTTTTGGTTTGGTTTAATCGAACTAATTTGAACTTGTCCAAACTGATTCGTGTGAATTGAAAAACAATTTGAGGTAGAGTAATTTTCCAATTTGGTTGACCGAATTGGATAATTCAATTAACCACATTAGACAGACCAATTGACCAAATAGTCATTTTTAGTTGACTGAATTTCTAAAAATTTGAATTTTTTGTTTCTTAGTGTCTACTTTTTTTTAAATATCTCATTATAAATAATACTCTAAACTCATTTGAAACATGTTTTGCATATTTCGGAAAACTTAGGAACATAGTATACAAGTACATTACCAAAAGTTTGAGTTTTTATTTGTAAATTGAACATCAAATTCATTTTACACGTTCTAACTTTCATTTGTAACATATAAAAAAGAAAGACTTGTTTGTTAAATGGCACCTATAAGTCCATTTATTTGTAAAGGTTGAAAAAGCATTCATGAAATTCTCTTGATGTAAGGTTTAAGTGACACCCGTTAAGTCCATTTAAAGTCGTATTTATTTGCCTTTGGGTTTAAAGATACATTTAATGGAATCCTGAAGTTTGGAGCTTCGAAGCATGGATGTATTCTAAAATTTGTCGAACCACATAAAATTATTGTATTTGATCTCTCTCTTTATACTCTTTATTAATGTTTGTGTTTACATTTATTTCACACGTTTGCTCATGCTTACTTGGAATTCAAATTGTGATAATTTATATTTTGATTGTTAGACTTGTGTGTTGAATTTGTTGTACACTATAAAAGATTGGAATTATTTGTTACTAATTGTTGGGTTACATATTTATTTGTTTAATTTTTGAAAATCCAATTTCCTCTCCACTCACACTTGGATTGCACAGTTATAATTTCATTACACATAAAAAAATATTACACGTTTTTGCTTAACAAATATGTTTGAAAACTTTTATTTTTAATAGGACTGCAAGTATATATTTTGATAAAAAGTATTACAAGTATTAAAAAAAAGTTTTGTATAAGAATTTATTTATATATATATTTGTATATGGTATTTTTATATTTTTTCTTTTTACTATCTTAAACTAATTTATATCAAAAAATATATATATAATTTAAGTTTTAAATTATAATTTTTTCTTGAATTATGTTTTTAGAATTATTGATTTACATAATTTCTCATGAATTTTGCTAGAAAAAAAATGTTGCATTGCTACATACGTGAATTTGGTAGATAATGATCAAACACAGCAAAAATGCAGTTCAAATATGGATTCAAAATTTGTTACATATCAAATATGAGTTTTAAGTTATTCGTTCTAAGTTTGACTCGTTGTTGTCAATAATTATCAGAAGCATGATCCTCAGAAAAATTTTAATTCTATTTCTAACTTTAAAAAATTAATAATATCATAAAAAAGTTATTGATAAAAATAAGCAGCGGCTATAGAATAGAGTGTCAATTTAACTACAAGCATAAGTGCTAAAACTGATATAAGAAAATAAATATACATATAAATTCAATTTAGAAGTGTAATTATGAAATAATTAGAATTTGAATTGAACAACTATAAGTTCATCTTTCCTTTTTGCATTACATATATCACAATGAGGAAATTCTTTTTATATTAAATTAAATAAATAGTACAAAGGAAATAGTAAATTAAAAAATATAAGGCCTCAATCTTAAGTGTACAATGAATTATTTTAAGGTATGTATGAAAGTGAAATATTACAACTTGGAACCGCAGACTGCTCTAAGAGGAAATCTTTAAATGATAAATATTAGTAAGAAAAATAAATGAGTCCCACAAAATATGAGAATTAGTAAACGCTTTCTTTCGACTTCAATTTTAGAATTAAGTGGTAGATAGCAATATTGAATGCTCTTAAGCCAGTTAAGATTGTGTTTGATAATGTTGGAATGGTTAATATTAATTTTTGAATTTTTTTCTTAAAAGAAAATCTAATAATAAAATTAAGTGTCCGTTAGTTTGGTTTTCTCAGTAGTCAAAAAGACTTTTTTAATAATAAAAACTCTTTTCAAATTTTTTGATGTCGTTTAGTTGACAATAGAAAAGGATTTTGAAAATTAAAAAAAATTATTTTTTTTATTGGAAAAAATCCAAAATTTGAGTTTTTAGCAGTAGAACTTCACTAATTTTTTTAAAAGATAAAATTATTTAAAATACGCTTATTTTATTTTAAAATTTTACATTATTTCTTTAAAATAAAATATTAAAAATTTGTTTATTAAAATAATTACTCAAATTTTTTTCAAAAGTTATTTGTGATAATTAAACGATTAATTAATTTTTATTAAAAACTTTACTCATAAAAGTTTTACGGGTAAAAACTCTATTTTAAAAAACTTTATTTAAAAAGTTATATTAAACGGATTCTTAATCTTAAATAAAATTAAAGGTCAAAAAATCCCTTAATGTATATTGGGAAGTTATATTCTTTAAGAAATATTAAAAAAAAAAGGAAAAGGCTAGAAACCATATTTACAATGAAGGTAGTGTTTGTTTTTTTTAACTAAATTCTGCAATAATCTAAATTTTAAATATATTTAAACAAGTGAATATAAATGGTTTTTTCAAATGTATTTATGAAATAGATATAACATAAAATTAGTTAAACTTTTTAGGTTTGGTTAAAAAGTAATAGAAAATTAATTTTTCGTTTAACAAAAAGTGTTCTAAAATTATCGTTAAATTAAAAAATAAATATATTTAATTATTTAATATTGATAAATCATATAATTAAATATTAAAAAAAAAACTACCCAAGATCTTGCCAATACGGGTGACAATTTGGGTTGAAATATCGTATTTATATGATGTTAAATAAAGATAAAATATATTTTAAATCAATTTGTATCCGACTTATTTAATAATTGTGTCAAGAATTAAAAGTCTAACTCAACCCGTTTTAATAGACAAATTATCCATTTAATAATTATATTATCCGTTTAACATAATTTTTTTTATATATCTGAATATATATTTTAAAATATTTATAAGATTAATAAATTTTTATAATTTAATTTATTATCTTCTATCTTTTTTTTTATATTTTAAAAGTGTTTAAAATACTATTAAATATTTTTAAATATAAAAAATATAAAATACATATATTAAATTATAAATAAATTAACATAAAATAATTATTTAAAATAATTATTTGTATCACAAATAAATTTTTAGATCAATATTTTTAAATTTAAATTTAATCTAATTATTAATCGTATAATATTATTATTATTTATTGATTAATTTTATTATTTTAAATTAACTCCAATCTATTAACTTTAACTCAATCCATTAATTCTGTGTTGATTAAAAAAATTAACCTCTTCTGCTTGGAGGGATTCTTACATGACCTTCGGACCGTAACGGATATATTGGTTAATCGGACAGCTCGGTTCTGTCTTATAGTTTCCTTGAAATTCTCAAAACCTTCGCCCCGCTAAAACCCTACGAGAGAAAACCCGCCTACCAATCTGCCTCTCTCACTCTCTGCTTTCTTCCACGCTCATCTCATCTGATGGCTTCCAGGTAACATCTGAAACAAAGAAATGCTTGTATTGTGTTGTATTTTATTGTTCGAGGTTATAATTAAGTTGATTTGTTTCGATATTAAGGCGATTAAGAGCATTCAAGCGTTGGATGAGATCTCAAGGCGTTGAATACAGTGACGTCCTCGATTTCAAGGAAGACCCAGTAATGGGAGTTTCGGTGATGGCATTAAGCGATTTAAAGGAAGGCGATGTGGTGGCTACTATACCAAAGAGTGCATGCCTCACTGTTAAGACCAGTGGAGCTAGTGAAATGATTGAAACAGCTGGTTTGGGCGGTAGTTTAGGCTTATCTGTTGCTTTAATGTATGAGAAAAGCTTAGGCCAGGACTCTCCCTGGGCTGGTTATCTTCAGCTCTTGCCTGAGCAAGAGTGTGTGCCTTTTATTTGGTCTGCTGATGAAGTGGATTCTCTCCTTTGTGGAACTGAACTTCATAAGGTAGTTTAGGGATATTTCGAATAAATCAAACTATCTATTTTAGCTAATTAGAAGAATTTTTTTGAGCATTTACTGCATGTTTGTAGGCAGACAGTTAAAGAAGACAAAGCATTTATGTTGGAGGACTGGAAGGAGAGTATTTTACCCCTTTTGGATTCAGCTCCTCTTGAGCTCAATCTGGAATTTTTCGGTGTTGAACAGTACTTTGCTGCAAAAAGTCTCATAGCTTCTCGATCTTTTGAAATTGATGATTACCATGGGTTTGGGATGGTCCCTTTGGCAGATCTGTAAGTGGGCATTCTCCATCAAAAGCTTTTGGATTATGTATTAATAATACACGCTTCTTATTTATAATTTAGGTCTCTGCTATATTGAGCAATTATAGGGCTTAGGCTGAATTCATAGAAATGTCATTATTGTTTGCATTAATAATGGTATATAATGCAGAATTCATACAAAGTGAAACCTTTTTGCGGCTGCATGTAATGGCCACATATCTTATCATGCGTGATTTACGAACTGGGTTTCTATTCTCTTTAGTGTTACAGAGTTCATTGAGTTCAGCCAATTTAGCCTTATACTTCCTTTCCAAAATGAACATATTATTGTAGGCCTCTTTGTCTTTCCTAATAAAACACCTAATTATACCCTTTTCTTCTTCCTCTTCTTTCCTAGCTGGTTTTCTAGTAATTTGTTTTACTTTGACTATCTCTTTCAACTTTGCCTTTTCTTCAAAGCCAGTCTATTTAGCCATGCATTAGCTGGTCCTTTCTTGGCTTCAAAATCCTATAGGTTTTTATCAACTCATTTATGATTATTTTGAATTTCTCTCCGATAGCCTGCATTGATCACCCCACATCCAATGAGCATGTTGTTGCCTATGCTAGTGAGCAAAAATGGAGCTATGTTATATCAACACTGTAATTCTCTCCTCTCATATTTTCAAGTGAAATATCCTACGTAATGCAGCTTTAATCATAAAACTGGGGCAGAGGATGTTCACTTCACTTCTGTTGCTTCTGATTCTGAATCTGACAATGATGCTGACAAGGACGACTATGAGGATGTCAGTTCTGGTGACAATGAAACATCAACTGAAAATTCTCATCAGGATGTAAAAGAATCTTCTGCCTCTCCCTGCAGGAAGAATTTGTCTGCCAAAAGTGACTTGGAAGGCTCAGTTTCAGGGGATGACCCTACAGTGTTACAAATGATTATGGTTAAAGATGTCAAAGCTGGATCCGAGGTTAGTATCTCCTTTTTCATAGATATCCTGGCTTGTTTCCTTATGTTTAATTCTTTTAATTGGTGATATGAATGATTATATTCCCTCGATAGTGAATTTGATGTGACTTGAGTTGATTCTTGTAAATAATGGTGCAAGTTTTGAATTCGGTGATTGTGTTTGGTTGAGGTTGATATCTTCTTGAAAGTGGATAATTTGAGTTTATTGTTTAAGGACCTGGTGTATATGCCCTTGGAACTGCTTTAGGCTCAGTGTCGAGCAAGAGTCTACGTACTTTAAGCAAGATGCATGCTGTCAGCTTAACTTGCAAGAAAAACCAACCGACTAGTGATTAAATTTCTGTTGCTGGCCTTCACTATGTTTTGGGTTGTGTGAATCATATTAGATAGATGTAACTGGCTCTTACACTTAACTACATTTCCTACTTGATTTATATGTAACAATGTGCTGTATCTAGCAGTTGAATATGCACTCATTTCTCAGTTGATCATAGCATTCTTGTAATATCAAAAGTGACTGTTTTTATCTTTGCAATTAACAAAAGTGCATTCAATTTTTCTTCTTCATCAGAAATGATCATATCATTCACATGATATTGAAATATATGCGTTCTTACCATGCAAAATGCAACTT
The DNA here is from genome assembly GCA_022749755.1 of Azadirachta indica. Taxonomy (NCBI): domain Eukaryota; kingdom Viridiplantae; phylum Streptophyta; class Magnoliopsida; order Sapindales; family Meliaceae; genus Azadirachta; species Azadirachta indica. The sequence continues at coordinate 9,528,007 of CM040447.1, read as the reverse complement.
AATTCAAGGTTTCTGGGTTATTTGAGTGAACACGTCATATAATACTGATGCATGTTCGACTTGAATACAAAAGATCCGTGTCCTTTATGTCTTCATTCTTCTACCTATATATCTGATTTCCCATAAGTTAGCCATGGTGTTAAAAGATGCTATCTTGTCTTAAGTTCTATTTTCTTTTGATAATATTCAATCTTCTCTTAGGTCTTCAATACCTATGGATTGCTAGGAAATGCTGCACTGCTTCATAGATATGGATTCACAGAGCCAGATAACTCATACGACATTGTAAATATTGATTTAGAACTGGTGGTTCAATGGGGTTCATCTTTATTTTCTGGTCGATATACAAGAGCAAGGTTGTCCTTGTGGAGAAGATTAGGTTACAGTGGATGCAGCAGCCAAAACTCTGAATATTTTGAAATAACTTCTGATGGGGTGCCCCAAATTGAGCTGCTTATATTATTATACATCATGTTATTACCAGAAGCTACATATGATAAGCTGGATCTCGCGTTATCGACTGCTGTGAGTCACAACGAAGCCATATGCATAACTTTGTCCGAGAAAAACAGCATTCAATTGGGAAAAGCTTCAAACATAAGCAATGAACTATTGCTTACCAAAAGTGTATGTAATGCTCTCTCTTCACTTGCAGATATAAGGGAAAGTTTATACGCTTCAGATTTGAGAGAAGATATTGAACTCTTGAGAAGCAGCTCCATAGAATATAGAAAGTTGTACCATTCGTTGTCATTGCGTGTAAGTGAACGAAGGATTCTGGAGAAGCTGAGAACTTATGCTGCTAAGCATATGCGGTCGATTACCCCAGCTAAACGAAGTTCTAGCAGAAAGAGATTGAAGAGGAATGGATTGTAGCATTCAAGCTGCTTTACAGGTAGCATTTTCCTTCTCCAATTCTTTTTTCAGAAAACTACAAGATTGTACCCTATTGTTGTATCAGCAATTACTAAATTACTATTGAATTCCTTTGTTGTAATTGGAAAGCTGTGGGCAGTCTCACATTTAATATTTGCGAATTTTCATGCTAATTATATTATTATTATTATTATTATTAGGGTTATTTTCGTCTAGCTGGACTAGTTCTGCTTGTATTTTATTATGATAAAAAATATGTTGACGTTACACTACAACACACAAAGGATGGAAATATATCAATGAATTATAAATTTTTAATGTTGGTCTAGAGAAAAATTAACAGTCCAAGTTTAAAATAGGTTTTTTAAAAACTGTCATTTTTTTTTTAATTTTTTGTTTTTATAGGAATTATTCTACGGGTCTTTTTCACGTGGGAGGATGGAAAAATGAAAATGGGTTATTATAACTTAGATCCCTAAAGATTTCAGGTTTTATCATTTGGGTAGTATTTTTCATTTAGCAGACACTTACCTCCCTAACCCTATTAATAAACTGTTGACAGTTTTAACATTATTACAATTACTTTTTTACCCTTTAATCGAAAAATAAAATTATACTCAATTACTTCTTTATCTTTTACCATCCAAACAAAATTATATATTCAGATACTATTACAAATAAAAAATTAACTAAATATTCAATAATCAAATATGACTGATTAGAAAAATATTTATACAATTAATTATTAAGAATTCTTTCAATATTAAGTAGAGATTTTTTTTCTTCTAAAAGTAAGATGAGGCGGGTATAGCTCAAAGATAATTTTTATAACTTAGCTTACCACCTCTAAGAGTCGAACACAATTACTCTACAAATAAAGCTTAGATAATCAAATCGGTTAAGCCCTTTGGAGAGGTAAGTGTCTATAAAATAGAAGATGTTTTATATATGACAAAACTCAAAACTTGGGGGAGGTAAGTGATAATAGCCAAAGAAAACCACGGACAACGACGAGATACCGTACCATTTTGGCGTATTCCAACAAATTGAAAAAGCCTACCAAACCTCTGTTGAACCGCGTTTTTGTATTTCCTGTTGCCAACTACCAAAGAACCTTAAATTCATAAATTGTTTGCTGTTGTATTGATAATCCACCATAATCAGGGATGGGTTTGATGGACACGTTCTTCATATCACATGGGTCGCCTACGTTGTCCATAGACGAGTCGTTGCCGGCGAGACATTTCTTGCAGTCATGGAAAGAGCAAGGGTTTTCCCACCAACCCAATTCCATTCTGGTGATTTCTGGCCATTGGGAGACCGACGTTCCCACCGTCAACGTCGTTCAGCAAAACGACACCATCCATGACTTCTATGGCTTCCCCCAAGAAATGTATAAGGTAGGTGTATATTCTCATGTTATATGAATCCTTTAATATTTTATAATTAGGCTTGAAGATCATGAAATTTAGTTTTGTTTTTTCACGTATTTATAAGATTTCAGCATCTGTTTTGTGTTTGTTCTTCTGGTTGACCCATGTTTCTTTTTTTCCTTTTTCTCTTGTGATATGGAACCTTAAATTTAAAACACTATATGGGTTTTAGATTGGGCATTGTTCTAATAAGCATGAGAGTGATAAGGTCATTTCAGCTGTCTTGTCTTAACGTCAAAGTTGAACAAGCCTGATGCTTTAGTAGCTTGTAAATAAACTGTCAAATTTGAAGGAAGTGGTTGTATGTTAATGGGATTTTTATGCAACTCATAAACAATTATTAATATGCTAGTCAAGGCTTCAACACGTGTTGCTGTAGTTGAATGAAGCCTGTCATTAATCCTTGTGTAGCGATATGATGCACGAAAGCGATGACAATAGGTTGTACCGAGACTTGTTGAAATATAGGAATAGCACACGCAAAGTGCATGACTTTCTGATGTTTCTTGGAAGTGGGTATCTTCCGTGCTGGCTTGTGTTAATATGGAGTTGCTATTGTTGAATATTCTTCAATGTTTTGTAATACACTATGCGTATTACCAGCTCAAGTATCCAGCTCCAGGAGCTCCGGAATTGGCAAGAAGAGTGAAGGAACTGCTCACAGCATCTGGCTTTAATCATGTTAATGAAGATAGAAAACGTGGGCTTGACCATGGTGCATGGGTTCCACTCATGCTAATGTACCCAGAGGCGAATATCCCAGTATGCCAGCTCTCAATTCAGTTGAAAAAGGATGGAACTCATCATTACAACATGGGCAAGGCACTGGCCCCTCTCAGGGAGGAAGGTGTCCTCATAATTGGTTCTGGGAGTGCTACTCACAATCTCAGGGCTCTTGGATTTGGGGGTAATTCTGTTCGTTCATGGGCTTTGGAGTTTGATACTTGGCTGAAAAATGCTCTCCTTGAAGGGAGGTAGTTGTTACTGCTATGGCCCCTTTTAATTCATATACGAATTTTTTCTTTCTGTGCAGTATCTGTTTTGGCAGCTTTGCAGCATATTAGACAATAGCTCAAAAAAACCAACTGAGACTTGCCCTTTTTCACAGATCTCAACTTGTCTATATTTTGGTTTTTATTGTGAAATGATCCATAGTGCCCTTAACGTAGGTTAAACCACTAAAATGTGGGTGGATCAGTTGCTTGTCCATGTCAAAGTCCATATATACTAATATTCACATATGTTGGGTACCAAATTAAGAGTATGTTTGGCATTGGGGTTCTGTGGTTTTGAAGCTATAAACAGCTGTGGAATAGAACAAGGTGATGTCAAATATTACAAGACATTAGTAGGCCCCAATGAAAACCAAACACTTTCGCTTTTGCTTTGAAAGTTAAGCAGGAAATTGGATTCTGTTTTTGCTTGGAAAAAGAATTACATTTATAATTTAGTTTTTATGGATCATACTTCACGGAAATTGGTAAAGTGTACTATTTTGGTCTGTGGTGATAGAATCTATGTTTATTGGAGTTTTTCATTTTATTCCTGTGATTTGAAGGTAATAGGATTTAGTTTTGTCACATTTGTAGTGAAATGAAGTCTCTCAATTTCTTTCCCCTGTATTTTTTATGTGCTCTTCTCCGTGGCTGAATCAACAAACATGTGTTCAAACAATTATTTTTTCTTAGATTTACCTTAAGTTTTCATTTGGGTGCCAATTGTAATGAAACTATTTTATTCATTTATTTATTCTTTGCCATAAAAGCAATGTATAAACCATGATTTTGGGGATGTTTTCTGTACATGGGACAAGAAATGGAGGTGTGAACACTTTTAGAAACTGTTAATTTCTATTGTTTACCAATTAATAAGAAGTCAATAATTCTTCCTGCAGATACGAGGATGTGAACCACTATGAAGAGAAGGCGCCACATGCAAAAACAGCTCATCCTTGGCCGGACCACTTCTACCCATTGCACGTAGCTCTAGGTGCTGCTGGTGAAAATGCAAAGGCAGAACTCATACATAATAGCTGGCAATTGGGTTCTCTTTCATATGCCTCTTACAGGTTCACAACAGCCAGCTAAGTTTCCATTGCAGAACTCTGCTGTGTGTTTGTCTAGAAAACCCATCTGCTTTGCTTTAACTATCAAATAAATTCAACTGGCAAGTGATTATATTTTGTACTCATAATGTCTAAATCTGTGCTTTAAGAACTCTGCTGTGTGTTTGTCTATAAAACCCATCTGCTTTGCTTTAACTATCAAATAAATTCAACTGGCAAGTGATTATATTTTGTACTCATAATGTCTAAATCTGTGCTTGTATGAAAAGATCAAAATAAAATAAAATGATTGCTAATACCCTTCTTTGTGGCAATATTGATACATAATCAGCCTCACTAAGAGATTGGTCACTCCTTTAAGATTCTGGCTACTAAAGAGGAATTTTAACACTTATTAAATGTGTTGAGATTTGATTAATGTATCACTTAGCTTTATGTGTGTGTATATATATATATATATATAAAATCATTGAATATAAACAATTTCAATGAATGGAATTAAATCTAACACGTTTAGTGTGTATCTAATGCACTATAACTAATGCATACGTGAAATACAATGTTAATTGTTAAAAGTACCAAATTCAATGATTTACAAATAATGTAAGAAAATGTATAGAATTAAAGCGACCATTCGATAAAAATTTTGCTTCATTTGTACGGCCTATTTGGTAAGCTTATTGACATGCAACAAATATCTATGAAATGACTCTTAAGAGACCTACTTGCAGGGAATTCTCTTGTCGCTGCATATGCTCATTAGAATTGTGCTTCTAAGGTGTTTGAATTTTCACTTGCTATGGTTTATTGATGATCTTAGGCCAAATGGGATGACTGCTGTTAGGTTTGCTTCTGTGGTCTCGTCTTCCAAGGCATTAAGTGATGTGCCCAAAATCAGAAAAATTCGATTGCGGTAGGATTTAGGAAATTTTGAAGGAAATGTAGGTTTGTTTCTGGGTTGTTTTGTGATTCGATTTCAACAAGTAAAATAAAAAGAAAGATTAGCAATTCCCTGTTTGATAAGAAGGATTCACCGCAAACAAGATAAAGCTAGATTGATTCGCCACTCTCATATAGAAGAAGTTATGAGTGATAAGAATCTGTTGTTAATTAGGGTTATAGTGCCCTTTGCAATTTTTTCAGCAAGAAAAAAAAAAATAAATACATCCATTAAAACATATTTTTCATCCCTTAAAATAGAGTTAATGAGATGCGGCTGATAATAATTAACTACAAAAAAAATAGATTTTAACTCGGGGAAAAATACAATGGGCTCGGCTATACCCTTATTAATTAAGAATCCAACAAGAGTTTAGTCGAGGAAATAATTCACATGGGCTTAGCTCATTAGTAAAAAAATGAATAAAAAATGAAAATAAAGAAGCCTAATTTTCCAAGCAAGTGATGGGCAAGGTGATCCTATAGACTCTTATTCCTTTCCTTAGGCCTTTAGACTTTTCCAATGGGCTGTCTACTCTCTTAGTAGTAATTCAAGGGCTCTTTGAAATTTCTTGCCCTTTGAACGAGTGATCAGCCCAAGACCGGGAGCCACATAACTATGGGCAGCCTCTACAACTCCACAGCTCGCATCGTTGAAGGAGGGTAAAATGATTCATTACTATGTGATTAAGAAACTCTGTTAATTTTGATGTTTATTTTTACAATACTTTGATTGGTGTGTAATCAAAATCTGGTTAATTGCTATATGCTATTAATTTTCAGAATGATGCCAATAAGGAGTGTCGATTGATCAGTAGGTTGAGAAGAATGAATTTGTAGAAGAGAATGTAAATGCAATTTGATATTTTTCTATTACTAATTGGAAATATCAATGCTAGTTGCAAGTATATTTTTTTAAATTTACATTTTATTGATTAAAATGTGATCAAGGAAGTTTAATGTGGAGTTTTATTTTCATACAAAACACGGGTAATGTCAAATTTCAGGAAATAAATCAATGGTTAGTGCTGCTCGTTATCGTAGTCAATTTATTTACAAGGAAAGATAAGTTGTGAAAATTTTCACTTATTGCTAAATTTTTATGTTTAATTTCCTTCAATATTTTAGCATTATTTGTCGATATATTTTATAAATATTTATTATCACAAAATAAATTTTAAAGAATACTAAAGACTACTTCTTCATAAATATAAAAAAAAAAAAAATGAATGGTTGGTAGAAATCTTTTAACAAGAATTTATATTGATTTTTCAGCATGACGTGTGTTTATTAGAATATGATATTTTATATGACAGATAGTATTTCATATTAACTCTGTGCTTGACAAAATTAAGCATATAACATAATAAAACCAGAATTTTGGAAAAGAATCTAAATATTGAACAAGTTTTAAATAGATTCATATAAACAAAAACTATAATTTTATAAGTTCATTTTAATTTTTCATTTGGGTTACATTCAATTTTCAGGAAGATAGGAAGATATGAAGCACATGGAAACATGTTTATTTGTATTTGTAATGCTAATTTTGTTTCATGGTCTTGGCTGATATTCAAAATCTGCCTTAGATGATATCCAAGGGTTGAAAATTCTGGATAAAATTAATTGTGGGTAACAATTAATTAAATAATTAGTTATATAAAAATAATGATAAATTAGTCTTTCAGTTTAATAACAAGCATTCGACGCATCACATGTACATACGCAACATCTTGACGAAGTAACCAGCTTATATGTGTTTATATATCTATGTTCACGAGTGCGCGTGTGTGCATGTAGGTAATGGATAATTTAATTAGTAAAATCTGTTTGAGTTAATAAAAATTAGTATATACAGTTATGTATATGTGTAAATACTAATTAATTTAATTGCACAAATTAATAAAATCTAAAATTATGAATTACCATTTATAAAAAGAAATTTGTGTACATTTATGTATCAAATAAAATTGCAACAGTTAATTCCATTATTTAGTGATAAAGCCAAGAAAAAGTGCAATTTGCCATTATTTAAGTTTTGCATATGAATAGCTTTTTGACCCTAAACACACTTAGCATTTTCAATTGCAAATAGAGGCATCAAAGAATTTTTTAGAGTTAATTTAATATCCTAAGCTTCTGTCTATTTCCTGCCTTCCAAGCAACACCTCAATACCCTAATTAATTTATTAATCAAGTCTAATTAAGTACATCATTTTGTTGTCCTATATGCTCACTTACCTTTGTATTATTATAATCCCCTAGATTTAATTATCATAAGAATAAACTATATATAATGCAACCTTTATTAACCCATGATAAATTTTTTTAAATTACTAGGTCTCCTTTCGGATTTTTTTTTTTTTAAAGTTGAATTTATACTTTGCAAAGATGAAAAGTGGTCCAACATCGTTAAAGGAGATAATTATATGGTTGCTAATCATCATTAGAGATAAATTTAATTAAATTTGTCAATACTTGATAATGTATGTTCTACTCAATGACTAGAGATTGAGCAGTTAGAGTACAAAGGCTATACTACATAATGTACATACACATATAGTAGTATTATTTAATTGCGCAGGATTTGTAGCACCAATATTATTTTCAACCATTGAATAGAGTGATGTTATTACCAACCCTTTAATATTATCTTCTTATAAGTGCACCCTTTTAAATCATTGACAAAATTATAATTATAAATATTTTAATTTTATAAAAATCCTTTTCTTAAATCAAACTCTCACGTTTTTCTTATAATTGAAGCAAAAGGGTAGAATATTTGAACTTGTTCTATTACTTAATAGAGATTTTGAGATCAATTGAATAATCTTATTTATAGTAATAAAAGTAAAACTAGTAATTTCTATTTCACCAATCTTAGTTTACAATAGCAATTGATGGGCATATATATACAAAAGTATTGGGTCTAGTTTTAGGAGGTAATAAACTTAGACAAGTATCATGATTTTAGGGAATGTTTTACCATGATAAAACAATCTAATTAATTCTTGGATTTTTAGTCGTTAGGGGAATTCTGACTTCCTTCTATATCTATATTTTGACTTGCAACTTTGGATACTGAAAATACTTTTAAACTTACCATACATATTGCAAAGTTTGTTTGCAATTTTTCTGTTTACTGACCGGATAATTCTTCCTGCCCTTTTAATAGTTTATCAGCTCCCTTCAAATGAAGCAAAGGCATAGAGTAGATGCCAAGTTTGCTTTTGTAGCAAAAGAATAGAGTTTTGCCGAAAGGGTTTTGTAAAAATGTTGGTCGGTTGAAGTTAAGAAGGTATATACCAAGTTTTAGTGCGCATTGACCACCTTTCTCTCTTATAAAGTGAACATCTAATTCTATATGTTTGGTTTGTGCATGGAAGATTAGATCTTTGCTCATGTGAAGAGCACTCATGTTGTCACAATAAAGGAACGGTGTGTTTGTGAAGAGGAAGTCCAGTGTCATCGAGCAGAATATGGAGCCAGGTTAATTCAGTTACAGTGGTATTCTGCCTTGGCATTGGAACGAGCAATGGTTTGTTACTTTATAGAGGTATATGAAATGCAATTTGCGCCAAGAAAAACACAAAAACCAGTTGTGTTTCGTCTAGTTTCAGGGCATCCTGCCCAATTAGAATCAGAAAAGGTATATAGGTTGTGTAAACTCTGAGCTAAGAAGCATAATTCGTGATCTAAAGAGCCTTTAAGATAGCGAAGAATGCTTTTTACCGCTTGAAAATAAGCTTTTGTCGAGTTTTGAAATAGTTGACATACACAATTGACGACATGAGTGATATCCGGCCTTGTAAAGGTAAGATATTGCAAGCTTCCCATAATTTTTCGGTATTCAGTTGGATTTACTAATTCTTGATCGTCTTTAGTACGGTGAACCTTAACTACTGGTGCAGCAATTAACGTGGCCGTACGCTTGGCTAGGCACGTGCGCACTATGCTTGTTATCTAGGGGTGGTTCTTCGCTGCTTTTACGTGTCAGATTCTTACTTGTTCTTCCTGACTTCTTCACCTTTTCTCCCATTGTTTCTTTCTATGCCTAACTCGCCTCAGATCAGTATTTTCTTGCCTTCTTGCACATAAACACAAAATTCATCAAATAACATCGAAGATTGAGGGTTTATGATTTGAGTCTGAACGCTAATAATTCGTGAGTAAAATACTCACTTATCAACTACTACTAGTGTAGCCAAAGAGGAGCACAAGCATCCTTGCTTTGGCTAACAAGTCCTTTGTGTATCCTGCCTACGACAGAAAAATACCACCATTAAAACTTTTGACTTCAATACCTAAGAAGTAATAGAGTATACCGAGATCTTTTAGAGAAAATTGGATGTTGAGACGCTTGATTATAGACTTGATCAAGTCTTCATTGTTCCTTGTAATAATCACATCATCAACATAAATAAGAATGAGGATTAGAACTTTTTCTGCTTTATAAATAAATACATATATGTTGGCTTCATTGTTATAAAACCCAATATCAAATAATGCTTGAGATAAGCAATCAAACCAAGTTCCAAGAGCTTGTTGGAGACCATAAATTGATTTGTTTAGCTCGAACACATCAAAAGGGAAGCTTGAATCTCAAAACCCGGTGGTTGCTCCATGTAAACTGTTTCTTTGAGATCTCTGTGCAAAAATGCATTTCGTATATCAAGTTGTTTAATGAGCCACTTGAACTGAAAATAAGGGTTAATATAGGTCGTATTGTAGTCAGTTTAACTACAAGATTGAAGGTCTTTTTAAAATCAACATCTTAGACTTATATGAATCCTTTAGCTACCAATCCAGCCTTGAACTTGTCGATAGAGCCATTTTCTTTATATTTGATTGTATAGACCCATTTGGATCTAACGACATTAGTATTGGTAGGGTGAGGAACAAGTATTCATGTGTTATTTTGATGAAGTGTTGCAAGTTCATTTTACATGGCGTTAACCCAAAAGGATGTTTGAGAGCTGACTTTAGTATTTGTGATTCTATTATAGTTGTTTGACGAGCTTGTAATGCTAGTTCAGGATTAGTTTTCAGTTTGTATTAGGTTATCATTGGATGGGTATTTATAGATGGGGCGGTTTCAGGTGTTGGGTTATATGGCATACACAAACCAATAAATAAACTATTTGAAATATTAGGATCATTATGTTGAAATTTTTCTGTGTCAGTAGCATCTGGAAAATCGTTGTCGGCTACAGTTATGTCAATAGACAAATTTGCAGCATTTGCTGGCTCAGTTGTGGGTAGTAGGGTATAGGAAGGATGAGTTTTCAAAATAATTTCATATGCAGGTTGCATGTTGGCAGGATTTACAATTGACTATTGGTGGCATTTTCCAAAATGTTTGTGTCAATTTCTACAAGTTTTGCCACCAGCCAAGGATGTTGTTTGTTTGCAGGTGAATCATCATTTATGAGGATTGGGCTGTCACTTAGTTGTATTTGTAAGTTGTTTGCTTGAATTTGTCTTGGCATTCATTTTTCGCAAAAAGGAAAGGCAGTTAATTCATCCGATTCCTATACAGTAAAAGAGTTTGTTAATTTATCAGCCTAGAGAAATTTATTCTCATAAAACCTACATATCGAAAAAATATATGCAATTAGTTTTAGGATGAAAACATCTATATCCTTTATATAAGAAGACTATAGCCAAAAAAAAAAAAAAACACGTGAATATGTTTTCATTTCAATTTATTCTTGTTGTAATCTCTTAAATAGGAAAAACATCTACATCCTAAAATTTTTATTCCATTAAAATTTGGAGATTTTTTGAAAAGTTTTTTATAAGGATTTTACATCCCAAAACTAAAAGAAGGCATTCTATTAAAAAAATGAGTGGTCGTTTGAAAGGTCTCGACTCAAAGTTTCAAAGGTAGTGAAGCATGTAACATCATTGTGAGTGCTATCTTTGTTATATGTTGATGTTTTTGTTCTACCACTCTATTCTGTTGTGGCGAGTAAGGGCAAGATACTTGTCAAAGAATTTCACATTGCCCTAGATGTGTTGTAAAGATTGCAGATGAGAATTCTCCTCCAACATTACTTTGAAACATTTTAATCTTTTTATCTAATTAAATTTTTTAATATGTTTTTGAAACTTAAGAAAACATAGAAAAAAGTCATATTTTAATTTCAAAGGAAATAGCCATGAAAACCTGATGCAATCATCAATAAATAATGCATATTATTGAAAATTTTGATTGAATTTTATAGAAGCAGGACCTCTTAAGTCGCAATGAATTTTTTACGAAGGAACTCTGAAAGTTTATTAGATAAAGGAAAAGATTGTTTACAGCTTTTGCCTGTTGGCATGAAACACAACAACTTTATTTATTGGTGCATCGAGTAACATTAATTTCTTTATTTGACTTTAAAGCTTGCAGAATTTTCCAAGTCTTTTGTGCCCTAAGCTTGAATCCCCAGTTCCTCCTTTTAATAGCATTTAAAGTAACTCTTTTTTCATCCAGTGTGTACAAGTTCCCTTGTCTATGCCCTTGAGCTCGTATTTTGTTCTCCTTGTTCCTGATAACAAAACTAGCAAAATTAAATTCAACACTACTTTAAGTATCATCAGTTAATTGTCCAATAATAACAAATTCTTTTTCAAATTCAGAACAACTAGAATATTATTAAGTTTAAATTCTCATGTACAGTGTTTATGAAGTTCTACCAATATGAGAAATTTGTAATGCTTGACCATTATCAAGAAATATTTTATTATGTCCTTTGTAAGAAACAACTTGTTCAAGTTTACATGGACTGTTGGTCATGTGTGAAGTAGTCCTTGAATCTACGTAAAAATATGGATCCATTGCATCATTGAGCTTTATAGCTATAAGAGCTTGTGGGGTTTCCTCTTCTTTTAGATACGTAGGTTCATACCTGTCTAACATTCTATAGCACAATGACTAATTTTTCCACAAATTTGACAAATGATACCTATTTTTTGATGATTCCCACTTGTTGTTCTTTTGTTTTGTTGAAGAGGTTGAGTTGATGCTAGTCTGCTAATTTTTATTAGCGTATGATGACCTATTATTTGGAACCTAATTGTTAAAGTTATTTGGAAATCCTCTTCCTTTGTTGTATTGATTTAGTCCTTTACCATAACCATAAAAACGTCTCCCTCGCCGATTTCTTCCTTGTCCTCTTTGTCTAAAGAAAACTTGGTTCACATCTATGGTAGCCTTATCTTCCTCTTTTTGACAATTATGATTTACTTATGATTTTGCAAGGCACGAATAAATTGTTTCATGCTAGGGTAAGGTGGTTTTGTGGGCATGACTGTTTTAAAGTCAACATGTTTTCGACTAAAGCTCTTGCTAATTGAAAGACCATATCATCATCAGATATTGGCTTTCCTATTGTAGCCAAATTGTCACAAGTTCCTTTGAATTGTCAGAGAAAATCTTCTAGCTGGGAAGACCCTTTCTTCAATGAATAAAGGTTGTCTTTTAGCCAAGACTCTTGCCTCCTTTGTAGCAGGAAGCATTTATTCCTCAATTGAAAGCTAAACTTCTCTTGTTGTTTCTCCTCCATTGATCATCGTGAGGACATCTTCCATCATCATTCCTCTCAGCCAAGTCATGAGAAACCATCGTTATCTTTCCAGATTTTGAGTTTTGGTGGAACTTTTGCATTAGAAATATGATGCTTAAGACAAAATATAGTTATTGGCAGAAAGTTTAAGGGAGGTTAGGCATGCACATTGATGAAAGGTTTGAAGAGAATGCTTATGTTCAGTTTGAGAAGTTCATGCCATTGACTCTAATACCATAATAATAAAAGTAATGAAAGGTAGTACCAATCATTTGTATTTCAACAATCTTAATTTATAGTAGCAATTGACGGACATATATATAAAGTATTGTGTCTAGTTTTAGGAGGCAATAAACGCAGACAGGTCTCATTATTTTAGAAATTATTTTACAATGATTAAAATAATCCAATTAATTCTAGGATTTCTAGACGTTAGGGAAATCTTTGTTTTGACTTGCAATTTTGGATATCGGAAATCCCTTTAAAAGTGCCACACTTATTGCCAAGATTAATTGCAATTTTTTTCTCCACTGACTGGATAATTCTTTTTGTTGTTTTGGTAGTTTATGACTATCCACTGTATTTAAAAAATATATATGCTAGAAAGAAGTTTATTTAGAGAACAATTATTTAACAATTAAAGAAATGGGGATTTTTTTTAAAATTATTTATCATGATTTATTTAAAGAAGAGGTTTTTGGGGTGGAGTAGCACTACTCCACTAAATAAATGAATTCTCTAATATGTATAACTAATTTAATACATAATTAAAATATTATAATTAATACACCTATAAAATATAAATTCAACTATTCAAATGAGATTAATTCAATAATTTTTAAATAATATAAAAATTATTTAAAAATTGGGATTCTTAATTCTAGCAGCTTAGTAATTAACACCCATTTAATTATATTTTCAATTATGTAAAATGTGAATAAAGTTTTAATTTTGAACTTTTTTTTTTTACTTTTTTTCACTATTACCTCAATCTTCTTTTAAAAAGAAAATAAAATATGCTAGTACTATTAATATATATATATAATAAATAACGATAAATAATTTTTTTTATCTCCTTATCTCAATCGTTACAAATGTATAAATCTACTGATTTATAAATGATGTAAGAATATTTAGAGACTGTTGAGTCATCACACACACAAATACATAAACACACACATATGTATATATGGAAAGATTAGGGGTCATTTTTAATACAAATTTTTATATCATTTGATTTAATTTTTTTGTTAGCCAAAAAGTTTTTTTAATGAAAAAAAAACTCTTTCCTAATTTTTGTATGTCATTTGATTGATATTGGAAAATGATCTTTGAAAATTAAAAAAATTATTTTATTTCTATTAAAAAAAGGCCTAAAATTTAGTTTTTTAACAATAAAACTTTTTATTTTTTTGAAAAAAATAAAATTATTTAAAATACTCTTACTTTATGTTTAAAAATTTTATGTTTTTTAAATAAAATATTAAAAATTTGTTTATTATTACTCAAATTCTCTTAAAATTTATTTGTGACAACCAAATAATTAATAAATTTTTATTAAAAATTTTATTTATAAAAGCTTTATAAAAAAAAATTTACTCTAAAAAATTTTATTTAAAAAATTATACCAAACAGATAGATTAATGCATCATAATTAAATATATATATTTGGTTCAATTTCAACCGGTGAATATACTTAAATCTAACGGTTTATAAATGATATAAAAATTTGTATAAAAAAAAAAGTCTCTAATCTTTTCCCATATATATATATATACATATATATAGAACCAAGCTTATATTTTCACAAATACGTTTATACTCAGTAAACTGTTAGATTATGCACTCTTAACTATTAAAATTGAATATGATATATGAATTAATTATACGTATTATATTCAATCCCAACTGTTAGAAATATATAAACCCAATAATCTATAAATGAGATATATATATATATATTATTTTTAAATGAATGATATATTAATTGGGATAATATAAGTCGGCATGCACGCAGTTTTCATTCGTTATGCATTTAAGGCTCCGTTTTCGTTTTGGTTTGAGAATTAATATTTAAGGCCGCGTTAATAATTAACACCAGCGTCATAAATTAATATACTCATTAACTCCTTTACCTGAATGTCCAATGAAATATTAATTAAGTACGTGAATCACAATATTAGGCCCATGTACTCAGGCAACGAACCAAACCAACTTTTCTCCAATTCTAAACTAATACTTTTGAAAAAGATCAATTAGCTTCTCAATTAATGTCAAATGGGAATTAGTTAATGTAATATTAACTACTCACAAAGCCCAAGCTTCCAAATTTGAAGGTGTTGGTTGTTGTTTATTTTTAATTAATTAATAATTTGTATTATTATTGAAATTTTATTCATTATTGTTATTAATATTATTATTATGGTTGTTTTAATGATAATAATTAAAAATTAAACATAAAAATTGAAGATTTGAAGATAAGAATTAAGAAGGGAAATTCTCATCTTCTATCTCTCCAAAGAAAAAGTGGAATTAAAAAAACTCACTAAATATTTAATTAATTAACTAATAGAAAATTTAAAAAATGAGGGCACTTAAGTAAATGTATCATTTGAGTTAGACTAATTGTTAAAGGGAGGTTTTTTTATACATTATCCAAAACTTTTATTCAATTAATACAATTCCAAAACTCAGGGGAGGAATTTGATAGTAACCCTTTCACTTTTAATTTTTGTATGTAGATATTCATGTTTTGATAAAATTAAAAAGAAACTCTTTATATAACAAATATTTATGGAAAAAAATATTGTACAATAAATATATTAAAGTTTAAAGGTTTGCATCTTTTAACAATATTTTATATAAATATTATTAAAAGAAAAATGGATATACAAGTTACAGATTTAGCCTATTAAACTCATTAATCTAAATAATTTAAAAAAATATATATATATTAAACTCTCAATTTATTAAAACTAAATAACTAACAATTATACGCCTCATACAATAATAATAGTAATATATTTATATAAAATATATTAATAAAATAAAATAATTTATTCACATGGATAATATAATATTCTTAATATATGATAAATTTATTTTTTTTTATAATATATTTTATTGTACGATAAATACATTATAAAATAAATAAATTTATTAATAAATTTCTAGTAAATAATTAATATTGTGTTATAAATATACTATAAAATAAATAAATTTATTAATAAATTTTCTAGTATATAATTAATATTGTGTTATAAATATACTATAAAATAAATAAATTTATATTGTACTTTTAAATATGTTATAAAATAAATTCTTATTATTATTATTTTAATTTATAATTTAAAAATATTTTTTAACTAATTATTAAAGGGAAGTATAATTATTATGTTTAATAAATTAAGACTTTAAATATTTCTAAAATTATTGAAATCAGTCATTCATAGGTGGAATTTGAAGGATCTATATCTCTTTTTTTTTCTTTTAAAATATCAATTTTAATGGCATACAAATATTAATTGATTGGCAGTTGAGAATTCTTACATATATTAATTCAAAAAGTGGTTGAGGCTTTACTCTTTGACAATAGGACAAAATTAAGAATTGAAGAAGTAAACCACGAAATTTAATAGTCATCATGTGTATATATTTATATATTTAGATAATGATGGGTGGAAGTGGGAAGTCTTATTTAATTTTGTCTTTTTGGTTTATTTTAAGCACCAAAAAATTTCTCATTATGTTAGCAATTAATAGGGATAATCTTATAAGCTCCAATGCCCATCAAAACCAAATCTAGGGCTACACATGCATATATAGTATAAATTATTATTAAACACAAAGAGGCAAAACGGAAAAAGCAAGACTCACATAAAATGTAGTACATTACATGCATGTATTTGATTGCATTGGATTATTTATTTAATTAATATTCCAAAGGCAATTAACCCAATAAATAATACTAATATTAAAGAAAATTATACCCTATGAAGAGTGTCTACGTATATGTATTTGTGTTTTTAAAATCTTAATTACGGTTTGTGATACATATATGTATTTGAATCTTAAAATTTTTCATTTAAGAGTATGTTTGTACTTTTATTTCAAGTATGAATGGATTTGAAATTTGAATGATTTTGACTAATTAATAATTTTATTTTTTATATTTATCTCATGTGAATATAAAATATCTAAAAATTAGTAATTTTACCTATCATATGCTTATAAATAATTAAGATAAATTTTATATATTAGAAAATAAATAAAAACTTATAAGGGTATTTGAGTTAAATACAATTAGAAAATTTATTCACATTTCAAATTTAGCATTATTTTATTCAAACTTGATCATTAACTTTTAGTATTAAATTAGAAAATAAACACTTTAAAATATTTGAGTGATTAAAACTAAAATATATTCAGAGTAGATTAAGGACATTTTTTTTTTAAGTATGAATAAAATTATTCAGTCTTTAAGAGCCCTTTGTTTTTTAACTTAATATTTGTTAAAAATATTTGAACTTAATTAAGTTAAAAACTTTAAATTAAATCTAAAATTAATAAATGTTTGAATAATTTAAATATTTTATTTGTCAATAATGGCCCTCATTTATTATTTAATATTTATATATATTAATACTTTAATATATTAATTCAAGATTTTTTAGGAAAATATGTCGATATAGTAATTTCAAATTTTTTTATTTTTATAGAAACAAACATTTTAATATTTATATTCAAATATTTAAAAAAAATAAACATATCAATCAAATTCAAATTTTAGTCATGTCTACACTCTAAATTAAAAGAAAAACAAACACTACCTACCAGACGTAAAAATTGATTTGTCATATATTAATTTGAACTAATTTACAATTTCTAATTACTTGAAATACTAATTAGCATATAATATGAGTTGATGTGTTCATAACGTACGCTGAGTTTTCACATTGTTAACGTCAAAATCTTTAGGTATAAATTAAATAATATCGTATTATTCTTTTGAAATTGTTAAGATAGTTAGTAATGGAATAAGAAATTGATGTATACTTATATAGCTAGCTATGTAGTCCTAGTAAATCATAATTGTATTCTAGAAAATTAGGCAATAAAATACATATATATATATCAAAATTAATATTAAAGTTTTATTATAATTCCATTAATTAATTGTTATAATTGAAGGAAGGTATGGCATGCATGCATTCAATCAATTAATATTAATTTTCTTTATACATGAATGTTCACACTTTGTGATATATATGAAGACAAGTCGATCATCAGCTGCTCTTTTAATTTAATTAATTAATTCTTGAATTTAATTTTTAATTAATTAAAATTAATAGATGTTTCCACGCGTGGGGCCTTTTTAAGGCCTGATGAATAGCTGATAGTGCAAGCAAAGCAACAAGTACACCTAGTTTTCTTTTCATGTATATAAAGAGAAAATTACGTATCAACCCCTAAAGATTTATAAAAAGAAAATACTAATTTTAAAAATATTTATATAGACCCTGTTTGTTAAGAAAATTTTCTAGTTCAAATAGTATATATTTTTTTAACAATTACTATAATATATTCTTCTAATCATAATTAACTGATGAGGGTCTGCATAAGAATTTTTAAAATTTGAAAAATTAAAGTATATAATTAGCCAAATTTTAAGGATATATATATATATGTAAGGAAGTATTAGTTGCTCTTTAATTTTATACTATTTTTTATATCATTTAATTATTGAATTTAATTATTGAATCTAAATATTTTGAAAAGTTTAAATTAAATCTAATACAAAAAATTAATGTATTTTAATTAATACAATTATAATCTAAACCATTAAATATACTTAAATCTTAAAAATAATATATGTGTAAAATTAAGAGATTACTAATTCGTCCACGAAAATAAAGTTAAGATTGCATATAATATGCACATTTCTTATGTAGTATTAATTATGTATTATTTACATGCACTAGATTTAATTTCAATAATTGTAAATGTTTAAATCTAATAGTTTATAAATTATGTAAGAAACTGTGTAAAATTAAAAAACAGTTGATTTGTGCTTGCATATATATAGGGGACAATCAGCAGGTTTTTAACTTTACACAATTTATTACATTATTTATATACCATTAGATTTAAGTAATGCATAATAAACACAATATAATTATTGTACATACAAAATGTATTGTTGAAATATCTAAATCCAATATATATATATATATATATAGGGACAAATCAGTAACTGCATATTTTTACACATTTATTTATACTCATTTACAAATTATTAGATTTATATAGTTCAAATACTTGAAATTGAATTTGATACGTATATTAATTATATTATATTAATTAAATTAATTATATGTATCTAATTAAATCTCAATTATTAAAAATATATAGATACAACTATATAAAATAAGTATAAAAATACGGAGTGGTTGATCATATATCTATATATATATATATATATATATATATACACACAAAATGCTAACATTAAACTCTTCCTACCTTCCAATTTTGTACGTAATATCTAGAAGCTGTCTCTCTCTCTCTGCTTTAATAAATGTACCGTTAGGACTATTGATTCATTCAACCTTCCTCACCCTATTCTCTTTCTCCCTAATTAATTAATCTGCAATTAGTTAATATTATATATATATATGCGCTATGCTATGCTATGCTATTCTATGCTATCCAGTTGGTATTGCTTCACTTGCAAAATTCACCATCAAAAGTACTCCCCATCTTTTCTTTTTATATTTCTCTAAATTTATATCCTTGTCTTTTGTAAACCTCTTCACTTCATCAACACTTTCCCACAGAATCCAATGGTCCCTTATCACCAGTTAACCCTATTTGTAACAACATCGATCTTATTCAACGGTGTAGATTAAGCAGCAGCTTATACAGCTAGAAAGAGATCATAGAGTTATGAATAGTTCAAGCCTGCAGCAGGAGAGGAAGAAGGAGGAGGAGGAGGAGGAGGAGGAGGAGGAGGAGAAGGAGAAGTTCTCCTGTAAAAAAATGGTGAGATACAAGGAATGCCTGAAGAACCATGCAGCAGCTATCGGCGGCAACGCTACAGATGGGTGCGGCGAGTTCATGCCTGGTGGAGAACACGGCACCATTGAAGCCCTAAAATGCTCTGCCTGCAACTGCCATAGAAACTTTCACAGAAAAGAGGTGGAATGTGATTCATCATCTCATTTCCAATGCAGGTTTATTTTCAGTCCTTATCATCATCAGATTCAGAACCCTCCTGATCATCATCAACATCAGGTGGTCTCCGGGAGAAGCGGCTCCGTCCGTTCAGAGTCTGACGAGAAGGAAGATGGTGGAGGAGCTGCTGCAGTAGCAAAGGCCGGTGAGAGGAGCGTGAGGAAGAGATTCAGGACCAAGTTTACGCAAGAGCAGAAGGAGAAGATGATGAAGTTCGCAGACAAAGCTGAGTGGAGAATACAGAAGCTTGAAGAATCAGTGGTGCAGCAGTTTTGCCAAGAGATTGGGATCAAAAGGAGAGTGCTCAAGGTTTGGATGCACAATAATAAACACAATTTGGCCAAGAAAAACAACTTTAATTAATTAATTAATATTAATTACAAGTATGAAGCACTATTTTCTTTCGGGTTTTTTATAATTTTCTTCTAGTTTAAATATGTAATGGACTGGATATATATGAGGAGTTCAGTACTTGTTCATGCTTAATTTTGCAGTCTAGTGAATGATTTTGTTAAACTGAGATACTTCTTATTCATGTGTTTCCTCCTTGCAGTTATTATAATTAGAAAAATATATAATAATTCCAGTATGTATCTATCTTTTTTTTTAATTACTCATATTATAAATTAGATATTTAATAAAATTTTCTTAATATTCTTGTGTGACATACCCCGATGTTTACTCATATATAGCTTTTGTGAATATCTAATTTTTAAAACCTTTAGTTTTAGGTCATTCATAAAGTTTGATCAAATAACCACTTCAATTCTAATAATTTTAAAAATATTTAAAAACTCATCCATTAATTTAATTTATAAATTATGAATTTAAAAAGATAAAAATAAAAATAATACAGTACATTAATTAATTTTTAAAATGATTATCTATAATTGAAAGGACATTATGATAATTGTCATAGAAAAATTACTAAATCATTTAAACTAATAAAAATTTTTAAACATGTGTATTTTTGAAATCAGAAATTAAAACACTCATTTTGTTCATCCAATATTTAAGGGTATATGTGTTGTTTTAAAAATAATTAATTGCTGTATTTTTATAATTAAATATAAGTATAATAATTTTAAAATATATTCCTAGTTAGTTAGGACATAAAATTTTCAAAGACATACAATTATATAATTAAAAGTAATTACTGTAAACTTTGTATTAAAAAGAAGAAATACATGCCTTTGTAATAGAGAATATGTTTTCAAATGATTAATGATTGCCTTTTAGGTTGTAGCATATAAGAGACTCTATGAGAATTTTGTGTAATGATTAGTACTAACCATAATGCAACATAATTAGGCTATGAAATCTAAGTGGCATATATTTTATAATTTATATTGTGTTTAATGAACAACATCTCCATACTATGAGAATTATAGTATTTCTTATAATTATTCTTGTCTATAAAAGCTCTTTTGTTTTATTCAACACATTGGTACTCTTGTATAGTGTTAGGTATAAAAATTATTTATATAAATTATAAGATATAATCTGCTACATATAAGTCTCTTGGGTATATTTAAAGTGGTTTGGGGTAGACTTAATGTTCTCAAAAATCAACTGACGATAAGAAATAAGAGTTTGGTATTTTGTGAGTGAGATTTTTTACTCTTATAAAAAATTTAATAAAAAAAAATTAGTAGACATAAAATAACATGGCATTGTTTGTATAATTATTATATAATTAGAACTAACAATTTTTTATACGAACTGTTGACTGATCAACATGAATATGACATAAAGTTAGTTGATTCGGGTTAACTTAAAATGATACAATTAATAAATAGATGATAATAGTATGATATAATTAATAATTGAGTCGAGTTCAATTTTATAGATAATTACACATGAATTATTTATAATACAATTAATTATTTAAATAATCATTTAATACTAATTTATTTATAATTCAATATATTTATTTTATATCTTTTAACATTTTAAAATGTATTCTATATTATATAAATAAAATTTATTAGCATTTGTGTAAATAATATTATAAATATTTTAGAATATATATTAAAATATATAAAAATTATGTTAAACACATGACACGATAATTAAATAAATTGGATTAAAATTTTAATTCTTGACACCATTATTAAATGAGTCAAATTCCAATTACTTAAAATATACTATATTTTATTTAACACGATATCAATATGACATTTTAACTCAAATTGTCACCTTTATATATAATTCATTTGGTTATTTTTATTAATTATATTAAAATTTTTATTCAATTGATAATGTAATAGTGTCATATTATATCAGTCAGTATATAATAATTTGTATAAAAATAAAAAATTTTAATATGTCCCAATCCATATTATGAGAATTTGAGATAATATACTTAATAGATTTATTTTTCTCAAATAATCATAGCCAGTAAATCATTTTTAGTATAGGAATTTGATGAGCTATTGTTATTTTAGTTGGTGATTGGAGAGGAAAAAAAGTTTTTACAAATTATTTTTAACAAACTATTTTTTTCAAGTAGAGCTAAGGCTTAAATTTTTCTATTTTTCATATATTTATGGATTATTAACTAATATTTAAAAAAAATTATAGAGATATTTCTAAAGTTATTATTATTTTTAGTAAAATCTCTTTATAAAAAAGTATTTGTTTTTATTACAAAATCATTAATATTTGATTTTGCTTTTCACATTAATTTATGAAATTTATCCAAAAATCATCAATATTTGTGTTTACAAAGTAAATTTTAATAGAGTTTATAGAAAACTCTATATTAATTATTGTTTAGAATTTTGAGTTAGGAATACTAGTTTAATATGATTAGAAGTTATTTAATACAATTTATAAATAATATATTAAATACATACTCTAGCTTTGTACGGTGAACCCATAAAATTAAACTTATGAGCCTAACGGTTTAATTATTCTTAATATATATATTCCTTTTTAAAATTTTTAATATTCGGATTTAGATCCAATCAATTGAAACCGAACTCACATTATCGGAATTTAGATACAACATTAAGAAAAAATATCTTATTAACAAAAAAAAAGAAAAAAAAATCAACCTTTGTAAGTTTTTAATATTAATAACATAACTTGATTGATCAATTTTTAATATTTAGATTCTAGTCAAATTGATCAAAATCTAACTAGAATTTCTATCTAGTACTAAGGTTTCAAACATTATTTCTAAAGAAAATATATTAATAACGGTATTTAAATTTTTAATATTTAGGTTCAACTTAGGTCAATATTTTAAATTTCACCCAAATTTGGATAAAGCATCGAGAATAAAAGTTTAAAATTAATAATAAAAAGAGTAATTGTATATGTATAGACACAATATTAGGAAATAATCACTAATAAAAAAAATTAGAGAAGTCAGTGACCAATATTTCTTCATTGAGTATAAACAAAATTTGAATCCCAAATTTTTTTTTTATTTATCATTTGAAAATATTTTATCAATTGAAAACAAGGAGTGGCAATTTGAATTAATATGTCATATTTGTGTCATATCAAATAAAGAAGTAGCATATTTAAAGTTAGCTCGAATCTGACTCAATTAATAATCGTGTTAAGAATTAAAACTCTAATTTAATTCATTTATTAAACAAGTTACTCATATAATAATTGTGTCACTCGTTCAACTTATTTAATTTTTTTATATATTTTAATATATATTCTATAATGTTTATAATATTACTTACAAAATGCTAATAAATTTTATTCTAGTAAGTATTAAATACTTTTTAAAATATTAAATGTGTAATTAAAAACTTTTAAAATGTGAAAAATATAAATAAATATATATTAAATTATAAATGAGTTAGCGTAAAATAATTATTTAAATTATTAATCATGTAATACACTAGTTCACCTGTTAAAACCCTTAAATTCGAACTTGCAACTCCATTCCTTATTCGTTGACAAGTCGTATAAAAAATTATCAGCCATATATATATATATATGACATAAAAACATTATACAATTGTTTGAAAATTGAATGATAAACAACAAAAATTCTATAATAAAAAATTAAAAAGGCAGTATGAATGCATGTGCTAAAAGAAACAATCTTTTTCCTTTTTGTTTTTCAAAATGACCGAATACATATGAAATTTATTTAATTGAGGAATTGATATATATATATATATATATATATAATTAGCTTAGGTTACCAACTTAAAAGGTTAATTAATTAAATAGATGAAATTAGTTAGGGTTTAAAATTATGATAGAAACTTAATCATACACACTAATTGATGTTTCCATGATCCTTCTTTGATTTGCTAATTAAATTAAAATATAATTGTCATTGATTCCTATAATTATTTAATTAATTATTTATTTTTTATGCGGCTACGTATTCTTAAATCTATAGCTTACAATCATGCTAATTAACACCAACAACATTCAATAAATATTGATTGATAATATTATATGGCAAATGGTATAATAACATTTGCATACCTAAATGTTTGCAAAATAATAAGTCAGGGCATGTTTGCTCAAATTTAACAATTTAATTCCTACTTTTTGTTCTCTCACCTTACTTTTAACAATTTACGACTAGAGCTTACAAATAAACTAGATCGATTTAGAGTGGCATAATTTTAATACAAGAAATATTGAGTTAAAACTGTGTATAAGTTCTCGTAAACTTTAATTGAGTTAATAATTAAGGTATGAAAACTCAATGAGGTAGTACGTAAGTTGATAAAAAAGAAAAATTATTAATTAAAACATTTTAAAATTTTAAAAAAGTAATTATATAGATCGTAATAGTTGTATAAAAATTAATTTTAATAATATTTCGATAATTTTAATTAATTAAAAAATTTTAAGAAAATATTTAAAAATTTAAAATAAAAAAAGTTTATAACTTAGCACGGATTTAATGGATTTATAAACTAACTCGGGTCTAGATTTTAAAAGTTAGATACAACAAAAAGTAGGAACGACTTTGAATTTATGGTGGGTTTAACAGGACATGATAATCAATATTTGGTATATCTATATATTATTGTATTACAGTATTAGGGAATAAAATATTGAAATTAGGTAAATAATATCTTGATTTGTTATTTTCTCAAACTTTAAAGACGAGAATGCTATTATCCCTTTAGCAAATTAAGCAAATTAAGCAAATTAAACACTCTTGAGACTTGGATGCTCATTGAACATGGAGATTAGTGATAATGGGTTTTGATTACAAGTCTATCTTTCTTATCTTTCTTAATTAAATGGAATAAATAATTAAAAGCAAATTAATGAAAGCGTGTCCATTATGCGGCGCCGTATAACATAATTACAAACCATGGAGGGCCAGTAAGCAAAATTAACAACATATGCATATGAGAGAATTATTGCTCTCTTAAAAAAATTACCAAAATAAAAAAAAATTTGAAAACATTAATTAAAAAGTCAAAATTTTTAAGTGACCCAGACCTTGTTTGGGTAGTGAGAACGCATGCCCTCTCTTTGGAGGACATATATTCGAGTCCTCCTAAATATAGGACTCCATATAAAGTGAGTTTGATTTCACACACACACACACACACACATATATATATATATATATATATATATATATACATATATATCTCTGCAACTGCATGCATTTAAATTTTTAGAAAGGCTCTAATTGTAATTTTATTATAGGCATCTAATTCCCAAAAGAACTCCAATTATAATGTTAATAAATCTATCTGTAGTTAAAAAATGTAATGTATAAAAGGGGAAGATTAAGTATAATTTAAGGATCATTTAATTAAAATTAAAATTACTAAAAAAATAAAAGTAAATAAATATTAGACATAATATAAGAGAAATTATAACTAGACGCCACAAATTTTCTCTTATACTCAAAGAGACCTCCATGTAATTCAAAATAACCAGCAGGATTTCGTCTAATAGTGCTTACCATTAATTTCATTATACAATTAACTTAAGAGTTAAGTAGTGTTTATTTTTTCTATTTGAAGCCTAAAAATTATTAAAATCTGAATTTAACTAAAATTTAAATTTAATTAATATGCTTATTTTTTTATTTTAAACTTTTGAATATAAATATTAAATTATTTTTTACAAAAATAAAAAATCTAAAACTGGTATGTTGACATATATATCTTGAAAAATTTAAAACTGTTAGGTTAAATTGTTGACATATATAAATGTTAAGTAATAAATTATGGTATTATTGATAAATAAAATATTTAAATTATTCAGACATTTAGTTATTCAGATTAAAATTAAAGTTTTTAATTTAATTATATTCAGATATTTTTAACAAGTTTTCAGATATAAATTACAAAATAAAAAACAACTATTAAATATTTAAATAAAATTATTCAAACTTAAGTCCTTAGTTTGTTATTTTTTAACTTTTAAGTAAATTTGATCGAGGGTGAATTTATTCAAACCTTAAAATTTATATGAGCACTTATATTTTAATAAAAAACTTATTAAAAAATTAAAAACAAAATATTAAATTTTATGAGACAAGAGTTGGAGGTAATATAATCTCCTATTTATTTCCATCATGAAAAACGAAATATTAGTAAACTACAGGAAAATAATTAATGAGTTGAAAAGAGAACATGATAAAACTATAAAACAATTTATCAATTATGTTTATTTTAATTTTTTTATTTGTGTTTTGTGAATTTTTTCAATAATTTAAATTTTCTATTTTAAAATAAAAATATTGTGGTATAATAAATATTTTTAAGGGTGTATAAAAAAATTAAGACGCATAATGCACAAATTTTAACTAAAGGTTATTTAGCTATTTTATTAAGGTATATAAAGTAAATATTAATTTTTAACTTTTTTTAGATGATTGTATGATTAAGGGTTGCAGACCAAGCCCAGGCCCAGACTTTACATTTGAAGCTTCGGGCTGGATCAAGCCTAAAAGCCCGGAAATAGAAGAGAGATAATAATGTGTTCATCGCT
The DNA here is from genome assembly GCA_022749755.1 of Azadirachta indica. NCBI lineage: Eukaryota > Viridiplantae > Streptophyta > Magnoliopsida > Sapindales > Meliaceae > Azadirachta > Azadirachta indica. The sequence goes on along the minus strand of CM040447.1, from coordinate 9,500,954 downwards.
AATGTTTAAAACATAACAAATTTAGATATTGATTTCTGAAATTATCAAATTAATCCTAAATATCTGGGACTAAAATGAGATATTTATCCAAATAAAGTTTCTTTGTAATTCAATTAATATTCAGGAATTTGTTTAATATTATGCCATCCCCAGCTTTCATCCTTACAAAATGCAACACCCATTCTGAAAGTGCCGATGTGAAAGCGGCCCAGCCCGGCCCTGAACGGATCATGACCTGACCTACACCAAAATTGGGGCTCCAACATTCATAAATCCAGGTCCAGAGTAAATCTTAGGAGGTTAATAGACCTACTTTTTAACTAATTTTGCTAATTAAGTTTGTTCTCATTTAATTTGGATTTTCGACATTTTTATCTTAATATTAAAAATTTATTAAATTTTTTTAAACTAAAAAATCTTAATAACTTTATTATATTTTTCTCAAAATTATTTGTTCACTTCCCTAATAATGTAAAACCTAACACTTGTACATCCATGACCAAATAAAACCTAATATTATTTTTCTTATTTTAGAAGATAGATATTTATTCTTTTTAAAGATTATATGTAAGTATTTATTTGATAAATTTTTGCTTGACCCAATTTAACTTGTTCAAATTAAAAATAAAATTTTAAAATTATTTTTTATCAAGAATTCTCGCAAATTATTAAAAAAAATACAATCTTATAAATTACAATAAAAAATTTATAGTAACATAGTTTTACATTATTATATACGAGTGCATAATGAAGTTGGGAAGGAGAAAAAAAAGGATGTTGAGGGAAATAATTTAATTGAGTATGTATGTATGTATACCTTATATTTTTATATATTAGATATGTAATTTTATATACAATAAAATAATTTAATGTTTATAATATTATTATATTATATTTTTTGGATTGAGGATTTTGGTGGATTAATAATATAAATTTATAATCTAATCTCTCATAAGTGGATTTCAAATTTTTCAGTTTAATCCAATTCCTAATCTATCAAATCCATTAAAAAGTAGATAAAATCGGATTGAATTACACAAATTAATTGAATTAAATTAGCTGTTAAAGTCCGATAAATAATTAAGAAGATTGGGCCAAAGGGCCCGGACTTCACATTTGAAGCTTCTTGCGAGCCTAACCTGAATGCTTTAAAAGTGAAGGAAAACAATAATGTATTCATTCATAATTTTTATAAAATAATAAGACAATAGTTTATAAATTTTAGCAAATTAATCCTCAACACTCGGATTAAAATGAAATTTATATTAAAATTAACATATTGAGATATGTTTAATATTAGTGTTTTACAATGAAGCACCCAACTTTGAAAGTTTAGATGTGAACTCAAATTCTGTCTACTTGAGTCGTAACTTGATTTAAATATTAAAAAAAAACAGAGTTTTGACTTTCAATAAATTTGATTCAAATACAAAGTTGTGCCTTTCCTTCAAAGTAAATTTTAGGATGTTAATAGACCTATTTTTTAACTTATTTTCAAATATATATACAATGGTTTTGTAAATTATTTTAACTTAAAATATTTGAACAACTTTATTAAATTTTTCTCATAATGATTCCTACCTAATTTATTTGTTTATATCCTAGGCTCCTAGCAATATAAAACCAAATAATTTTTTTTTTCTTGAAAGATAGATATTTATTTTTTTTAAAGATATTTATAAGTATTTATTTGATAAACCTTCTCTTGACCCAATTTAACTCGTTCAAAATAAATTAAAATTTTAAATTGTATTTTTTTATCTAGAATTCTCACAAATTATTAAAAAAAAAAGAAAATTCAAAAATTACAATAAAAAATTTACATTAACATAGTATTATATTAATATGTAAGGGTGCATAATATTTTGTTTATATATATTCTAAAAATTTATTATTTAATATTTAATATTTATAATTGGCACAAAGATAAAATTGTTAGTTTTTAGTTTTCAAAAAATAAAATATAAAGAAAAGTATGTTAATCATATTCCAATAGCCAAATCTATTGATTAGTCAACATAAAAATATATTATATTAAAAGAATAAGTTGTGGCCTACATTATTTAGAAGTTAAGTGTGGATGAACTTACATTGTATTAATATTCAATTTTCTACTAATTAAATCAATTTACATACAATTGTGTTTAATAATAATAATTCTTATCTTTTATGATGTGATTTTTTCATCATTCTTCAATTATTTATTTATTTACTTATCTGTTCGTTTTCTCGAGGTTTTTTTTATTGAATGAGGATGCACGGTGAACTTAAGGTTTCGTTTGGTATTGAAATATAGATCCCACTTAAAGTTGATGCTACTTGCTTTCAAAGTCTTGTAGAAGTACAACAATACCAAACGAAACCTAAATGGGACAAAGACTGGTGAAATTTTATTATATCTACCTATTGCAGATAAAAGAGAAGCCGTGGTTTCAAGGCCTTGGAAGAAAGAAAAAGCTTCAGCACTTGATTGGAACCAGAGAAATCTAATATATCAACACTTGATTTGCTTAAGCAAGACTTTGAAAAGGAAAGATGAAATGGGAAGAGTGACGGTGAAGAAAGGGAGGTCGGATCTATTAGTGACATGTGAAGAACTCCGGCAAAGACTTCCCGGAAAGATTGAAGGCCAAAAATTGGAGGAAGTGAAGGACTCTGAGATGATAGCAAAGAAGCATTCATGGAGAACGGCTTCCAGTAGACCTACAGGAATGAAGATTCACGACAAGCCAAGACTGTTGAAACAGAGCATATGGAAGGAGGAAAAAGAGATGCAAGAAGAATGTCAAGAAATGGAATGAAAGGATTGAAACCAGAGAGAAGATGAAAGCCAAGAAAAAACAGAAGAGGTCAGAAATGGAAGGTTTTCCTAATGAGAATACAGTTTAAGGTGCATTACCCTGGAGTTGAAGGCAAGAAATAGTGTTCAAAATCTGTGGCACTATTGAATGGTTTGGATTAAATCTGATATTTATGATTAATGCACTGTAACTAGAGAGATACAACCTCAACTAACCTAACAAAACTATAAAATGATTGCAACAAAATAAGTAGTTATATTTGGTAATGAAATGTAGATTTATCATTTTCTATTCACATAGCGCTTTTCTTGATCACAATCAATGCAAAAGGCAAGAAAGAGTAGGAAAGAAGTTGAGAGGAAGGAAAGAAAACAATTGAATTCCAGGACACCCATTTATACAAACATTTTGGTTTTTGGTTAAGTTGATACAGCTGATTTGGACTAACCTGCCTACGCCTCTGTGCAAGAACAGCAGAAAGATTGCACTTGTAGATACAGAATCGTACTCTTCTTCAGTGGGTTCATCTACTGTTTTCACTCATATGTAAGACTAAAACTCCGTGTCAAAGCAAGCTACCATGATCTTGGAAACCATGGCCCTTGCAAATGGGATGTAGCTCAAGCTATACCTACAAATCAAAAGAAGCACAACAAGTGAGTAAACAGGTAAAGGTGAAGAATTGACACAAGACAAGAACCATCTAAGTGATATCAATGTTTCATGAGCAATACAAAATCATTCTAGGATACTAAGATCTTATCATTATTCGAGTACAACTTTCACTCGACATGAACCCTGAGAACAAGGTAAGGTTCAATGAAAAAATCTACGCCAGAATCCAATAAAACGCTTTATGTGAGAGATCAAAAATCAATACAAAAGCAACCCTGCCCATGGAACTCATAGACATCAATAGAACAGCAAAGAACAAACAAGATGACAGAGGTCTGGTCCTTACATAAGTATTATAAAAATAAAATTAACAAAGGTACCCATATTGCTACCCTGCAGCCTTTTTCTTTCCAGTTTTTAGATTTCTCTTAATTTTTTTCGGTTAAATTGTTTTCAAGCCATTGGATAATAATTGGTCCAGATTTTATTTAGCTTCGGACAACCACACCTTAGAAAGTCCCTATACGGAAATACATTCATACGCATAAATAATTAATACACAATGGGGATAGCATAGGTAAGTTGTAATTTGTATAAAATAAAATGCACTATCGAACATAGACATAAAATTTTAGCAGATGGACCTCATTTCTCAATGATTTTCTCACTGTGGACTCAATAGGGACAAAGTTACATCGGTCAAATTTGCATGTTCAAAATTCCAAAGAAAATGAAATACAATCAATTAAAACATGTGAAGGTCCGTAATTCACTGTGCTATGAATGAGAATACGAAGAAGATGTGCATAATTGAAAGAGTATGAAAGTGATTTAGGATACCAAATTAGCGCTCCAAACTCTAAAATTAAGGCCAAAAGTGTTAGTAACTTGTTATGAACCTGCTCAATGCAATCAATGAAAGATCAGCTTCAATACACAACCTCCGGAGTCTATAATGTTCATTGAAATTCAATTAAAAAGAGAAATGAAGTAGAAACAGCAAGAAAGCACAACTTACATAGAGAGCACAAAACAGGGCAATAATCATACTTGCAAGATATATAGCTGTTGCATATATACGAACAGGATCAAGCATCATTGTCACCTGCCGTTTTGGGCCTATGAGGAATGCTGTGCTGCCATTGAAAAAGAATGGAAGAGAAAAAAAAAAAAAAGAGAAGAAAACAGAGAAACAACTTAGAATATGTGAAAAAATGAGGTCAGTAAGCAAGAGTCACAAAAAAGGAGCACAGAAAATTTATACATTGTCCATTAACTTGAGAAATTATCAGACTTGTAAATAAAATTGCTATGTTAAATAAGGAGGGAAGAAACCGGCATTTTGAGTCAGGTTCACAAAATACAAACTTGTCATGTAATTTTAACCCAGAAGAAACTAATTTAATTAAGGAACACTATAGCTAAGATAAAAGCGATGAGGAGAAATTTATCATGAGGAAGCTAGTAATGACGGAAAGTGGAGTCAGATGGAAGCGAAGACTAAATATAGATAGACAGAAATATGAAATGCACACCAAACAGATTGCTTGGCAACCTTGATGATGCTAAAATACAGCTTTTATAATTGATAAACCACTTTCTGTTCCAACTTCTAAACCACCTGATGTAGGAGAGAAAAGAAAAGAAAGAAGAGAGAAATAGAAAGGGAGGAGAAATCAGAGTTGAGAGGGAATAGAAAGTGAAATCATTATACTTTATAGTTTGACGCCTATGCCTAACATAAGTATGTAGATCTCTAATGGGATAAAAATCACCTGCCTTGTAGAGGTGATGATTAGACATTGACAATTTGGCATCCATTACCAGGCCAATCAACAATATCAAAATAGGTGGCATTTATGTGATGAAGTATCATTTTTAAAGGAATTATAAACTGAACATTGTAAAAGACAATATGATTTATGAAATTTGAGTTCAGATACAAATCATTCAGTACTTCTAATTCAACCCCAGCTATAATCTAGAGTTTTAAGTCTGCAACCACTTGGAAAACAACATATTTTTGAATCTGACAAATTTTCCAACATGACCAATTGAGAATATGATAACAACATACAAACATACCCACAGAGTCATGGATCTCCTTACATTGGGTTTGTTTAGCACTACTAACACGGGAATGTTCGAACATCAAGGGCAGAACTTAAGTGCCAATAAGTTCAAAATTATTACCCTAATTTACTAAGTTGTGAAGACACTGTCAGAGAGGTAATTTCGGAATTTAATCTGCATTCATTGAGGTAATATTTCAAAAAGTGCTTGACACCATTGGAAAGTTGAAGAAGTAAACTTTTTATAGAATTTTACGGTTTAGCATTTGGAGATCTCTAAAGAAAGTTATGACAACTTCTTCACAACATGTTTATTTTCAAGGCAGAATCTAAATGCACGGATTTAAAGATTTTTTAGCTTAAATTCAATGTGTTTTGTTTAATTTTTAGAAGATAGAAGGATTTGGTGAGTTGTAATTTAAAGTCTTAGCCGTTTTGGTTTATTTTTAAAGAATTTGAGATGTTTGTATTCTTTTGTCAAAGTTAGGTAATAGTTGTTGGCCTAACCATTGAAATTTCTAGTGATTGTTGGCCTAACCTTTGACATTTCTTTCCTTGTAAAAGCCTATATAAAGGTTTCAAGTATGTAGTATTAAAATCAAGTTATTTTGAGTTGAGTTAAATAAACATTTGGTATTCTATACTCTGTATCTCTAGTGAAGGATTTCTATAGAGTGGTGAGTGTTCTTTTCAGTTCTACAACCTTTACAACAACTTAGGGTGGTGTTTCTGTATCCCTTTCGTTGTGAACCTTAGGAGGAGAGCTTATTTCAACCCTTATTTAGTAAAAACCTAAATCCCCACACAAACCTCCATTTTTCGGTATCAACTACCCTTTTGAAACATCTCCCACCCCTAACTCCAAAAGAGATTCACCGTAAGAGTACAGCGCAACTTCACCACTCAAACCATAAGCCTTTAACTTCTTAAACTCCAGAAATGTAGCATCTGATTGGCTTCCTATAGTGGAAACTTAGAAAACATCAGAATATCTCTTCCACTTCAGCACATATTGAATGTAAATCACCACTAACATATGCACACACTTAATATTTCAGCCAGTCACACCACCATAGAGAATATATAATACAAGATTCAGGCACAAACCTTCCAAGTGAAAGTAAATTGCCAAATGTGAATGTGATTCCGAACTTGACTGGATTAAAGAAAACAAGCAATGACTGTGCCATGAAAAAGGAAAAAACAGAGAAAGAGTCAGTACCATTAAAAGGTCAAGACAGAGTCAAATAGTAACATAACCAATCAAAATTTAGAACCTCTTCACTTTGTCCCATCATAAAGCATGAAATCTGAAATTCAAATTTATCTTGTAATCCATGTCAATGGAAGAAGGTCAACATACCATTTCAAGTAAGCTACTATGAAATGTCTGAATTGCTTTCTTACTTACAAATGCAATGAAAACTGTTATATAATACGCTAGAATAGCAGCACCACATAGCATCAAGCTACATATTTGAAAAGCCTCAACTACCATACTACAATATTACAGGACCGGGAACATTATAACGAAAAAGGATGCGAAGGGACAAGTTTGATAGAACTTCATCAAAGACAAAGAAAGAGATTACATAGGTGTTAGTGGTCATCTTGTAAACATCATTATAAGTCACAGTGCCTTGCAAGAATCAATTATGAATTCTCAGTATTCTTAGAGACTGAAAATTAATACGCTCTTAAGCAATCACAGCAATAAACTGGGTGTGTCAATTAGGAATCCATATGCTTCAACTAAGAAGAAATTTAGAATACCAATTGAAGCCCTTAACCTCATGAAAACTATTTGTATGCTTTTCTTTGGAACAGAAGAGTTAAGATACTATACATGGGTAATAATAACAGAGCCAATTATAGATGCTGAAAAGAGTGACCAAAAGCATAAGTTTATATTTCAAAAGGTATATAATCACTTAGCTCTTAAGAAATGTGGCAATTCCTAAACAAGTAACAGCAATGAGGCTACATACAACAGAAAGTAGTTGTAAATTTACAAAATAATCTTAGACAATTAAAACATAATTTTTTGCTGCAGTTAACCAAGAATATTTCACCAAAATTTCAAATGGCCCAATTGTCAAAAAGTAAATCCTTCAGTCACCACCATGAATAGTTGGCTTACATTCTTCTCATAGAAAAATCAAAAGACTGAATAAACAGAGTCAATTTTTGGTTCCATCAGTTACCAAAAAATATTTATGCAGACAAATGTTGTCACCTCCATTTGCATTGCAACGACAATCATATGGAAAATGAGAAAAAAGCGTTAACAATAATGAAATGAAAGTTTTTTCCCCCTGGCTGAACTTACCAATAGTGTACAAAATGTGCCCACAGAAAAGCAGATGGCAAAACCATACAACCTCTGTCAAAGTGAGAGAGAGATTAGTTAATGAATATAACGACTAATATATTTAATCTTCAAAATCAAAAAGCAAAAACATTAACAAGTGACACTTTCAATCTAAAATAACAACAGGCCTTAATAATAAAAATAAAACATCAGCATAGAAAAGCTGAAGGCACGATCAAACAATCTCAGCTACACTTAACTTCTGAATTCCTAATTCTGCAAAGTAAATCAGTAAACTTAGCTTTTAAATGCACCTATGCTAGCCAACAGGTAATATTTCATTTCCCTTACAATAGCACTGATCATAGTCCTCAAAAGCACTTATTGCCATGGTTATCAAAACACTTAAGAGGAATCTCCAGGTGTTGATACTCCAATCTAAAAGGATCCATAAACAAAATATGACAACCTCAGATTGCCAAGTCTCATGTAAATTTTCCCTAAAGAGTAAATAACTTTGCACCTTGATTGAGAGGCACACAATGGTCAGAAGACAACCATTTCTGTCCTTATTGGGGTGATAATATTCACCTGATCCCCTAGAAAAAGGCCTATCTGACATATATTTTGACATTTTATCTTTTCTAGCATGATTTGTCCCAAAGAAACCCCTATTGTTTACTGCTATAGATAATGTCAATGAGAGCATCGGATCTGCAAAGGGGCATGTTGAAACTATAATTATTTGCCCATAGTTTGCAAGATCTCATTCCCAAGTGTTCCCTTTCTCATATTTTCTTGGATTCCTAGCGGAAGAGCTAAAACCCCACAAACCCATAAATCTCAGGTCATCTACCCAGTTCCTATTATGAGCCAAGAGCCCAATCTAAAAGCTCCATGTATCCAGTCATAAATTCTATTCACAACTACAACAGCTCATACACTCACTTAAATCAAAGCATTAAAGTACATTACACAATTACACAATTACACAATTACACAATTAAACAATTAAACAATCAAAGAGCTGTAACTGTGAGTGAGTAAACTTCAACTTCAAACATATATATGATGGTTAAAGCACAATTGACTCAAAGCTAATCACAAAGTAGAAGAAATTAAAACCTGCTTAGTGGTTAAAGTGCATTGGCGATTGAAGTCGTCCATGAAAGATTCAGCTGGGGCTGATTCTTCGTCTTCACCGTCCATTCCCACTAGCATCTTCATTTTCTCATAAGCCTGGTTCATCTTCTCCATTTTCTCTGCTTTGGATCTATCAGTATTATTAGTATTATTGCTGTTGGTATAACAGGGGAACAAATTTTTAGCTTCAATTGAAAGAAAGAAAGCAACACAACACCAGGGAGAAGATGTGTTTTTTTTTTTTGGAAAATGCCTTATACCCCTTAGGTTTAACTTAATTACTACATTTTCCCCAGCTTCGAAAAATATCCACTTACCCCTAAATTCTAAATCATTTCGATTTTACCCTTATGGTTTTGAACTTAAACAGAAAAGAACCATTTATCCGTCTGTCTAAACTTTCTCTTTTTTAATTTGCGAAATAATTTACAATGTGCATGGGATTCAAAATTTGGATGGTTTTTTAAAAGACCGGTTAAACTTCGAACCGATTTGAAATTGAACCTGTTCAACTGAAATTATCAATGATAAAATAAAAAGATTTAGAATTTGGGGGATATCCTATGTTTTTCAAACAATAAACGTAAATGAATAATTAGATCAAACCTGAGAGATATGTTAGATATTTTCCCTTTCTTAATCGATCTTTCTGGGCCATTAAAAAAATAATAATACAATTTTTTTTCTGTTAAAGTTAAAAAACGAAAAAAAAAAACTGAATGAAAATCCATAAAATCTTAAAATTCTATTTTGGTACACATAGTTTAGTCATTTATTAATAATTATATCATTTTAAAATTCTTTATTCACAATTTTGTCTTCAAAATATTTAATAAAGAAATTATCTTTTTAACTTAAGACTAAAATAAAAACTAAACCAAGTTTAATTTCAATTGATCTTTTTTATTTTAATTCACTTTTATAAGTTATATTGATTTAGTTTAGATTTATTTTTAAAAAATAAACTATTTAGTTTGATTTTTAACTTGATCTAAAATGGAATTTAACATGCATATTTATTTTAATTGTACATTCGGAGTTATTTTGCTTCTACTATGCTCCAAAATCGAACGAGCCAACTTTTGAAATAAAATTGCAAATGATCATATTTTTGTCTTTAAAATTTTGTTAAATAAAAATTACATATTTTTAATATTTTTAATAATTTATTCTTTGTTTCACGATTTTAACATCTTCAATCTCGAAGATTAAAACAGTAAAATTAAATCAGTCATGTCATAATTTGTTATTATTCTAAACTTCAGGGATGGAGATGATATTATCTACAGCCGTAAAAAAAAAAGCTTATTTTCTTCTCTTCTTTTTATTTGTTCTCGTCTTTTTTTTTTCTAATCCAATTCCATAATCAAACTTAATTTTAAGAAATTCAATATTCAAATCAAAGTATATTTTCATAAACTTCATAATCAAATTGATATCCATAGTAACAACAACTAACCAATCAATTCAGTCCAAACCCAAAAAAAAAAAAGAAAAAGAAAAAGAAAACACTCATCATTTTTCACTTTCACGTTGGTGTTGAGAAGAATCAGAAGATGAGTATTGAATAAATTAAAAAAATTATATTATTCTAAATAAAATAATATTCTAAATATTTTTTAACAATAAGGGTAACAAGGTAATTTTTTCAATCAAATGTAGCACTTTATTGGACTTGTTAGTATACTTACCCTTAATGCAGTCTATATAAATACCAAATTCAAAAAAAAAAAAAAAATCAAGACTTTCTAAATCTCCCTTAAATAATATTTTAATTCTATTTATGAAGATGTGTCCAATTTTCTCGGTGTCATAAATTAAAAGAGTCTTTATTAATAAAAATAAAATATTTAGTAAATAAAAGCAAATAAAAGAAATTATGAAGATCCAAATAAAATAAAATCTAATTTTAAAATAAGACGAAAAGTCCCTACAACCCTAATATTTGAACGCATTATATTTTTTAAATAGATACTTTTTTTTTTTTTTACTTGCCTTCGATTAATTTCCTCAAAGTTAAGAAAACCCTATGTCATATTGACAATTTGAATTGGAGTAACCGAATCCATCCACCATATATTATTTGGAATATCAGTAAAATGAGATTTATGAAATATAAGTGAGATAAAAGTACCTTTTCTTTTCAACCGTTTCTTGTACTTCAAGCAATTTCTCTTTATGTGTCCCTTTTTCTTGCAAAAGAAACATTAATCTTTTTTGTCACTTTTCTTTGTTGACACTTGCTTCTTCTCATCCCCTCTCACCTTTATGATCATTTTCCCTTTCATTTATTCCAATCTATCTTTTTTCTTATATTTTTTCTTAAGTGTGTTATCTGAACGAATCATATTCTATTCATTGTTAACGTGATTTTAATAAATTTTTCACTAATTATAAAATATAAGAGTGTCTAATTAAATTGTTTTCCATTATTCTTAAAAATAAAGAAGTGTTTCATTAAAAGGAATAAACATTACCATTATCATTTAAAAGAATATAGCGAGTAGTTATTACTTTAATTCAATTAAAGTAATTTTATCATGTGAACTGAACGAGAAAAAGCTAACATATTATTCCCAGTGAGGTAGATGACCATTTTTAAAGTTATAGGAGGAAATATATGACATTAATGAAAGTGAAACTACACTAGTTGTTGTTGGTGGTGTTGTCAATTATTTGATTTCTGATAATTTTTCTTATGTATTATGATTAAATAATTTAAAATTACGTGCAAGTGATGTTATTATCTTAAATGGATAATAAATATCTTTAATTGATTAAAAAATATAACATGTAATAGATTATATAATAATAAAAATTCATTCATTCTATTTGATTTTTAAATAGGGTAATTTCATTTTGGTTTTTTAATATTTTAAAAAATATCACTTTAATTGATATATTTTATATATTAAATACAAAGATCCCTAATTTTATTAAAAATTATCATCCATATTCAAATTATTTCGGTCAATTTAGTGAAGTCCTTTGACCAAATTTCTGTCAATTTTCAGCAGTTAGAGTGGTGGAATAATTTTTAATTTAACTCATTTAATATTAATAATCTTCAATTTGATCTTAAAATTTATAAAAATTATTATATCATTTCCACGTATTAACTCTCATCTTTATTTTTAATAATTAAAAAATAAAATTGTAATTTTATAAACTTAAATTAATAAAAAAATTTATTTTTTCTTATTCCTCGTCTTCCTCTATTTCTTTTTTTTTTCTTCTTATTCTTCCCTTATCTTCTCTTCTTCGTATTAACTTAAATATCAAATGACTAAATTTATTTTTTTAATCTCATTACAATTTCTCCTTGATAAAAGAAAAAATGAGGAGAGGAAAAGATGGGAAAGAAGAAGAAGAAGGACAGAAGGAAAAAAATAGAGGAGAAAGACGAAGAAGAAAACTATAAAGTTAATTAATTAATTTTATAAAATTATAATTTTATCTTTTTAGTAATAAAAAATAAAAATAAAAGTTAACATGTGGATAGTATAGTAATTTTCATAAATTTTAGGATTGAATTAAAAATTATTAATATTTTATAAATTAAATTAAAATTATCCCACCTCAATAACTACTGACAACTAATACAAAAGTTTTTAATAAAGTTAGGGTCTTTTTTATCTAATATGTGAAACATGCCAATCAAAATGAAATTACTCTATTTTTAAATATTACAAATATAAGATTAACCTTGTCATTTTATATATATTGTCAATGCATACATAGGATTATTTTTCTAGTTACACAGATAACGATAATTGCAGTAAGGATAAATATATAATTTCATGAAATTTTGTTAACTTTACCGGTAAGTTACACTAAAAATGGATTACAATGATGACTTACAAAAATTTTAGATTATTTGTACAAATTGTCGATGAATATGGGATAATATTTTGCATTCATATATTGAAAATAATAGTTTATAGAAATCAACTCTATTAAAGTTTTAGTTTAAAATTATTTTTAAAAACATATTCAACTAAAAAGTTACTACTAAAATTTTAATATAAAACTATTTTCAAAAATATATTCAATCAAAAAAATAATTTTTTGTTTTTATTATTTTTAAATATTATATTAAAAATATTTTCTCATTTTTTAAAATTTAAAAAAGTATTTGTAAATTTAAAACTACTATAAATGCAATTCACAATTTTGAATTGCAATTTTGAGCCATAAGTAATTCATAGTATTGGGTTTAAAATATTATCTTTAATTACACAAAGAGAAATGATTGAAAAAGTATAATATATAAAGACGAATAAATATCAAACAAAAAAAAAAATCATGATAGTAGAATCTCTTTTTTAATCTCTTTATTTAAGAGTAAAGGTTATTTTCATTAACAAAATATTGAAATAATATAATAAAATTTATGGGATAATAATTATTCTTATGTCTTTAAAATATATTTAAATAACAAATAAGATTATAATTTACTCAATTTGAATATTTTAGTCCTCAATTAATTAATAATAATAATAGACTAATATAGTGGTACATTGTAGAAAGAGGGTGAAAAATTGAATATATAATAAAAGGGGACTACATTGTTTCAATTGACAAAACCATGTCCTCATTTGTTATATTTGCAAAGCTTAGGGAATGTTTTATCGCAGGAAGAATGCTTACTACCCTCTATTTTTTGAGCTAATATCTTATTACTCTCTTATATTATTTTAATATCTCATCACTTTCTTAAATTTTGATTTTACTTTTTAATATTTTAAATATTTTTGATTGTATCATTTTGTAAACCAATTGAATTGAAGGGCGAAATCGAAAAAAAAAAATCAGGAAGTGATGGGGTATTAAAAAAAATGTAAGGAGTAATGAGGTATTAATTAAAAAAGTAGGTATAATAAGTATTCTCCCTTTTATCGTACCTAATTTAGGGATAGTCACAACTTGGGTTCAATTATGATAAAAGCTAAACCCAATAGAAAATGATTGCAGGAATTTGGCTTCATTCTTCAGTTTTAAACTACAAACTTCCATTTTCATTTGCTCCCTCATTCTCTTTCACAACTCCAAATTCAAGTGTTAAACTCTCATCTTCTTCCACACAACCCATGAACCGAACTCTTTTAAAAATTCCTCAAAAAGAATTGCAAATCAGGTAACTTTACTTTGAATAAAGCACTTCTAGTCTTTGATTACATGATTCATACACGACCTACCCCTTCGATTTTATCATTTAATATTTTGTTTTCCGCACTTGCTAAGAAGAAGCATTATGATATTGTTGTTTTGCTTTACAAGAGGTTGAGCTCAATAGGCGGGTTGGTGCTAGATTTCGTTTCTTTAAACATTTTGATTAATTGTTGTTGCAATATGAGGATAATTTCTAAAGGCGGAAGATTTTAAGGATGGGTTATTAAAGTAAGAAAGAGGAAACAATTTTATCACAATAAAAAAACCAACATATTTGACGTATGACATTCTAAAATTAGTGAAAATACATATATTTTTCTAGTATATATGATAAGATCATGTGAATTACTATATACAATATAATTTTAAATAGAACATAGGGGTCATCATCAATAGTTAGCCAAAGTACATGTAAGACTGTAGTTTCCAACAATTGCTCAATAACAAACGCCAAATAGACATATAAAATCAATTTAACAAGGTTTATGAGTATTGAATTGAACTTGAAATAAAACAACCTAAGCAAAAGAGCAAATCATCACTAATCTTATAATATTGTATTCATTTGAAAGAGGGTGGATAATGTCTCATTTTGTTTCTTCATCAATAACAGATGTGGTATTACTTTTTTTCTACAAAATCAGGCTAGGTGTACTTATGTTATGCTCCATCAAAAGGTATATCTAGAAGTACAAAATATTTCGAATTTGCAACACATATTCACATGTCATCAAGCTTAGCTCAATTCATTTTCATCAACAAAAAGCATAATAGAAAAAATAAGGTTGTAGAGTAATTTATATTAAAAATAAAATAAAATATTGTAAAAAATTTGTAAATTACCCAAGATTGTGTCAATTTGGCTATTTGTTGTGTGCCTGAATAGCCTCCACCAACAGTTTTATTCTGATGTGATTGCTAAAACAAAGAATATGTACTATAGAAGTTACCATATGTGTTCACTATAAAATCTAAAGCTAATACAAAAATATATAATCCATACTACCTTGAGAAAAAAACAAAACTTGTTGAACTTGTTTCTTGGCTGTGAATTGCTTTCCTTTTATTTTCCTACATGATTTCCTATAACGCCCTTACTAACAACAAGATGTAGATTTTATAAGATAGCTCATCTTTATCTTTATATTTATATTAAACTTTCTCTTTCTACATTTTTCAGGTCTATCAATTGGTTTCTTTACCTCAGGTGCCTCAACTTCATAAATAAGTATTAATGGCCATCCAATCTTTAATGGAATAAGAGTGATTTGCTCCCCATATGTCCTTAAATATGCATCCTTGGTGAGGTAAGAATACACATAATTTATCAACTTTTGCCCTTATGGTGTCAATGCAATAGACAACATGCACACATGACCAACTTGATATTTGCCAACTCCCATAGTCACATTATTCTTTTACCAAATTAACCACATTAATTATCCATGTTATCTATAAGCACTTCATATAAATAATCATCTGGAAAGATTACAATTATATCTCTATGTATCCCCTTTATCTTCACAATTATCTTATTTACCATAAGTTTATATTAGTTTATATAAATGACATGAAACACATGCTAATCACATAAGTAGGCAAAGTTTAAGTATATACATGTCATGAATCAACTTTATTGTCTCACTCCTTCTCACATATAATCTTTTGAAGTTATTGATCTAACTATTAAAATGCTTAGTCATGTAATTAGTTACATGAGTAGATTTTACCTAATAAGTGAACTACTGCTTACACCAACATACAATAGGAATATCAAGAAGCCATTTATGTGCTACTTCACTAATCGTCTTGATGTTATCTATATGTTTGTTAAATTTAGTTACATTTTCACTTTTACGTACACCTAAAAATATATTCTTATATGTTATCTCTGAAATTTTTTTATGGAATTTTACATAAATATATCTGTAATAGTACCTCTTGTCTAAGATTGAAAGACCTTTTCAAGTGCATTAAACACTCCATTGACCCTTACTTGCACATATAACTTTTCTTGAAAGTAACTTTATGAATATTTATTCTCATTACCTATAACAGAAATTACTAAAGGATAAACATGATAATTAGCATCTATTGTCTTTTGAGAACCCCTTTGTGTGGTCCTCTGAGATGACATTTATCTAGGCCAATGAATACCTTACACCTTTGAAGAAAACTCATCCTTTGAGCATTTAAGTGCTCAAATAATTTGAACATAAAAAACAAAACAGTTACTTCATATCTCTTTAATTTGTTGTAAGAAGGTTTGTGGTTTGCAGCTAAAAGTTCAAGTGTTTTGCTCCTACTTTATATAACTTGGTGGCACAACAAGTCACCTTAAACTTCCTCCTCAATTTAATAACAATAACCTTGATACCAATATTAGGGTTAGCCTTGAATAATTATCGAAAATAAAGCTGTAATTCAAGTTGAGGTTGCCTTATATTTTTCAAACATTCTTATACAACTATAGATGGCATTTTATGTCTTCATATAGAACAAGAGTTCTCCCTAAGTAGGACTTTCACGCACCCTACAACAACAAACACTTTTTGCATACTCATAAGTGACCCTCGATTTTTTGTTTTTGATCATTTTCAATTTGAACACATGCTTGATGGTAAATAACATTAGTACTTATAACCTTTATTATTTCTTTCACATGTCAAGATTAAAGTGTCATCGTTAATGTATTCCTCTATTGGCGCATTATATTATTACCAAACTCATAATCTAACATCTTTAGTTTTGTGTCATTGTCTCCTTTCATTGGCGACTCATACAGATTTGAAACATATTGATGTTCACAAGTTTTTAGTAATAATAGTTCCTTTGATCCAGTGACTTATGGTATCACATAGATCCTATTAGTTTCTACTTAAACTTAGGAAGCATGTTTATGTTACTACCTCTTAGAAGACGTTTAATATATGATTATACGACTATAAAGTCTAGGAAGCACCTTGTAATAGGCACTTACTTTCTAGTCTATTATTAATTTATTCTAGCTTGCTAACTATGTTAACAATGGCAAGTTAAGTATAGTCATCATCTCCACTATCATTCACATAATCAAGAGTAAAGAAATTTTAAACTGTTTGTTTAGGTGGAGTACTTTCAACCTCATTAGATGTACTTGAGGATGGCTGGTTTAGATTTTGTGAATATAAGTATATCCTTTCTCCTACAACTCCATAAGATAATGGATAACTCATTATCGAAGGTCAAAATGAACCTTTGCTTTAACCCAAGATTTTCCATATTAAATGTAACATTCTCTTATTGACAAAAGTTTTGTTCCTAATTTCACATCTTTTGGACGTATCATTCCACAATTGCCTTAGCATATAGTCTTTATAGTATACTCTGTTAATGTCAAACATATCAAACTTATATTGCACTAGACATGAAACCTCTTTGTTCTAAACAACCATACACCATAATCATAAACACTTCATATGTAAGAAAACATTCATTTTCAATCAACCAATGCATTTGAAATTATTAAAATTACTACTTTAGTGTATAGCATGTAGATTTAATACCTAATGGTACATAGAAGTTTGTATACAATTTGTTGTTATACATGCTCATTGATGTTCAGTCATTTACAGTAAACACCACTTAAAACACATACGTTGGAAGCATATTAAGTCTCTATTGTATATCATCATCAATTCCAGTTAAAAAAAAAATAATAATAAAGACATAGCATGAATCACTGTAACATGGTTTTTAATTTCAACATCTTTATAAAAAGTATTTGAAACCATAGATTAGTTAAATTCAAACAAATTAGACAAATAAAAAATTTAACTATAATTTCATCACTAGCAATTTAGCCTTTGCTTTTGCCAAATTGATTTTAACTTTTATATATAACAATACACCAAAAATCTAACCACAGTTTCACTAACTATTATCCAACCATATGAGAAAACAAGAACCTAAATCATTAAATATACCAACAACATGAGCTAATTAAAACTTCATCAAACATATTAGTATACCAACATTACATGAATCAATACTCAAAAATAGAAACTCTAAATCTGTATAATAAATTTAAAAATATGTAAACATATTAGTATACAAGCACCACACAAGCTAATCAAACAATAATAACCCCAAATCAGTTAACTAAACCTAAATTTAGCAATGACAGAGCAACACTATACAAGTTAATGAAACTACAATAGCCGTAAATCAATTAATCAAACCTAATGTAGTGTATGAAATCGAACCACAACAGTCCCAAATTAGTTAACCAAATAAAAATTAGTAAAATAAGGGAGCATATCAACAGTGTAACAATACCAAATCAATTAAACAAATCAAATTAGGAACCAAAAATTAGTAGAACAACTTAAATCAATAAAAACAATTATAATACCATATTTTTAACTTTCTCTTTATAAAATAATCACCATATACAACCAAAGCATATCAAAATTAAAAGAAAAAGAAACAAACATTATAAAGGCTATATTAAAAACACAAACTTATCTCATGATCAAATGTACGCGTTATTAGCTAAAACCTAGTGAAATCAACTCGAATACAATAAGAATAATAAACCAATGGGTGAGATGAATATAACTTATTGATATAGTAAAATATACAACCTTAGTCAGGTGTAGTCAGGTGTGATACTAGACGATTTGGTACTAGAGGTAGAGATGAATGCTCAGTCAATATTTTGAGCTCTCACACTTGACTTGACCTTGTCCTAACCCTGAAGCAACCCTCGAAGTGGTCTTTCATGCTTTATAAAGCCACAAACCAAACTGTCACAATCCTTGCTTACCTCATATCCTTGCTGACCTCAGACTCGAGCTGGACAAACCTGCCTATAGCAAAGAACACGGTTAAAGGGGGGATACTAGAGGTTTTCTGGTGAGCCCACTTTAATACTCAAGTTAGTACCTTGAAGGAGTGAATTTAAAACTTGACTTTTGTAGCTCAAAAATGGAGAATACAAGGAGAATTCATGTAGTAGAGGGTAAGTTAACCAAATAGCATATAAAAGACATGAAAAGAGAGTAAATGTGGCCTTTTTAGAGACAAAAACAATGTCCAAACCTTTAAAAGACCACCTTCAATGTATATTTAAGGTTGTCTTCAAGAAACCTACAAAGAAAACAAAAGCTTCTTCATTTCTAGAGATAGAAAGTAAGATACGACTTTGCATATAGTGAGAGAGAGTAAAAATGAGTAAAAGACCAAGAGAAGGATAATATCCTACCTTGAGATAAGTGCCTATATATATACCATACCTTTCTTGGTTTATGATTGGTTGGAGAGTATTGCCCTAATTTTTCTAACTTTGCTCTTTCCATGTTTTGAAACTTTAGCTTGGACCAAAAATAAGAACATGTGGTGAGCTGAGATTGATCTTCATAACCTTACTCAAAATTAAATGTTGTGGCATGAATTAATTTGAGGAGGAGATAGCCTTATCTATTTTGTAAACACGGCGAAAACTAGTTTGTTTTTATTTGTGGTCCCCTAAATACTGATAGCATTAGGTGGGATCCATTTTTAGCCTCCTAGGAGTTGAAATGTCTCTCCTGCTTAAGCGACTATTTTGGTGACTTCAGGTGGTTCCCTAGGTGATATGGAAACATAGGAAAGCTTTTACTCACTTGGAGACCAAATCCCTTAACGTGATTATTTTAGAGTGGGGTCTACTCTTTTGGCCTTTTGTATGTGGAATATTGGTTATAGGTCATGTGGTATTGTTCATGTGAACACTTTATTAACTACCTGACGTAGGATCCCACCTTAGTAAGGATCTCTCATGAGGACATGAATGGATCATCCCATAAATGCTGGTTGAAGCTTTATGGGCTTACTACTACCACATGTTAAACCTATTTTTACCCCATAACATACCTCTCACTCATAATAAAACCTTTGACTTGATAAAGCTATAGCTATTAATTTTTTCAATCTTCTTTAAATGGAGAAAACAGAGAAAGAGTCAAATGTATATCAAGTTCTCTAAGAGAATTGTGTTATTGCCACTAATAAAGGGCACAAAATCTTCCCTCCACAACTTCATCAACGTAATCGTAATCCTAGATACACCAATAATAGGAGTAGTTATCCCTAAATCTGAAAGTTTTTGTATGAATTGAGATCAAACATAATCATTTTCAGCTTGTCCAAGCAATATAGCTCATTTCACTAGTTGAATGACATGTTTTTCTGTTTGAGAACAAAAAAAATAGAGTTAATTTACTTTTTACAAATATGTTCTTATATGTGACGTTCAACACTAACTGTAGAAAAAGTAACTAGCCCTTTTTCCACAACCTTTTTGTATAGTGAGATTTACTCAAACCTCAGGGTAAGTATCAGAAAAAAAACTTGAATTTTGTAAGTAGATTAATAAAAAATACAAATAAAAGCAATTGAAAAACAGATGAAGTTTTTTGAAAAAATGATTAGTAACTTTAGACAAACTTTGTTAGAAAAAACAATTGGTTTGCAAAGGGATTTTACTACACAAACCATTAATGCCAATAATAAACAGTGGGAAAGGAAATTGAAAATTAATTTCTTATTTCATATTATTAGATATATATATATATATATATATATTCACTAATATTTAGATATATATTCAATATCTTATTAGTCATATTTACAACTTTTATTAGATAGAATAATCAAAAGTTACGCTTGCATGGCTAAAAAAGAGAGAAAAAAATTATAAGTTAACATACTTTTTAGATTATGTCATGTGCTATAAGTAAATTTTTTGAAGATTTTTATTACACGATGATTAAAATAATTGTTAATATTTTTATTTTAATTAATTACTAAAATTTAATTCTTATCCATTTCAACCAAACCCTTTAGTATTTATAAATTATTAAAAGTTGTAAAAATAATCCAACTCATAACTTAAACTTTTTGGTGAGTGTATCCTTTTTACTATTCTTATATAGAAAAAATAAAAATATTCTTTTTAGATTAATTGTGCCAAGGTAGAAAAATTATTCCATGTATTTAATTAATTTTTATTTAAAAATAAAAATTAATATTTTATTTTAATTGAAATTTTTTAAACAATTCTATTGTTGTTAATTTTATAATAATATGAGTCATTAGGTTTTATTTGTTCATGACTAAAATTTTAAAAATAAATTCATATTATTAAAAGTTATGAGAATTTATTTGTTTGAAAAAAACCTTAAAAGAAGCTGCCTTCTTCTTCTTCTTGTCGACCTTGTCTTCTTCTTGCTGCCTTATTATCAATTAATTTGATTGATAAAATGTAACATCATGGGTGTTAATTGATAACTTTTGATAAATTTGGGTATGGGATCATCAATAAATAACCCTTTAATATAATCAAACACATATTTCAAGTCAATTTTACTTGGCAATGTGATATGACAATGGCTCTAATGCCACATATATATGAAAGCAAAATAGAAACTTAGTGCATGTTAAAGATAATCAGGGAAAAAAATTACTTTGTAGTAACATCAGACAAAAGCAATCACTCTGGAGAATCAATCAACAATAAAGGAAAAATATGAAGAAAAAGGAAAACAATCATCTTACACCAAACTAAGGAAGATTATGATATCATTATTGTAGTTCATTGATCTTAGGTGTCTTAAGCTATCATGTCTGCAATGGTAAAAATTTTCTTATATATAAATTGTTATAAACTATGCTTATAGAGTACAAGTAGGCATGGTTTAATTAGGTTCGGATCTCACCAAAATCGAATCAAATAAAAAATTTTTGGATTTTTTCACTTTTAAAACTGGAATCAAATTGAATATAAATGAGAACCGGACCGAAAGTGAATCAGATATATATAAACCGAACCAAATTTGTTAGTTTTAGTTTGATTTGATTCGATTTTTTGAATTTCATTTTTTTCTTTCTTTAATTTTGTTTGTAACTTTTTCGTAACAGCATCATTTTGATGGTAAAATATAAAAAGAGTTCGATTTGATTCGAGTTTCTTGCGCCTATATGAGAACTAGGGCAAAATTTTTAGTTTCTTAAAAATTAAAACCAAACTCGGATTGAATACTATATAAAATTGGACGGAACCCATCGATTCTGGTTAATCTGGTTCGATTTTTCGAATTTCAGTTCTTTTAACCCTGTCTTATTATAAAAAGAGAAGAGAACAAGCTTCGATAATATTAAACTTTCAATCAAAGCCCTTATTTTCTTTTCATGGTATCAGAGTATTCCTAGCGATTATGACTTTTCAAAACAACTCTACGTTCAACTTATATCTTTATCCTTTCCCTGTCAACATTGGAAATTTTATTTCTTTAAAATTTTATTAACATAACTACATATTATGGAAGACACTGATTAGTGGTCTTATTAAGAGTCCAAACATAAGAGGATTTTTAGATGGGAGTTATTCCAAACTAAATGAATTCATTACCAAAAACTCTGCAAAATCTAAGGATCTGAATTAAACAAGAGTACGTGATAAATCTATAACATATTTTATAGAAAAGATTAGATAGACTTCTTAAAAGCTGGATTCTTGGTACCTTATTGGAAGAGGTTTTAGGTCTTGTAGTTGGACTTAAAACATTAGTAGAAGTTTGGTGATCCCTTGCTAAACACTTTGCTCAAAACACTAAGGATAGAGATTTCTTTCTTATGAAGTAATCACACTTGCATAATAGAAAGAATTTCAACATTACAAATAACTACATTAGAGCATTTAACGAGATTTTTGATAAATCTGAAGCCATACATGGAAGATCAATAGAAGATATTTGGATTTCTAAAAGGCTTTGGTAATGATTATGAATCTTTTGTTACAACAATCATGAAACCACCTGTCTTGCTTTACAATGACATGGTTTTCTTGCTTCAAAGTAATGAAAATATAAAAATATCTGTAGTTCAATTGTTGCTACTAATGAACATGTTGTGTTTGTTGCTACAAAAAAGTGGAAAACAATTTAAAAGTAACAAGCAAGGAAGGCAAAAAAAACTTTAATTCAATAGGAAGAGGATGCCCACAAACAACACAAAAGTCTTCTAACTCATTAGGAGGAAACCCAAAAAAACAACAAAAAGAAAGCAATAAGCCAAAACACACTGCCCATAATTGCTGGCATTCTTTCAATCAAGGTTTTCAACCCAATGATACATCCTAAGCTCTTGTTGCAATGCCAATTTTAGAAAAATAGAACAAAGGATGGTTCCCATATATTGAAGAGACTTAGCATATGACATCTGATAATGGTAAGTTGTTAAATTACAAACCATATTTTGGTTTACATAAAATTATAGTAGGTAATGGTAAAGATTAAATATTTTCCACATGTTAGGGATATTATTTTATATACATGAAAAAATACAATCAAATTAGATAATATTTTGGTTGTCCCTCCGATAAAAAAAAAATCTTTTTTCTATAAGCCAATTAACTATTAATATACCATATTCTCTTTTGAATTTACTAGACATAGGTTTATCATAAAGAATAAAGAAACCAAAAAAGTGATAGCCAAATGGAGTAAGGAAGGGTGTCTTTATAACCTAGCTCGTCAATAGATAGCCATGTACTCAACAAGATTCCAAGCAACTAGCCACCCAAAATAGCACCAAAGACTTCATCATCCTTATATGAAAATTGTCAACTTTCTGAAGAACGATAATTTTATCATTGTTAATGAACACAATGAGAAGAAATTTTTTTGTGAAAGTTGCTAATTAGGCAAATCATATAGACTCTCTTTCTTTAATATAAAAGATTATTGTTTAGAACCTATTTTTTAAGATCTATTTTAATCTATGGAATCAACCTCCAGTAGGATTGATACAAAAATTTAAATTTTATGTTATTTTTTGTTGATGAATGCACTTGGTTCACATGGTTATTTCGTTTAACAAAGAATTATGAATTTTTAAGGTATTTCATTATTTTTCATAAGTTCTTATAAAATCAGTTTGGTAGGAAAGTGCAAATTTTCTAACTTGGTGGAAAAAGTTCAAGACAAAGCTTTTCACGATTATTTACCTGAACATGGCATTAAACATCAAAAGTCTTATCCTAACACTACTCAATAGAATGAGATTGCAAAGAGAAAACATAAGAATATCACTAAGTTAAGACTTACCATGATGTTTCCTGCTGTCATACCTAAGCGTTTTTGGGTCGAGGTATTTTCTACTGCAACATGGTTGATTAATAGACTACCAACAAGTGTTCTAGATATGCAAAGTCGAATTGAAAACCTTCAAGGTAATAAACCTGACTATTCCTCCATAAAAATTTTTAGTTTGAGATGCTTTCCACATTTAAGGACTATCACTCAAGTAAGTTTGATTCTAAAACTTAACCATGTGTGCTTGATTATAGTGAATTTTATAAATGATATAGGTGTTTTCATCCTCCTATTGGAAAAGTGTATGGCTCTAGAGAAACTATTTTTTATGGAAAATATTTTCATTCAAACAACCTGATTCATTATACAGTAGTTATGATGAAATCACAAACTTGATCAACTTAAATAAGTGGTTTTCAAAAGATCAAAATGCAGCGAAAGATATCACACACATGCTTTTTAGCAAATTAATTTTGATGACTGGATCACAAAGATGATAACAACTTCACAAAACTTGTAATGTCTTAAATCAGCCTTATAAATGTGTAGAATATGCACTTATCGGTCGTTTCGAGACTTGATTTATTTTGTAAACCCTCAATTTTATTAATATTTGATGAATTTGAAATTCATGAAAGAAGTAATGTTTAAGAAGCAACATTTGGAGGAGTATAAGATGGTAAGGCTAACAGAGAAATGTAGCTCTATTATTCAATCAAAGTCGCCTAAGAAGGAGAAAGATTCGCGTAGTTTTACTATCCTATGTATTATTTGGCAAATGGCCTTTTGAGAGAGCTTTTTGTGATCTACGGCATGCATCTATTTAATGCTGCTTTTGATTTTCCAAAAGCTAGGCCTTGGTGAAGTCAATCCAACGACTATCTCCTTGCAAATGGTGGATAGGTCCATTACTTATCTTTAAGGAGTTATAAAAGATATGCTTGTGAAGGTGGAAAAATTCATTTTCTTGGTTGATCTTGTGGTTCTTGACATAAAGGAAGACCAAGAAATCCCCATTATTCTAGGGCGACCTTTCCTAGTTATTGAAAGAGCTTTGATTAATGTACAACGTGGCGAGATGACATTGAAAGTTCATGAAGAAGAGGTCAAGTTTAACATTTACCATGACAAGAAAGCTCCAAATAACACAAGTACTTATTATAAGGTAGATGTCATCAACAATGATATGGTGAGTGTGGATAAGAATGAGTTGGAAGTCTTGGAAAGATGCTTATGAAGATGCTAAAATTTTTAAAAAGAAGAAAAAGAAACCGCATAATGGATTGGCTTGTAGGAGATATTTTGCATCAAGTCATTGTGATAGATTGCAAAATTCAAGACTAGAAGTGATTCCAAGTATAACAAAATCAAGAAAAATAGCTTTGTTCAAAATTGAAGAAGTATTACATCTTAGTAAAGCCAATTTGAAGGATGAAGATAAGAGCTTATTTAGTGTGGACGGTTAAAAGCTCAAGTTTTATTTTAGTGAAGAAGGACAAAATATGGCGAATGTTTCCTTTAAGGATCCTACTTGATCTAGTCAAATAACCAAGTCCAATTAAGGACGTTAAATCAAGCACTACTAGGCAACCCAAGTTTTTCATACTTTGAATTTTTGTTTAAATTAATGTTTTGATTTCTTTTTTATTTTTTTTTGGTGTCTTATATGAGTGTTTCCAAATGTGTTTCATGTAAGTGTTTTCTGTTGATCAACAAGTCCGACATAGGGGGAGGCAGTGTGTAGCATCTTAGACTTGGATCAAAGTCTGTGGCGCAGCCTCGCCATCTTAAAGTGTGCCCGCACCATGCTAGTGGAAACCTTCCTCCTCACACCCCTTTTAACTAAAAGTATGGCATGGCCATGCTAAGCCATCTTACTTCCTTACCCAAGACATACAACCTCCTACCTTTTGTTTTATTTTGGACAACCCTCCCCCTCTACGCAGACACATTCATACATATATTCACAAACGCTCTCTCATTACTTATGCACCCTAATTTGTTTTCTAAACATAAACCCATATCCAATAATCTTCTTAAACACTTTAATTTCAAACTATAAACCCATTCTTATCATATTGTATCAAATCATAATACGTAATCAAACATCCAATCCTACTAACAATTTTCAAGTTCTTCACCTCTATGCAAATTCTTCCCTTGAAATTTTCTTGGAAATAATTTTTAACCATCAAGCATATAATTCAAGTAAGTTCTTCATTACTTTACTAATTTTTCATTGTTATTGGCTTAGGATTTGAGTTGTATGAATTGTATAAGTTGGTGACTTGGAAACATTTGAAAATACGATATGTTGTGATATTGTTAGAGAGTTTTGTGGGAATTATTGGAGATTTAGAGTATAGTAAAGTGAGTAGGATCAATTTTGAGACGCTTAAAGTGTGAGAATAAGCTTAGAATTTGAAAATTGGTTGGGTAGTAAACTTTGCATGCTAAGTCTTTGACAAAATGCTTGAGTGATAGTTTTTAAAGATTTTTTAAGTTTTCACATTAAGAATTACTTAAGGAGTATTTGAGTGGTGCAAAAAGGTGCTCTAGGAGTGATTTGGTCAAGGCGAAGGTGTAGTACAAAGTGTGCATACTAAGTGTTCGAAGAAATGTCCAAGAGAAAGCTCGAGTATCATTCATGGCAACCTTAGAGCATATTTTTAGCATACTAAGCCAATTTGGCACAACCATGATTTCTATAATATCTAGATAGACCAAGCTACCAACATGTATCTAATCCGTCTCCACGAGAGCATAATAATGATAAAGAGGATTAAGAGGTGAGATATTACATTTCCCTCCTAGGTATGGTTTCTTTCCCTTGGTTTTTATTTGTAATCAAACATTGAGGATAGTTTCAAATTAAGTTTAGGGGAGGAAAGTGCCATTGTTGATTATTTGTGAAATGCTTGTAAAATGTTTGTGGACGTGTTTGCTATATTTTGTTGACCAAAATTTTTGCTTAAACCACTACACACACACATCTTGATCTTGAATTTGTGTTTCCTTAGTTTTTTTTTTCTTGCATGTGAGTTAGTTTTATTTTGTTTTGCGTGTTTGCTTACTTTAAAGTTTTTTTGTTAGTATAGTTTGCGTACAACCTTCTTTTGTCTTATGAATTATTTTTAACTGTCATGTAAGCATGGCTTAGTAAATCTATATGAAAGGCCAATGATACGAGTTTGATTGAGAGTGCTTAAATTTTGGAAAATGATAAATGTTAGCCTAATCTTTGTGCTTAACTTGTTGCCAAATTCATTCTACTTGATCATTCCTAAAATTTTGATTGTTAATGCCATAATTACTTAATTGTTTCGAAACTTAGAGAAGGTTTATGCGAACCAAATAAACTTGTGAGACTTCATTGAATTCTGAAATTTGTTTGATTGTCACTTTAGTTGAAATTCTAAGGGATGCTTCATTAAGGAAATGATTTAGGCCGTCTTTGATCTGTTTGAGCCTTTCAAGCTAGCTTATAATTAATCAACCCTTAATATACCCCATTAAGCTTGAATACACCTTTCGTGTGTTGTCACTCTTTTATCAATTCAGCCTTAAAATAAAGTTTAATAATCTCTTGTTTAGCACCCTAAAGTGTTTGATTATTTTAATGTTTATTTATATAAAAGAGGATGGGTGGAGTACGAAAATTCAAGCCAAGCTATAACTAAGTAATCGGGTCTCATGCCTAGGTAAGCTTAGAGAATTCACATAAAAAAGTATAGCAAGGAGAGAAAAATAAAAATTCAAGCCAAACTTTTCTGAGTAACCAGACCTTATGCCTGGTAAGCATGGAAAGTTCGTGTAAAAAGATAAAATGAGGCTAAAATTGTTTTAAAAAAAAAAAGTCATCTTTGATTTGTAAATAGATAGGTGAGAAAGCAAAGAAAGTTGTGAAGAACTAATAATTATGAAAGAATGAAAAGGATTGAGGGAAAAGTTCTAAAATGGTTAATGTGGTTAGGGTGTTTAAACTTCACTTAAATATCCTTTTTCCTACTCTAACCATAACGTATCATTACAAGCCTAACTAAGCCTTAAGATCCTTGATGTTGTGTTCTACTACATTAGTGGAGAATGACATGAAAATCAAGCCTATGGAATTCCTTAAGAAGTTTAGACAGGCTTGTTTGTTTGTATAAACCTATTCGAGTTGATGAATAATTAAGTATGAATGGCAACTCACACACGTGCACAAGGAATCTTTAAGTAGAGTGGCATTTGGTATTTAAATTGAATTTTTTAGATGAATTGCCAACATTTTGAAAATTTTCTTGATTTAAGCAACTGCTTGATCTATGAGACTGAATTGAGATTTGGCTAAGAATATGCTCATGTGTTCATTTTGTCTCTTGTGGTTATCCTTGGCTATACTCTCTTAATTAGTGATTTTTGTTTGCTTTTATTTTGATTTACTTGAGGACAAGCATACATTCAAGTTCAGGGGTATCTGATAAGTGTGTAAAATATGCACTTATCGATCGCTTTGAAACTTGATTTGTTTTGTAAATCCTCAAGTTTTGTTAATATTTAATGAATTTTAGTGATTCGTACAGAAAAGTTGAAAATGGTCATTTAAGATGAAATTAGCACGTAAAAGAAATATCGAAAAAGTTAGAAAGGAGACGGAGACCAAAATGCAAAAGTTTTAAGAACTAAAGTGTAAGAAAATCAAAGCTGATGATTATAAGCTGCTGACATGGTGCGACCACGCCATACCTACGGGAAGGAAGGCTATCTTGGTTGAGAGGGTGGTGTGCTAGTGACCAAGGCATGAGGCCGTGCCACACATTGAGACTCCACTGCGCCTATGTGCCTTGTGGATGTTTTTGGGTGATTTTAGGCTGTGATATCATCATCTAATGGTTGATTTGGGTATCTTTTAGTGTTATATGTTTTTGGAATAGATAGACATCATAAGGAAGTAACTAAGAATAAAAAAAATTAGGTTTTTGGGGTGAGAGAAGGTGAAGAACAAGGAAGAATTCTAGAGAGAGAATCAATTGATTCAAGTAAAGGCTTTGGAAAAAAACCTTGAGGAGAATCATTAAAGCTCTCAATTAAGTCTAGTATCCAATCTTCATCATTTTCATTGTATTTCATTTGGATTTAATTTGTTGAATATAAAGATTATATAATACATGATGATTTTGATGTTGATCTTTGAGATGGTTGGCTAGATTTCTTAATCTAGAGTTTTGATGTAACTTGTCCAAAATATGTTTTAATCAATTGGTATGTTATTAATGTTATTATGATTTGATTCATTTGTGTTTACCTTGCTTAATGTTCTAAGTTGCTGATTGATGAATTAGTTAAATTGAAGATAGATGAATCAATTCCTGGGAAAGATTGATTTGTTTATTAGATTAAGGAAACACAATCTAGTAAGTTGTGAAACCAATAGGTAATCAACACCTAAATAATTTAATTAACGTTTAGGATTTTAAAAAATCGGGAGTTAAATTGAGTTCTAAGTATTAAACAACAAGTAATGCTTAATGAACATATAATTAATTGAGTTAGATAGGGATATTAGCTTGATTAGTTATACGTAAGACCTTGATTTACACTTAGGAGAGGTATTAAATTTAGTCTTAATCTTGTGATTAGTGCATTAGACCAAAACACAATAATAACGACCAATTAGGAGAAACATAGTGATAGATAAGTAGAATCAAGTAGTTTATTTTTTCATATTTCATTCTTCCACTGTCTCTTTAATTCAATTTTTATTTTTTGTTAGTTAATTGTAATGTTTTATTTTATTTGCCGTTACAATTAATCAAATCTAATTACTTAGATAAAATTGGACCTTCAAGGCTATAGTCTTAGTAGCGGTTTCAAATTTTAATCTTTGTGGAACGATACTCTTACTTATTATTTTACTACTTGATATGACCCGTGCTCTTGCGGTTAGTGTTTCACGCTGCGATTGCCTCATGCTAGCAACCGATAATCATCAGCTTAATTTTCTTCCACTTTGGTCCCTGAAACTTTCGTATTTTGGTCCCTATTTCTTTTTTGACTTTTTTGACATCTCTTTTCCAAGCCAATTTCATCTTGAATTACCATTTTCTAACTTTTCTGCACAAGTCACTAAAATTCATCAAATATTAACAAAACTTAAGGATTTACAAAACAAATCAAGTCCTTAAGTGACTAATAAGTACGTATTTTACACACTTATTACAATTAAAGTAAAGTACTTCACAATGATCAAACTAATGTCTGTTCAACATTGATAATCTTATTCTTACATGTAGTAATCCAACTTTCATTAATCAGTTCATTACTTCTCTTGGCAAAGAATTTGCATTGAAAGATTTAGGATGTGTCCATTATTTCCTAGGCATAAGACATTTCAATTTTCTCATGGTCTTATTTTAAATAAATTTATGCAATAGCCCATTAACTTTCATTTTTAATTGTTAAACAAATGCTTAGGTATGTTCATGGCACCTTAAATTCATCTATTTTCGTATCCTATAACCAATTTTTATGTTGTTGCATACTTATATTAGGATGTTGCACCCTTACAAAATGATCAACCATTGTTTTTTGGACTTTTATTAGCTCTAATTACATCTCTTGGTCTGTTAAAAAGCAACCAATTCTAGCAAGGTCAAGCACTGAAGCTGAATATCAAGCCTTAGCATCAACTATTGTAGAACTCACATGGATCACCTATTTTTTCAAAGATATTAGCTTTATACTTGCTCAATCTCCAGTACTTTTTTGTGACAATATCTTCCTACTTCACTTAATTATCAATCCTATCTTCCATGCTCGCACCAAACATATCGGCATTGATTATCATTTTGTGAGGGAAAAATTAGCTCGAGGACATCTCATTTCTCGACTCATTAGTTCTAAGGATCAAGTGGCGGATCTGTACAAAACCCCTTTTCAAGAGCTTTGCAATAAACTTGGTCTTTGGACTCTTCTACAGCTAAGCATGAGGGGAGATGTTAAAGATAATAGGGAAAAAAATTATTATTCTACAACACATTAATTAAAGGAAAGCAGTAACCCTGTGGCATCAATCTAACTCTAAAAAAATATAACGTATTATAATTGTAATTATCTTGTATCAAATCAAAGAAAAATAACGTATTATAATTGTAATTCAATGACCTTAACTGTCTTATACTATCAAGTTTATAATGGTAAACATTTTCTTATATACAAAATGTTGTAAACTATGCTTGCAAAGAGAGAAGAAAACTATTCAGTAATATTAAACTTTTATTTAAAGGCCAATTCTTTTCTTTTTAGTACATACTTCCAGCAATAATTCCCAAGTTAAACTTTGTAAATACTTTCTATGAAATACAAATGTCTTTTAGTTTGTTCCCCTCCCAAAACTTTGCTATAATGGAAATTGTCGTTGTGAAGGAACATTGGCTAATATAGGATCTCTTTTATAGGAAATTTTTTTTACCTTTTATTCATCAATGAAGTGATTTTAATAAACTTTCCTACTAACTATAAAATATAAGGATGACCAATTAAAATTGTTTACCATTATCCTTAAAATAATGAATTTCTTCATTAAAATAAGAGTTAAATACATTTTATTACTGTGTTTTAAAAGAAGATAATGAGCAATTATTTTTTTAGTTTAATTAATACAATATTTATTGTGTAAGTCAAATTAATAAAAGCAAACATGTTATTATTGCTAGAGTATTCGACATTTCTTAATGTTATAGAAGAAAATTTATAACATTCTAAAATTATCTTAACGAAAGTGAACTAAGCCAATGTCCTTAATATTATCACTAAAATCAATTACAAGTATTGCACTATTTTTATGACAAGTACAAAATAATTAAATAAATAAATGAGAATTAATCAAGGAAATGACGAAGAAAAAAACCATGGATTCTCATTGAAGCGTTTAACTTTTATAAAATGAAAAAAAAAAAACCCTTGAGTTTACGAAGTAAGGGCTCATTTGATTTACCATTCGATAACAGTTTTAAACATTTTAGATATAATTTAAAATTTAAGATTTAAAATTTTTTATTTAAAATTAACTTGGATATAATATTTAAAAATTGTGAAAACATATTTGACATAATATTTGAGAATAATAAAAATAAGAATATTTGTGTAGTTGAATTTGTTTTTAAGAATAATTTTAAATCAGAATTTTAGTTATTGATTACTTCTGTTAATGAATCAAATCAAATCAAGCATTATAATGCTTTGATTTGCAAGATCACTCTAGAAATTCAAGCATTATAATGTCTTGATTTGCAAGGTTATGCTTTCTTTTATTTTTTTAATTTTTATTTTCCTTATTGTTATGATTCTCCTTCTTCATTTGATTACATTTATTGTACATATTTTATTTATTTTTATATGTTTATCGTAAGCCTATAAAAGGGCCATTCATGTATATATATTTCATTCAAGAAATAAAGAATCAATTTTCTTTATATGGTATTAGAGCCAAGTTTGGCTTCATTTTAATCTCAATTCTCCTTCCAATTTTATTCTGGAATTCTATCTCTCCAAACTATCCTCAAGACTCACCATTTACCGCCATCTTTAGCTACGCATGTAATCCATACATGGTCGTCCTCAACCGCATATATGCCTTATATGCCACCATAACTTATCTGCTATTTGCAACATCGCCGATTCCCATAGCATCAGAGTTTGTTGGCCAGTCTATTGGTGGGTTTTATATCCTCACATGCATCGTCATGAAAGAAAACTATTTTTTAGTTCTTTTATGCCTCAATTCGATAGACCGCCAATGAGTAAGTCCCTATTGCTACCGTCTTTTGGCTTATAACGTGCCAACCATCCTTTTTGTCGTCTCCTTTTGCCATTTCCAGCCAACCATTGTGGTAGTCAACTTTGAGTTAGAACCAAACACGCTGCCTTTGCTTTGTCTATATCTCTGACGAATGAGTCCTCACCACTACCTCTATTCGACTCAACACGGGCCTAGCATCCTTTCCTTGGTCTCCAGCTATTTCTTTGTCCCTGTTTCTCTTGAATCATGGATAGATCAGATGTCTCTCACCTTATTCATATCTAGTTAGATAGACATAACTATGTATTATGGGCTCAAGTAATGTCTAGTTTTTTAAAAGGACGTCGTCTTTGGCGATATGTTACTTGCCATATCATCGAATCTATTAAAATTGATGATGACACGGATGAAAAGTTTGCTGACCATTTGGAAGAATGGGATAACAAAAACCATTAAATTATTACGTGGTTTTGTAACATTTTCTTCCCTCTATCCATTTGCAATTTGGGAGATTTGAGACAGCTAAAGCATTGTGGGACTTCCTTGTTCATTGGTATATTGCCACAAATCTGTCACACTAGTATCAGATCCCATGTAAGCTTCATCAAATGCACCGAGAGTCGAGTGGCCTATCTTTAACTTTAACTCACAAACGTAGTTTTTATAGGACTAGTTATCATTTTCAGAATCTAAGATGTAGCAAGAATTGCTACTTATAGAGACCAGTAAAGGTTAATGATGTTTCCCATGGCCTTTAGCGTGGCCACGCCATACCATCAGCCTATAATCATCAGCTTTGATTTTCTTGTACTTTGATCCCTGAAACTTTGCATTTTGGTCCTCATTTCCTCTTCGACTTTTTTGACATTTCTTTTCTGAGCCAATTTCATCTTGAATGACCATTTTCTAACTTTTTTGCACAAGTTACTAAAATTCATCAAATATTAACAAAACTTGAGGGTTTACAAAAATAAATAAAGTCTAAAAGTGACTGATATTAGCCTTAGAAGATATATTTGAATCTACTTGAGCTTCCATTCTTCATTAGAAACCATTTACTCTTAATGCAGCTATTGATATACTTGTCTCTAAAGAAACTCAACTTGCTCCTTTACATCCACCTCACCCTAACACTACTTTGGCTATAACTTTAACTTCTCAATCTGCTTCTACAGTAAACTATAACTATTGCTAAACATGGTCACTGGGTTCTCAATTATCCCATCTAGAGATGCAAAGTTTGTCACAAAGTTAGACCTCAGCACTTTGCATGAAACTATCCAAATAAAGGAAGATTGAACTATCCTCCAACATTCTCTTCTATTGTTACTGCTGATAACACCAATAATTATTCAACCTCCCCATCCCCTACCACCAATGATCTTGCACCACTTCTTCAATAACTTTTGCAAAAATCTAGTAATCCTTTTATTTTAGCTTCCTTAGTTCCTTCAAGTACATCCTTCTAGTACTTTGACTTTGCGTGTTGTAATTATATAACTGCAAATTTTACTCTTTTCTCTTCTAAATCTTCTGCAAATTCCACATTTACCTATCATTCAAACTGCAAATGGATCTACTATGTATGTTAGTCATTTATGTCAAATCATTTTATCTAATCTCTTTTTAGTTGACACCTTTTTGATTCCATATCTTACTCTCAACATTTTTTTTATTGGTTAACTATGTGATCTTGGTCTTTGTGTCCTTTTCATTGCTTTTGGTTGTCATGTGCATGATTTGAAGACAGGTCAAATACTTAGG
The DNA here is from genome assembly GCA_022749755.1 of Azadirachta indica. Taxonomy (NCBI): domain Eukaryota; kingdom Viridiplantae; phylum Streptophyta; class Magnoliopsida; order Sapindales; family Meliaceae; genus Azadirachta; species Azadirachta indica. The sequence continues at coordinate 9,466,179 of CM040447.1, read as the reverse complement.
ATAGGCCGTAAAGTTGTATGTCTGTTCGAGCTCATTAATGTTCACCTGCCACCCCCATATCGCTTTGTTCCTTGCCTATTGCCTCTACAACTTCTGTCTTTTCCTTGAGTCTTTGGTACTCCCGACTAGGGCATATATCATTTGGTTGTCTTTGTTCACTAGTCTCTAGTGGTATTTTGGATACTGTATCCCATGATTAAATTGATTGTGTCTCTTACCAATTAGCAAAACATACTGCTTTACCTTTTAGTAATAGTGACTCTATTTCTACTACTCCATTTAATCTAATCCATTCTGATATCTGGGAGCCATTTTCTAATGCTACTATGAGAGGCTCCAAGTACTTTGTCATTTTTATTGATGATTACTTACGTTATACCTAGATTCATCTTATGCAACATAGATCAGAGTTATCTAAAATCTATCATGATTTTTTAAGATGATTCAAACACAATTTTCTTATTCTATCAAAGTTTTTCACATTGATAATACTATAGAATACAGGAATTCTGAGTTTTTAATCTCTTGCAAACCAATGGGACTCCTTGTCATTACTTCTGTCCAGCACATCCCAACTAAATGGTTAGGCTGAACGCAAACACAAATATATTCCTGAAACTGTTCGTGCTCTTCTCATCTCTACCTTTTGTCTAGAATGCTTTTGAGGGAAAGCTGCTCTTATAGTTACTTACATTATTAATCGTCTTCCTTCACCATTGATTGGTAATCAATTTCCTTATCAGCATTTATATGGGACTTCTCCTAACTATAGTCTTGTTAAAGTCTTTGGTTGTGCCTGTTTTGTCCTTCTATAGTTTCATGAGTATACCAAATTACAACCTCGAGCTCGTTTATATTATTTTCTAGGATATGGCATTGAACACAAAAGATATCAGTGTTAGGATCCTGTTTCTCATCGACTCTGTATATCTAGACTTATAGTCTTCTCAGAAAACAAAATGTTCTTACCCATCTCTAATTCTCACTCTGAGTCTAATTTTACTCCTTTCTTTACTTACGATTTTGTAGATTTGTTTCTTGATAACACTAATGTAAGTAATTTAGACAAACCCTCAACAAATACATCTACTGCTTTATTGCCTGCTCTTAAGTCGATGACTTCGCCTTCCGAGTCCATATCTAATGCTTTTACTGTCTTTCCGTTTACCTCTTCTGATCTTCCTCTTCTACCTCGTCAATCTAATCGGGTATTAGGTAAAGGAACTTCCTATTCGACTTCGAGATTATTACTGCTTTTCCACTAGTCTTTCCTTATATGAGGCTCAATTTTATTTTAAGATGAGTTCTAATCTTGTTTAGTAATAAGCAATGGCAGAAGAACTATAGGCTCTTGAAAAATCATATATATGAGACCTAGTTGATCTTCCAACTCTGAAATTATCAATTGGCTGCAAATAGGTTTACAAAATCAAGACTAAAGCTGACGGCTCTATTGAATTGTACACAACCAAACTAGTTGTTAAAAAATTCAATCAATAGTATGGTATTGACTATTCGTATGACATTTGTACGAAGCCTTTTGGCAGTGGTTGCTGTACGCCGATGGACATTATTTCAGATGGTTATTAAAAATGCCTTCCCCAATGGTGATCTTATTGAAGATGTTTATATGAAACCTCTTTCAAGATATTCCTATCTACCACACAAAGTCTGCAAGCTTTATTATGTCCTATATGGTCTCAAATAGGCTCTTCGAGCTTAGTTTTCCAAGTTTAGCACTACCATTCAATAACTTGATTTTCATTCCAACTTTTATGATACAGCTCTCATCATTCACAAAACAAATAATGATTTTATTCTTCTCTAACTTTATGACGATATGATCATTACTAGTGATGATGTTGATAAAATATTTGTTCTCAAGACCTCATTTCAGCAATACTTTGAGATGAAACATCTTAGCCATCTTAATTATTTTCTTGGGAGATACTTTCTGACTTTGATGGCTACTATCTTTCTCAAGCCAAGTATGCATTAGATGTTTTTGCTTGAGCTAGTTTAATTAACAGTAAAATCGCCTCTACTCTACTAGAACCTAATACCAAACTCACACCCCTTGACGGGATTCCACTTAAAGATGCTACCCTTTATAGTTAACTGGTTGGTAGTACGGTTACTAGAGGAGACATCTCTTACATTGTTCATATTGTGAGTCAGTACATGTCTGCTCCCTGCTCTCCTCATTATGTGGCTATTCTTTACATTCTTTGCTATATTAAGGGCACTCTGTTTCACGGGCTTCATTTCTCTACCCATTTATCTCTAAAGTTACGTGTTTTTTCTAATGCAGACTGGGTTGGTAATCCTATTGACTGACATTCTACCACACATCTTTGTATTTTTCTAGGTGATTCTCTTATTTTTTGGCATTATAAGAAGTAGATTGTTATTGCAAGATCTAGCATGGAGGCAGAATATCGTGTCTTTGCATATACTACTCAAAAGATTACTTGGCTTCGGTGGCTTCTCATGGATATGGGTATTCATTACTCTAGTCTAACTTCTCTTGCTTATGATAATAGTAACGTTATTCAGATTACTCACAATGATGTCTTCTATGAATGTACCAAATATATTGAAGTTGATTGTCATTTCATTTGTCAACATATCACTCAAGGCACTATTACTCTTCATTCTACCTCTTCTTTTGATCAACCAGCAGATGTGTTCACCAACTGTCATCCTTTTGACCGTTTTTGTGATTTGATATTCAAACTCAAGTTAGCTTCTACTAAACCAACTTAAGTTTGAGGGGGGTTATTAATGAATCAAATCAAATCAAGCATTATAATGCTTTGATTTGCAAGATCACTCTAGCAAAACAAGCATTATAGTGTCTTGATTTACAAGGTTGTTCTTTCCTTTATTTTTTGATTTTTATTTCCCTTATTGTTATGATTCTCCTTCCTTATGTGATTAAATTAATTGTACATATTTTATTTACTTTTATATATTTGTTGTAAGCCTATAGAAAAGCCATTCATGTACATATATTTCATTCAAGAAATAAAGAATCAATTTTCTTCACAACTTCAAACTATTATTTTAAGCAAAGAAAAAAAAATCTAGTTGTTAGTTATAGGCATAATATTATTATGAAAAAAATCAACTCTATGTTTGTACTATTTGGAAATAAATAGAATTTACGAATTTTTCTTATTATATACTATATTATGGGTTTGTTTGATTTGGCTTTTCAAATAAAATTTTTAGAAATAAAGTTTTTACGAGTAGAGTTTTTTTTTTATGTAAGATTTTGGAAAAATTTTTTTTTTGACGGTTTGGTTACCAATTGAAAAAGCTGTTTTGTAGTAGTGAATCATTTGGTTGCAAAAAGTATATTTAATAATTACAAAATTCATACAAATTAAGTGATATATATATGTTTCAAACAAAAAAAATTAAAAATATATCCTAATCATACAATATACAAACAATATAAATTAGTTTAAAAAAATCCATCGAATATCCTAATCATACAATATTATATTTGATAATATTATTTATTTAAAATTTAGAGATAATAACTTTATAATTTTAATTTTATGCCACTAAATCAGGATGAACATAACGAAGAAATAGGAAAACACACATAAAAGGGAAGGAAAGGAGTCTGGGCAAAATTATTTTTTTAATTACTTTCAAATATTATAACAAATGTGTTTTCTCAATTTTAAAATTTTTAAATATTATATTATATATTTTTTAAAAATTAAAAACACTGCCAATACAATTTAAAATTTTCAAAAACAATTATCGAATCATAAAGTAATTGATAGTGTTTCCTTATTTGATTTTAAAATATTATCTTCAATTATTGATAAAAGAATTAATTAAAAAATATATAACATAAAAATAAATAAAATATCAACAAAAAAATCATAAAAGTAAAATTTTTCCTTTTTAATCTTTCTTGAATATTTAAGAGTGAAGGTCATTTTCATTCAATGTAATATTGATATTGAAACACAATGAAACTTAATTTTAGATAATAATATTGTTGTCTCTAAAATATTTTAAAGTAGCAAAATAAGATTATAATTTACTCAATTTGAATATTTTAAATAATGAAATAAGATTATGATTTACTTAATTTCAATATTTTAATCCCGAGTAGCTGGTAGACTAAAAGCAGTATCAAAACATAAGAAGGGCTAAATTGTTTAAATTGAAAATTCCATGTCGTAACATGTTATATTTGTACATATTAGGGACACAAACGTTTTATCGCAGCTTAGGTCAAATCGGAAAAAACAGAAACAAATCGAGAATGGCAATAGAGCGCATTCATGAGATCTTGAGTCTATTGAGAAAGACAAATAAAACGCAGAAGAAAATGATTGAAGGAATTGCGCTTCGTTCTTCAACTACAGTTTTAAACTGCAAATTTCCATTTTCATTTGATCCCTCAGTCTCTTTCCCAACTCCAATTTCAGGTGCTGAACTCTCGTCTTCGTCCACAAAACCCAGGAACCGAACTTTTCTTCAAAAATTCCTCAAAAAAAAACTGCAGATAACTTCACTTTGACGGAAAGCTCTTCTCTTCTTTGATTACATGATTCGTATAGGACCCACTCCTCATATTTCATCATTCAATATTTTGTTTTCTGCAATTGCCAAGAAGAAGCATTATGATAGTCTTGTTTTGTTTTACAAGAGATTGAATTCAACAGTCGGCTTGGTGCTAGATTCCATTTCTTTAAACATTTTGCTTAATTGCTTTTGCAATATGGGGACGGTTTTTGACGGCTTTGTGGTTTTTGGGAGCATTTTAAGGATGGGAGTACTATTACTCTTAATGCTTTGATTAAAGGTTTGTGTATGGAAAGAAGAGTTTTAGAAGCGGCTAAGCTGCTTAGGAAAATGGTTGTGTTTGGTTGGGCCCAATGTGATTTCGTTTGGGACTTTGATTCATGGGTTTTGTCGCACAGGCAATACGAACCATGCTCTTAAGTTATTTGAAGAAATGGTTAATGGAAATGATGCATTTGGTGGGATGTGTCAGCCTAGTATTGTTATTTATAATACTGTCATCAATTGGCTTTGTAAAAACGGGTTTGTAGGTAAGGCAAAAGAACTATTTTTGGAGATGTTAGATCAAGATGTAAGCCCGATGTCGTAACATTCAGTGTGTTGATTGATTGCAAGAAAGGCAAGATGGAGAAAGCAACTGTATTGTTGGAAATGAGGAGAAAAAGAAGTGTTAATCCTATTACAATTACTTATAACATGTCGTTGAATGGTTCTTGCTTGATAGGCAAAATTGATGATGCCAGGAAACTCTTTTTCTCAATGACGAATAAGGGTTGTAGACCTGATGCTTACAGCTACAATATTGTGATTAATGGGTACCGCAAAAAGGGTAAATTAGAAGAAGCTATAAGTCTATACAGGCAAATGATATCAAAAGGAATTAGGCCAGATCATGTTATATACAACACCTTGTTAACCGGCCTTCTTCAGGCAAGTAAGATGGGAGATGCACAGAAGTTGTTTAATGAGATGAAAGTTAATAAAGCTATACCTAATTTGTGGACATATAGTATTTTAATTGACGGTCCTTTTAAGAATGGTTACCATTCAGAGGCTTTGGAACTGTTTTATAATTTAAAGAACTGCAAGTTTGAGCTGAACATCTTATTAACTGCCTTATTGACAGACTGTATAAAGTACGGAGGAGCAGAACTGCCTGGGAGTTATTTCAGAGTCTGCCTGAATATAGCTTGACACCAGATGTGGTAACATATAGCATCATGATTAATGGGCTTTATAAAACAAGACAGTTGGAAAAGGCATATGATATGTTATTTGATATGGAAAAAATGGGTTTTGCCCCAGATGTATTAACATTTGACACAATTATGCATGGTTTCGTGAAAAATAATGATATACAAAAAGTGGTTGAACTCCTTCACAAAATGGCGGAGAGAAATGTGATGCCAAATGCTGACACATTTCCATAGTTATAGAATTACTTCAAAAGGACGAAAAATATCTAGAAAATCTGAATTTGCTTCCTTCATTCGCTGTCAAAGATTCTACAAGACAATTACATGATGAATGAATCTTCTTTTAGGCCAATGTGGTTAGATGCTTTTTTCCGGTGGCATCAATTGAATTATTGGGTACTTGTTGCAACTCACACATCACTTTCTCAGATCAATTGCCTGTGTGATATTATGGGGTTAGATACGTGCTGCTGTTTCTTCTTTATCTCATAAACTATGAGTTTGATATATAGTTCCTTCTGCTGTTGGTTGGTGATGGTTTTCAAGCATTTAGTCTTTCAGTAATTCACAACAATCATATATTCTGATCTGATGATTTCGCTGCAAAGCTCTGGTGGCATTGATCTACTCTACTGATATACAATTAAAGTGGCAGCTAAAAAGATCAAAGATTCCGAATACAGGGTTGGCATTGAGTGTTACAACTTCTGAAGATCTCCCTTTTGCTGAATGACCAGAATAACAGCTTTTGACACCGTTACCAGCAGCTTTGCTTTGTTTTCTCTGTGGTAACTTTCAGACCTTGGCTCAATTATTGTCATTTCACACATTAATTTATGCTTTCAAGATGCAAAGTACCAGAGAAAAGAAGATTCTGAATTTATAAGCAATCAGTTATTTCTTAAGTTATGTTAACATGTTTAATTTGTTCAAAACTTGATTTGATTCAAGTGTTGCAAGTATATGTTTATGAATTGTTTCATTTTGCAAGAGATAATGAATTGTTTCATTTTGCAATAGATACATAATGGTAATGTGTTACTTTCTGAGACCAAATTGCAGCAATCATTTTATTCTGGGTCTATCTCAACGGACTGAAGATTTTATGAATGCTCTGTTAAGGGTGTTAACCTCAGTCGTAACTTTCCCTAAATTACATTTCTCCCCTAAACGTTGCAAACTGTTCAAGGTTCAGACATTGCTTACACCTAGTTGGGAAGAGGTTTGATTTATTTCTTGTAATATTTATTAGTGCATAAATGAATTACCTAAAGCAACAGACCAGAAATCAACTCATTTTATGATTTATTTAGCAAGCAAAAGCATGAGGGGAAAATACAAAGCCCCATTTGCACTTCACTTTTCTTCTGGCATTCTACAACATGATTGTACACAAATACATAAACACCTAAAAATGCCTATTCTACAAAGGTAAATTAGATAAGCAGAGTCAGCTAAACTTACAAAATACAACTACTATTCATCACTGAGTGCCTTCAATTGTATTCTCACCTTCACATGGTATTCTTAATTATAATGTTATGACAAAATTGCCCTTAATTAATGTACCAGTTAGCAATATTACCCTCTAGGCGAGTAATTCCACTTTTTCATTTTTTTTTTCCTTTGTCAATGCCTTTTCTTTTTCCGCAAATCCATAAAGCTCACGTACTATGAACTCTGCAACATCCCTGGAAAAAGTCAAACTGAAGGCATTACAGTTCAATTCATTCACATCACACTTTAAATTCAGGCCTATATCTCCTCACTTGAGAAGCCATGCACGGAAATAACCACCATCAACAATCGAAGAGCAGCAGATATGGTAGGATATTTCCTTACCCATGAATAAAAATGGACTGTTTTGAGAAAAGTTAAAGAGTGAATCCGAGGTATTGAGTATGTTTTTAGAAAAAATGTTGATTTTTGGGTAATAGTATGTGTCAAAAAATTGCAAATTGACTTGTTAGGTTATGATTTGGTCAATTTAAATGTCTTAGTCTCCAATACGTTAAGTAATTAGAGCTGACAATTTAAATTAGTATGTCGTATTCGTATAATGTCAATTAAAAATATAATATATTTTAAGCTAATCAAAATCTTGCCCATTTAATAATAATATCAATAATTAAAATTCTCAACCGAGTTATTTGTTAAACCAATTATCTATTTAATAATTTTGTCATTTTTTTATATAATAATTTTTTTTTATATTTAATATTACTTACACAAATGTTAAGAAATTTTATTGTTAACTAGTATTAAATATTTTTTAAAATATAATTAAACACATTTAAAATGTGAAAATATAAATAAATATGAATTTTATATAAAAATAATAAATTATAAATAAATTAGTATAAAATAATTATTTAAATAATCGTGTCATAAATAATTTAATATATTAAAATTTTAAAATCCAAATCTTATTCAATTATTAATTATATTATATTATTATTACATATTTATTAATCATGTTATTTTAAATTAACGTCTTTTAAGTATTGAGTCGACGGATTTAGTTAAAAATTATCGCCCATCCTACCTAACAGGGATACAACTTAGAAAACAGGGTAAAATATCAAAATATAATAAAGAGAACTAAATTGTTTTGATTAACAAAACTATGTCATTATATGTTATATATTAAAAGTATAGGGACACGAATGTTTTATCCCACCTAATTTAGGGATCGAGAAGGTTACATTCCTAACAGTGCATTCACAAAAACTTCAGTTTATTGAGGGGAAAAAAAAAAATCCAGAAGAACATGATTGGAGGAATTCGTCTTCGTTCTTCAACAGCTGTTTCAAACTACAAACTTCCATTTTCATTTACTCCCTCATTGTCTTTTACAACTCCAAATTCAGGAATTGAACTCTCATCTTTGTCGACACAACCCCTGGACCGGACTTTTCTTCAAAAATTCCTCAAAGAGAACTGCAAATCAGGTGACTTCACTTTGAATGAAGCGCTTTTCTTCTTTGATTACATGGTTCATACACGACCTACTCCTCCGATTTTATCATTTAATATTTTGTTTTCTGCACTTGTTAAGAAGAAGCATTATGATAATGTTGTTTTGCTTTACAAGAGATTGAATTCAACAGGCGGCTTAGTGTTAGATTTATTTTCCTTAAACATTTTGATTAATTGTTGTTGCAATATGAGGAGAATTTCTGAAGGCTTTGCTATTTTCGGGAAGATTTTGAGAATGGGTTTTAGCCCGGATGCTGTGACTCTTAATACTTTGATTAAAGGTTTGTGTATGGAGGGGAGGGTTTTAGAAGCGGCTAACCTAATTACGAAAATTGTCGTGTTTGATTGTAGGCCCGATGTGATTTCGTTTGGGACTTTGATTAAGGGGTTGTGTGGCACAGGTAATATGAATCTTGCTCTGAAGTTATTGGAAGAAATGGTTAATGGAAATGATGCATTTGGTGGGATGTGTCGGCCCAGTATTGTTATTTATAATACTATCATCGACGGGCTTTGTAAAAACGGGTTTGTAATTAAAGCAATAGAACTATTTTTGAAAATGAAGGGTTCTGGAATTAATCCAGATGTGCTAACTTACAGCTCTCTAATTGATGGTCTTTGTAAAGAAGGATTTGTAAATGAGGCAAAAGAATTGCTTTTTGATTTGAAGAGTAGGAACATTAATCCAGATGTGGTAGCTTACAATTCTCTAATTCACGGTTTGTGTTGTGTGGGTGATTGGGATGAAGCTAAAAGTTTGTTTATTGGGATCTTAGATCAAGGTATACGGCCAGATGTTGTGATTTTTAATTTGATGATCGGTGAACTTTGCAAGAAAGGCAAGATAGATGAAGCAACTTTATTTTTAGAAATGATGATAGAAAGAAGGGTGAATCCTAATATAATTACTTATAATTCATTGTTGTATGGCTTTTGCTTGGTAGGTAAAATGGATGATGCGAGGAAGCTCTTCGTTTCAATGTTGAGTAAGGGTTGTAGACCTGATGATTATACCTACACTATTTTGGTTAATGGTTACTGCAAAAATGAAAAAGTAGAGGAAGCTATGAGTCTATACAGGGAAATGATATCAAAAGGAATTTGGCCAACAATCATTACATATTCCACCTTGTTAACCGGCCTTTTTCAAGCAGGTAAGGTGGGAGATGTGCACAAGCTGCTGGATGAGATGAAAGTTAATAGAGTTGTACTTGATTCATGGACATATGGTATTTTAATTCATGGTCTTTGTAAGAATGGTTATCATTCAGAGGCTTTGGAACTATTTCATAATTTAAAGAACTGCAAGTTTAAGCTGAATATTGAAACCATTAATTGCCTTGTTGATGGACTATGTAAAGCAGGGAGGTTCAATATTGCTTGGGAGCTATTTAAGAGTCTGCCTGAACATAGCTTGTTGCCAAATGTGGTAACATTTACCATCATGGTAAATGGACTTTGTAAAGAAGGACAATTGGAAAAGGCATATGATATGTTTCTACATATGGATAAAATTGGCTGTGCCCCAGATGCATTCACATTTAACACTCTGATGCACAGTTTCTTGAAAAATAATGATACACAAAAGGTTGTTGAACTTCTTCATAAAATGGCAGAGAGAAATGTGATGCCAGATGATTTCACATTGTACATAGTTGTAGATTTGCTTACAAAGGATGAAAAATATCGTGAAAATCTGGATTTGCTTCCTTCATTCGCTGTGAAACATATGACAAGCATGCACCCATTTTCAACAATCAGGCCAAAGCAGTAAACTATATGAAGGTCAGCTTAAAACTGTTTTACATGATGATTTATATTGAATTAATATCGGCTGTTGGTTGCATTTGCATCGTACTTCCTGGAATCTGCAAGTTTGCTATAAATCATGACGATTGGATTGTGTTGCAACTGTATGTATATCCAGTTTTTTCTTTGCTTTTGTTTTGGGATTGTGAATAACACCAGCAACGTAAACTCTTTTGAGGCCAGTGTGCTGAGCTTCTTTCAAGGTTGGTTTGGAGCTAGCAACCTGATGGGATGGGCTTTTGATTTCCAAATCTGCAGCAAACAGGAAGCAACACACATTAGATATGTTTGAGATGAATTGTTGCATATGAATTGAGCAACACACACTAACTTGTTACTCTTTTTTCTCTGGTTCTAGTTCTGCTTCAGGTATGGCCATTGAACTTCCTTATTCCACTCTTTATACAGAGCTTTTATTAATTTGAAATGTTTGAGACAGATTGATTCTAATATGGTTTACATAAATAGTTTCACAATACTTGGTGGTTTATTGTTTTGTTTTCTATTTCACTAAAACAAAAGATACATAATTGTAATGTGTTATTTTCAGTGTCCAAATAAGATTTTTTTTTAAGATAAAATGGAAAAAGGATATTTATTTGCATATGAAATATAATATTGTAATTTTTAGAATTCGATGGTAGTATCAAAGGATGTGTACAACTAATCATAGTTAAATAATCACTCTATTTTTGGCCATTAAAAAAAATTGAAGAAATTGCAAAGGAAATTTGCAAATGATGTATAATATATTTGTTTCCTTCTTCCTCAAAACATTAACAATACATATACAAGTAAAGGATGTAAAATGATCAGTATAAAATTATTAATATTAATAATACTATCATTCATGGGTTTTTCTTTTTTCTTTTTTGTCTTAATGAAGTATAAATAATATTTAACTTTTATCAAATAATCAAATATCATGTTATTTCTATCTATTATCTTCTTTTAATTTATCTGTTTAATTTATTAAAGCTTTTTTTTTTTTAAAGTTTAGGGTAAAAAGATTAAATGTAAAAATTCATAAATCATAGGAAAAATTACATGTTAAATTAAGAATTATGCACACTAAGAATAAATTAATTTTAAATTTTGTTACAATATTTATAATTAAATATTTATATGCATTTTCTTCCTTAGTTCTTTTTGACAATTAAAAGTATAGACAAACATATGTGAAAAAATTATCTCTTTTTCTTTTTAAAACATATTTATTTCTTTAAATATATAGTTACATGTACTCAATGTATACTTCTTAATAATTTTAAATTATATTAAATTTTATAATAAACTATCATTCAACATACAAAGGTATTGTTGACATTGATTTTTTATACACCAAGTATCAACAACTAAATTTGTATTCTTTGAGAAAAATTTTCAATTGTGAAAAGCTATCTCTTGTAATGCACCTCTTCTCACCTTTTTAAGTGACATTTTAGTATCTTTTCCTATTTGAATTAACTCGTTTAACCTGCCATTCCTCGCTTTGATGGTCACTATGACCATTGGAGCATGCTGATGGAAAACTTCTTAAGATCTAAAGAATATTGGGAGGTAGTTGAAGCTGGAGTCTCAAAAGTAGTAGCAGGTGAAGTATTGACAAATATTCAAAGAGCAAAGTTGAAAGGACAGAAGTTGAAAGATCTCAAAGCCAAAAATTCTCTCTTCCAAGCAATTGATCGCTCAATCCTGGAGACAATTCTTAGCAAAGAAACCTCCAAACAGATTTGGGATTCCATGAAGAAGAAATATAAGGGAACAACAAAAGTGAATCGTCAACAACTTCAAACTCTTTAGGGTGAATTTGAAACCCTACACATGATATTGGGAGAGTTTGTTATAGATTATTTCTCAAGGACGTTGGCAATCGTAAACAAGATGCAGATTCACGGAGAGAAGCTAGAGGATATTACTATAATTGAGAATATTTCTCATTCAATGATGGCAAAATTCAGTTATGTTGTTTGTAATATTGAAGAATCAAAAAACCTTGATGAGGTTTCAATTGATGAATTGCAAGGTTCTTTGTTGGTTCATTAGCAGAAATTAAACAAGTAAGACCAGCAGGAAAAAGAGGAGCAAACTCTGAAGACTTCAACAAAAAATCACTCAGCATCAAGAGGAGATAGAGGATGAGATAGAGGCAGAGGAAACAATGATCGTGGAAACCAACAACAACAACATTAGCACCAAGAGAATCAATTTCAAGGAAAAGGAAGAGGATGAGGAGGCCACCACTCAACAACTACTAGACCAAAGTCAGCAGACAAATCTAATGTTAAATGCTACAGATGTTATAGGTATGGGCATTATCAGTCAAAATGTCAAACTAATTTGAATAAACAAAGTAGAGAAAGAACTAAGTTTGCAGAAAAAGAAGAAGAGGTGTCTCTCTTAATGGTGTGTCATGTGAAGGTAGAAACTCAACAAAACATGTGATATTTAGACACTAACTGCAGCAACCATATGTGTGGAGACAAAAATGTGTTTTTGACTTGGATGAATCTTTTCGCAACACTGTCAAGTTTTGTGATAACTCTACGGTTTCAATTATGAGAAAAGGAAGGATAACTATTCAAGTTGAGGGTAATTCCTCCCACACTATCAATAATGTTCTTTTTGTTCTAGATTTAAAGACCAGTTTGCTTGGTGTGGGATAGTTGCAAGAAAAGGGGTATGAGATTTCTATCAAACACGGAGTATGTTGTATTCAAGATGCAAAATTGGGCTTAATTGCTCAAGTTAACATGACAGCAAATCTTATGTTCCCACTTTATCTCTATAACGCCTTTCATTTATACTTCTCAGCAAATTTGAAGGATACAGCATGGCTGTGGCATTTTCGGTATGGTCACCTAAAGTTTGGTGAATTATAGACTCAACAGCAAAAAAAATATGGTGACTGGTCTTCCACAGATTACTGTTCCTTCTGAAGTTTGTGAAGAATGTGTTGTTGGTAAACAACATCGAACCTATTTTCAAAAAGGAAAATCATGGAGGGCAAAACAAGAGTTAGAATTGGTTCATTCAAATATTTATGGGCCCATTAAACAGATATCAAATGGAGGTAAACGATATTTCATAACATTTATTAATGAATATAGTTGAAAAACTTGGGTCTACTTTCTGCAGGAAAAATCAGAAGCTATTGCAGCCTTCAAAAATTTTAAAGTGCATGTTGAGAAAGAAGCTGGAATGCCAATAAGAATTCTTCGCAGTGATCATGGTGGTAAATACAACTCATGTGAATTTGTAAATTTTTGCGAGACGCATGGCATTAAAAAACAACTCACGGCAGCTTACACACCACAACAAAATGGAGTTTCGAAGAGAAAAATTTGTACAATCATGAACATGGTATGAAGTCTACTAGTAAGGAGCGGTCTTCCAAAAAATTTCTGGCCTGAAGCAGTTAATTGTAGCATTCATATTCTGAACAGAAGTTCTACTTTGCTGTTCAAAATATGACGCCTGAAGAAGCTTGGAGCGGACAAAGACCAACAATAAATCATTTCAGAAATTTTGGGTGTATTGTTTATGCCTATATTTCAGATGAAAAGAGAAAGAAGCTAGACGATAAAGGAAAAAAAATGCATTTTTCTTGGTATTAGTGACCAATCAAAAGCTTACAAGCTTCATAATTCTATCACTAAGAAAATTGTTGTCAGCTGTGATGTTATTTTTTATGAAGAAAGAACCTGGTCGTGGAACGAGAATAATGTTCGACAACATATTCAAGTAAATTTTGATGGTGATGAAGAGAAAAGTCAGCAACCTATGGAGACAATGCAACAACCAGCGACTTTAAATCCTCTTGTAAATGAAGCAGTTGCATAACAAAGACCTCAACGACAAAGGAAAAGGCCTGCGTGGATGATTGATTATGAGGTAAATAATTCTGACAAGTTAAAAGGGGACCTATTTACATATTTTGCTCTATTTTCAGATTGTGATCCTGTAGTTTTCGAAGATGCTGTAAAAGAAACAAAATGGTGAAAGGCTATGGATGCAAAAATGGCATCTATTGAACGAAACAACACATGGGAGTTGACAGAGCTTCCGAAAGGGCAGAAAACAATAGGTGTGAAATAGTGTACAAAACAAAACTCAAGGAGAATGGCGAGGTCAACAAGTACAAGGCACACTTAGTCGCTAAAGGCTATAAGTAAGAATTCGATGTAGACTATAAAGAAGTGTTTGCTCCTGTTGCAAGACATGACAAAATCAGATTGTTGATCGCATTGACAGTAGAAAACTCATGGCCTATATTTCAGTTAGATGTGAAATCAGCGTTTTTACAGGGAGACTTGGAAGAACAGGTATTTATCGATCAACCTCCTGGTTATGTGAAATTTGGGAACGAGCATAAAGTGTATAAATTAAAAAAGGCTTTATATGGACTAAAATAAGCTCCACGTGCTTGGTACAGTTGAATTGATGCTTATTTTTTTAAAGAAGGTTTTCAAAAATGTCCATATGAGCATACACATTGTATAAAAATTGGAAAAAAAGTGAAAATACTTGTGGTTTGCTTGTATGTAGATGATTGATTTACACAGGAAATGATAGCGTTATGTTTAACAAATTTAAAAAATCCACGAAATCACATTGGGCCTACAATCAAACACAACAATTTTCCTAAACAACTTAATCGCTTCTAAAACCATCCTAGTATACACAATGATAAAAACTAATGAAACTATGATAATTTTTCTGTTATATTATTGATTCATACAATCAAAGATTTATATAGAAGTAAGCTATTCTAGAAGGATATAATACTTATTTTCTACCTTACAACTGTCTATTAAGAAGTTAATCATAAAATAGTAAATTTTTCTCTAATTTTAGCCTAATTGAGAGGTATTGCATGACAGATTTTTTCTGGCTGTACAAAATGTGAAGTATGACAGAATTTTTCAATTTATACAGTTGGTTTTGACCAATACTCCCCTTTAAGCTAGTTCGTAAATATCCATCATTCCTACCTTGCTAAGTATTTCCTGAAAGTGAAGTGTAAGTAATCCTTTGATCAAAATATCAACTACCTGATTTTTTGTAAACATAAATCATGTGCAAATCAGTCCACTTTCTATCTTTTCTTTGATGAAATGTCGGTCAACTTCAACCGACATTTCAACCGACCGGATTATGAGCTATATATATGGCAGCTTTATTGTCACAGTATAGCTTCATAGGATTTTCATACTCTACTTTAAGCTCTTTTAAGAGTAATTTTAACCATAATAGCTCACAAATTTCTAAGGCAATGGATCTGAATTCAGATTCAGCAATAGATCTTGCAACTATCAGTTGCTTTTTACTTCTCCACATAACTATATTACCTTCAATAAATGTAGAATAACCCAAAGTTGACCTTGTATCAATGATTGAACCTGCCCAGTCAGCATTTCTATAAGCCTTAACTTCCATGTTGTTGTTTCTTCAAAATAACAATCCTTTTCCAGGTGCTCTTTTAAGATATCTTAGAATTCTAGTTATTGCATTCAAATGTTCTTCACTTAGGGTGTGCATAAATTAGCTAACAACCCCTACAACAAAGGCAATATCTGGTTTCATATGAGATAAGTATATCAATTTATCCACTAATCTTTAATATCTCTTTTTGTTTACCAGTATACTTGTTGTCAAGATTCCTATCTTGTGATTAGCATTAATTGGAGTATCTGTTGGTTTGCACCCAAGCATTCCTGTTTTTTTTAACAAATCCAAAAGTGTACTTCCTTTGAGACAAAATATTCCTCCTTTTGATTCGGCCACTTTAATACCTAGAAAATATTTTAAATTTCCTATATCTTTAATTTCAAATTCTTTAGCAAGGCAGTATTTCAATCAAATCATTCTTGGTCACAATTATATCATTAACATACACAATTAATATAGTGATTTACCTCCCTTTGTATGTTTGTACAACAAAGTGTGATCAATTTGGATTTGTAAGTATCCTTTGCTACGAACTGACTGGGTAAACTTTTCAAACCAAACTTGTGGTGATTGTTTTAACCCATAGACTGACTTTCTTATCTTACAAACCTTTTTATTCTAAAAACTTTCTTTAAAACCTGGTGACAATTTCATGTACACCTCTTCCTCTAGATCTTTATGAAGGAAAGCATTATCGACATTTAACTGATATAATGGCTAGTCTTGGTTGGCAGCAAATGAGAGTTAAACTCGAACTGTATTCATTTTTTCAACCAGAGCAAAGGTCTCTTGGTAATCAATTCTATAAGTTTGCGTGAATCTTTTTGCAACCAGCCTAGTTTTGTATCAATTAATTGTTCCATCAGCCTTGAACTTTATAGTGAATACCCATTTACACGCTACAACCCTTTTTCCATGAGGAAGATCTACTAAATCTCATGTTTTGTTTTTATACAATGCCCTAATTTTTTCTTGGACAGCTTCTGTCCATTTTTGACTTTTCAAAGTTTCCTGTATTGTATTAGAAATATTGACATTGGAAACAAATTTTCCATATGTTTTTATGTGAATAAGAGTAGTAAGTTTTTATTTACTTTTTATTGGAATTTGAACTCCTTAAAAAGTGATCCTTCTATAATAAAATTTTTTTGTAAATTATCAGCATGATCCATTTTACAATAACTCGTTGTTATAGTTGACAAAATTAAGCAAAATTAAATATTTTTTCTTGGTACAATTGTCACTATATATAATAAGACAAAAATAACCTATATATATTATCAACTATGTGAAAAAACAAAATCAACTTTATATTTGCACTATTTGAAATTAAATAAAATCAATGAATTTTTATTGTATATTATATTATATATTATATTTGAGTGCATAGAAGATCTCTATTCATAAAATGTCACATTGATAATGTTGTAAAAATTTGGTGCAATATTTTTTTGCTTTGTCGACACTAATTAAGGCTACACAAAAAAAAATGTAGGAATCAAAATATCGAACTAGGCAAAACAGAAACTAATAGGTTTGGTTCGATTTTAGTTGTTATTCAGTCCAATTTGATTCTGTTTTTCAGAAAATCAAAATTTCTAATCTTATTTCAATATTAGTGCCGAAAGCATGAACTAGATCAAACATTTTTTTGTAGTTTTGAGAAAATGGTATCATTTTGTAATGCAAAATAATATTTAACAATAAAAAGAAAAGAACCTTATGTTTTAAACAGAAAATCTTTTAAAATTTATAATTAAAAATCAGACAGAAAACTGAACAATTCGATTTCGATTCAATTCTACATCTTAATTCGGTCTACTTTAATACCAAAAATTGAGACCTAAAATTTTTTAGTCTAATTGAATATTAATGAAATTCAAAACGAATCAGAATGTGCCAGCCATTAACACTAGCTATTGTTGTTGAAAATTAAAAGCCACAGCACCTATTGTGGATAAAGTTGAAAATAATTGTAAAAAGTTTATATGTAACATTTTGCATTTAAATAGTGAAAATAATATTTTGGAGTAATTAACATACAAATATTTTAATTTAAAATTATTTTAGTGAAGGTATTCAATTAAAAAGTTACTATTAAAACTTTGATATAAAATTATTCCAATAAACATATTCAACCAAATAATATTTTTTAATTATTTTATCAAATGTGTTTTCTATTTTTTTTGAATCTTTTAATATTATATTAACTATATTGATAAATATTAAAAACATTTATCAAATTGAAAATCAAATTAGTTGAGTAATTCATAGTATTTTTTATTTAAACTACAAACTTACATTTTCATTTCTCCCTCAGTCTGTTTCACAACTCCAAATTCAGGTGTTGAACTCTCATCTTCATCCACACAGCCCATGAACCGAACTCTTCTTCAAATATTCCTTAAAAAGCACTGCAAATCAGGTAACTTCACTTTGATTGAAGCACTTCTCTTCTTTGATGACATGATTTGTACCCGACCCACTACTCCGATTTTCTCATTTAATATTTTGTTTTCTGCACTTGCTAAGAAGAAGCATTATGATAGTGTTGTTTTGCTTTACAAGAGACTGAATTCAATAGGCGGTTTGGTGTTAGATTTATTTTCTTTAAACGTTTTGATTAATTGTTGTTGCAATATGAGGAGAATTTCTTAAGGCTTTGTTGTTTTCGGGAAGATTTTGAGGATGGTTTTTAGCCCGGATGCTGTGACTCCTAATACTTTGATTAAAGGTTTGTGTATGAAGGGGAGGGTTTTAGAAGCTGCTAAGCTGTTTAGGAAAATGGTTGTGTTTTCCTGTAGGCCCGATGTGATTTCATGTGGGACTTTGATTAATGGGTTGTGTCATATAGGCAATACGAATCTTGCTCTTTTAAGTTATTTAAAGAAATGGTTAATGGAAATGACGCATTTGGTGGGATATGTAAGCCTAGTATTGTTACTTATAGTACTATCATTGATGGGCTTTGTAAAAACTGGTTTGTAGATAAGGCAAAAGAATTGTTTTTGAAAATGAAAAGTTTGGGAATTAATCCAGATATGGTTACTTCAAACTCTCTAATTCGTCGTCGTCGTAAAGACGAGTTTGTAGATAAGGCAAAAGAATTGTTTTTGGAAATGAAGGGTTCAGAAATTAATCCAAATTTGGTAGCTTACAGCTCTCTAATTCACTGTTTGTTTTGTGTGGGTGATTGGAATGAAGCTAAATGTTTATTTATCAGAATGTTAGATGAAGGTGTACGGCCAAATGTCGTGACTTTTAATGTGATGATCTACGAACTTTGCAAGAAAGGTAAGATAGATGAAGCAATTATATTGTTAGAAATGATGACAGAAAAAAGGGTGAATCTTAGTATAATTGCTTATAATTCGTTGTTGGACAGTTTTTGCTTGGTAGGTATTATTGATGATGCCAGGAAAATCTTTTTTCAATTACGAGTAAGGTTTGTAGACTTGATGTTTACGACTAAATTTTTTATTAATGGTTACTGCAAAAAGGGAAAATTAAAGGAAGCTGTGAATCTATACAAGGGAATGGTATTAAAAGGAATTAGGCCAGATGTTGTTACAAACAATACCTTATTAACCAGCCTTCTTCAAGCAAGTAAGATGAGAGATGCGCAGAAGCTATTTGACGAGATGAACGTTAATAAAGTTGCACCTAATTCATGGACATAGATATTTTAATTGACGGTCTTTGTAAGAATGGTTACCATTAAGAGGCATTGAAAGTATTTTATAATTTAGCAAAGTGCAAGTTTGAGCTGAGCATTAAAATATTCAACTGCCTTATTGACGGATAGTGTAAAGCACGGAGGATTGTAACTGCTTGGGAGTTATTTCACAAGCTGCCTCATTATGACTTGATGCCAAATGTCGTAACATACAGCATCATGATCAATGGGTTTTGAAAAGCAGGACAACTGGAAAGGGCATATGATATGTTATTAGATATGGATGAAATTGTTGCGCTCCATATATAGTCACGTTTAGCACACTTATGCTTGGTATCTTTAAAAATAATGATATACAAAAAGTTGTTGAACTTCTTCATGAACTGCCAGAAGGAAATGTGTTGATAGATGATGACACATTGAACATAGTTATAGAATTACTAACAAAGGATGAAATGTATCGTGAAAATCTGCATTTGCGTCCTTCATTCGCTGTCAAACATATGACATGATGAAGCATGATGAATTGCAACAAGCATTCACCCATTGTCAACAATCTGCCCAAAGCAGTAAACTATTTTGAAAGTAAGCTAAAAATTGTCTACCTGATGAGTTCTTCTAAATTAATATCTATCGTTGTTTGCATTTTGCACAGGACTACCTGGAATCTGTAATTTGGTTTTAAATCATGACGATTGGCTTGTATTGCAAGTGTATGTATATCCAGTCTTAATATGTTAAGATGAATTCCTACATATGAATTGAGCAAAAAAAAAAATTAGCTTGTTACACCTTTTTTTTATGGTTCTAGTTCTGGTTCAAGTATGGCCATTGAACTTTTTTACTACACTCTTCAAAAAGAGCTTTTATTAATTTGTAATGTTTGAGAAAGATTGGTTCTAATGTGGTTACATAAATAGTTTCACAAGAGTGGTTTATTGTTTTATTTTCTATTTCATGAAAGCAAAAGATACATAATTGTAACGGAAATTTATAACAGTAACCGCTATTGAAAACCATTTTTCGATAATAACCACTATACAAAAATTGTTTAAAAAATGACCACATAAAATTTTCGGACCATTTTGCCCTTGTTAACAAAATTTTAAAAACTTTCTTCTTCTTTCTCTCCTCTCTTTTCCCTTTTCATTTTTTCTTCTTTATTTATCCGTCCACCATTTTTACCAGAACCTGTTCACTACATTTTGTGGAACTTGTTTACTTTATTTTCCCATTTCTAAAAACTCTACTCCATTTGATTTGAAGAAAATCACAAGTTAAAGAGGGAAAGAATCAGATGAGTGTTTGGAAAATAGTTTGAAAAAAAAACTATTTAACAAATGTGATACTTTATTTGAGTATTTGTACACAGTTAAAGAATGTAATAATAGAAATTGTCAAAAGAAGTTTGTATTAAAAACACTAAGTATGTTTTGTGTAATTGTTGAGTGAAAAATCTGGATGAAAAATGGGAAAAAAGACGACTTGCACAAGACTTTGATCACACAGGCCAAAAATCGAAAGTAAGTTTTGAGAAAGGGCAAAATTTTGTCCTTACTCGAAATTAACTACTTTCGATTTATGGCTTATGTGATCGAAAGTAAGTTTTGAGAACATGCAAATTTTGCGCTGCTCCATACTTACCTTTGAGCAAGTAATGAATTTTGGTGGAACTTGGGAATTTTTTTTCAGTTTTGCACATAATCTATATTTTAATTAGACATAAGAATTTTTTTTGTAACACAATACTTAGATTTAGTGCAAGCATGACTAACTCAATAATAATTGTTACTGTGCAAGGCAGCTCTTAGAAACTGACACCAAATAGTGGCGAAGAATATGTTGGTGGCAGGATGAGGCAATTTTCTATTGATCGAAAAATAACATATCATGATTTTATGTAGATGTTGTACGAGATATTTAAAATTAATTCTTTTGAATTTATTATGAAGACAAAATCCAAGTATTCAGTGTGTACACAATCAGGGGTAGGTCTAATGGTAGCAGATATTACTTTGGATCATGTAGATAATGCTAAACAAATAAGGAAAAAGTTTTTAATCATTCCTATAATGCCAACTCAGCTTATGTCTTCTGGTAGAAGCAATCAAGTGAATGATATCATTCTTGCAGTGACAACTTAGTCCCAATACAATAGTTAGTTCGAGTAGACTAGACAAGGGTTTGCAGATCAGTACTACGAACAAAGTCAAGTTCTACTGATGCCTCCAGACCTCTAACACCGACTCATAAACTTTTTTAACGATGTGACCACTGTTGATGGAGGTGATTCTCCTTTCCACAACAATGCTATGCATTAAAATGATTACCATGATACCGAGATAGACGTTATGGCCCTAACACCTCTCAACCTTTTGAATGTAGAAGAAATATTGCTGAGGTAGGAAGTAAGTCAAGGAAAGCAAGTTGTAACAGTCCCGTTCAGAGGAGTTGCTTAACGACAGGTCCATCATTTAAAAATCAATTATGCCAAGTGATGTATTCTTGGGTACTAAATTAAGTGATGTGTGCGTTGGGCAAGTATTCAATACAAAGCAAGCACTTTGAGACAAGTTGGGTGTGTTTGCGTTGAAGAACCATTTCTAGTTCAAGATTTACAAACCAACCACAAATTGGTTTAAGGGTACGTGTCTTGTTCAAGGTTATCAATGGCAAATTCATGCCACCAAGAACAACCGCGATACGTATTTTTGAGTGACAAAAATGAACTTGGTTCATAGTTGTCAGAAAAAAGAATTGCAAAATGGTCATCGCCAAGCAAGCACATGCTTGATTGAAGAACTAATCAAGGATAAGTTCAAAGATTGAAAAAAAGTTATACTCCCTGAAATATTCGTGATGATATAGAGACTGATTATGAGGTACAGCTATCACACAAGAAGACATGGTGTAGTAAAGAACACGTCTTAAAGCTTGTGCCTAGCAATCCTTTAAATTCATTCAAGGAACGTCTATTGTACTATCATGTGTTAGTGGAAAAAAATCTAGAGACAATAACATCGATTGAAAAAGATATTGATGGTCACTTTTTATACTTCTACATGTCATTGGGACAGTATATTCAGAGATTTTGGGTCGTTATTTATGGCTGCTTCAGTAGATGAAAATGACAAAATTTATCCCGTGACATTTGGTGTTGCAAATTCTGAAAACGACGCCTCGTGGGTGTAGTTTTTCCTAAAACTTCGAGAAGTTATCGGGTCGATTGAAAATTTGGTTTTTATATCCAATCGACACACTAGCATTGAGAAGGACATTACAATTATGTTCCTCGATGCATCCCATGAATTTTATATGTACTATATTTTTAGAAATATAAAGGCTAAGGACAATATGTGCGCCTAAAAGACAAAGACTCTCATGACTATTTATTTCCTCACGGCTAAGGCATATCGATTTAGTAAGTGTAATGAATATATACAAAATTTGAGAGTGATGCATCCGGTAACAACAGGTTATTTAGAAAACAAAGTTGGACTACATAGATGGGTAAAAGTACACTTTCCATTTTAACGAGATGACTTGCTAACCATTAATATTACTAAAAATATGAATTCATTGTTGAGGCACGCACAGTCGCTTCCCATCATACTATTGGCTAAGTACATAAGATCTAAGGTAAAAAGGTGGTTTTATAAGCATAGGAAGGAGGCTATCGCGAAAGATGCATTCCTGACCCTAGTGACGTAGGCAATTGTTGATAAACAACTAGAGTTGTCTCAACTCATGACCATGGAATCAAGGTCGCGCCACAAGTTTGAGATAAAACACTGGGGCATTGTTGAGGTTGTATATTTGGAGGATAAGATTTGCAATTTTAGGCACTTTGATCTAACACAACTTTTATGTGCTCATGCTCTTGCAGCATATTGACATGTTTGTTTGTTACAAAATTCACTTTGCGTGCACTACTACACTACTAACGCATTGATAAATGCATATGTAAAATCTATTCACCTTGTTGGAAATTATGTGGATTGGTTGATTCCATCTAAGGTGTGAGAAATCACTTTCAAGCCACCTAGGCAACGTCCTCTTGTTGGTCGACCAAGAAAACTAAGAATTCCTTCTATTGGCAAGGATATGATGTGCCGTTTGTGTTCGTGCTGTCATTAACGAGGCTACAATCGCGCTACATGTTGAAATTCGATTCCCTTTCATCCAAACCAGTAAACTTTATGTTGTTACTCATAAAACAGTGTGTTAGCATATTTGTGTTCTTAAGCTGTTGGATTGTTGTGTTTCAATAGAAACATATTTGTATTTTGGTTTACTGCTTTTTAGTTGTGCTACGCCATTCCTTCATATACATTATCTATTTATAATAATATTTGTATCCTAAGACTATAATTTTGTATATATTATTCTCACTTGTGCTTGGCTAACCATAGAGTTCGAGAAGTACTAGAAAAATCTAAACTAAGTTTTGAGCATGTACAAAATTTGTATAGTTTTGAGCACGTTGTGTTATTTTGTACGTGCTTGAAGGTTAGTTTCAATTTTTTCAGTACTTCTTGAACTCTAAGACTAGCCTAATCACACATCATTTTAGAATCATATCATGTTTCCATTGCATTAGGATTATGCACAAATTTTAGTTATTCACTGTATTGGACAATAATCATTTTTATATCATTAATTAATTAATTAATTAATTAATTTTGTCGACTGCATGAAATTAATGATCGAAAGTAATATTCCTACAATACAAATTTCAACATGATATGATTATCAGGTAAAAGTTATATTTTATTACGTCAATATTTATCATATAAAAGAAAAAAAAGAAGAAAATATTGAAAGTAAACCAAGAGATAGACTAGTTTTAGTGAAAACCATATTATGGAGTATATACATACATGTATAAATGATAATAATCTACATTAGGCATGCCTCCATAATTCTATGGCCATCCTCTTCCTAAAGAAGAGCCCATTTACAGACTTAAAATCTAACTGTTTATCTAACCCTAGATAGTGTATATATATATATATATACACATATATATATGTGTGTGTGCATGTGTGAACACATTGCAGAAACCGAATATATATTGTCGAGAGACCCCATCAACTGAGCGTACAACTGTGAACGCCCCCTCAGGAAACTTGAGCTTAATCCTGATGTTGAAAAAACCTGCATCGTCAAGCAGTTAGGGGATTAGTTGGGACATCGATCTCATGACCTTATGCAAAGACTGCTCAAAATGTGCGGATGGATAGAATTCATAGACCGTGATCTTATGCCAGTGAAAATGGACCGCGTATACCACCCAATGAGAGGAACTAATGTAAATAGGCACATAAACCTCATTTGCTGTCCACAATGCACAATGGACAACACTATGTCTGCCCTCTAAATGTGACTCAAGAATTGTCCTTGGGTAGAAAATGCCCTTCTCGAGTTACCCACTGAGATATCCATACCATGCAGTTTGTGAAAATTTCTACAATAAAATCAAAAGTAATTGTTGTGGGATTGGTTAATTATATGTAATACAATAGTGGAATCAGAAAACTATTCAATATCAAACTTACGAATAGATGTGTTGATGCAATAGTTCATTATTGTGATACCTGTTAGGAGTATGCCCCTTGCTTGTGTGCAAGCACCTACACATACCCATTCATATGCTACAATATAAACGATACATTAGGTTGAACATAATCGTTGAAAATGTAATTACTATAATTAATGAAGTGAAAGATTATGTTCAACACTTACAGTGTCCATGAGCCACTGTCCTGCATCTGTTATTATGCTGATCCAATTCAGAGTTATTGTAATGGTGTCAGTCTCAATGCATGCCTTTGGAGTAGCCATCCACTACAAGTACTTTCCGTATAAGTCCTCCAAAATTCCCTGCATAAGATCTATAACATCTTCTAGAGCATATTATGGCCATTCTCTTCGTATCGAAGGACCTTAAGCCTAACCCTACTTCTTGAACAAGTTCGTGTATGGGGTCCATTAGGACTTACCCATCTTATATGTCCACCCATATCAACTAACATTACCTTCTACAAGCGCCTGAAGAAGTGGCCGACTAATATTAACACCTGCATGCGCTTCAGCAATGCGCACACTATCTCCACCTACATCATTGTCCTGCAACATTAGTAAACACATAAAACAACATTCAACACGAAATATTACAAAAACAATCAGGCAAAGTTTTCCCTGTAAATTGGACATTCGCAAAAAACAACAATTGTTGTATAAAACTCACTTCATTATATATACAAACGTTGGGGTCTTAGGCACCTTATTTGCATCCAAACAACCTCAATAACAATGCAATTATGCAAATAACATCGTTTGGATTCCCAGGCACCTTATAAACAATGCATCAACATGAATAACACAATCATCTATTTTGATAACATAATTATTGTTCAAAATTTCCCCCCTATAAATAACCCAACAAAGAAACCTAAAATCAAACCTGTGGATTCAGACTGACCACCCAACTCCCTACCTAAAACTATCAAAGTTTGATCCTGTCGTTGCAATAACTTCTATTGTTAACGTAGTATATCCTTATGCTTACGCCATCTCTCGTCTATCAATGTGTAAAGACTAGGAAATCTGCACAGAAAGCACGACAACAGTCCAAAAATGTTTGGCCTTTAAAATCTTTAACTCTGTTGTCACGGTGACAATCATTTTCATCCGGTCTAAAACAAACAAAAAAAAAAAAGAAGAACAGCATATGTAAGTGATAAAACATAGACAAAATTTCAAAAAAGTAAAACATCAAACGACAACAAACAGTAGGTTTTGAAAAAATCGAAACTCTGGTTTCGATCACATTCAGATAATCCATATATACTCGAAAGTTTATGGATAATGTGATCAAAACTGTATATTCAAATGTGCAAGTTTCTAGAAAAATTGAAACTACAGTTTCGATTATGTTCAATTGATGTAAAAATATCTAACGCAAACATGGTCGAAACTGTACCAATTATAAGTGTTGATCGAAACTACTAATGTAATAAAAAAAAACCTCAAACAAAAAGATGTGATGAAAACTATGAGCGAACCTTATAATTGTACATGCTTAAAACTGCACTCACTCGAATGTGTAAGTAACATGCCCGAAAGTATAGTTTCGCGCATGTAGAAAAATTTTCTTTTAATCACATATTTTCACAGTTTTGAGCACATAAGTTACGCATTCGAGGACATGCATGTGTGATCGAGACTATCGAAAGTTCCCTGAATCTAACTCAATCACCAATAACACAGAATCTGCATGAACAACGCACAATTTTCATGTGTTCTAGACTAATTTTCAATCACATAATGAATAGAAATCACCAACTACATCCTAATCGAAACTATTGTCACTTCATTTGTCACCAAGAACACACAAAATTTCATATTATTTTTGACGAATTTTCAACAATTAATGAATAGAAAGCTCTTACTCATGTTAATTCATGCAAAATCATCCATAAATCCACATCAAATGCAAAAAAAATTCATAAAATGCGTACCTCAATCATTGTATTATTTCTGCCATGAGTTAGCCCTTTGAAAATCAACCCAAGTTTGTTGCTGAAAATGTGAATCCTTTCCACTCTTACGCTGTTGTCAATCGTCGAGTCAATGATTGTCGATTGAAGTTTCAATTATGATGTGAGTTTCGTGCACAAAAGAAAAGAAGATTAAGGTTTTAGTGGCTTTGAAATGGATTTGGGAAATTTTGACTTTTGTTACATTTGGTCATGAGGGCAATTTTATCCACAAAATTATGAGTTAAGTCTTTTTGAAAGATTTTGTTAATAGTAGTCATTTTAGAAAATTTTAAGTTAACAGTGATTATTATTGAAAATTTTCCAAATTGTGATGTGTTAATTTTAGTGGTCAAGTATGACTTTTTTTTAATTTTTACACAAAAATTGAAAAAGGTTATTTATTTGCAAACGAAATATAATATTGAACTTCTAGAATTTGATATTAGTATCAAAAGAAAAGTATGACTAATCATAGTTTAAATAATGATTTTTTTTTTGGCTATCAAAAGAAATTGGAAGGATATTTGCAAATGGAATATAATATGTTTGTTTCCTTTTTCCTTGAAATATTAATAATAAATATACAATAAGGTACTTAAAAAGATCAATGGGGAGTTTTGAAACTCTTTTTTATATTAATAAAGGTGATGCATTCAAAACTTTATATTTATTAAAAATAAATGAAGATAAATAAAATATTATTAAAAAAAAAGCATAATAGTAGACTATCTCTTTATTGAAGAGTAAGGAGTAGCTAAATTGAACATAATATTAAAATTGTAATGAGTTTTTTTGAGCAGATAATATAAGTCTTGCTCTTTACGTTATTTGAAGAAATAATTAATGGAAACGATGCATTTAGTGGAATGTATAAGCCTAGTATTGTTACCTATGATGCTATAATTCATGGGTCTTCTGTTTTTCTCTTTTTCTTTTTTTTTGTCTTAGTGAAGGAATATTTGAAAGAGACTATTAGTTTTATTGGAACAAGAGAATGTAGTTACAAAACATTCAAGTAGAGGAAAATTCCATAATACTGGAATAAAAATTTCAATATCAAAAACTTATCAGTTATGATCTTTTAGATTAAGAGTTTATTTATTTTTTTGCTGAAATTTGAATATAATTATTTAAATATTCAAGACTCCTTTGTCTTTAACTTATATATTAATATCTGTTAAAAACGTTTGAATAGAATTAAGTTAAAAATTTTGACTTAAATCTAAAAAAGCAAATGTCTAAATAATTTAATATTCTTATTTTATTAATTTATTTACTAATAAAATTAAAACTCTAGTTAATTAATTTTTACGTATTTCGTCTCTATTATTAGTCTCATTTCTCTATCTTTTCAGCTTTTTCTTTAATTCTCACTTGCAAGTTATTAAAAAAAATTATATGTCAAATAAAAAAATAATTTACATACTAATATAATTTATTTAAAATTTTTTAACATATTATTATGTTAATATAATGAAAATTATTATAGAATATGAGTATATTATTAAAAAAAATATATATATCAAAATATCAATTTTCATCCTTTTTTTTTATAAAAAAAATAATTTAATATTTATTCTTAGATGTTTTTTTAAGAAGAAAATAAATATATTATTTATATTCAAATTTCAATTAAATTCACTTTTTAGTCATGTTTAGAATTTAGACCAAAAAACATAAACATTACTTAAACAAATCTTTGCCAATCAATTCTTATTAATACAATTAATTAATTACTTAAGTAACATGCAGCTTTTATCAAATAATTAAATATCATGTTATTTATATCCGTTAATATACCTTTTAATTTGTTTGTTTAATTTATTAAAGTTATTTTTTATAGTTTAGGTAAAAATATTAAAAATAAATCAATAATTACCGTGCAAATTATGTTTTAAATTTGGAGTTATACTGTGAATAAATTAATTTTAAATTTTTGTTCAACAATCATAATTAAATATATGTTTTAAATGCATCTTCTTTCTTTATATATTTTTTCAAAATTAAAACTACACACACATAGGTCCAGCAAAGAATCTTCCCAATAACCCAACCTGGCCCATTAATACTCAGGACAAGCCCAAATTCTACATCTTTTCCAATTAAGATTGTGGTTAGAATTAAAATCTAAGACTAGCATTCTAAGACACTAAAGGAAACAAGTATAAAATCCCAACTAAAATACGAAAAGAGGATCTTTTTCTCACAATTTAAAGAAATTTACTAATATCATGTGATAAAATTTGATATCAATATATACTTCTTTTTAATTTTAAACTATATCAAATTTTATAATTAATATCATTCAACATATAAAGATATTATTGACACTAATTTTTTACTTAGCAAGTATCAACATGTGAATTCATATTATATAGGAAAAATTTTCAATTGTAAAAATTATTTCTAGTAATGCACCTCTTGTCAGATTTTAAAGGTATATTTAAATGTTTTTTTTCTCATTTGAAATAAATTTTATGTCTTTCTATTTAAATAAGAGCAATAAGTCTCTATATGATTTTTAATTGGGACTTGGACGCCTTAAGAGGTAATCTTTCTATAATTCAAAAGTTTTGTAAGTTACCAGCACAATCCATTTTACAATAACTCACCATTAAGAGTTAAAAAATTAAACAAAATTACATATTTTTCTTTGATATAATTGTCATTATCTATATAAAGACAAAACTAACCCTATGTATATTATTACCTGTATGCGTAAAAAAATAAAATCAACTTTATATTTATACTATTTGAAAATCAAATAAAATCAATGAAATGTTCTTATTATATACTATATTATATATTACATTTGAGTCCATTGAAGATCTCCATTTGTAAAGAGTTAACCTCACACTAATAAAACAGTAAAATTTATAGTAATTTTTTTCTCCTTTGTCTTCATTAGCTAGGGCTATACAAAAAAAATGAAGGGACAAGAAAATTGAACTGGATAGAATCGAAACCACCAAGTTCAGTATAATTTTATTTTGATTTTGGTATTAACACCGAAAACAAGGATTAGATTGAAATTTTAACTTTTTAGCTTCGAAAATTATATCATTTTTGTAACAAAAAACGACATCTTTTTGGGGTTTAAACCAAAATAATAAAAAAAAGAATAGAAAAGAACCTTATTTTTAAGGTTGAAAAAAGTTTAAAAACTTATATTTGAAATCAAACAAAAACCAAGCAAAAATTGAACGATTCGACTTCACATTTAAATTTAGTCTGAATCAATGCCTTAAAATGAGATCTAAAAATTTATGGTCTGATTCAATATCAATGAAATTCAAATTGTCAAAATTTGCCCACCTTTAACACTAGCTACTATTGTTGAAAATAAAAAGCTATAGTGGCTATTGGGGCTAAAGATAAAAATAATTACAAAATTTTTAATGTAATATTTTGCATTTGTATAGTTAAAATAATAATTTGGGGTAATTGACACAAGAAAATTTTAAATAAGATTATTTTAAAGAATGTATTCAACTAAACAATTACTAACAAACTTTTAATATAAAATTATTCTAAAACATATATTCAATAAAATAAATATTTTAATTATTTTTAAGTATTATATCAAACGTATTTTCTCATTTTTTAAAAAAAATTTAAATATTATTTTAAATATATTTATAAATATTAAAAATATCACAAATACAATTTAAATTTTTGCATACTATTCTAATTTTTTAAAAATAGGTTTCAAATTGCAAATCAAACAAACCCTAAGTAATTTATAGTGTTTTTTATTTGGTTTTGAAATATTATCTCTAATTATAGATAAAAAAATTGATTGAAAAAATACAATATTAAATAAAATATCATCAAAGAAAAATCATAACAGAAGTTTTTTTTTTCTTTTTAATCCTTCTTAAATATTTAAGAGTAAAGGTTATTTTTATTCAATATTATATTTTTATTTAACAAAATATTGAAATTGTAACACAATGGACCTTAATTTTAGACAATAACATTTGATCTCTAAAATCTTAAATAACAAAATAAGATTATAATGTACTCAATTTGATTTGAATATTTTTATCCCAATTAAATATAAAAAGGACTACATTATTTCAATTTGCAAAAACATAGCCTAAAATGTTATATTTGCAAAGAGTAGGGACACAAATGTTTTATCGCAGCCAATTTGGGGATAGTTACAAGTCGAGCATGGTAACAGAGCATTCATGAAATCTTGAGTCTGTTTCAGGAAGACAAAACCCAGAAGAAAATGATTGCAGGAATTCGGCTTCGTTCTTCAACTACAGTTTTAAACTTCAAACATCGATAAAACATTTCAAAAAACAATTCTTTTGCCGTATCTACAGACTGTCTTTACAAAGCCCGTCAATGATAGTACCATAAATAACAATATTAGGTTTACACATCCCTCCGAATAAATCATTTCCAGAAACCATTTCTTCTAATAACTTAACAGCAAGAATCATATTCCCTATGCGACACAACACTATCATAATGCTTCTTCTTGGCAATTGTAGAAAACAAATTATTGAATGATGAAATATGAGGAGTGGATCGTGTATAAATCATGTAATTAAAGAACACAAATGCTTCATTCAAAGTGAAGTTACCTGATTTGCAGCTCTCTTTGAGAAATTTTTGAAGAAGAGTTCGGTTCATGGGTTGTGTGGACGAAGATGAGAGTTCATCACCTGAATTTGAAGTTGCTAAAGAGAGTGAGGGAGCAAATGAAAATGGAAGTTTGTAGTTTAAAACTGTTGTTGAAGATCGAAGCCTAATTCCTGCAATCACTTTCTTCTGGGTTTTGTTTGTCTTTCTCAACCGAGTCAAGATCTCATGAATGCACCCGTTACCATTTTTCTCCCTTTTTAACCTAAGGCGCGATAAAACATTTGTGTCCCTAAATTATAAAATTATAACATATTAAGACATGACTTTGTAAAGTTAAACAATTTAGCCCCTCTTAAATTTTGACAGTTGACCCTTTTTGTCTACAATGTACCGCGCTGTTAGTCTACTAACTACTCGGGATTAAAATATTCAAATTCAATAAATTATAATCTTATTTCATTATTTAAAATAATTTAAATTGAGTAAATTATAATCTTATTTTGCTATTTTCAAATATTTTAGAGACAAAAATATTATGATCTATAATTGAGTTCCATTATATTACAATTTTAGTATTACATTGAATGAAAATAATCTTAACTCTTAAATATTTAAGAAAGATTAAAAAGGAAAAATATTACTGTTATGATTTTTTTTGGTTGATATTTTATTTATTTTTATGCACTATATTCTTTTATTTTTTATGTACTGTTATGAAAAATATTTTTCTCAACACACTCAAGAAGTTATGAATGTCCTGTTACCATTCTCCATTTGTTCTGTTTTTTCGTTTCTAACCTAGGTTGCAACTATCCCTAAATTGGCTGCGATAAAACATTTGTGTCCCTAAACTTTGCATACATAACAATATAGGACATGATATTTCAACTAAACAATTTAGTCCTCTTTATATTTTGGCCCTGCTTTCTGCTGTGTACCACTGTATTAGTCTACTAATAGCTCGGGATTGAAATATTCAAATTGTGTAACCACTATATTAGTCTACAAATAGCTCGGGATTAAAATATTCAAATTGAGTAAATTGTAATCTTATTTTGTTATTTTAAAAAATTTTAGGGATAAAAATATTATTATCTACAATTGAGTTCCATTCTATTATAATTTCAGCATTACGGTTGAATGAAAATAACCTTCACTCTAAAATATTTAAGAAAGATTAAGAAGGAAAAATTCTACTGTCACGTTTTCCTTTTGACATTTTATTTATTATATTTTCAATTACTTTTTAGCTATAATTAAATATAATATGTTAAAAACAGAGTAAAAAATATTATGAATTATCTAAGAATTATTTGATTTGTGATTGGAAAACTACTTTTAAAAATTAGAATAACATAAAAAATTTTAGTTATATCTGTGGTATTTTTATTTTTAAAAATATATTTAATACAATATTTAAAAATTTAAAGAATAGAAATATGTTTGATATAACATTTAAAAATAATTAAAAAAATTTATTTGATTGAATATCTTTTTTAGAATAATTTTTATTAAAGTTTTAATAGTACTAATTTAGTTAAGTAGGTTCATTAAAATAATTTTAAAATAAAATTTTAGTGTATTAATTACTCCAAATTATTATTTTTATTATATAAATGCAAAATGTTACATTAGAACTTTTGCAATTATTTTCAATTTATCCCCAATAGCTGCTATAACTTTTAGATATGGAACGGAATCAAAATGAATCATTCAATTTCGTTCTAGTTTGGTCTGATTTTTTATTATAAATTTTTCAAACTTTTTAAATTAAAAAATAAGTTTTTTTAGACTCTAAAAAGACCACATTTAACATTACAAAACATATCACTTTTGAGAAACTAAAAAGTATTAAAATTGAACAAAAAATTTTGGTCTTCTAAAAATTAGAACCGAACTTGAACTAAATAATAACTAAAATTAGATCGAACTTGTCAATTATAATCTTGTTCGATTCAATTTTCTAATTTTCGCATTTTTTTGTGCACCCTTAGCTAATGTAGAAGAAGCAGAAAAATGTTACTCCAAAATTTTGCAATTCAATCAGTGTAGTTAACATTTTACAAATAAAAATCTTTAATGTAAAATATAATATTCTTATTAATTCTATTTGACTTTTAAGTAGTACAAACATAAAGTTGATTTCTTTTTTTTTTTTTTGCACATAGAGTTAATAATACATACAGGGTTTATTTTTGTGTTTACATAGCTAGTGACAATTGCACTAAAGAAAAATATGTAATTTTATTGAATTTTGTTAACTCTAATGGTGACTTACTATAATATGGATCTAATAACAAAAAATTTTAAATTATAGAAGGATCACCTCTTAAAGAGTCCAAGTCCCAATAAAAATCAAATAAAGACCTTCTACTCTTATTGAGATAAAAACATTTAGAAAATTTATTTTTAATAGTAAAAAACACTAAAATATGACTTTAAAAGGCAAGAAGAGGTGCATTATCAGGGATAATTTTTCACAATTGAGAAATTTTCTAGGATATTACAAATTCACTTGTCAATACCTAGTAAATAAAAAAAACAAGTCTACAATATATTTCTATGTTAAGTTTATTATAAAATTTAATATAGTTTAAAATTATTAAGAAATATGTATTAAGTAGATATAACAATATATTTAAAGAAATGAGTTTGATTTCAAATGAAAAGAGGTAATTTTTTCATATATGTTTGTTTGTACTTTTAATTTTTTAAAAAAGAAATAAAGGAATAAGGTGCATTTAAAATATATATTTAATTAAATTTAAAATTAATTTATTCCTAGTATGCATAACTCTAAATTAAGGTTTGATAAATTAAACAAATAAATTAAAAATTATATTGACAAATAGAAATAATATGATATTTGATTATTTTATAAAGATTACTTGTTATTTAAGTAACTAGTTAATTATCTTAAAAAGAAGTAAAAGGTGGAGATCTTTTTTTTTCTTATCTTAAAGATTATAGTCGATGAATTATTGACATCGGAATTTTTATTCCAATATCATAAAATTTTCCTTTACGGTGATGCGCAATTGAACATCCTCAGTTGATATATTGCTAGTTTCAAATATGCCTTCCCTAAAAAAGGGAAAAAAAAAAAAAAAAACCCGTGAATGATGGTATCATAAGCAACAAAACAAGACTTACACATTCTACCAAATGTATTATTTCCATTAACAATTTCCCCAATAACTTAAGAGCAAGACCCGTATTATCTGCTCAACACAACTCATTAATCAAAGTTCCAATATATTCTAATTTCAATATTATGTTCAATTTAGATAATCTTTACTCTTAAATAAAGAGATTAAAAAGCCTACTATTATATATATATATATATTTATATTTTGGATAATATTTTATTTATCTTTTTTTTAAATAAATTTAAAGTTTTGCATACAACCACCTTTAATATAAAAGAGCTTCAAAACTTGCCATTTATCTTTTTTATATGCCTCATTTGTATATGTATTATTAATATTTTGAGGAAAAAGGAAACAAATATATTATATTCCATTTGCAAATTTCCTTTTCAATTTCTTTTGATAGCCAAAAAATAGAGTGATTATTTATACTATGATTAATCATACTTAGCTTTTAATACTAATATCAAATTCTAAAAATTACAATATTATATTTCGTACGCAAATAAATATCCTCTTTCAATATTTTTGCAATAAAATAGAAAATAAAAAATAAGAAATAAAAAAAAATCTTATTTGAACACTGAAAGTAACACATTACAATTATGTATCTTTTGTTTTAGTGAAATAGAAAATAAAACAATAAGCCACCAAGGATTGTGAAACTATTTATGTAACGCACATTAGAAATCAATATTTTGTGTTGCCTGTCTCAAACATTTCAAATTAATAAAAGCTCTTTATAAAGAGTTCAATGGCCGTACGGGAACCAGAACCCAGAACCAGAGAAAACAAGAGCAAAAAGCTAGTGTGTGCTGTTCAATTCATATGCAGCAATTCATCTCAAACTAATCTAATGTATGTTGCTTGCTATTTCCAACAGATTTCGAAATCAAAAGCCAATCCCTTCAAGTTGCTAGCTTCAAACAGACCTTGAAAGAAGCTCAGCACATTGGCCTCAAGAGAAGTTCCATTGTTCATGTTATTCACAATCCCAAAGCAAAAACAAAGAAAAAACTGGATATAAATACACCTACAATACAATCCACTCGTTGTGATTCCAGGAAGTACTGAGCAAAATGAAACCAACAACCAATGTTAATTCAATATAAATTATCAGGTAAAACATTTTTAAGCTGACCTTCACATAGTTTACTGCTTTGGCCAAATTCCGAGTAATGAAAATGAGTTCTTGTTTCAACATTTAAAACCATAAATCAACATCTCCATCCAAAAAAAAAAAGAAGCCAGTGTGATTTTATCTGATTCTACAATCTCATGGAGTGTGAAAAATTTTGCTGCTTTATGGATCCACTTTGTAAGACGTCCCTTCCCTCATATTTTGGAAAATCCAATTTCACGGTCTTAGGATAAAATTCATGAAAGGAACCTTTGCCTCTTAAAGGAGAGCAATGATCATTACGACTTTTAAATCTATGAGTAGAATTTTCATCTTTTTTCGCATAGACTTTTCCAGAAACTTGTTGACTCAATTTCTTCATTCTATCTATAAGATGAGTAAAAAGCTCCCTTTGGTTGGTAATTAATTCTTTTTGGGCAGGTAAAAGAGATTCCACAATATCTTTTAATTGCTTCACTCGATCCTCCATTGCCTGGCTTTAATACCAAAGATGTTACAACACAAGCTTTTGGACTATTATTCATAAACTAAAAAATGAAGAGTGAATGCTAATACTTCGAGGGGCTAGCACCTCCAAAACAATTTTCAAATAAGTTTTTGCACACCTTTATTCCTTTATCCATGGCTTTTTAAATACAATAAAAAAAAGTACTAATCATTCAATAAAATAGAAACTACCACTATAAGTAAAGAAATGGATAATGATTACATATTGATAGTTGATAAGAATGAGTCAATTCAATGATTTGGTCTTCTAGCATGTGCTATCCAATATCTCTTAGTTTCTCACGTGTCATGCAATATCACTAAGTCAACTCGAAGTGAGTTACTCAATTCATCTTTCTTTCATATGTTAGCCATGCACACATGCAATAAGCTCCCGTTCCCTTAAGAAATCACCTCGTCCTTGAGGTGAAAATCTAGAAAACGATCCTTGATGGTTTCTTGAAGCTCTTAGGTTGCATCTGTAGGAGACAACCCCTGCCAATGAATGAGAACCTCATATTTCCTTTTCTGAACTCGATGATATAGAATCGCTTGAGGAAAAGATGTTAAGGAATAATCTCGGGCAATATATCCATCACCAATTTTCTTTTTAAGCTGAGAAACATGAAAACAGGGTGAAGCTTTGAAGTAGAAGGTAATTTTAGCTTGTAAGCAACCTATCCAATTTTTTCAATTACTTCAAAAGAACCATAGTAGCGTGCAGAAAGTTTGTAATTCTTTCTCAAGGTAACAAACATTTGTCTATATGGCTGTAGCTTAAGATAGACAAAGTCGCCCATTTGAAACTCTCGTTCACTGTGCTTAGAATCATATAGCTTCTTCATTCTAGTTTGAGCTTCAGTTATGTGATCTCGCACCTCTTTCAAAATTTGATCACAAGAAAGCAATTCACTCTCAACAGCTTCTACCCTTATTGTACCACGAATGTTGTCAATCAATTGAGGTAGAATTCTTCCATAAACAATCTTAAAAGGTGTTTTTCGAATCATGGAATGTCAACTAGTATTATAACAAAATTCAGCCTATGACAACCATTTCATCCATTCCTTTGGCCGTGAACTAGTGAAACATCGAAGATACATCTCTAAGGTCCGATTAACAACTTCACTTTGTCCATCTTTTTATGGATGGTAACTTGAATTGAAATTAAAAGAAGTTCCATTCAAACGGAATAATTCTCTCTTAAAAATGCTAGTAAAAGTTGAGTCCCGATCACAAATAATTGATTTAGGTAATCCATGCAACTTGAAAATGTTGTCAAAATATAACCAAGCTACAACCCACTATTGTGAAAGGATGAGAAAGAGGAAGAAAATGGGCATATTTTGATAAATGGTCAATCACAACAAGAATTGTGGTTTTACCTTGTGACGGAGGCCGACCTTTAACAAAGTCTATTGATATATCTTCCCAAATTTGAGAAGGAATTGGAAGTGGTTTTAAAAGTCCTGCTGGTGTTGAATGTTTAACTTTATATCGTTGGTATGTACCATAGCTATGAATAAACGTCTTAATTTGTTGCCTTATCCCTTGCCAATAAAAATTTGATTTTATTCATTGAAGGGTTTTATCATAACTTTATATGTGCTACCATGGAACTTGTTAACTATAGTAGCTGTAGGTTGCGATTCAGGAGCAAGATAGATTAGATCTTTAAGCAAAAGAATCGCATCAACTTCCTTCCAAGGACCTATTGCTTCACCATCCTAAAACCTTATTCGTAAGGCTTGGAAGTAGGAATAGTTACAACTTCTTCTTTAATGGCTTCTAACCAGTGTGACAATAATTGAGTCAAAGCAAGCAAAGTTCCACCCACCCCCCGGCACGTACACACACACACACACACATATATATATATGAAAAAAAATTATCTCTTTTCTTTTAAAATCATGCACATTTCTTTTAAACATGTAGTTTAGGTGTACTTAATATATATATATGGATATAATCGATTTCCCTATCTTGTCCTCCTAAACTGACTTTTTGTTAACTCTAGGCCCATTTATTCCCCGCGTTAGTAAAATAAATGCTCAAAGATATTACGAATATAAGCCCAAATTCTGAGCTGATTAAAAATAAGCCCTCGCAACAACATCAGGTCCAGTAAAGAATTTTCCCAATAACCCAACCTGGCCATTAATAATAAAGGGAAGCCCAAATCCTAAATCTTTTCCAATTAAAATTGTCATTAGAATTAAAATCCTAAGGAAACAAGTATAAAAACTCAATTAGAATACGAAAGAGGGATCTTTTTTTCATAACCTAAACAAATTTACTAATTGATATAGTACGACAAATTTAGTATTTTTTTAATTTTAAAATATATTAAATTTTTTAACCTAAACGAATAAAGATATTGTTGGCACTAGTTTTTTATCCACAAAGTATTAACAAGTGAATTTGTATTATATGAGAAAAATTCTCAATTATGATAAGTTATCTCTAGTAATGCGGCACTTCTTAGTTTTTTGAAGGCATATTTCAGTGTTCTTTTTTCTATTTGCAATAAATTTTTTATGTCTTTTTATTTGAATAAGAGTAGTGAGTCTCTATTTGATTTTAAATAGGGACTTAAACTCTTTAAGAGGTGATCCTTTTATAATTTAAAAGTTTTGTAAGTAACCAACCTAATCCATTTTACAATAAGTCACTATTAAGAGTTAAGAATTTAAACAAAATTACATATTTTTCTTTTGTGTTATTGTCATTATCTATACAAAGACAAAACTAACCCTATGTAAATTATTAATTGTACGTGTGAAAAACCAAAATCAACTTTATGTTTCTACAATTAGAAAATCGAATAAAATCAATGAATTTTTTCTTATTATATATTACATTTGAATGTATTAATGATCTCCATTCGTAAAGAATTATACACATGATTAGAACTGTTAAAATTTGGAGTAATGTTTTTCTGCTTTGCTTAAACTAGGTAGGGTTGCACAGTAAAATCTAAGGACAAGAAAATTGAACTAGACATAACTGAAACCAACAGGTTCAGTATAATTTCAGTTGTTATTCAATCTAAGTTTAGTTCTATTTTTTAGAAAATTAAAATTTTTTGTCTGATTTTGGTGCTAACACCGAAAACATAGACTATATTGAAATTTATTTTCTTAATTTTAAGAAAATGATATCATTTTTGTAATGAAAAACGACGTCTTTTGGGGGCTTAGACCACCAAAAAAACAGAACCTTACTTTTGAGGTTGAAAAAAGTTTAAAAATTTATATTCAAAAATTGATCAAAAACCATGCAGAAATTGAACGATTAAAAATGATTTGACTTCACATCTAAATTGGGTCCTATTCAATACCATAAAATGAGACTTGAAAATTTTTAATTTGATTCGATATCAATGAAATTTGCATTGCCGAAACTTGCACACCCTTAACACCAGCTACTATTGTTGAAAATAAAACGCTATAGCAACTAGTGGGGGTAAAGATAAAAATAACTGCAAAAATTCTAATATAATATTTTGCATTTATATAGTTAAAATAATAATTTGGAATAATTAACACAATAAAATTTTAATATAAAATTATCTTAAACAACGTATTCAATTAAATAATTACTATTAAAATTTTAATATAAAATTATTCTGAAAAATATATTCAACAAAACAAATATTTTAATTATTTTTAAAATATAAAATTATTCTTCAAGCAATTAAGGTGGCAAATGTGCAGAAGCTGCTGGATGAGATAAAAGTTAATAAACTTGTACTTCATTCATGCACATATGGTACTTTAATTGATGGTCTTTGTAAGAATGATTATCATTAATAGGCATTGGAACTATTTTATAATTTAAAGAACTTCAAGTTTAAGCTGAACATTAAAATCATTAGTTGCCTTATTGATGGACTATGTAAAGCAAAGGAGGTTCGAGATTACCTGGGAGTCATTTAAGAATCTGCCTGAACTTAGCTTGTTGCCGGAATTGCTAACATATAGCATCATAGTAAATGGGCTTTGTAAAGCAGGAGGGTTGGAAAGGACGTATGATATATTGTT
The DNA here is from genome assembly GCA_022749755.1 of Azadirachta indica. Taxonomy (NCBI): domain Eukaryota; kingdom Viridiplantae; phylum Streptophyta; class Magnoliopsida; order Sapindales; family Meliaceae; genus Azadirachta; species Azadirachta indica. The sequence continues at coordinate 9,425,552 of CM040447.1, read as the reverse complement.
AGATATGGGTAAAATTGGTTGTGCCCCAAACGTAGTCACATTTAACACACTTATGCTCAGTTTCTTGAAAAATAATGATACACGAAAAGTGATTGAACTTCTTCACAAAATGGCATAAAGAAATGTGTTGCCAAATGATGGCATGTTTGTCATAGTTATAGAATTATTGACAAAGGATGAAAAGTATCGTGAAAATCTGCATTTGCTTCGTTCATTCGCTGTCAAACATGTGACATATGACGATGCATGATTAAAGTCAATAAGCATGCACCCATTCTCAACAATCTGGCCCGAGCATAAACTATTTGAAGGTTAGATCAAAATAGTTTACTTGAATTATTAGTTCTTCTGAATTAATATCTGTTGTTGGTTGCATTTTGCACAGTACTGCCTAGAATATGCAAGTTTGTTGTATTGCAGATGTATGTATGTATATCCAGTTTTAATATGTTTGAGATGAATTGCTGCATATGAATGGCCATACATGAACCAGAACTAGAACCAGAGAAAAGAAAAAGCAAAACACACTAAGTTGTTGCTCTTTTTTTCTTTGGTTCTAGTTCTGGTTCAGGCATGGCCATTGAACATTTTTATTAGTCTTCATAAAGAGTTTTATTAATTTGTAAGTTTGAGACATACTGATTCTAATGTGGTTTACATAAATAGTTTCAGAAGAGTAGTTCATTGTTTTATTTTCTATTTCGCAAAAATAAAAGATACATAATTGTATTGTGTTATTTTCAGTGTTCAAATATGGATTTTTTTTTTCACTTTTACACAAAAATTAAAAAAGGTTATTTATTTGCAGATGAAAATAATATTGTAATTTTTAGAACTTAATATTAGTATCAAAAGAAAAGTATGACTAATCATAGTTTAAATAATTATTTTGTTTTTGGTTATCAAAAGAAAATTGACAAGGATGTTTGCAAATGGAATATCCTATATTTGTTTCCTTTTTCCTCGAAATAGTAATAATCGATATAAAATAAGGTATTTAAAAGATTAATGGGAAGTTTTGAAACTCTTTTCATATCAAATAATTAAATATCATGTTATTTATATCCATTAATATACCTTTTAATTTGTTTGTTTAATTTATTAAAGTTTTTTTTATAGTTTAGGATAAAAATATTAAAAATAAAAATCAATAATTGTAGTAAAAATTATGTTTTAAATTTGGAGTTATACAATGAATAAATTAATTTTAAATTTTTGTTCAACAATCAAAATTAAATACATGTTTTAAATGCATCTTCTTTCTTTATTTATTTTTTCAAAATTAAAAGTACAAACACACACATACATATACATATATATATATATATATACATATATATATGAAAAAAAAAATTATCTCTGTTCTTTTAAAATCATGCACATTTCTTTTAAACATGGAGTTTGGTGTACTTAATACATATACAAAAAATTATCTCTTCACCCCACGCCTGTTTATTCTCTTCGTTAGTAAAAAGTGGGCTCATAAAGACTAGGAATATAAGCCCAAATTCTGAGCTGATTAAAAATAAGCACTCACAACAACATCAAGTCTAGCAAAGAATCTTTGCAAATAACCCGACCTGGCCCATTAATATTAAAGACAGGTCCAAATCCTAAATCTTGGTCAATGAATTTTGTCGTTAGAATTAAAATCTAAGACTAGCATTCTAAGAGTCTAAGGAAACAAGAATAAAAACCCAATCAAAATATGAAAAGAGGAATCTTTTTCATGCAATTAAACAAGTTTACTAATTGATATCATCTGACATAATCTGTATCAAAAAATATATATATATTTGATTTTAAATTATATTAAGTTTTATAATAAATTATCATTCAACATATAAAAATATTGTTGACACTAGTTTTTTATCTACCAAGTATCAACAAGTGAATTCATATTATACAAGAAAATTTTTCAATTGTGAAAAGTTATCTATAGTAATGCGCCTCTTCTCAGATTTTTAAAGGTATATTTAAATATTTTTATCCTATTTGAAATAAATTTTGTCTCTTTATCTAAATAAGAGTAGTGGGTCTCTATTGATTTTTAATTAGGATTTGAACTTCTTAAGAGGTGATCTTTTAATAATTTAAAAGTCTTGTAAGTTACCAGCACAATCCATTTTACAATAACTCAACATTAAGAGTTAAGAAATTAAGTAAACTTACATATTTTTTCATGGTATAATTGTCATTATCTATACAAAGATAAAACTAACCCTCTATATATTATTAACTGTATGTGTGAAAAAATAAAATCAACTTAATGTTTGTACCATTTGAAAATCAAATAAAATCAAATAATTTTTCTTATTATATACTATATTATATATTACATTTGAGTTCATTGAAAATCTTTATTTGTAAAGAGTTAACTTCACACTATTAGAATTGTAAAATTTAAAGTAATATTTTTCTCCTTTGTCTACACTAGCTAAGGTTGCACAAAAAAATCAAGGGACAAGAAAATCGAACTAGGTAGATAGAATCAAAACCACCAAGTTCAATACAATTTTAGTTCGATTTTGGAATTAATGCCGAAAACAAAAACTAGATTGAAATTTTAATATTTTAGTTTCGAAAATCATATCATTTTTATAACGCAAAACATATTTTTGGGGCTTAAACCAAATTAAGAAAACAAGGAAAAGAAAAGAAAAAGAAAAAGAAAAAAAACCTTATTTTGTAAGGTTGAAAAACGTTTAAAATTTTATATTCGAAAATCGAACAAAAACCAGGCAGAAATTGAACGATTCGGCTTCACATTTAAATTTGGTATGCTTTGATACCATAAAATGAGACCCAAAAATTTATAGTTTAATTGGATATAAATGAAATTAGAATTGTTGAAACTTGTCCACCTTTAACACTAACTATTATTATTGAAAATAAAAAGCTATAGCTGCGAGTGGGAATAAAGATAAAAGTAACTGCAAAAATTCTAATGTAATATTTTGCAGTTGTATAGTTAAAATAATAATTTGGAGTAACTGACACAATAAAATTTTAAATAAGATTATCTTAAAGAATGTATTCAACTAAACAATTACTATTAAAATTTTAATATAAAATTACTCTAAAAAATATATTAAACGAAAGAAATATTTTATTTATTTTTAGGTATCATATCAAATGTATTTTCTCATTTTTTTAAAAAAAATTTTAAATGTTATTTTAAATATATTTATAAATATTAAAAATGTCAAAAATACAATTTAAATTTTTGCATACTATTCTAATTTTTTAAAATAATTTTCAAATCTCAAATCAAATAAATCCTAAGTAATTCATAGTGTTTTTATTTGGTTTTGAGATATTATCTTTAATTACAATAAAAGCATTGATTGAAAAAATCCAATATATAATGATGAATAAAATAATATAAAAAAAAAATCATAACAGAAGATTTTTTTCCTTTTAATCTTTTTAAAAATTTAAGAGTAAAGGTTATTCATTCAATGTAGTATTGAAATTGTAATACAGTGGAACTCAATTTTAGATAATAATATTTTATCTCCAAAAAATTAAATAACAAAATAAGATTGTAATGTACTCGATTTGAATATTTTTATCCTTAGTAAATATAAAAGGGACTACATTGTTTAAATTTACAAAAAAAAAAAAAGTATCATATTATATTTTTAAAGCTTAGGTACACAAATGTTTTGTCCCAGCAAATTTGGGGATAGTTACAAGTCGAGAATGGTATCAGTGCATTCATGAAATCTTAAGTGTGTTTGAGGAAAACAGAACCTAGAAGAAAATGATTGCAGGAAGTAGGCTTTGTTCTTCAACTACAGTCTTAAACTACAAACTTCCATTTTCATTTGCTACCTTTCTTTCACAACTCCAAATTCAGGTGTTGAACTCTCATCTTCGCGCACACAATCCATGAACCGAACTCTTCTTCAAAAATTCCTCAAAGAGAACTACAAATCAGGTAATTTCACTTTGACTAAAGCACTTCTCTTCTTTGATTACATGATTCGAAGACGAGCCACTCCTCCAATTTCATCATTTAATATTTTGCTTTCTGCACTTGCTAGGAAGAAGCATTATGATACTGTTATTATGCTTTACAAGAGACTGAATTCAACAGGCAGTTTGGTGTTAGATTTATTTTCTTTAAACATTTTGATTAATTGCTGTTGCAATATGAGGAGAATTTCTGAAGGCTTTGCTATTTTTGGGAAGATTTTGAGGATGGGTTTTAGCCCGGATTCTGTGACTCTTAATCCTTTGATTAAACGTATGTGTATAGAGGGGATGGTTTTAGAAGTGACTATGCTGTTTAGGAAAATTGTTGTGTTTGATTGTAGGCCCGATGTGATTTTGTGTGCAACTTTGATTAATGGGTTGTGTCGCAAAGGTAATATGAATCTTGCTCTTAAGTTATTTGAAGAAATGGTTAATGGAAATGATCTGTTTGGTGGGATGTGTCAGCCTAGTATTGTTGTTTATAATACTATCATCAATGGACTCTGTAAAAACGGGTTTGTAGATAAGGCAAAGGAACTATTTTTGAAAATGAAGGGTTTGGGAATTAATCTACACGTGGTAGCTTACAACTCTCTAATTGATGGTCTTTGTAAAGAGGGATTTGTAGATAAGGCAAAAGAATTTTTTTTGGATATGAAGAGCAGGAACATTAAACAAGAGGTGGTAACTTACAACTCTCTAATTCACGGTTTGTGTTGTGTGGGTGATTGGGGTGAAGCTAAAAGTTTATTTATCAGGATGCTAGATCAAGGTGTACAGCCAAATGTCGTGACTGTTAATGTGATGATAGATGAAATTTGCAAGAAAGGCAAGATAGGTGAAGTGACTTTATTGTTAGAAATGATGATAGAAAGAAGGGTGAATCCTGATATAGTTACTTATAATTCATTGTTGCATGGTTTTTGCTTGGTAGGTAAAATGGATGATGCTAGGAAGCTCTTTGTTTCAATGACGAGTAAGGGTTGTAGACTAGATGTTTATAGCTACACTAATTTGATTTTTGGTTATTGCAAAAATGAAAAAGTAGAGGAAGTTATGAGTCTATGCAGGGAAATGGTATTAGACGGAATTCGACCAACAATCATTACATATTCTACCTTATTAGCCGGCCTTTTTAAGGCAAGTAAGGTGGCAGATGTGCAGAAGTTACTGGATGAGATGAAAGTTAATAAAGTTGTACATAATTCATGGACATATAGTATTTTAATCGATGGTCTTTGTAAGAATGGTTACCATTCATAGACATTGGAATATTTAATAATTTAAAGAACTGTAAGTTTGAGCTGAACTTCAAAATTATTAACTACCTTATTGACAGACTGTATAAAGTAGGGAGGAGCGAAACTGCTTGGGAGTTATTTCACAATCTGCCTGAATATAGATTGACGCCAAACGTGGTAACATAAAGCATCATGATTAATGGGCTTTGTAAGGTAAGACAGTTGGAAAAGGCATAGAATATGTTATTTGATGTGGATATGTTAATTAGTCTTAAGGCTCATAATCCATTGTTTTGATGATAACAAATATTGATATTCTTAGTTAAACATATTCTTTTTGTATCATATATTGTTATACTTTTAGCATGAAGAATTTGAAAAGAACATTGAAAATGATGGCATTCAAGAAAAGCATAATTGAACCTTTGGAGTAATTGAAGAATGAAGTCACAAGTTTGGTATTTTATTTTGTATTATTTATGTATGCTTGTATTTGTAAGTGTGCATGATGATTGTGTTCAATTCAAAAAGTTTTTCAAAAACAAATGTTTTTAGCTTTGAAAATCAGATCAAAATGCAAGTTTTTAAAAGTTTGAAACATGAAATTTGGACCAAATTACAAAGTTTTAAAATACTTAAAATAGACTAAAATGCAAAGTTTTCAAAACTGTCAAAAAAAAAAAAGGTTTAGAAGCTCTTGAAAATGGGTCCAATGTCCAATTATGAAACCTTTGAAAAAAAAGGATGAATCGAAATATTGTTGCTACACCAAAACTAGGCGCAAAGAACCAACTAGACTGACCTAGTGGATAAATCAAGAATACAGAAACAAAAACAGCAATTGGAGCAGAGAATGCTATTGCATTATAAGGTCGCAATTGAACAGATCGAGCAAGTTCAAATTGATGTAACATGAAACCTATCAGTTCGAAAGCACCGTCTAGAGCATCAAAAGTCCAAAGACCACGTAATTGACACCAACGAGTAAAATCTCCTTGTGCTTTAGGATCCTATAGTAACAACAACGAATGTGCTAATAGTTCTTGCATAGTAGAACCATGCAATACCAGACACGAGATAGATTTTCCAAAGAACAAGGCTTTTTTCGAATAAGCCAATTCATTTGGGACCCTGTGGATCTACTCTTTTTCTTATTTAAAGATTAGTCCCTTGTCTCTGTGTTTTAACATCGAGAATTTTTTGCAGATGAAGAGATGTCAAAGGGGCTTCTTATTTCCCAACCAGATCGTCCTACATTTATATCTAAACGCTGGTTTATCAGGAATACGCAAGAAAAGTACTTCAAATTGTTGATTCATCACCAGAGATGGCTTTGAACCAATAGTACATTATCTAATGGATTTTTCAATTTTAATGGAACTGAAAATTAGAAGAAAAATATAATTATAAAGAAAAATGTAGATCTTTTTGTATCATACCATTAAAAAATCCGATGGATTGTTTTCTGATTAATGAGGTAGATTATCATATTTCCCCATTTCAATTAGATGTGAAATCTATAAATATCCTTTTCGTAGGTGTAGAATTTTTTGCTGTAACCCCCTCTTCCTTGTTTCAAGGAATTGGTTAGTCCTACAGAACCTGTTTAGATCCGTTTAATTGATCGAACCAAATTGGTCGGTTAACCGAACTGAGCCACTCGGTTGATCGAATCAGACCAATCGGTCAACTGAACTAGTGACAAAATGCTCTCTTGGTTCAATTAACCAAATCAAAACTCTTGGTCGACCGAACTGAACTAGTCGGTCAACCTACAAATCGGTCAATCGATATTCTGGATTTTTATTTTAAAATTTCTAGATTTCCCTTAGTCGATCGAATTTACCTTTCTAGTCGACTGAATTTTGTAAAAATTTAAATTTTCAAGTTTCTAATGACTAGTTTTTGAGTTAAACTATAAATATGAGTCATTTTACTCATTAAAAAAGATTTTGAACATTAGCTAAACATCCTAAGAGTTCATAACATCATTTAAGCTTAAAAATTATAACTTGAACTTATAAATTGCTACGTTCATCTTTTACACACCTTATTCTTTCATTTGTATATCTTTTGAAAGTGTAAAGATAATTTCTATTTTTATTCTACTTGAAATTAAGTGAAAGAAGTAGGTTTTTTACTTGAATTGTGAATTGAGTGATGTGGTGAAGAATCACTTGTGTTGAGAGTTGAGTATTTATGGTGAGAACAATTGTGAGGTTTAAGAGGTATCAAAAATCCTCTGGGTTATATTTGTTTAAGTCTTGAAGTGTTCAAGACTTAATTAATGAAATTCTCAAGCAGGTTGGTTTAGAGGCGTGGACGTAAGCCGGAGTTTGCTGAACTACGTAAAAATTATTGTGTTTGATCTCTCTTCCTATACTTTTTAATATTGCTTATATTTGTTATACACATTACTCTCACACGCTTGAAGTTTAGATTGTTGACATTTACATATTTGTGATTAGGATTGTATATTGAATTTATTGTATTATATTTTAGAAGAATTTGAATTACTTGGTGTTGGTATTGGGTTACTTTAAATTTGTTAAAATCCAATTCACTCCCCCTCTTGGGTTGCCCTATAATTTCATTATTTACGATGAATTTTTCGAGTGCAATATTGATTTACAAGTCTTCGATACATTTATAATTTGTTATTTAAAATTTTATTTATAAACACTAGGTTTTATTTATATTTTTTTCAAAATAATATAATGATTTATATTGAAATTTACAAAATTTCAGGATTCATAAGTTTTAATTGTTTTAGAAATAAAATATGGTTATTTATCAGTTGGATATTAATTTAAAAGTATTACACTATATTTACACGTATTATGAAATTTAGATTCATTTTTTTTTTTAATTTTTAACATTAATTTTATAACTTCTTATTTTTATTTTTATTTTTAAGAATATTATATTTTTATAATTTTTCATAAATTTTTTATATTAAAATTAGAAGTGCATGTCAATTTATAAGGTACACATTACATTTATAGGGTATAATTTGATTTAGAAATATTAAAATTTAATAATTTCATATTAATTTACAAGTATTAAATCATTTTTATAAAAGTTAAAAATCTTATAAAATAATGTGTATATAATATATTATATATAAATGTATCTTGATATAAATATTAAATAAAGAATTGAATTCTGAAATCACGATTAATCTATTTAGAAATTTATGCCAATTCTTATTAATTTAGTGACAAGAAATTTATAGTTGTAGTATAAAATATAATAAATTAAATTTAAACAGGTAAATACTAGAATAAAATTAGAACAATTGCCGATAAAATTTTGTTTAATTGGTAAATTATCGTATTTTACTGAATTTTAATTAATTAGATTTAATAACGCCTTAATTGATTTTTATTAGTGACGTCGAGATTTTTATCTGGTAGAATGACCTTAAAAAGCAAGCATCTTCTATACAATAATAAGAATAGTTATTACATTTAACTGCATTATCAAAACAATACATTACTTTTATTGGAGCAAGAGAATGCAGTTCCAAAATGTTCAGATAATATATACAAACAATTAAGTTGCTTTTAATTTGAAGAATGGAAAGTAATGAGAAAAGGAAAGGGGAAAGACAAGAAATAATATTTTTTGTTTGGTTGGAATAAAAAATTAAGAAGAAAAATAAATAATATATTTGTTTGACTAAAATACCCTCTATTAAAAATGTATTATATTTTTAATAAAAATTTTAATTATCTATTAATTTTATTTTAAAATATAAGTTTAATTCATTCTTAAATATTTAAAATAAAACAATAATATATTTAATAATATATTGTCATAAATTAAAAATTAAAAAATAAATAAGAAAAAAATTGCAAAAAAAATTCATAGGTATTACAATAATAATAATCTTTAACTTTAACCATAAAACTAGTTGAATTTATAAATATGATTAATTGTGTAAACATAAATATAAAATTAAAATAATATGATAATTTATTAAGATATAATTAGTTAAAATCATTAATTTATAATAAAATTAAGATGAAAGAAGGGGTAAAATGAGAAGTTCAAGGATTAGGAAGGGCTTGAATTAGTGCAAATGACATCTAAAGTCCTATGTTATTGCATGAATGACAAAAAGGGATATAATTGTCTTTCAAAATAATAAGTAATAAATATTTTAAAGGATATAATAGTCTCTACAAATGTCATTCATACAATAAAATGAGAGTTCAAATGTCATTTATCTTTTGAATTATAATCTTTTTACTCTCCAGAGAGGAATCACTATTTTTATAGGAAAAAAGAAAATTTATTTTTTCCTCCTTATCAAATGCAACAAGTTAATTCTTACATTCTACTTGATTCTGTTTTGTTCTCTCCATTATAAATTTTTATATAAATAAATTCATTCATACAAATTAATGTGAAATAATTATATTATTGGAACATATTGTACATTTTCATACAAATAATAAAATTTTTTAGTGAAAATAAAAGAAAATAAATAATATGGAACTTGTGTCATCGATATAACATTGTTACATCAGCTTGCATAAATATAATTTAAGTTTATATTCCTAGTATTATTAAATTAAATAATATCAAACAACTAAAAAATAAAAAATTCTTATTTTCTTTCTTTTTTTGTTTTCTCTCATTTTCTAATCTAATTATTCAAAATGAAATATAATTTCATCAAATTCAATAAAACGAATTGAAATATAATTCGTAATCATAATAATCAATCCAGCAATTCAACTCAACAAGAAAATCCAAAATTAATATTCATAATAACAACCAGCCAATCAAAATAAAAAGAAATATATTAGAAAAATAGAACAGACATAATAATACCATCTAATAGAAATATTTTGTGTTTTGAGTTTCATATTTTATTATAGTTATCTCAACTATGATCGGTTGATTTTAAAATGAATACATATTTAATAAGAATTTTTATTAGATGAACATATAAATAAAGTGGTATGTTGGTCTTATTTAATACTTTTTCTATGTTAAAAACTTTATTTTTAAAAAAGGACAAATGATAATTAAAACCTCTAAAACATAAATAACCGTGGGATCTTTGAATTAATGATTATTGTCAACATGACTGCTTCTGTTATATTTTTCTAATACTGCTAGCAACGAAAAAGGTTATAATAGTTTTTGTAACATAAGAATAGAAAATAAGCAATATTATTATGTTTTGCATTTTTCAGAGTAAATTAATCATTTTTAACAAACAATATTAATGCAAATGAACATCACGACGAACAAGCCGTCTTAGCTCAGTGGTAGAGCGCGTGGCTTTTAACCACGTGGTCGTGGGTTCGATCCCCACAGACGGCGAAATAAGAAGATTAATGTTTTTTATTTTTTAATTTTTCTGCTTTTCTTTGTAACAATTGAAAAACGAGATTAAGTTGTTTTCCAAAATAATTTTTCAAATAACACGTTCCAAAGAAATTCTATGTATTTTTTATCTATTAAAACAAAAAAAGGATAATAATATTTTAGTCTTTAAACATTAATAATGCTCATTTAAAATTGATCAGTTACATATTTCACCGTACTAATGAACTTTAAAGTTTGTTATTTTCATCTAAGGACAAATTATAGGGAAGTCACTAGGTGATAGATTAGTGGTAAAATGCTTATGTTATTGGAAAATTATGGGAAACAACTTATTCTCATCTTGGAGAGAAGAGGATCAAGTTCCCATAATCATATTAAAGTATATTTTCTCTAAATTAGTGATAAATTTCATTCAAATTGAGTGCATACTATAGAAACATTGTAATTATATTAAATAAAAAAGCAATGAAAAGAGACAAAATAAATATGCTCACTAAAATTCGATAGTACTAGCAAGTGGCACCAAGTAGCCGGTGCATTCGGAGGTAGACAGTGAAAGGCTGATGTTGGGGATGGCAATGGGGTGGAATGGAAGGGGAAGGCCTTTCCCATTTCCCACTCCATTTTCATTTTGATCCGTGTTCTCATCCCAATTCCTAATAACTTTAATAGGGAGAGAATGAAAAATCACCCGTGTGGAGAATAAATTTCTTATCTCCACTTATCTTCCCCCTTTTCTTATTTATTTATACTAAACTAATTAAAAATGTCATTAACATATGGTATTATTATTTATATGCAATTACTGCATTACAAATATAAACTTGATTATTTGATAAGATAAAATGAGGAATGGGGCAGGGTGAGTTGAGAAATATTAAACCATTTCCTACCCATTAATATTATGGAAATTAATTTTTCCCAATTTTCTGTCACATTTCCAATCACATCATTTCAATTTTATCTCGTTTGTGATGGATCCCCATGAGACTCCATATTATGGGAAATATTGTCATCCTTAATTGATGTAGCAGTGACAAATTGAAAAAAATTTAGGTTTAAGGTTTGCAAATGGAGGAGCATCAGGTTTTGTTTATTGTTTGAGGTAATCGTCTTTTTGTCCCTCAAATTTTTAAAATTGATGAATGTTAACAACACCAAGGACTAAAATGTTAAAATCTTTCAAATTATATTTAAATTTGTTGTTTTATCATAGTTCAAAGGATTATAATGTTGTTTGACAAAAAAAAAAGAGAATGTAATTGCAAAACTCATATCATCCCACTCTAAGAATATGTGAATTTTATATTTTCACAAAAAATAGTATTACATATACAAACCCAATTGTACGAACTAATATATTAATAATAGGGAAAATAACAATTCTCCCTTATTAAGTTTCTACTTAATTTTTTTCTTATTAGATAAAAATATACGAAAAACCCCTGTCTTCAGTTTTTTAACAGATAAAATTTACTTTTTAAAGATAAAATAAACTTTTAGTAATAATTGCTGACTTGGAAGGCAAACATGACATGTTTCTGACATAAGATATTATTTTTTATTATTAAAATAATTAAATAAATTAAAGTAAATTAATTTGTATTTTTAATTATTATAATCTAAAAGTAAACAAATAAAAAACAAAACAAACCCTAAATCTAGAATGATTTTCTTCTATTCCTCTCTTGTCGGTCTCTCATCCTTCTCTTATCAAACTCCACTGTGCCTCTTACTGTCAACATTTGCCTACACACCATCCCTGCTGCCATGACCATTAAATGCCTTCTTCCTCTCTTGTTGCGCGACTCTTCTCACCCTTTGCTCATTGGCTTTCACAATTGTCACTGCCACCATTTCCACCATGTATGCCAACTCACCATGCCTACCACTACTACCATCTATTGGGTTGGGTTTCCTCCTATTTGAAGATGGTCCAAATTTTCTCTTCAATAGTAATTAAGTCCAATTAACTCAAGGATATTTTAGTCTTTTCTCAAGTAGAATTTAGTCTTTAATTTTTTGTTACAATATATATTTGTGTGTTAAGAAAAGAGGTGGATACTGTTCATTGTTTAGAGAGAGGCGAGTACTGTTCACGAGGGAGAGGCAGAACAGCTAACTCGGTACAGTTTTGATCAAGTGGCCAACCAGAGATCAATTCGTGATCCGATTGAGCTAAAATTTTACCAACAGCCTCCTAACTCAGAGGACTAAATTCTGAACGGTGGAGATCAGATTTGGAGCTCACTTTCTCTAAATTTTGTGGTTGGAAGTTAGGCCACTATTTTGATAATATTTTTCTTGAACTCTCTCTAATTTCTTTGTAAAACTTGATTGTTTGCCAAGATTGTGTGACTTTGAAAATATTGTGAATGTGTACCTCTAGTTTTATCTAGAGAGAAATTGTGTATTCCCATTATTTGATTATAGTGGAGTTTTTTTGGGTGGACTACGATCTCGTGGTTTTTACTCCTTACATTAGGGAGGTTTTCTACATTAAAATTGATTGTGTTATGGTTGTTTTGTTGATGATGTGGTTGCTGTCCAATAATTGATTTTGTGCCTAAAGATTGTTGCTCTATTTGTTTGTTTCCTATTAGGTTCATGCAAGAGGGGATAAGATAATTATTGTGTTTCCGCAAATTGGTTTGTATTAATTTATCCCAACAAAGTGATATCAGAGCTTTGGTTATATTTGTTTTGTGCCTTGTGTTGAATGATGGAAGCTAATACAAGTAGAATAGTTAATTTGAATGGTGCAAATTATCATTTATGGAAGGGAAAGATGGAAGATCTTTTATACGTGAAAGATTATTATTTACCCGTGTTTGAGAAACAGAAACCCAATAATAAAACAGATGCACAGTGGAAGTTGCTTCATTGTCAGTTGTATGGGTATATCAGACAATGGGCAGATGACAATGTTTTGAATCACATCCGTAGAGAGACAGATGCAAGTTCTTTGTGGAATAAGCTTGAAAAGTTGTATGCCAGAAAAACCGGGAACAACAAACTATTTTTGATAAAACAGATGATGAACTTGAAATATCAGGATAGAAAACCCATGACAGATCACTTGAATGCATTTCAGAGAATTATTAATCAGTTGGCTGGAATGAACATTAAATTTGAAGATGAAATACAAAGGTTTTAGGCACATTACCAGACTCATGGGAGACATTTAGAATGTTATTATCTAACTCAACTCCTGATGGTATTATCACTATGGAATTGGCTAAGAATAGTGTTATGAATGAAGAGGATAGAAGAAAGTCACAAGGTTCTTTACAGTCAGATATCTTAGTCACAGAAAAAAGGGGGAGGAGTAAGAGTAGAGGTCCGAAGAACAGAGATAAAAGTAAAAGCAAGACCAACAAGTTTGCCAATGTTGAATGCTATCACTGTGGTTTGAAGGGGCATATAAAGAAATATTGTCGACAGTTCAAGCGAGACAATAAGAAGGATAAAGGAAAGGAAAAGAAAAATGATGATAGCAGTGATGATGATAGAGTTGCTACTATTACAGATGACTTTCTTATTATGTATGATGATAATGTTGTCAACCTTATGTGCCATGAGACCAGCTGGGTAATTGATAGTGGTGCCTCCATTCATGCTACATTGCGAAGGGAATTCTTTACATCTTATACATCCGGTAATTATGGAGATGTTAAGATGGGAAATAATGGCTTAACTAAAGCCATAGGCATGGGAGATGTGTGCTTGGAGACCAATAATGGCACGATGTTACTTTTGAAAAATGTCAAACATATTCCTGAAATTCATTTGAACTTGATTTCTACAGGTAAACTTGATGATGAGAGTTTCTCCAGCAACTTTAGTGGTGGTAAATGGAAGCTTAACAAAGGTTCCACGGTTGTGGCCCGAGGAAAGAAATGTTCTTCATTGTACTTTATGCAAGCAAAGATTGTAGACAGCAGCATCAATACAGTGAAAAATGAAAATACAATTGAGTTATGGCAGAGAAAACTTGGTCACATTAGTGAGAAGGGTTTGAATGTTTTGGTCAAGAAGAATATGCTTTTTGGGTTGAAAAATGAATCTTTAAAGAAGTGTGTTCATTGCTTGGCAGGGAAGCAAACTAGAACTACCTTCAAGATATCTCCACCTTCAAGAAAATTAGATATACTCGAACTAGTACACTCTAATGTTTGTGGCCCTATAAAAACAAAAACACTTGGTGGTGCTCTTTATTTTGTGACTTTTATAGATGATCATTCAAGGAAGTTGTGGGTTTATACATTTAAGACAAAAGATCAAGTACTAGATGTGTTCAAACAGTTTCAGGCCTCAGTTGAGAGACAGACTGGGAAGAAGTTGAAGTGCATCAGAACTCATAATGGGGGTGAGTATTCTGGACCATTTGATAAGTATTGCAGACAGTTAGGAATTGTCATCAAAAGACACCTCCGAAAACTCTTCAGTTAAATGGGCTTGCTGAGAGGATGAATAGAACACTAGTTGAAAGAGTGAGATGTTTGCTTTCACAAGTACAATTGCCAATATCTTTTTGGGGGGAGGCTTTGAAAACAGTTGTACATGTATTAAATCTCACACTGTGTGTTCCTTTAGACTTTGATGTTCCAGATAAAATTTGGTCAAGAAAAGATGTTGCTTATGATCATTTACGTGTCTTTGAATGTAAAGCATTTGTGCATAATCCTAAAAATGAGAGGTCTAAACTTAGTGTTAAGACAAGACAGTGTGTATTTTTTGCCTATGGTCAAGATGAGTTTGGTTACAGGTTTTATGATCTAGTGCAAAAGAAACTTGTAAAAGGTCAGGATGCTGTATTTGTGGAAGACCAAACTATACAGGATATTGAGAAGTCAAAAGAAGCAATGCCTCAGTATAGTGATGTGTTAATAGACTTGGATCCAGTTCTTCCTACATATGTTCTAGCACAGCTTACAGATGAAGTCCAGGATGACCAGCATAGTACAGGTCATACACAGGTTGAGGTTGATGATGATGTTCAGGATCAGTCATCTAGTTCAGAAGTTTCACTAGATGCTCCACTCAGAAGATCTACCAAAAATTGACAGCCCTCTACACGGTATCCTACGAGTGAGTATGTGTTACTAACTGATAGGGGAGAACTTGAATGTTATGCAGAAACAGTGGAAAGTGAACACAAGAAGGAGTGGATTGATGCCATGCAAGACGAGATAAAGTTGCTGTATGAAAATCACACATTTGAGTTGGTGAAGTTACCTAAGGGTAAAAAGGCTTTTAAGAATAAATGGGTATACAGAGTGAAACAAGAAGAATATACCTCACAGCCACGATATAAAGCCAGATTGGTTGTCAAGGGATTTAGCCAAAGGAAATGTGTTGACTTTGATGAAATCTTTTCTCTAGTTGTCAAGATGTCATCCATTCGTGTGGTATTGGGCATAGCGGCTAGTTTTGACTTGGAGGTTGAGCAAATGGATGTAAAGACTGCTTTTCTACATGGGGACTTAGATAAAAAAATTTATATGGAGTAGTCAAGGGTTTTAGAATAAAAGGAAAAGAAGACTATGTATGCAAGCTAAAGAAAAGCCTTTATGGCTTGAAACAGGCATCAAGACAGTGGTATAAGAAGTTTGAATCAATTATGGGGAAGCAAGACTACCGAAAAACTTCTTCTAACCATTGTGTTTTTGTGCAGAAATTCTCTGATGATGATTTTATCATATTGTTGTTTTATGTTGATGACATGTTGATTGTTGGTAGGAATGCTTCTAGAATTGACAGGTTAAAGAAGCAGTTGAGCAAATCCTTTGTTATGAAGGATTTAGGGCTAGCAAAACAAATCCTTGGCATCCGGGTTTATCAAGATAGAGCAGCCAAGAAGTCGTGTATATCACAGAAGCACTACATTGAAAAGGTACTTGAAAGGTTTAATATGAGCAATGTTAAAGTGGTTAGCACTCCTCTTGCTACACACTTCAAGTTAAGTACCAAACAGTTCCCTACAACAGATAAAAAGAAAGAAGACATAGAAAGAGTTCCTTATGCTTCAGCAGTTGGAAGCTTGATATATGCGATGGTATACACAAGACCAGACATAACTCATGCAGTCGATGTTGTTAGTAGATTTTTATCCAATCCAGAAAGAAAGTATTGGAATGTAGCGAAGTGGATTATGAGATATCTTCGAGGTACTTTTGATTTCAAACTCACATTTGGAAGTGGAGAACCTATGTTAGTTGGCTATACAAGTTCAGATATGGCTGGAGATGTTGATACTCGAAAATCTACTACGGGTTACTTGATGACACTTTCAGGTGGAGCTGTATCATGGCAATCAAGGTTCCAAAAATGTGTTGCACTTTCCACTACAGAGGTAGAGTTCATTGCAACAACTGAAGCATGTAAAGAATTGTTGTGGATGAAGAGGTTCTTGTAGAAACTCGATTTCAAGCAACAGCGATATGTGGTATTTTGTGATAATCAGAGTGCAATTCACTTGAGTAAGAATTTCTCTTTTCATGTAAAATTAAAACATATTGATGTAAGATATCATTGGTTGAAAGATGCAGTTAATGATAATATGTTTCAATTTGAAAAAATTCACACAGATCACAATGCCTCTAATATGTTAATCAAGACTCTTCGAGGAAAAAGTTTGAAGTTTGTTGTTTGATTGTTGGGTTGGCAAATTCCTCCATATAATCAGAAAGGGGGAGATTTATTGGCTTGAGTTTCTTTCTATTTAGAGATGGTCCAAATTTTCTCTTCAATAGTAATTAAGCCCAATTAGTTCAAGGATATTTTGGTCTTTTCTCAAGTAGGGTTTAGTATTTAATTTTTTGTTACAATATATATATATGTGTTAAGAAAAGAGGCGGATACTGTTCATTATTTAGAGAGAGGTGGGTGCTGTTCACGAGAGAGAGGCAGAACAGTAAACTCGGGACAGTTTTGATCAAGTGGCCGATCGAAAGTTGATTCGTGGTCTGATTGAGCTAAAATTTTACCAGCAGCTTCCTAACTCAGAGTACTAAATTCTGAACGGTGGAGATCAGATTTGAAGCTCCCTTACCCCAAATTTCGTAGTTAGAAGTTAAGCCACCATTTTGGTGATGTTTTTCTTGAATTCTCTCTAATTTCTTTGTAAAACTTGATTGTTTGCCAAGATTGTGTGACTTTGAGAATATTGTGGATGTGTACCTCTAGTTTTAGTTAGAGAGAAATTGTGTATTCCTATTATTTGATTATAGTAAAATTTTTTTGGGTGGACTACGGTCCCGTGGTTTTTACGCCTCACATTAGGGAAGTTTTCCACGTTAAAATTGATTGTGTTATGATTGTTTTGTTGATGATGTGGTTGCTATCCAATAATTGATTTTGTGCTCAAAAATTGTTGGTCTATTTGTTTGTTTCCTATTAGGGTCACGCAAGAGGGGATAAGGTAATTATTGTGCTTCCACAAATTAGTTTGTATTAGTTTATCTCAACACCATCCTTGTCCATCATGCATGCTGCCACCACCAATAGCCTCCACTATTGCAGGAACTAAACTCCTGAAGACCTCACCCATAAGTCTTTGATTTCTTCTGAACTTGGGTTGGGCAAGTTGCTTCATTTTCTGCCTATGCTCTTTGTGCTAATTTGAATTGTATTGTTAGTGTTGTAATTGTTATTTGTGATTTTTTTTCGTTTAATTTGATCGAAATTAAATTGTTCGCTAGAATGATCCTACTCCCTCATCTATAAAGATTTGCATCTCAATAACTGGAGTATCCCTAATTTTTGATTTATTTGTTAATTTTCCAGTTGGTGAAAATAGATGTGATGAGACTGTGTTCTTCCTTTGCTGTTGTCTTGTTTTATTCAATATTGCACAAGGTTGTTTAAAGCTTATTTCAGTTGCTGTTGCTTTTGGGTTGTTGGTTTGTTACTATCTTGGTTGGATTCCATTTTGCAACTTGCTGGAGTTATCGATTGCCACTTTCTTTATCTAATGCTGATGATCCAAAGTTTGATGTTCGTTAAATTCCATTTTCTTGGTAATTTGGTGCTGAGTGCAGTTTTGTTCTCATTAAAAATGCAACTTTGTTTCATTTTGATACAGTTCCTTGCCAATGTTCTTGATATTTTTGGTTTATAATCTTTGTTTGTTTTGTTAAGTCTTTGGATTGCTCTTGTTATCCCCTTTGCACTCTTATTAATGATACATTAATCTGCTTTTTAAAAAAGAAAATGAATCAAATTATTTGCTTTGTTGACAATATGCTAAGCTTGCTACAACCTAGTGATTAACGTTTATCTAAAATATAGTAGTATACAAATTTAAAATATTTGAATATCTATATAAATAGATTAATGTTTATCTAACAATAATAATTTTAAATATTCATATAAATTAATTAAAATTTATCTATAAATTAGATAATATCTATCTAAGAAAAATAATATTATAAAATTTATAATATAATAGTAATGTTGACATTTTTGGCCCACTTTGATGCATCCTGAAACGTTCGTAGAGTTATAAGGACATTTCTGTAAAGCACAAATATCTGTTAAATTAACAAAAATTTATGATGGCAGAGAGGTTTTCGTATAATTTTATCTAATAGGGGAAAAATCAAGTAAGTAAAAACTTAATAGGGGGTCTTGACATTTTTTGTTAATAATATGTTATTTTATATGTTCTATATTTTTATGAGAGTACAAATATATTCACCAATGTTAAAAGAAAATAAATTATATGAAATATAAGACAACTAAACCAATATACACATTGAAGTCGAATATAAAATAATATTTATTTTATTTTATTTCTGATACATAATTAATGTTAGATTGTTAATATATTATAAAATAAATAAATTTTGGTCATAAAATGTTAATAAATTTTGAATTATCAATATACTATAAAATGATATTATTATTATTATTATTATTATTATATTTATGTTATTTAAGAATTTTAAATTAATTTTGTTAGCAAACTACACTTAAATAAGAGTTCAATTATCATTTTTTAGTTAATTAAGATTTTAATAGTTATTTTTCATCCTACTAACACTAATTAATCTAATAAACCGAACCTTCCAAAACTTATAATTCCTTTTCCTAATTTATTTTCTCCTAATTCAACCATAAATTTTATTTCAAATCCCCAATAAATTTCTTATAAGCCCTTGATAAAATAATATTTGTAATCTAAGCAGTTATGCTTTGAGATAGTTATCATATTGATCCTAATAGTTACATTAATATTCAAATAAATATAATTTATGTCAAACTAGAAAAAGTACAGCTAAATAATTATAAAGAAAAATTGATAGATACTCTGAATTATGAGAAAATATATAGATGCTTCTTGATATTTAAAAAAAAAAAAAAATATCCTTCAAGTTTAAAAGATAGATAGATAACTTTTAAGGGTCTGTTTATTTTTTTTACTTAAATCTAAATAATCTTATTTACATATTTAAAAACTGTTTGTTTTTTAATTTATTTTTAAAAACTTATTAAAAATATCTTAAGGTAATTAAGATAAAAATTTTTTCTTAAATCTAAATAATCAAATGTGAAAAAGAATTAAATATTTTATTTATTAATAATACCATTAATTTATTATTTAAAATTTATATATATCAACAACTTAATATATTAATTTTAAAATTTTTAAGATATATATGTCAACATAATTATTTAAGATTTTTTATTTTTATAAAAATAAATAACTTAATATTTATATTTAAACATTTAAGATAAAAAATAAATATATTAATTAAATTTAGATTTTATTTAAATTTAAATTTTAATTATGTTCAGATTTAAAAAAAAAAAAAAGGAAAAACAAAACCTAAGTCAACACTTCAACTCTACGATGGGGCTTAAAATTATTAAAAATAAGAAAATGTAATAAAGAGCCGAAACCTCGGAAAGTTGTTCAAACAACCGCCTGGCTGGCCCACCATTTTTCTCACAACTGAAGAAGCTGCGGATAGATTAAGACCCGAGGAACCGATCACCTTGGACTGTGGATCGGTAAGACCCGACCAAGGTACATGGGCCGCAATGAAAGCCCCAAATACTTCAAAACAAATAACCAGGCCCAATAGGAGGAAGTGCATTAAAACAGAAAGACAAAAAATAATCATCCAATAAATCCATATAATTTGACCCGATCTAGTATTCCAAACAGTACAAGTAATCATCATGTATACAAAGAGAGGAGAACAAAAAAGAAGAGACTTTTATAAACATCATTATTTATTTATTACGCTTGTTAAAAGATTTATCTTAACATATTATTACCATGATATATTTTAGCAAATAAAAGTAATTGTATCATATAATACAACAATTAATCATAAAAAAGCCCTAAATCAAGAAATTGAACCCATTAAAATAATCAACACTTTGATAATTGAACATTAATTCACAGTAGCAACACTACTTATTAACTCTTCTTATAATAATATATAGTTATACAAATAATAATAATAATACAAGCAAATAACAAAACATCCCCAACACATAATACAATGATCCATTAATTAATTAATTATATATAATTCAATTAATTGATTCTACGACAATTCTGTCTTACTTCTCCATTAGCACCTTCCTTAACATTAAGCATTCCCATTTTCACCATCGCCTGTTGGAAATCAAAGAAGAACATCGCCTGGTTGAAAGCATACCCATTGACGGCGGCTCTGGTTTTCGGATTTGTGTACAGGGTTTGGTCGGAAAACAAAAGCCCGGATTTTCTGAGCAATGTGTTGAAGTAGAGGTTGTCGAACGCGTTTCTGGTAGCGTCGAAGGGTTGTTCGGCGCTGTCACCGGCGCTGCATGTTTTGGAGAGAGTCTTTGCGAAGTCGGAATCGAGGGTTGAATCGCCGCTCAATCGGCTTTTGAATGATGAACATCTTGCAACTCCGAGGGTATGCGCTCCTGAGATATAATGGCGATAATAACATTTGAGTCCCTAAATATTATTAAAATAATAAATTGAGATGTAATTTATAAATTTTAACAAATGGATCCTCAACTTTATTTTTTATTAATTTTATATTAGTGTCTACCGGGGATAAAATTATTATAATCGAGTAAATTATATCTAAATTTATTTTTTAGTAAAATTCAAGAATAAAATATTATTATTAAGAAGTATAAACAAATTATTACAAAATTGGATAATGACATATTCATACCTAAACTCTGAAAATGTTACAAATCAGGACAAAATATCAGCAATTTAGTCTCTAATATGACAATATGCTAAGAACTAAATTATTAAAACTAAGCAAATTATATCTTAATATCTTATTTTTTAAAGTTTAGAGACAAAAATATTTACTAAAAATTAAATAATTTAAGTTCACATGGGTTAAATAAAAAAAAAAAAATTTTGTGAGATATCATTTCACCAAGGTCCCAACTATAATTAATATGTGCAAATTTAAAACCAATTATCGATAAGGCTAAAAATCTTTTGTGTTATGTTTGATTTATGAGCTGTGTTATAAAAATATTATCTAAATTCCTAATAGAATTTTCTTATATCAGTAAATTTTTTTTTTTAAAATAAAGTCCAATTTGGTGGATGGTGGTTGCCATTTCTATTTTCTGCCAGCCCACTAATTTTTGTGTGTGTGTGTGTGTGTGTATATATATATATATATATATGTTACTTGTTTGGCTTTACTTTTTGTTTATTAATTTTAATTTAAAGAACACGAAACATATAAACTATGGTTTACTTATAGGTCCCATAATTTCATTCCATTTGAACATATTCATAAATATTATTAATATGATTCAGTAATTCACCTGATAAAGCAACCATCTCTTGAGCAGTGAAACCACGTTGGCCAAAGGCTCTAATGAGCTCAGTTGCATTGAAGGTTGGAAATGGTAGATTAATGGTGTGTCTTCGATCTTTGATCTTCTTCCGTCTTTTCTTCCCTTTGGTGTATCATACACTGGACCCCCGGCCTGCGACACCATGGATACAATACACATTAATATTTATCAATTAATATTGTTTACATCAAGAAATTGTTAACAACGTACCCAGAAAATGGCATCTCTAGCAGCCATAGCAACGATATCAGCACAGGAAACAACACCGGGGCATTCATCTTCGAGCTCTTCCTTAGCATCATCAATGATTTCGTAACCCTTCAGGCTCAGATTCCCTGGTGAGTCCTTCTCCGCTGTGTTATCCTTCGTTGAATCAATCAGAATCGACCCATCACATCCCTATAAGGTTAATGTAACTGATTATGTATATAGTTAACATGATGAAATTTGTTTGATTGTATTTTGATTAGTTGATTACCTCGATGAAGCAATCATGGAAGTGCATTCGAACGAGAGCAGCAGCGAGAGTGGGATCAGATTGGAGAGCTCTGTTGACTGTGTTTTTAACGATTTGTTCACCAAATGGGCAAGTCATTAAGTAGTAATCCATCCGAAGGCCATCAACTCCAATTCTGAAACCACTCACTATCACTTCTATGAGTAAGAATACACAAACCAAATTTGCCAATACCATTTTGCCTAAGCTCAGAGGAGACTTCAACAGCATATTGAACAAATTAGGTTAATGGAAGTGGAAGTAGTTTTGTTTTCTTCTGCTGGGATGAGGAGTGGAGAGGTATCTATATAAATGGGAATGATTGAGAGAAAGTGTTGCCAGAAAAAAAAAAAAAAATTAAATGGTTGAGCAATTAGACAGTGGGGATTGTCCATTCCTTTACCTAATCTAATAGATTATGATAATCTTAATTATTAAATTATATGCGTATGTTCGTGCATGTAAATGCTGGGGTTTCACCACTTGTTGATTTTCAAATGAAACAAGTTAAATATCTTCAATTCTAGCACATGTAATTTCAATTATAGAATTCAACAATGCTTAAAAGAAATTGATTAATTAATTAATTAAGTGATTCATAGACCCATTAATTTATCTAGAATATTCCACTTGTTGGAGATCTTAATTGTTCCTCCACTCATATATTTTTAGTGGAGGGAAATTATTAAAACATCTTAAAAGATAGCAAGCAATTAAAGAGAAGAGAAATAATATATATATATATATATATTATTAATTAATATATATTAATTCATATTGTCAAACCTCCCCAACCCAATATAGCTTTTGTTGTGTTTATCCATTGACTCAAATTAAAATATTAATTATATTCTAAATTTTTACCACAGGATCCACTTTCTTCTTGCAATTTTGAATTTTAGATTCAAAAGCTGATCATATATATCAAGATTATATATTAAATAATTAAGTTAATTATCAAAATCAAATAAATAAAATGATATTATTTTTTAAAAATTTGTTTTGACTTAATTATTGTGTTTTGATTTAATTATAGTCTATTTATAACACAACTTTTGGACAACCTAACTACATGCAAGAGGACAAATATATATATATATATATATATATGATATGTTAAGATTAAATGTAATTAATTGCATGGATTGCATGTATCAATTCTTAAGGTTGTTTTCTCTAATTGCTATTATAATAATGTTACATATACAAAATTAATAAATAATATGATAATTAATGTCACATAAATAAGTTCTTATCACATGTTTTATATATTTTTCATTTTTAAAAAAATATAAAATATATAATAACGATATAGAAATATCATATTAATTTATATAATTAAATTTGTATATTTAACAAACCTCTCATTATTATTATTATTATTATTATTATTATATAAACAAAACAAAACATATTAAGAATTATATTATATATATGGGTATAGCTATGCTAGTTGACTAGTTTGTAGATATATCTATATACATATATAATAATTAGTTTTAATGATTTTTAAATTTTAAAAATAGAAATATATAATTAAAAATGATGATGAAAGTGGGAGTGGGAGTGGGAGGAGTGGGGAGAACGGAATGCAATGCAGCTGGTTTCCATTTATTCGGAGTTCATACATGCATTCCAATTTGCAATTGCAAACCAACTTTTGTGAAGTGGAGAAGGAGGAAAGACGATTTAACAACTACTTAGAATAAAAAGTGATTTGTACTACGCGTGAAAGACGGTTGTTGTGTTGAGTGCTTCCAACGCGTAGTCAACATGTGGGTGGACTAGTGCAAATCTAATTATATACATTCATGCAAATTATATTTTATATATATATATATATAGAAAAATTGACAGATATTTTGTGATACTTGGGATAATAAATAGATACCACTAATATTAGAGAAAAAAAATAAATATTTCTCATGTTTAGCCAAATAGATAAATATTTCTTAATTACTATACAATTGTAAAAAAAAATAATTATTTTACTCTTAAATATTTAGAGGACATATAAATTAATTATTTTAATCTAATTATTAATACATAATAATTAATATATCATTATAATTTATTTCATAATAATTATGTATTTAAATATTTTTGATAATTAATTCCTAAATTATTATGAATATTTTAAATAATTTTACTATCATTATATTAATTTAAAAACAATCAACTAAAAATAAATTCTAAATAATATTTGGATGATATGAATTATATTATTTATATTTTGAGAATTTTTTTGACAAATAAATATATCATATTGAATATTTAAAAATATATATAAAAAATATTATAAATAATATATTCATGAAATTCAAATCTTAGTTTGAATTTATTTTAATTGTTTGTAATTATGAGAATAATTATACAATTTATACATAATTATATTAATTTATAAATAAAATAACTAAAATAATTTATGTAATTTATAACCAAATATTCTTAATTTATAATATAATCAATTAAAATAAAATTCAAATAATATTGGAATTATATGATTTAGATTATTTATAATTTTGAGAATATTTGTATAATTTATACATAACTTTATTAATTTATAAATAAAATAATTTGAATATTTTTATAATAAAATATTTTCAAAAAACATTGAATATTATTTAATATAATGATACTAAAATTATTTAAAATATTAATAATAATTTAAAGACTAATTATTAAAAATATTTGGATACATAATTATAAAAAAAAATTATAAGAGTATATCAATTATTATATATTAATATTAGATTAAAATGATCAATTAATATGCTTTTTAAATATATAAGAGTAAAATAATTAATTTTCATAACTGTATAGTAATTTAGAGGATATCTGTTTATTTAACTAAATATGAGAGAAATTTTTATTTTTCTCCAAACATGGGGGGTATTTGTCAATTTCCTATATATATATATATATATATAAAAGAATGGATCAACAACCCTATAAATTTATACACATTCTTATACTATTTATTGACCATTAGATTTAAGCATCTCAAACAGTTAAAATTAAATTGGATATGTGTAATTAGTACATCATAATTAATGCACATATTAAATTTAATCTTAATACAACATTTGACATTTAAAATTGTTATTATTATTATCTTTTAGAAAGCTTCAAGGGTTGAGACTTGAGAGTGTTAATGGTCAAAGCACTAAACTGCATAAGCAGTCATGCATTCTAATCTTTACCTTTTTTTTTTTTCTAACACCTTTTAAAAAATTTATTCAAATTTCAAAAGTTACACATAAAACATATCATGCTATTTCGATTAATACATAATAATCTTCTAATTTGAAGCTCACCTCCTCTACTAATTAAATTTTGTCGCATATAATAATTATAAAGTCAGTAACAACATTCTAATTATGGTAGACTAAAATATATACTATCAAAATTTTGTAGAGTTCAAATTATAAATAATATATTCTACAAAAATCGAATAGTAAAACAATATTTATCTTCAAATGATTTTTTAAGAGGGACATTGCATAACTGTTTCTAAATAATCAAACAATCAGATAAGTGTATTTCTTAATTTAATATTCTCATAGTATTAATTAGTATAATAAAATTTGACTTTGAAGTATAAGTTCGTGTTTGTTTTTTCTATTTGAAATTTAAATATAACTAAAATATGAATTTAACTAAAATATGAATCTGATTGATATGCTTGCTTTTTCACTTTTAAAGTTTTAAATATAAATGTTAAATTGTTTATTTTTTTAAAAAAATCTGAAACTGATATATTGACATATATGTGCTAAAAAATCTTAAACTAATATATTAAGTTGTCGACATATATAAATATTAAATAAAATTAAGAGTATTATTGGCAAATAAAATATTTAAATTATTCAAACGTTTACTCATTGAAATTTAAGTTAAAATTTTTAACTTAATTGTATTTAAACGTTTTTAACAAATATTTAGATATAAGTTAAAAAACAAATAACTTTTATATATCTGAATAATTATATCAAGATTTCGGTAGCATTTATTTTTGTTGTTTGAACTCTAAACATAATTGAAATCTGAATCTAACTGAAATTTAAATTTGAATAATATGTTTGTTTTTTATTTTAAAACATCTAAAAATGAGTATTAAGTTGTTTGTTTTAACAAAATAAAAAAAATCTGAAAATTAATATTTTGATATTTATACCTTTTTAAATAATATACTTATTTTATAATAATTTTAATTATATTAGCACAATAATAAATAAAAAAATTGATAAAAAAATTAATAAATTATATTACTATGTACATTATTTATTTGTTTGATATATGTTTTTTTAAAAAAAAATTTTTAATCTATGATATAAAAATCAATAAAAATTAAATAAAAATAATAATTCATATTGTAATATAATTATAATTATATAAATATACAAATTTATTGTAATAATTAAAGTATAAAATAAGTAGAATTCAGAGGACAAATAGAGAGAACTCACAATAGAGAAGAGATATATAAAAAAAAGTTAAATAGGGTTATATTTTTTTTTAGATAAATAAATTAATAAAATAAGAATATTTTTAAAAAATAAAAATATTAAATTATTTAGACATTTATTCACTCACATTTAAGTCAAAATTTTTAACTTAATTATATTTAAATTTTTTAACAAATATTTAGATATAAATTAAAAAATAAATAATTTTTAAACATTTAAATAATTATGTTCAAACTTCGTCTAAAAAAACAAACAATCTCTTCATCCCAAAAACAAACAAGTCTCAAATTTAACAAATTCTATATTAAATTAAGTGCATATATGTTATGCAAAAGTTATTCCTCATATGATGGTCAACTATATGTATTAATTTATGTGAAGCCATTTAGAACCATTACATCAATGCAAGCCGACAGTGTTTCCATCTAAATGCACAAATTCTTAAAGCCGCCGCCTTTATATATAAATATATATTTATATTGCTTTATATCGTGTAATATTTTACTTAATATATAATATTTTTTCTAATTAGATTCACATCTTAGCATCTTCTATAGTCATTGCACAATTAATTAATTAATTACTTGTAATGTTGGTCCAACTTTTTGTCATTATATTATTACTACGTGTACAACAAAGTAAGGATGTTATTATTTGTGATTACTGTTAGCTGATGTATGTATGTGTGTGTGTGTATATATATATAATGGAAAGTTTTCAACATAATTTGTAGATCATTCCTATTTTAAATTGATGATTACATTGCATTTTAAACAATCCAACATTCTAATGTAACAATTATATCATACAATCCTTGCGTTGTAATCCTATCCTTACTTTATATCGGTATAGACAAAAAAGTAAAATCGATTTGATTCTCTTATTATAACATTTTGGTTTCATTAAATTCTTACTTTTTGAAACCAATCAAACCAAGAGTAAATCGATAAGAACCAAAAGTAAAATTTTATTTAAATATTTAAATATTATAAAAAGTATAAATAAATAAAAAATTTATAAAGCTTAACATAAATTTACATAAATAAAGGGAATATTTTATAAATTTTACAAACTGTCTTTTTGTCTATAATATTAAAAAAATTTAAGAGCTTATATAAAAATAACTTTTAAAATTAGAACTAAAAACTTGAGGCTAAAATCCAAGTTACCAAACTATTGAATCAAAATACAGAATTGAATCAAACCAAATCGAATTAGCTCCGCATTTGATTAAATTTAGTTTGGGTCTCAGAAACCCAATCTTAATCTTAATTTTATATATTAAGATTTTGTTTAGTAGTAAGGTATGTATTTCATGGTTGAAATATGATAATCCAATTTATGTGGCCTTGTGATGCAAGAAATATAACAGAAATATACTAATTTAGTAATACAAATGATTCTTATTTTTATTGAAGCAATCAATGTAATAATATTTTTTCAATTATTTCCTTTGTGGATAAAATGACATCTAGTATCATTTCTGTGCTATGTCACCTTAAGCCTAAATTCACTTTTGATTAGAGTTTAACCCTACTTGATTATACACACGGGATCATCAAAACTTACACACTAAGTATTTATTTATTTTTTAGTCTAAAGTTTGAATATAATTCATTTCCAGTCGTTTTTATATATTTTGAATATAATTATTTTTTAATTGACTACTGAAAAATTGGTAATCATATATTAATAAAATAAGTTAAATTTTTTAATTTAACACTAAAGTCCAAGATAAATTTTCTAGTTGTAATGAATTAAAATAAATACCCTTATAAAATTCATTTATTTTCTTATATATAGAGTTTATCTTAATTATTTATAAGGATATGATAAGTAAAATTACTAATTTTCAGATTTTTTTTTACATTCATACATGATAAATAAAAAAATATATTATTTAGAATAATTCAGATTTATATATTTAATTTTTTTTTTATATTTCATATTCATTAAGATTATGGATAAGAAAATAAACCGACCCTAAGTGTTGGAGGAAATGTCTATATTATTTAAAAGCAAATATATAACTAAAGAGGAAACTTTAAAAGGATAGATTTCTCCTTAAAATAAAAAGTGAATGTACTACACATGAAAGACAGTTGTTGTATTGAGTGCTTTCAATGCGTATTCAACATGTGGATGTATGTAGTGCAAATCATAGACATCCATGCAAATAATACACACACACACACACACACACACATATATTGTTGATATGGGAAGTTTGCTTGACTACACCAAGTTTGGAGATAGGTCTAGGTGTTTTTAATGTGATTAGTTAGGCCACACTAGGTCTTCGTTCTAAGGAGATAGGTGACGTGGTCCGAAGCTGGGCCAAGGGAGAGATGGCTAGAAGACCTTCGACCTGGCGAATAGACATTGCTTGTATCTCACACAACCACTCTGTTTTACCTCGTTAGACCTCGAGCAGTCTCGAACTCAGTTTTCACCAAGTTGCTCTACGAACACCTTATAAGACAAAACGCAGTCAGACCAAGGTCATCTCTCTGGCAACCCCTCTCCAATGATTAAGTCAGTTTCAATCAAAGAGTGAAATTGAAGGGCATGGGTCTTGCCCTTTTATGTAAACGGAAATAAAATGTTGAGAAGGGAAAAGAAGTCTAACAAGGGTAAACGAGGTTAAGACTTCTCATCCTTTGGAAAAATGGTCTTAGAGAGGTGTTTGATAAGTGCACAAAATACACGCTTATCATTCACTTTTAAACTTGAGTTATTTGTTTAATCTTCAAGCATTATTGATATTTGATGTGTTTTAGCGTTTTGTGTAGAAAATGAGAGAATTGGCCGTCCAAGGTAAATTTGGCTCGAAAAGAAAGATAGTTGAGAACTGAATTGCAAAATGTTCGTGGCCTAAAATGCAAGATAATCGAGAGCTAAAGTGCAAAGTTTTGGGGACTAAATGCCAACATTAGAAAGCCAAAGGAGCCAAAATTTTGCTCCAAGGTAGAATTGATGGTGCGGCTGCACCACTTAGTGGCGTAACTGTGCAATCCCTTTACCTTGGGACAGAATAGATGGCGGGGCTGTGCCATCCATGCTGGTCCCCTTGTGTCCACGCACCATTTTGGTGCCCGCACGCTCACAGGCCTCATTTTGGATGCTTTTTAGGGATAAATTTGAACCTTTGGATTATTTTTGGATGGATTGATTTGGAAAAACCTAAGGTTATTTATTTTTAGAAGTTTAGGGAAGATAGAGCCACTTTTAGAAAGGGAATAGCTTGGAAGAAAAGAAAGAAAAGGAGATAGAGAGAAGATAGAGGGAGGGAGTGAGTGGATTGGAAAGCAAACGAAAGGGGAAATCCTAAAAAAGGCCCTCCATAATAGTTTTTCTCTCTATTCTTATCTAATTTCATTGTATTAAATTAATTTATTTGTGAATATTTGAGTACGTTGTTGATTATTGAACTCATAAATGTTGATTGTGAACTCTTTTTCATGATTGACTAAATTTAATACATAGGGCAATGGTTTAATCTTTTGAAAACAGTGATGTTTTGATTTTTGTATTATTCTTGATTAATATTCCTATCTTGTGTGTTTATTATGAACATAATGCGATTAATTAACTGGCTATTAATTAATTGATCTATGGTCTGATGAATATTGAGAAATATTAATTGTGTTTAGATTGTGTGATAAACACTACAAATATCATATTAAACAGAAATGTATTAATATGGTTTGTATAGTATATTTAGTGATTACTACTGCGTGTAATGCATTTCCATTAATTCATGTTTACATAGAAATATAGTAAGCACGTAAACGAAGAATAGATTCGATTGATCTCGAGAGAGACAGTCGAATAGGTTAGAGTATTCACACTAGTAACATAGGTATTAATATGATATTTTGATTATTCTAACCTATTCGATTGTCTCTCTCGAGATTAGTCGATTCTATTCCTTGTTTAGGCGCTTATTATATCTCTTTGTAAATACAAAATAAACGAAAATGCATTACGAGTAATAATAATCATTGAACCTACTACACAAACCACATTGATACATATTTGTTCAATACGCAATTTTTGGTGTTTATCAACCGATCTAAACACAATAAATATTTCTCAATACTCATTAGTTCATAAATTAATTAATTAATGACCAGTTAATTAATCGCATTAAGTTCCTGATAAACATGCAACATAAATTATTAATAAAAAACAATACAACAATCAGAACATAATGTTTTCAAAAAATTAAACCATTGCCCTAACGATTAAATTTAGCAACTCATAAAAAAAGAGTACACAATCAATATTCTCAAGTTCAATCAACCTTAACATATTCAAATATTCACAAATGCTAAATTTAATACAATAAATAAGATAAGAGTATAGAGATAAATTAAGTTGGAGAGCTTTTTCTTCCTAATCTTCTCTAACTTTCTTCCCAAACAACTCTCTCTAACTTCTCTCTATCTCCACCTTCCTTTTCTTTCAAGCTTTTCCCTTTCCAAAAGTGGTTCTTTCTTCCTCAAACCTCTAAAATAAATAACTCTAGGTTTTCTCAAATTAAGCCATCCAAAACTCATCCAAGGGGTGAGATTTAGCCCAAAAAGATGTCTAAAACAAACCCAATAAGTCCAGGGGTGCTTAAATGGCATAGTAGTACAGTGTAGTTAGCAGGGATGGTGTGGCTGTGTTGCTTAATGGCACCGTCACGCTACACATTCTACCTATGGGCCGAATGCAAGGCGCCATTGCGCCATGCACAGCTCCTCTCCAAATTTTGAAATTCATGCAATTAAGTCCCTGTGGCCTTGCATTTTAGTCCCTAACTGTTTTGCATTTTGGTCCTTGATTTTCTTGTGATTTGGTCCCCAAATATCTTCTTTTTTGAATTGAATGCACTTTAAATGGCTTATTTCTCATTTTTTGTTCAATACAATCAAAAAACATAAAATACCAACGAGGCTTAAGGATTAAACAAATAAATCAAATTTAAGAGTAAATGATAAGCGTGTTTACGTGTTTATCAAATACATCCACATTTAAACGTTTGCTTGTCCTTAAGCAAATCAAATCAATATAAAAAAAAGATAAAGGAAAAATTATCTAATAATAAGAAATTTTCACAATTGAAATTAATTAACGATTAAGCAAGCATTTTGTCAAAGCAATAGTAAGCTTCATAGATTAAGTGTTATACTTAAATTGAGGAAACTTTCAAAATGCAGTCATTTGTCCCGTAATCTAACTTGAAGAACAAAAGTCATTTTACTAAAGGGTTCCTTGTGCGTCTGTGAATTGACACTTGCTACAATTTAAAGATTGTAACTCCCAAGTATACGTTGTTTCTAGTAATAAAGTTTGGAAGTTCGAGTATCGGTCCACAGGGAAAACGTTATACAAACTCCACAAGTCCAATGTCTAAATATTATGAAAACAGAATAAATTTGTTATTAGTTAAGTGTAAGTCTAGTATTATTAACTATTAGGGCATTAGGTATTCATTTTTTTGATAATTATAGAAATTATTCTTTACTCATTTTTTTAATTTAATTAAAAATCACTTAAGAGATGATCTTAGCCAGTAGATAAATATCTTGAAATATATCGCAATATCTCTTTGAAGAAAAGATAACAAAATAAAAGATTAATCATTCAATTTATTTGTGAAAGTTATAACATACTTTGTTCTTGGTTTGTAGAAAATGTGCAAGCATTTAGTGTACCTTTTGTTAACAATGAATCAAGTCTTGTAATAAACCAAAACACTTTTAAGAAATAAAATTCACTCAATTGAAAAGATTTTACATTGAAGCAGAACTTAGAACGATAAAAAAATAATTCTATAAAATCAACAAAACTTCACTCTTAACCCTAATTACTAATTTAGAAAGATATTATTTAATTGAAACTCAAATTACAAAAAAGAAAATAATGATAACAAAGATCCCCTCCTTACTTCCACATCTTCTTTTATATAGGTAAAATTAAAAATACTTCACATGTTTAAACATAATTTGCCAATTTTTAATTAATGACGCTCTACCAACTTGCAACACATTTTGACCATGAAAACCACTGAAATTTATAAAATGATCTTCTTTAAAATTGTAGATGGATGACTTACCTTTCTAATTGTCTATATCTCACCCTTATTAATTTTGTAGAACGTAAGTTTTGTTCAAAATATATAGAGATGTTCAAGTTGTATTTTTCTAACGTTCTTCTAAAATGATGACTCTTTTTGATAGCCAACCAGTTAAAATTTAAAAAAGTGTAAAATATAACCAATTTAGATTTTTTGTCAGCTTTTTAGAAAACCCAACTGTATAATTTTTGGGTATGTATTTTTGGAGATATGGCCCAAATACAGAAGAATGTTAGGCTGGTCTAAAGATGCATTTAAGTTCTGTTGAAGCCTAATTTTGTTCCATTAATTGCTCGAACTAGTCCAATCTTTGGCTTACAAAGTTGTGAAGTAATGAGTTTATGTTTGTCCAAACTAAGAATCGTATCAATTGGTGTTTTATATTGAAAGATATGCTATTATAAAAAATCTACGCAAAATTAACTATTTAGTCCAATTCATGTTTTAGAAATATAAAGGAATATGCTTCATTTTTGGGTAATAAAAAGACATTATTAAGTGTAAATCATAATATTTCTCTTGATAAACCTACATTTTTAAACATTCATCAGCACTCATGCTTGATTGTCTTTCAATTTGGATTGGATTATGCTTACAATTAAGCTCAATGTCAACACTTAGGGAACTCCATATACTTAGTCTTCATGTTACTCTCTACTAATAGATTAGGACATTATATTAAGGATCCTCAGGACTTGTACAGTTTTAATGATAGGCCAAGGTTAAGGTAGGGGATTTTAGATTCTTTAGGTGAAGTTTCAGCACCTTAATTACTTTAATCCTTCAAGAACTTTTTCTTCGATCTAATGCTTCTTTTCTTTGTTCATTTCTCTATTTCCTATTCAACATCTTTTGTGTGCGGAGAATATGCATACCCCACACTTATTTATTTACATCATTTTTTTTTTCAAATTTTTGCCCTACTCTATCTTTTGATGTAAGTTCTCTACACTTACCTAACTGTGAGATCTAGTTACTCAATAAGACCTTTTTTTTTTTTTAGCCTTACTTTTACCTTTTGACACGAGTTCTCTATATTTATCTAGGCATGAGACCTGATTACTTAGTAAGATAATGGCTTATTTTTTGTACCCCATCCAACCTCCCTTAATTGAATAGCCTTAAAAAGGGTAAAAACTCTTAGGATGCTAAAACAAGGAGCAATAAATTTTAGGTTATTTTTACTATTATGAGGGTAAAATAAAAGATAATTTAGGTTCAAAATAGGTTAAATAAGAATTGATTTTCTCTATGTTGGCTCAAAAGGCTCAAATTCATCAAGAATGGCTTAATTCATTTCCCTATGAAATACCCTTTAATGATTTGTTTCAAGTGACCATCAACTAAGTTCTAGAGTTCACTAAGGCTCAACCTCTTTTCTAAATCACATAAGCTTTCTTTAAATTTCCAAATAACAAGCAATTGTGACCCAGTGCTCAAAGTCTTTAAAAGACTCCTTTAGTAAAATAAATTTGTTGACAACTTAAACCTAAGGAATTAGGACAACATTTATTATTTTCCACAATTTAAGTATTCACAATCATAATCATTAGCTTTCCATTTAACCAAAACAAAAGCAAGCTCAAAAAAGAATTCTAATCTCATAAGAAAAGGGCTATACTTATAAGAGTCAAGAAAAGAAAGGATTTAAAATAAACAAACTCAATATTAACAAACAAATGAATGAAAACTCCTAAAACATATAGGTAAAACTTAAAGATTTTGTGTATGATTGGTGGCAAACTCATTGTATCAACAAAACACTTCCAAAATTCCTTCCCTTACACTTAATCAAAACATTATCCTCAATGTTTAAGCAAAGATAATCAAAGAAATCATACTTGAGAGGCTAGATATAGAAAATTTTCCTCTCATTACGCGTTGTCATTCTCATCTCTTTGAAGGGGTGAAAATTGCAGAAGTGGCGGAAGTTTCGCATTGGGGTTAAGACTTTATAGATAGGAAGCGAATTCGATGTTATTCTCACTTGAAAATCTCTTTGCGACAATTCACCGAAAACTTGGAACGCACACTTTTTCCACCCATTATTTTTGCACTTAAACTACTTATACAACTCTCCTTGCACTCTTAAGGAATTCCTAAAGTGTTTCCAATGATGAATTTTAAGAATTTTTCACTCAACTTCACTGAAACATTTTATCGAACACTTGGTGTGCAATTTTAGAAACTCACCTAATTTCAATCTTTAACCTCCATTTTTCATCTAAAATATTGTCACAAAAAAATGTACACTTTTAGATTAACAATCTATCCACAACACCCACTACAAATTTCACCAAAATCAATAACCTAACATTCCCATATGTTCCACCAAATTTATATGATTTCAACTTCTCACCATAAATTCAGTTCAAAGAATAAAGTTGGAGATAAGTGGAAACTTGCTTGAATTTGGTGAAATTTAAGATTGTAGTTGATATCCTTGCTTTCACCACAATTTTCCAAGTTCTTACAATGATGGAGAGTTTTGGAAATTTTTGAAATTGAATTGGTAATGGTTGGTTTTGGATGGGCTTGAATTTTGAAGTTTGTTTAGAGTTTGGAAAGTGTAGATGGTTGAGGAAAATTCCTTCCCCCACACTTAATCAAAACATTGTCCTCAATGTTTAAACAAAAATAATCAAAAGAAATCATACCTAGGAGGTTAGACATAGAAATCTTGGTATTTGATTTTCTTGTTGTGGAATTTGATGAATGCAAGTATGTGTTGTCGTAAACAAGTAATATAGGGTGAACAGAGTATCGTTCCCACAAGGAGTAATAGTTGATTAAATATCAAAAATAGTTTTCTTTAAATTTATTTCAAGAACTGAAATTGATGTGATACAAAAAATTAAAAGAAATTCAAATAACTACAATATAATACACACAATCAAAAAGGGAAATTTCAATGAGAGTAATATTTAGGGCTAATGATTTAACTCAACTTACTCACACCTAGTTCTTCACGTTGTGTTACTTTGATTAATCCCTCTATTGCTAGTTTGATTGTTTTAACATATTCAACTGTTTCTCTCGGGATCAGTCTAATTTATTCCTCGTTTACACTCTTATTATATCTCTATGTAAACACAAAATAAACAGAAATGCATTACGAGCAATGATAATTATTGAACCTATTACATAAACTACATTGATACATCTTTATTCAATATGCAATTTATGGTGTTTATAATCGATCTAAACAAAATAAATATTTCTCAATACTCATTGGTTCATAAATCAATTAATTAATGACTAGTTAATTAATCGCATTAAGTTCCTCATAAACACGCAACATAGATTATTAATAAAAAATAACACAATAATAAGAACATGATGTTTTCAAAAGATTAAGCCATTGCCCTAAGTATTAAATTTAGCAACTCATGAAAAAAGAATACACAATCAACATTCTCAAGTTCAATCATCCTCAATATATTCAAATATTCACAAATGCTAAATTTAATACAATAAACAAGATAAGAGTATAGAGATAAATTAAGTTGGAAAGCTTTTTCGTCCTAATCTTCTCTTACTTTCTTCCCAAACAACTCTCTTTAGCTTCTCTCTATCTTTACCATCCCTTTTTTTCCAAGCTTTTCCCTTTCCAAAACTGGCTCCTTTTTGCCCAAACCTCCAAAATAAATAATCCTAAGTTTTCCCAAATCAAGCCATCCAAAACTCATCCAAGGGCTGAGATTTACTAAAAAAAAAAAAACGTCTAAAACGAACTTAACAAGCGCGGGGGTGCTTAAACGGCTTGGTAGCACAGTGTAGTCAGTAGGGATAGTGCGGCCGTGCTGCTTAATAGCGTAGTTGCACCACATATTCTGCCAATAGGTAGAATGCATGGCGTCATCGCGCTACCTAGTGGTGGGTGTAGCCGTACAATGCACAGCTTCTCTCCAGATTTTGAAATTCTTGCAATTAAGTCCTTGTGGCCTTACATTCTAGTCCCTAACTGTTTTGCATTTTGGTCCTTGACTTTCTTGCAATTTGGACCCTAAACATCCTCTTTTCGAACCGAATTCACTTTACGGCTAATTTCTCATTTTCTGTTCAATACAACCAATACACATCAAATACCAATGAGATTTGAGGATTAAACAAACAAATCAAATTTAAGAGTGAATGATAAGCATTTGTTTTACACACTTATCAAAAATTATAATAAGCAATATAGTGATAAGAGAATGTCGATTCAAGGAGAAATATTAGTTAATTAAATATCAAAAGTGATTAATTTACGAATTTATTTGAAGAAATTGAAATAATTTAAGTGAGAAAGTCAAATCAATAAAAATTAACAACGTAAAAAATTAATTAAAATATTCAATTAATGGAAAAATTTAGGACCAACAATTTTATCTTAATTAGTCGCATCCAATTCTTCAATTGACGTTATTCTGATTTAATATCATTGTTTCCAGTTAATTATCTTAATTTATTAGGCAGTTTCTCTCAAAATCAATTGAAACTACTTGACACCTAATAATTCACTATATCTCTATGTGAAATTAATTAAATAGAAGTGCATTACGTTTAATGATAATTTTCAATTAAACTACGTAAATCATATTAGTACATCTTTATCTAATATACAATTTACGGTATTTACCACACAATTTAAATATGATATTCACTTCTCAATTCATATCAATCCATATTTCATTCAAATATCAGCCAAATATTTAAAAGCATTAATCATCATGATAAATATTGAATATAAGATATTAAATAAAAAATAACACAATATTAGAAAATGGATGCTTATAATAGATTAAATCATTGTTTTAGAAAATAAATTTATCCACACATGAAATAGAGTTTAAGCTTAATCATCGAAAATTCAACAATCAAATCATAATCTTAATTAACACAAATTGTTCAATTTAAGATGAAATAAAATAAGAAGAGAAATAAAAATAGATTTGGAGAGCTTTCATCCTCAAGGCTTCATGTCTCCATCCTTCATGTTCTTGAATTTTCGCTCTTTATCTCTAACTTAATCCTCCTTTCTCTCTCTTTATCCTCTTTTCTTCTCTCTAAAACTTTATTTTCTCCCAAATGGCTATGGTGGCTCATGATTAGAAAAATATAAAAGCCTAAAACTCACTAAGTTTGGCCGTCTATAAGAGATTCAAGGATAAAAAATGATCCAAAAATTGATAAAAAGAGTCACTTAGGTCATAAATGGTGCCGACGCGCGCTTTGATTGTGCGGCCGTGCTATAGTTATTGTCAGGGGCAATGTAAATGGTGAGGGCGCACCATATTTTGGCGCGGCCATTGATTTTGCCTACACATGAAAATTGTGTGCTTAATTTTAATTAGGTGCCCTTCTTTTGACTATTTCACATTGATTCTCTAATTTGATATTCTGCATTTTAGTCCTTATTGACTTGTATTTTGGTCCCCAAAACAAAACTTTGTGGTTTCATGGATGGTTAGCAAACGTGCTTGTATGCTCCGTTTCCATGCCTTTCATGTTAAAACACGTCAATACTTGTTAAATAGTACTAAAATGCTTAAAAAGAAAAATAAATACTCGAAACGGATTAAACAACATTAAGTATGCTACTTAATGATAAATAATTTAAACATAATCATATTGCAAATTTTTAATATATTAGTGTTCATGGAGGACTCATGATGCGTTAAAAGTGGTTCGAACGAGCATGGGAATATTCTTGGGAAGTGTGTGTTAGAGAGAGCTTTCATGGGAGAAATGGGTTTTTTCTTAAAATGGTGAAGATGAAGGTGGTAACTTACATCATTTTTAAGGAATATTATGTTTATATATGGAGGCAAAGCTGGGCAATGATTGGTTGATACGTTTTGTACTAACCTTCCTTAACTTTGTGCACTTGAA
Source organism: Azadirachta indica (assembly GCA_022749755.1). Taxonomy (NCBI): domain Eukaryota; kingdom Viridiplantae; phylum Streptophyta; class Magnoliopsida; order Sapindales; family Meliaceae; genus Azadirachta; species Azadirachta indica. Next base: position 9,386,177 of record CM040447.1, on the reverse strand, counting down.
GCTAACTTATTCGACTATGGTGTGCCACGTGGCAAGCTGGAATTAGTGGCTTCTATATCACTGAACACCCTATGCCACGTGGCTCGACCTTAGTGGGCTGTGGGATGAGGTTGCCTCTTGTCCCTCTGGGTGGTAAGGTCCCATTCAACTTGGTACTAACTTGTGGTCCCCTCTTGGCTAGCAGTTAGTCTCCCCCCTACTACCTAGTATTTGGCTAACCTAAAGTGCTCCCTGCCCCCTGCCCTTACCCCCTGCTAGGTTCGGATAATATTCCCTTGCACTTTTTAGTGGTCTTTTGCTCAATATTTTTGAGTGTGAAAGGAGGGTTAGGTCGTATCGACTTGATTTTGGTGCACCTAGATTCTTGGTATACTTGGGTACATGGTCACTTTTGGACCTTGGAGCATCTAGACACCTTGGTATCCTTAATGGCTCATTGATGATGACGAAGTGCTTAGTATCGAGATGGTGATAATATGTTTGTAAACAGTTATTGGAGTAATGGAGAATCGGGGCACTTTTTTAAACCCCTTCCTATAAGTGATAGCATGCAACTATGTGTATTGCATGTGTTACAGTATATGGTCGTGTTTTTCTCATGTGCCATGGTATATAGCCACATGGGCTTTTCTATATGCACCACGGTATATAGTTGCATAGGTATTCCCACTTGTGCTATAGTATATAATCATGTAGGCATTTCTACCCGTGTCACGGTATATGATCAGATAGGGTATTGTTAGTAAATGATGGATGTTCTAATTACATATAACAAGTAGTTCGGCTTAAGGTAGTCTTACCTAACCACGCTCAACCTAGTTTTTAGTGTGTTTTACGTCGAGGCAAGTGCAAGGTAGGTTACCTCACCTTGTATTGGCTGGAATTATCATGGGCTCATGTTTTACCACGTGTCTAGTTATTTTTCACCTTTAACAAAGGTTTCTCAACTTCTAATGGTTGAGGTGAAACCGAAAGGGTTAGGAGCGATATATAGCTTTTCACCTTTACCACATTGATAAGTGACGGCATTGCTATTTGGTGAAAGATTTTATGGTGATAAAAGGCAAATTAGCATAACGCAATAGTGTAGCAAAGTATCTTGGGAGACAAATAATGTAATTCAACGTAGCAGCAATTCTGTGTTGACGAACAATTAGGCAGTATGCTAATGGTCATACACGAGGTATCTTGTGTACCTTTCAGGTGTCCATCCCCCCAAGTTAGGTGCTTTGGAGGCTCATTCTACCTTGACTCCTGCTCAACCTAGTCATAAAAGACTTGGTGTTGCCATTTGAGAAAACTTGGTCCCCCATGACCTAACATTGCGTTGGTACACTTGATGACCTGGTATACCGATAATTTGCACAAGTCTGTCTTAAGAAGCATGCATCAATATCGACGCTTGACTTTACATTTTGTTTCTTGTTTTTCCCCCTTATCGGAGTACACTTGGGACTTGGGCTAGCTGAGAACCTTATCTGATCCAGATCTTCGCTGTTGAGTAAAGGGCCATAGTGAGCTAAGTATGGTTATCCCATGTTGACTAGGTGACCTTTATGTTCCATCCTTCTCTTTTTTCTTCTTTTATTGGTTTTGATGCACACTTACTTGTTTGTGAAGATCGTATTAATGAGGTCTTTACTTGTCAGAAAGTTAATCCTTCCTTAAACAATTTAGTCAAGGTAGACTTAATTAAGACTTCAAGTAGAAGTAATGACTCAAGGATATCTTCTTGATTTGTACGGAGTAGTTTTTGTCTTCCTCACTTTGTGCTCCTTTTTAGGTATTACCCGCTCTTTAGAGATCTCAATTCAAAACTCCGAAAACGTTGGCAAGAGAGAGATAGAATAATGCAGCACTAAATATTGCGTAAGTGCTACTTTTATGGGCATCACCCTGGTCTTTAGAAGAGCTAGCTTAGACTCCAAAGTCTTTGACAAAAAGAAGGTGGAGAAGGGTGATGCTGACAAATCCTCGGTCCCTTTAGTTACCTATTGAGTTGGGTAGCACCTTAAGCGACTTTTTCCCATATGGCCCAGATACTTCATTTGTTAAAAAGACCAACGAGATAGTCAACTTGGAAACTAGTGAGGACTTGGACTGAGGCTCCAAGGTGCTCTTTAGGTAAGTGAATTCTTATCTTTTTTCTTCCTATATGAGATTTTTTTATTATTACTCTTCATTATATTTCTTCCTTTCTATGATGCCTAACTCATGTTCGAGCATTGTAAGCAACTGAAGGAGGTTGCTACCTCATTTGAGCTTTTGGGGAGCGATGATGTTTGGATTGTCTATCTCTACTTAGCCTCAATGTAAGTTGGACAAGAGTAGAGAGCTCCTAGTATAGTTGATATTAAACGTCCTTTCTAGAAAGATGTTGCCTCGATGGTGAGCAGAAATCTAGGTGCCTAATGTACTGTTGATTTCAATAGAGATGAACCAACTTCATATCAAGGATAACTTTAGTTGAGAAGATACATAAGTTTAGAAGGGCACCTGAGCCTTTTAAGTGAGCAAATGCTTCTAACGGCTCTAATGAAGGAGGTGGGCAATGAAAGATAAAAGCTTAGCAAGGTCATCCCAACTATCTAAAAAGTTAAGCAACATTGTGGATAGGTAGTTTTCTCATGCTTTTTAGGTGCTTCCTCTCATGAAATCTACCCTTTGGTCGATTGATGTCAAGAAATCTAGTAAGATGGCCAACTTAGGCCTAGTTCATGCGTTTTCAAAAGAAAGCTCGAGGGAAAGATGCCAGAGTCCATAAGCTATTTGGTGAACTTAAGGAAGCACAAGATAAAGTAGATTCTGTCTTCACCCAACTGTAAGACGAGGTGAGTAGGAGTAAGGAGCTTCGAGGGAAGATTGCTCTGCTTAAGATAAAGTTAGGCTTGAGCTATATGGATGGTTACCAACTAGTTTAGTTTAAGGTCCACAGGATGTATACTTTATTGAGCTTGAAGCTCGCAGACTCAGAGTTTGATCGAGATGAGGTGTTGGCCATGTTTTGGAAGCTCGCCTTAGCTAGACTTTCTCAAGTGCAAGCAACTGACTGCTTGCTAGATTTGGAAGTTTTTCCTCCCACTCTAAGTGACCTGAAGATGGCCAGAAAAAGGATGAAGAAAGAGGTAGTTTAAATATGGATGTATGAGCTTACTCCGAGTTTAAGCCTCGCTCTAGCCCAACTTTCTTCTTAAGATGTTTTCCTATGCTTTTGTTGACTGTTTATTTTCATAAACTGTGTATCGAAGCAGTCTTTAAGGCTCTGACTTGCTAGTAACATTGTGTATATGTCACGTCTTACCTTTGTATAATTATGGACCAGGTTGGTCTTCTATTAAGCTAGCTGATGCATAAGTCTAATTTTGATCTTAATTAATTAACTTGGCACGACATGATTCCCTGGCTAAGAATTCTTCCTATCTGTTAGTGTCAATGTGAGGTGGTTCTAATCTCATCCAGGTGTGGCCTGGGTTAACTCGACTAAAGCCCAAACACTTTAAACACAAAGTTTACAAGTAATCCATCATAGTAAAGAATAATGTAGTCATAGAGATATAGCCACAAAGACAATATTATGGTGAAACAACCTTGGCGAAATAGAAAAAAATATCACGGCAAAACAACCTTGGTTAAATGAAGAAATAATCATGGTGAAATTAAGAATTGATCACAGCTAAACAATCTTGGCGAAATAGAGAATTGATCATGGTGAAACTACCTTAGCAAAATAGAGAAATAATCACAGCTGGTATAACTGTATAAACATAACCATGACAGTATAACTGTGGAGATGTAATCATAATGAAATGATAGTGAAGATACAATTATGGAGATAAGTTAGTAAAAAAAATGGCGCTTGACTAGGTGCCCAGTGAGAATCGTACCTAGGCGGTGTTCTTTCTAGATACATATGGATGCACATCCCTGCTCAACCTAGTTAATGGAAGTATTTCTTAAAATTGTTCGATATTTCGTGGATGCTTGATCATACATCCATTTTAGTGAACTAGCTTGTAAACCGACCCTTACTTTGATAATACTCGAGACCTAATATGGGCCTTCCTAAGTCTCAGCAAACTTGGTAGATCCACCATCCTTCAGACCCGACGTGACCTTTTTCAAGACCAAGTCACCCTCCTTGAAGCTTTTAAGCTTAACCTTGAAGTTATAGTATCGGGTAATCCTCTATTGATAGGCACCTATTTCAGCTTGAGCTTGCTCTCTTTTCTCTTCAAGGAGGTCCAATGCTAGATTGAGTTGGGTCGCATTCTATACCTCGTCAAAATAGAGAGTCTTGAATGTAGGTATTCTCACTTCAGCTCGAATCATATCTTCTTTACCAAAAACCAATGAGTAAGGTACTTCTTGAGTTATTGTCTTGTAGTGGTGTGGTAAGCCCAAAGCACCTCGAGTAATTCATCAACCAAGGCTCCCTTCTTATCACTTAGTTTCTTCTTTAGCAGGCTTTTAATGATCTTTTTAACTACCTCTACTTGCCCATATGACTGAGGGTGAGTTGGGGTGGTATATCAGTTCTCGATTCCCCACCTCTTGCAAAAATTTCTAAATTCTTTATTATCAAATTCTGTTTCATTATCAATGACTAGAGTTACTACGAAACGAAATATAATAGCTTTCCAAACAAAGTCGGTTGTTTTTCTTTCGGTGATCTCAGCCAACGGTTTCGTTTCGGCTCACTTGGTGAAGTAGTCCATAGCGGTGATGGCGAACTTAAACTGACCTCTTCTGACGGGGAGAGGTCCAATCAGGTCGATATCCTATTGAGTAAATAACCATGGTGTGCTTAATATGGTCAAGTTCTCAAGAGGCAACTTGGATAATTTGGCAGATTTTTGACAAATGAAACAAGTACGCGCTATCATCTTTGAGTTCTCATGCATGGTCTTCTAATAATACCCTTAGCGCAGAGCTTTATAGGCCAAAGCTTTACCCCCATAATGGTTTCCAAAGGCTCTCTCATAAATTTCCCTTATGATATATCCAGCCTCATCAGGTTGCAAGCACTGTACGTAAGGGAGAGAGAAACTATGTCTGTATAGCACCCTGTTTATTAAGCAATCTTTGGCCATGTGGTACCTTAACTCCCTCGCGGCTTCTTGGTCTTATATCAAGTCCCTCAAAATCAAATGCTTTACTATCGAATCTAACCAATAAGGGCTGTTAAATACATATTATATTTCCTCTTGGCCAGTATTGATGGAAGACCTAGTAGTACCTCGACCAGAACTAAGTTGGACAAAGAAGGGTTAGCTAACGATACCAACCTCGCTAAGATGTCGACTTGGAAATTTTGCTCCCACGAAATTTATTGGAGTGTTGCTTAAATTATGTTATCAATTCCTTTACCTTTGATAGATATGTGACCATATCGTCCTCCTTAGCCTACTAATCTCTATTAACCTAATGCACCATGAGTTAAGAGTATCTCTTAACTTCCAACTTCTCTGTACCTATGCTTTTGGCTATTTTCAGCCTTGCAATATGTGCTTTACACTCAACCTCATTGTTGGAGGCCTCAAACTCAATCCTCAGTGCGTAACTCACCTCTACCTCGTTATAACTGATGATTACGACATTGGCTCGACTTCTCTAAAAGCTTGAAGAGTCATCTACATGTAACAACCACGCTGCACTTTCTTTCTTCTCTACATTCGCACTCAGCTCTGAGTCTATTTCGCACCCTTTCATACTATTGTGAAATTGACTATGAGGTCGGCGATAGCCTAACTCTTGATGGCGCTCTGCAGGTGATATTGTATATCAAACTCATTTAATTTTATACACCACTTAACCAAGCTTTCGGAGTTTTAAGCTTATGCAAGATCTGCCTTAACAGAACTACAGTGATAGAGTGCACCTGAAAATAAAGTCAAAGCTTTTTGGAGGATATTACTAGGGCCAACATTAGCTGTTCTTCCTTTGGGTACTTTTCTTAGTGTTCGACAACATCTTGCTAATATGGTACACAGGTTTTTTCACATTACCACTTTTTTCACAAACCAGAACTGAGCTTACTATAGTAATTGAGATAACAAGGTAGATTAGGAGGTTATCCCTGACCTGCGGCTTTGTTAATACTAGTGAAGTATTGTTTCAAATTCAGAAATGCAAACTCGCACTCTTCATCCTACTAACTGCCTTTAACTACTTGATGGCTTAAAAGAACAAGTGATAGAGAGAACCCTATATTTAGAGAGAAATTTGCTTAGCATGGCAACATAACCAACCAAGCTTTGAATTTTCTTGATGGTACGTGGAGATTTCATATCCATAATTACTTTGATCTTCTCTGATCGGCCTTGATGCCCTGCTGGTGCACTATAAAGCTTAGGAACTTTCGACCAACACCCAGAAGACGCATTTTTTTATGTTCAATTTTATCCCATACTTTTTCAATACATCAAAGGTCGCCTTTAAATAGGCTATATGGTCTGCAGTGCTTACTGATATGGTGAGCATGTCATCTATGTAGACCTTCATAATCTTACCAATTTGCTCCTTAAATAACCGGTTCACCAAATGCTGATACGTAGCCTCAGTATTCTTGAGACCGAATAGCATTACTTTGTAATAGTATAGACTTTTGTTGATAATGAACGAGGTCTTGTCTTCACTAGGAGCATGCATTTTGACCTGGTTATAGTTGAAAAAAGTGTCCATGAAGCTCAATAACTTGTGCCTAAATGTGGTTTCAAATAGCTAATCTATTCAGGGTAAAGTAAAACTGTCTTTCGGTGCTTTATTGAGGTCAATGAAGACCACACACATGCGCTACTTACCCTTATGCTTCTTCACCAAGACCACGTTATATATTCACTCGGGTTTCTTAGATTTCTAGATAAACCTAGGTTGGAGCAGCCTATTCGCTTCTTCTTCGATAGGGTCATAGCATTCTTAGTTAAAGACCCTTCGCTTTTGCCTTGCCTGGCAATGAAGAAGATCCACATTAAGGTGGCAAGAGATGGTGCTGGATTTATTCCTAGCATATCCTTATGGCCCTATGCAAATATATCTACATACTCTTGAAGGAAAGTTATCAAGGAGGTCTTAGTCTCCAGGTTGAGCTTCGTCCCTATGTTGATCAATCTATCAAGGTTGTCCTCATATATCAAAACCAACTCCAAGTCTTCTACTGTTCACCATGTTGCTTTGACTTTGCTGCCCTAAGGTCTAAAGTTGAGACCTGGTAACACCTTCCCACTAAGGGGGCATAACATCTCTGCACCACTAATTGGTCTCCCCAGATAACCCTCACTCTATCCCTCATCGAAAATTTCATTTTCAAATGGTTTATAAACACAATCCCCTTGGTCGCCATAAAAAACGGGTGCTTGAGCATGACGTTGTAAGAGCTTGGCCGATCTATTATAATGAAATAAATTATAGTGATCAATTGATCTAGTTTTTGTCCCATTGTCATTAGCAGGGTAATGCTTCCCTACGGCATCACCTAGTCTCCGATGAAGCTACTCAAGAAAGTAAGTACACGCTAAGTTCATACTGTTGCTAACTCTAATTTGTCGAAAGCACTTTTGAATAGGATGTTAACTGAGCTTTTAGTGTCGACTAAGAACCTTACTATATCTTTGCTAGCTATCTGTAAAGTAGTGACCGACGCATCATTGTGCAGGTATACCACGTCCCTTGTGTCATTTTCTATGAACATGATCGAGGTGGTGACTTTGTGAGGTACCTTCGATGACCTAATTGTAAGGTTCACCTTATGCTTGGTGTTTGACAATGCCGGATCATGGGAATAAGTTTCTAAGCTCTATTGGAGTTCTTGGCCAATGTAAGTCTCCCACTGATTGTGTTAACAAAGTTCATGTGAAGGTCCTTTCTCACTTCACCCCGGCTCCCTTCGTTCCTATTGAGGTTTCGCTTGGTTTCTTTCCCTACTAAATTCAACCCCGATCTCGAGCAGGAACTCTTTCAAATACTCATTATTAATCAAGTGTTGAATTTGCTCCCTCAAGCTACAACATTCATAAGTGTTATGCCTATGGTCATCACGAAAATCGCAATACTTTCGGGAGTTCCTTCTCTCAGGTGGGCTTATCAATTTGGCAGGTTTTATTAGGAGCCCTTTGTGTCACATGACATAGAAATATTCTCCTGAGATGTGTTTAGCGGGTGATAGGTTAGAGCGAATGTGGACCTTACTCTTCCTTCACTGTATGAACTAGCTTCTTCCTTAATAGAGGTAGAGGTTAGTGTATCTTTGACCTTGTAGAGAATGGCATCTAAATGGCAATGGGGCAGGCTAATTCCCTCGCTGACTTAGCTGATTCCCTTGTGGTTTTAACCCCGTTCAAGGTAAGCGTGTATCTACCTTCTTCTCTTTAACCTTTTCATTAATATCCTCATCCTTTTCATGCTCCCACTTAATGTTGTGTCTCTCCATAATGGTTATTTGCTTAATGGCTCTGTTATAGGCCTTTTGGTATGAGGTAAACGATCACTCTTCGAAAGAGAATCACAATAAACCTATATGGAAATTATGCCAAAAGTGCACAAGATCTCAACCTCACCATACACTCTCATTTGTATTACCTTGTCGTGATAACGCTTGACAAAATCCTTGAAGGATTCCTACTCGATTCGTTTGATATATTGTAAAATGGTTGGATCCTTGCTAGATGGCTTGACTCCATAAAAATAGCGAACAAACTCAATGGCAAAGCTGGTGAAGTCATCAACACTACTTGATGAAAGCTTCTTGTGCCAGGTTCTAGTGAGTCTAAACAAGGTGGTAGGGAAAAGCTTGCCTATCACCTCGTCAAGCACCCTTTGTACCAATATCAAGTCTTAAAACATGTTAACATAGGTGACTTGATTGTTTGACCTTGATAGGGCTCCAAGTATGGCATAGTGAATTTTTTTGGGAGGTCAGCTCTTTTAATCTCCTTCAATAGAGGTGGATTTAAATTTTCAAAGAGGTTTATTAGGCTATGTTCGAACCTAATTGCCCTAAGTTCCTTGACCAGGCCTAAATTTCAATTAATTGTTTCCGTGAGCTCTCCATATAAGATAGTTTAGGAGTTTGATTTCCTTAACGCCTTACTATCAAGGAATACCTTAAATCCCTATGCACAAGCCCATTACATTAGCTCTTTGGTGCTTCAGCCTTGTTACTTATTGTCAATCGTCTATCATTTTGGTGACTCTTCGAAAGATCTTGCATGAGATTTTGTGGTCGAGTAGGAGTTGGCCTCTTGCTGCATTAGCTTGGTTCACCTTGTCTAGGTTGTGTAGGTTCATGCTGGTTGGCCTTAGTTGGTTTTGGCCTGAGACAACTCTCTACTTGGTCAATCAGACCTCGCTATAGTAGTGGTGGAATTCTAAGGTTGGCATACAAATAAGACATTATGTGTTGAGATTAAACTTTAGTCTCAGCCAACTTTTTCACCTCTTTGGCCTTCTCCGCATCAAGGTCTTTTTCCACCATAGTTTTACCCTTCATACTTTAGGCAAACTTGGATGCCACTTCTCTCCCATTCTGGCTCTCAGCAATTTTAAGAACAACCTGCATCCTTAACTTGCAGTTGTTGTGGCTAGGCTCCTGCGTAGATTCCCGACCAGTTTTCCTCAGGGCTTCGGACATCAATATATTGTTCTTTGGGCAAGCATGCAAGTTATACAGAGGTTTTTTTATCTGGTTTCCCTATAGACGGCATTACTGTTGATACGAAAATTTTGCTTAATTACACCAAGTTCAAAGATGGGTCTAAATGTCCTTAACCTGGTTAACTGAACCACACCGAGTCTTTATTTTAGGGAGATAGGTGACGTGGTCTGAAGCTTAGCCAAGTAAGAGATAGTTAGAAGACCTTTGAAATGGCGAATAGATCTATGTTGCTTGTTCCTCACACAATCGCTCCGTTTTACCTCACTAGACCCCGAGCAGTCTCAAACCCTAATTTCTGTCGGGCTACTATGCAAACAAAACATAGTCAGACAAAGGTCGCCTCTCTAGCGACCTCTCTCGCTGCTTAAATCGGTTTCAATTAGAGAGTAGACTTAAAGGGCGTGGGTCTTGTCTTTTTTATGTAAATGGAAATAAAATGTTAAAAAAGGAAAAGAAGTCTAGTAAAGGTGAACGAGGTCAAGACTTCTCATCCTTTAGAGAAAATGGTCTTGGAGAGGTGTTCATGGAGGACTCATGATGCATTAATGGAAGTTAGAACAAGCATAAAGAATGTTCTTGGGAAGTATTTGTTGAAGATAGCCTTCATGCTTTTTCTTGGAATGGTGAAGATGAAGGTGGCAACTTATCTCATTTCTAGGTAATATTACATTTATATATAGAGGCAAAGTTAGGCAATGATTGGTTAATATGTTTTGCTCTAACCTTGCTCAACTTGGTGTGTGTGAAGCTAGCTTATTTGACCTTTGTGTACCACGTGGCAAGCTGGAATTAGTGGCTTTTGTATCACCCAGCACCTCTATGCTACATGGCTTGACCTTATTGGGCTGTGATATGAGGTTACCTCTTGCCTTCCAGGTGGCAAGGTCTCATTCGATTTAGTGTTAGCCTATGGTTTCCTCCTAGCTAACAACTAACCATCACACTACTACCTGTTATTTGGCTAGCCTAAAATATTCCCTACCCTTGACAAGATCAGATTATTATTCCCTCTCACATTTTAGTGGTCCACTGCTTAATATTTTTTTAATGTGAATGAAGACTTAGGTCGTATCAACTTAGTATTTGGCGCACTTAGATTCCTGGTGTACTTGGGTACATGGTTACTTCTGGTCTTTGGAGCATCTGGACATCTTAGTATCTTTAATGCCTTATTGACGAGGATGGAGTCCTCAATATCAAGCTGTTTGGAACATGTTTCTATACATCTATTGGCATAATAGAGAATTGAGACACTCTTTTAAACCCCTTCCTATAGACAATAGTATGCAACTATGTATATTACATGTGCCACGATATATGGTCACATGAGCACTTTCACATACAACATAGTATGTGGTTGCATAGGCATTTTCACATGAGTTATGGTATATGGTCACTTAGGCATTTCCACTCGTGCCACAGTATATGATCACATGGGGTGTTATTAGTAAATGATGGATGTTTTGGTGACATATAGCGGGGAGCTCGGCTCAAGGTGAGTCTTACCTAGCCGCGCTTAACCTGGTTCTCAATGTGCTCTATGTCAAGATAAGTGCAAGGTAAATCACCTTACCTAGTGTTGGCTGGAACTATCATGGGCTTATGTGTCCAATTATTTGTCACCTACAACATACATACATACATACATATATACATACATATATACATACATATATACATATATATATATATATGGATGAATTAACAATCTATTAGTCTATATATATCCTTACACTAGCTGTTGACCGTTAGATTTAAACACCTCAAATGATTGAGATTAAATGTAACACATAAAACTAATGTACATGTTAGATTCAATATTAATCATGGAAAATGTGTAGATCTAATGATTCACTAAATACTGTAAAAATATGCATAAACGCATGATGTTACTGATCTATCCTTTATATATGTGGAAGGATCAATAGTCCCAATTTTTTTATATTTTTTACATTAATTATTAACCATTAGATCTAAACACATTAAATTATTAAAATTGATAATATAAATATATATAATTAATATACATATTAGATTCAATTTCAACTGTTTGATGTATTTAAATTTAAAGGTTAAGAATTGATGTAAAAAAAGGTATAAAAAATATAAATATTAATTTGTTTATATATATATAATGAATTAACAGCCCCATCATTTAACTTTATATAATTTTTATATCATTTATAAACGTTTGATCTAGACAATTGTAATAGTAGAGATTAAATTTTTTTGAAAATATTTAAATTTAATATTTATAAATAGTATAAAAAATTGTGTAAAATTAAAAAGTTGCTGATAAATCCTCTCGTATATACTGATCATCGTCACATAAGTGCTTTTCACATACTTCGGTTAGTTGTTTGAGAACGACATAGACAAATATTTCATGCTAATACTACAATATAACGTCTGTGATTAATATACAAAAGTCAAATTTGTAGCTGTTCCATTATTACACTCCATCCATATCAATAGACTTCTTGAGGATAAGATATCTCTTTCATCACAAAAGTTAATTCCTACTCTCCATATTTATTACAATTGTAATATAAATTATAGTATGACTCTTAATTTCATTACAATTAATACAAGTATACATACAACATTTGACATTTAAAATTGTAATTATTATCTTTTAGAGAAATTTCAAAGGGTTGAAAGTGCTAACAGTCAAAGCACTAAAGTGCATAAACACTCGTGCACTATAATCTTTCGTCCCTTTTTAAAAAAAACTTACTAAAATTTTGATAATCTAAATTTATATATTCAAATTTTTTTGTATTTCTAATTTAATCAAATTTTTAATAAGAAAACAAACACGCTGTAAGTATTTAAAAAAATGTTTGTATTATGTAAAATGAATATATAATTAAAGAAGAGGAAACTTTAGAGAATAGATTTCGTCTTAGAAGTCTCACTTGTTTATAGTCCCAAATATGTACAATATATTTATTTATTTTTAATATATTTGTTATATCATTAATTGATTTTTTTAACAACTAAAATTAATCAGACTAATAGACAAATTATAGATGCCTATTTATCTTTTTTTTTTCCGATAAAGAATTTTAACCCCTATACCAATCCCATCTAGAAGCTTCTTAATAATGTGTCATTCATGATCATGGGCTAAAGCATCTTCACGGGCCAAGTCTACAACTGCTTCCATCTCTTAGGGTAACTAATTTCTACAATTTTTTCTGCAGTTGGATAATAACATCTTAATAATCCCTATAAAATTTGTAAAATTATAACAAGTTAGTCACTATACTTTGGCTTTACCAAATATCACCTTCATATATTAGTAAGGGTAGTAATTTTTTATGCAACCTGTCAATCCAATGCCAACACGATATAAAATTCACGAGTTCGAGTTTAATTTAAAATGACACGATTAATAAATGAGTTATAATAATATAACACGATTTACAATTAAGTTGGGTTCAAATTTTAAGGTTTTGACACATGAATCCGTTTATGACATAATTAACTATTTGAATAATCTTTTTTTAACTTATTTATGAGCTCAATAAACTTGAAAAATGCAATAATCTTACTTATTTTTCTATAGTCTTGGAATTTTGAAGCTTGAAAAATGCTAACTCTTTATCCTAACTTATAATAAAGGATAAAGGCTAAAGACTTTGAATTATTTATACAATAATTTTGAATATAGCTAGTCTTTTGTTGAATGCAATAATCTTGGCTGAAATATTCCTTACATGAATCCAGTATTACTGACACGGATTTCCTTTGCCTTCTTAAGTCTAACAAGATTCTTAATAATTATTGCAAGACTTTTTTGCTTTTGCTTTCTTTTGAGAGGAATTATTTTTGATCGATTCTTCTTTTAGATTCTTGATGTCTTTTCAAGCTTCACGTGAACTTGTTGCAAAATTCCAACTTCACATGTTTCACATGCCATTGAAATAATTGTAATTTTAATAACTGGTCTCTCTCTCTCTCTCTCTCTCTCTCTCTCTCTCTCTCTCTTATCAAAATTCAAAGAATGCTAAAATAGTTATCTTCATTTGATTGTGCTTAGATCGGCTGTTGACTCTTGAGATTTGCTTAAACTTTTCAACAGTCCATCTTCATCTTTATCATCGCATAGTTGAGAAAGAATAATTTTGTAGGTCTTTTTGTATTCTTCTTTTGTTTTTGAGGCCACCAACTTCAAACTTGATACAACCTTTTTCCTTTTTAAACTATCAAATGAAAGCATATATGACAAGCACTTCTATAAATGTCAATTCCCAATAAGACCATATCTAATTACCTCAACCGGAAACAATATCCTTAAATTTATCCAAAATCCAACAAACCAAATAAAAAAACCATAATTCTTTTTTTGTGAATTTTCAGAAACCATGTCCTTTTCCTTCATTTTCTTTTGAATAAAATGATGATATAATTAGTGTTTCGAAGGAAATTAAACTTGCTCTCTTTGTAGATTTTATTGATTGAAACTTTCGGAATGGCCCAAATATCTAAATTGCTAATATTAGAAGTGTTTTGATTGACAATTTCATTATCTATCACTATTTCTTCTTGTTTAATTGATCTCATCCGCAACAATAGAAGTGGATGTAGACATAGATCTAAACATTGAATTCGTTTTTGAATTATTTTTCCTAAAACCACCTACTGCTTTCATTGACCAACGGATTTATAAAGCCATCAATCAGCTAAAAGTGCCCGGACCATGAACAGAATGACTTAATAGTTGAATTGAAAGATCATTGCTTCCTCTATGGCTTTGATACCAAAGAGACAGGATCGAGTACTCAAAAAGGAATTGATGCAAAAATTGAAATTAAACAATTTTATAAATGAATTCAAGATAAATAAATTGAAATGCAAATGCAATAAAATATTTAATTAAAACATAAACAATTGAATAATATATGAATATATTGAAAATTGAAAACTGAATTTATTAAAAGATTGAAAGATTGAACTTACAAATTTTGATCTTCAAATCTAGAAAATTTTGAGTATAATTTTCGCTATAGATCGGGGAAATTACCAGGAAGTTTCTTGAAGCGCATTTTTTAAAGTCTTGGAATTTTGAAAGCTCGAAAATCCTAACTCTTGCTTCCTAACTTATACTAAGGGCTGAAGACTAAAGACTTTGAATTATTGATATAATAATTTTGAATACAGTTGGACATTTTGTTGGATGTAATAATCTTGGTTGAAATATTTATCCACTATTGCTGACATGGAATCCCTTTGTCTTCTGCAGTCTGGCAAGATTCTTTTGCTTTTATTTTCTTTTGAGAGATTCCTCTTTCATATTCTTGATGTCTTTTGAAGCTTCATGTGAACTTGTTGCAAAACTTCCAACTTTACACGTTTCACATGCCATCTTTATATGTTTCACATGCCATTGAAATAATTGTAATTTTAATAATTGCTCTTTTCTTTTCTTTTTTTTTTTTTTCAAAATTCAAAGAATACCAAAACAGTCGTCTTCATTGGATTGTGCTAGGTTGGCTATTGAGTCTTGAGATTTTCTTGAACTTCTCAATAAGTCTTCTTTATCTTCATCATTAAATAATTGGAAAAGAATTTGAAGTAGAGAAAAGACGGCAAAGAACTAATTATTCAATGTACATCCAAACATAGAGATGAGAGCCTACAACATTATTCAACTATTAAAAAATAAATTTTATCCATTGTTTTGGGTATTACAATATTTCAAAGTGATTTACTAAATTAAAAATTATTTTACCTGTTGACCACAAATCTGTAAAAGATATTATGTAAAAAGATGTCAAAAACATCACATGAAATTAAAATATTGAGAGTATATAAAAGAGAAATCCAACTCCCTTCCAGATTACCTTAGTACTGAATTTCCTCAAGAAAGATAATGTCTCCCAAATTCTCATAAGGCAAAACCACCCAAAAACAAACCAAGACATCTTATGCCTAAACATTAATCCAAAAATCCCAAAAATCATGGTATAATATTATCTATCAAGACAAAGATGCTCTCAAAGCTCAGTCATCAAAAAGTATAAGTTGAGTCTAGCTCTTCTTCCTCAAAAAATTTATATAAAAATCAACCTTTTCAATTATGGGTTTAATCTCTTGAAAAATCTCCTAAAGTAGCACTTGCTATTTCATAAAGTATTGGAGTAGAAATAGTTCCAAAACAATTTTAAAATCTGCAATTAAAATTTAACTTTCTTCAAATAAGAAGAAACAAATCATGATTTTCTCAAAATCTTTACCTTGGAGAAGTGCTGTACCAACACAAAAATATTTTGAAGAAGATTTGAAATCAAGAATTTTCTTGTTAGAAGATAAATTTTCTAAAGAAAACACAAGATATTTGGCAAGAATGATGTTTCTTGGAGATTTCATTTCATTCCAAAACATCTAAGGAAAACTTAAAAATATTATGAATTTATTCTTGTGGATTTTGACTCTTGAGAATTCAAACACTACCAATCAAAAGATGACCCAGAGTTCATTGCGTGTTCTTAATACTTCTGAGTAGGGAAACCCAAAAAGATACAAAAAATTTTCACAAAGCTTTGATCCTGCTGGCTACAATTACAGGGATTATCACCAAGATTAGTTAAATACCTTCATATTCCAAAATATCTATTGCAGACAATCTGGTTATTCTATTTAAAAAAAGAAGTCAAATTTAATTTCCCATATTAGTTCATAGATTAGTCAAACCATCATGGTCTAAACACTCAAATTCTTCCTCACAATGTCTTTGGAGGCTTTGAACCATTATGTTCCTTCCTTGTATGTTAGACATTAAACGTAAAATTTTTAAAAAAATGAAAGAGAATTGGAAATTTAATTGAATTCTCCTTTTTTGAGTAGATAATTGTTTTTTAAAGGTTTTAAAGCTTTCAAAGACATTTTAAGGAAGGATTTGGGTGTCTAAACTACAATGGTTCCACCAATCTATAAACCAATATAGGAAATTGAATTTGACTCATTTTGTGAAATAGAATAACCAAATTGTCTGTAATAGATATTTTGTAATATGAAGGCATTAAGCCAAACTCAGTGTTAATCACAATAATTGTAACTAAGACGATCAAAATTTTGAGGAAACTTTCTGTATTTGTTTGGGTTTCTCTACTTAGAAGCAATAAGTGTTTTAAGGATTTGGACTGTAGGATGGGCAATGACCTCTGAGTCATCTCTTGATTGGTAATGTTTAAATTCTCAAGAGTCAGAATTCACAAGAATAACTTCAAAAAATTTTTGAATTTTCTTGAGATTTTTTGGAATGAAACAAAAATCTCCAGGAAACATCACTCTTGTCAAATAGCTTGTGTTTTCTTGAGAAAATTCATCTTCTAACAAGAAAATTCTTGATTTCAAATCTTCTTCAAAATTTTTTTGTACTGGTCTAGCACTTCTCAAAGGTAAAGGATTTAGAGAAACAACGATTTGTTTATTCTTGTTTGAAGAAAGTGATATTGAAGAGACGTGATCCAAAATATTCAAAAAGAAACTGATACAACAAAAATTGAAATTTAACAATTGTGCAAATGAATGCAATATAAATAAATTGAAATGGAAATGCAATAAAATATTGAATTAAAACATAAAAATTGAATACTACATGAATATATTGAAAATTGAATATTGAATTTATTGAAAGATTGAACTTACAAATTTTCATCTTCAAATGTTGAAGATTTGGATTATAATTATAGGAAAAGATTGGCGAAATTACAAAGAAGTTTCTTGAAGCTTATTTTCTAAAGTCTTGGAATTTTGAAATCTTGAAAAATCCGAACTCTTTCTCCCTAATTTTGAATATATCTGGTCTTTTTGTCAAATGTAATAATCTTGGCTGAAATATAGTTGACATGAATCCATTATCGCTAACGTGGATTCCCTTTGTCTTCTGCAGTCTAACAAGATTCTTTGTAATTACTACGAGATTCTTTTGCTTTTGTTTTCTTTTGAGAGGAATTAATCTTGACGGGTTCCTCTTTTAGATTCTTGTTATCTTCTAAAGCTTCACGTGGACTTGTTGCAAAACTTCCAACTTCACATGTTTCACATGCCATTGAAATGATTGTAATTTTAATAATCACTCTTTCTCCTTTTTTTCTTTTTCTTTTCTCTTTTCTTTTTTTTCAAAATTCAAATAATGTCAAAGTAGTCGTCTTCTTTTGATTGTGCTAGATCGGCCATTGACTCTTGAGATTTGCTTGAACTTTCCAACAGGTAATCTTAATCTTCAGCATTAGATATTTGGGAAAGAATTTCTTGTAAGTGCTTCTTGTATTCTTCTTTTATTTTTGAGGCCACCAGCTTTAAATCTGAAACGGTCCTTTGTTGAAGGAATTGTGACATTTAAGGAGATAATTGCTTTTTCTGATTGGTTGGCCTACTCTAAAAACTTAAAATAGGCTCCTTTGTTGTAGTTAGATATTAAATATTGCCCACCATTGGACCCTATACTTTCGTCCAAGGAATGGAATTTCTCCTGTAAGGATTTCATATCCCAAGAACATATTCAAGCTAGGTAAAATTTTTTAAAAAAATTGAAGGAGAATTGGACTTTTGAATTCTCTTTTAGTAAGGAAATAATTTTGTTTGAAGGTCTCAAAGCCTTCAACGACATTTTGAGGAAGGATTTGGGTGTCTAAACTATAATGGTTCGACCAATCTATGAACCAATATGGGAAATTGAATTTGATTCCTTTTCTGAAATAAAATAACTGGGAGTATTTGTAATAGATTTTTTGGGATAGAAAGGCATTAATCTAAGCTTGGTGGTAATCCCAACAATTGTAAGCAGGAGGATCAAAACTATGAGCAAATTTTTTATATTTTGTTTGGGCTTTTCACTCCAAAGAACTGAGTACTTCGAGGATTTGGACCGTAGAACAGGTAATGAATCTAAGTCATTTTTTGATTGGTAGTGTTTGAATTCACAAGAATAAATTCATAAAATTTTTTAGCTTTCCTAAGATCTTTTGAAATGAAATGAAAATCTTTAGAAAACCACATTCTTGCCCAATATCTTTGGTTTTCTTGAGAAAATTCATCTTCCAAAAAGAAAATTCTTGATATTAAATTTTTTCAGAATATTTTATGTTACTCTAACGCTTCTTAAAGGTGAGGGATTTTAAAAAACCATGATTTCTTTATTCTTGTTTGAAGAAATTGCAATTTCAACTACAGATTTTAAAAATGTTTTTGGAATGACTTCAAGTCTAGAACTTTTTGAAATAACAAGTACTACTTCATTGAACCCATAATAACAAAGTTGATTTTTTGATAAATCTTTTAAGGAAGAAGAGCTAGACTCAAATTTTGCTTTTGATGACTGAGCTTTGAGGGCTTCTTCATCTTTGCAAACAATATCATGCTATAATTTTTTGGATTTTTGGATTGATGTTTGGGCATAAGAAGCCTTGGTTTGTTTTTGGGTAGTTTTATCTTCAGTGGATTTGGAAGGCATTATCTTCTTTGAAGGAATTTTCTAATAAGGTAATCTAGAAGGAAGTTGGATTTCCTTTTTACATGCTTAATATCAAAATCAAATATGCTTAAAATTGCTTGCCATTTGGCAAAATTTTGCTTTAATGCGATGTATTTGACATCTTTTTGCATAATATCTTTTGTAGATTCGTAATCAACATGTAAAAGTAATTTTTGATTTAACAAATCACGTTGAAATTTTATGATGCATAAAACAATAGATAAAATTTCTTTTTTGACAATTGAATAACTTTGTTGGCTCTCATTCTAATGTTTGGACGCATATTGAATTATCTATTCTTTGCCATCTTTTCTCTGTTTCAAGATTCCTTAATAGCCAATTTCAGAAGCATTTGTTTCAAAAATTTTGAATGCATTTCGATTGGCAATATGCAAAAATGGAAGAGTTTTGATTTGGGGACAATTTCTGTGTGTTACTTTGTCTAAGGCTTTGGTTTTTCTTTAATTATTGATATAAAGGTTTACAAAGATTGCTAAAATTGGGATAAAAATCTGCAACAAAGTTAAGGCTTCCTAAAAACCTTTGGATTTGTTTTTTGTCAATAATTCGATCAGGAAATTTGTCTGCAAAAGTAATTGATCTATCAATTGGAATTATTGTTCCTTGATACATTTTATAATCAAGAAATCGTATTTTTGTTTGGAACAGAGCAATTTTTAACTTTGAGACAGCCAAGCCATCTTTTTTAACTAAATTGATAAAAATTGAAAGATGCTTGAAATGCTGATCAATATTTGTCGAAAATATTAAAACATCATCAATGTACACAATTAAAAAATTTTGAGTAAGGATTAAAAATTTTATTCATAATCTTTTAGACTTCAAAAAGGAGCATTTTTCAAACCAAATGACATAACATTCCATTCTATCTATCTTCCTCTTTGATTTGGATTTTCCAAATTTCAGATTTCATGGCAAATATTGAAAATATTTTTGTATTGTAAAACTTTTGTAATAAACTTTTTTTATTGGAATCGGATATCAAATCCATATGAGGGCTTGATTGAGAGGCTTGTAATTAATAACTAATCTTAGAACACCTCTTTCAGTTTCAAAATTTTTATTGACATAAAAACTCAAACAATTCCATGGAGATTAACTTTTTCTCATCAATTTTTTAATTAAGGAGTTCTTAGATTTCTTTTCTATAATGTTTTCTGTAATTCTTGTTTTATTTGGATGGGTTGTACTTTTGTAGGAATCGTTTTTTTGTCACAATCTTTTGGAAGTTCAAAAATATGTTATTTTTGTTCTCAAAAAGCATTTGGTAAGTCAAAACAAATTTTGCTTTCTATTTTTTTTAGATTTCTGTAATTCTAGTCTTGATGTGTGGTTCTTGGATTTATTTTTCAATTCTTTTATATTCTACTTCTTTAAGGAAATTGATTTGGTTTTCTTTTTGTTTAATGAGACAATTGATTTGTTTAAAAGTTGAATATTTTTTAAAGGTGTTGACATCTGTTTTCTTAGGTTTGTGAATAAAATTGAAAAATATTTTTTGCCCTAATCCTAATTCCATTGTTATCGAATGTTAAATGTTGAATTAATCCTATAAAAGGTGTTGCTAATATAACTTTCTTGAAAAAATCTTTAACTAAAAGAAATAAGGTTTTGAAATAGATTCCTTAGTTCCAAACATTGACATTTGAGAGTTTGTAATTGATTTTGAGTTTGGATTCTTTAGCACCTCTAAGGCCTTCTACTGGTTTCTCATAAAATTTGGTAAAAATTAAGCCTTCTTGAAAACAAGTCAATTAACTACAATTCAAGTCAGCTTTTATGTCAAACAAGACAATTGTTTCTAATTTGATTTTGTTGTTGACTAAGAGGGTAACTATGATGTGCTATTTTGGTAGGTAATTTAAGAGAGGATCATTATGAAATCTTCTATAATATTTTCAAGGACTTTACTCTCACCCTTATCCTCATTTTCAATGATTGCAATTTCTTTCTTCTTTCACAATTTTTCATTGATTTGTTTAATCAAGGTTGCTTGTTGGTTTTGTTGGATTTTGAGGATTTTGATTTCATGTTTGATTTGGTGAATTTTTGTTTAGAGGTCTTGGATAGAAATTTCTTTTGGTTTTTTATCGAATTTTTCAAGGATTTCTTTGAGGTTATAAACAATAGGTACTTGTTGGGACTTATGATTTTCGGACTCATAGATTTGTTTGAGCTTTCTAAGATAATCTTCTTAGCACCATAATCCTCAATCTTGTTTATTCCCGAAGTAAAAACTCTTGACCTTTTGTAAGAACATTCAGCTCCCTATCAGTGCTAGATGTTGAGGGTAAATCATCTACTTGGAATTCTTTTTCAGAACTATCATATTGATGATTGTCTAAATCAAAAGTCTCAAGTAAAAAAGGAGTTCTAATTTTTGGACTATCTTGTCATCTAATTGTAACTCAATAACCGTTCTTCTTACCTTACATTACTTTGTAGTATGCCCTGGTTTTCCACACTTGAAACATGTGTACTTGAAACACTTGGGATAAGATTTCTGCTTTTGTGGGATTGGGTAACACCACAATATTGACAATTAAAAGGATCTTAAATCTCTCCTAGTTTTGCTTGCTCTTTCTTAATCTACTTCTATAACTTCGATGCTTTGTAGATTCTCATTCCTTCTTTTTGGATGAAACTACTTAACTCACCTAAGCTTCTTATAAGAATTTTCACAACCATACTTCTCTTTCGTCTTGTCTATCCCAGCAAGAAATTTTTCTTTCTAAATGGGATGATTATTGTTTGGTCTAGACATAACTCTAGTTAGGAAGGTATCCTTATACCACCTAAAATCCTGAATTGTCCTACACCTCAAATTGGCTAATAACTTAGCATTTTTGTCTTTAATGGTAGACGGATCACAATAAAGAATTTTGTAATTATAAAAAAAATCATGGAATTGATTGCATCTGAATATCCTAATTAAACTCATTTTTTAGCACAGTACCACTAGAATCTCACCTAATAGCTCTAAGGATCTCATTCCTTTCATTTTAAGTAAGAGTATAATCCCACCATCCTTTTAGTTGTCCAATAAAGCTAGTAACTAAAAGTTGAGTAATTGCATGATCAAACGAATTGAGTTTGATTTTGTGAACATTGCTAACCATCGTCATCTGTTTAAGGACATTGAGAATATTGTACTAAGACATTCCATCTGTGTTTTATTGGTAGATAAAATATGCACTGTATTTGTTTTTGAAATACTTAGGGTTTTTCTTCAAGGGCAATATTTGGAGTTGACGCTCTAGGATAAAGTGTTTATGGACTTCTCTAATTGATTTTGTTGACTTCTAAACTTGACATTTCAGAATCACTACTGCTTCTGATTAACTCTCATTAAATTGTTCTAAGATATGGACAACCTTAAAAGTGGAAACTTAGGGTGTATCATACGCAACCATAGATAATTCAAACTCAACGATAGCAAGTCTTTTGTTGATTGCATCAATAAACTGATGTAGGACAACCTGACTAGTGTTTTTTTTATTTATTTTATTTATTCAAATTGTTTTTTTTTAATTTTTTTATTTTTAGTATTTAGCTTCCTTTATTTTTGGTAGGAGTTTTTTTTTTTCCTTATTTAAGTAGGTTTAGGTTTTCTCTATTATAAATAGAGAGCTTACAGTATTGTTTAAACACCTTTCTTTCAATAAAATTTCATTCAAAAACTTTTAAAACTTTAGTTTCGTTTATTTTCGCATTTCCGCTTCGTCAATTGGTATCAGAGTAGGAATTGCAATGGTGCACAACAGCGATACGGGAAGCAACCATCCTACTGATGATATTCAGGGGGTGCAGGCACTAACTATGGAGGTTATTCGTGCAATAGCCGTAGAAGTTGGGAGGGCAGCCGTTAGGGAATTCACTCAAACCATTCGTCAAGAATTAGCAGATTTTGATCGAAGGTTGGAGAGGTTGGAACTAGGCGACAACAAGATAGTTGAACATGAGCGTAGAGGGACAGACAGGATCCCGTCCCGTGGTCTGACGCTAGTGCCGGAACCACTTGGCGTTATTAACGACAAAACTCAGAGGTATGAGGATTCAGATGATGATATAATTGAGTAAGGTTCTATTAGGACACGTGAAAGTGGAAATTATGGTGATTATAAAGTAAACCTAAATCTTCCTATGTTTAAAGGGAGTTTGCACATAGAAAACTTTCTTGATTGGTTGGCAGATGTTGAGAATTCTTTTGACTATATGAATATTCCTGATGAAAGGAAAGTAAAATTAATAGCCATGAAGTTAAAAGGAGGCGCATCCACTTGGTGGCAGCAGGTTCAGAATAAACGACGGCGTGAAGGAAAAGACATAATTAGGTCTTGGGAGCGCATGAAACAGAAGATGAAGGCTCAGTATTTACCCTCTAATTATGAGCAGGATTTATTTAAGCAATTAAATAATTGCCGACAGGGAAATCGTTCAGTCAACGAGTATGCTGAAAAATTCCATAGGTCATGTTCGAGGAACAACTTGAAGGAGTCAAAATTACAATTGGTTGCCAGATTCACTAGAGGGTTGCGAACTGACATACAAGACCAGCTTGACATGTATACAATTTGGGATTTTTCTGAAGCTATGAGTAAGGCAAGGATGTTGGAGAGGCAATTAAAACGGGTTGTTATTAAACCGCAAGTTGCAGCACGACAGTTTCAACTTCACCAAATCCGGTACCACAAAATAAGGGTGTAGCACCAAATATGGGTGGAGGAGAAACTAGGCAAAATGGGTAATTTTGCTAACCCATGAACTATTCAGCAACAAACTAGTAACCCGTATGTGAAGCCAATGCCAAACAAATGTTATAGATGTCAACAGCCTGAACATAGATCCAATGAATGTCCAGAAGGGGGGAAAAATAAAGGTGTGACACATTATGTGGATGCTGCAGTAGAAGATGAAGAAGGCAAATATGAAGACGGGGAAGAGATTGATGTGGTTGATGGTGATCAAGGAGAAGCCATTTCTTGTATTGTGCAAAAGCTATTACTGACACCTAAAACGGAAGAGGAGACGCAACGAAATAAGATTTTTCGTACGAAGGGAACAATTAAGAATAAAGTGTGCAAGGTGATAATTGACAATGGTAGTAGTGAAATAGTCTCTAAGGCATTAGTAAATGCTTTGGATTTGCCAATGGAAAAACACCCGTCACCCTACAAAATTGGCTGGATTAAGAAGGGAACTGAATCGCACGTAACTGAAGTATATAAGCTTCCTTTTTCGATTGGAAAGTATTATAAAAGTGATGTGTTGTGTGATGTCGTGGATATGGATGCATGCCATGCGTTGCTGGGAAGGCCATGGCAATATGATGTTGATGTGATACATAGAGGACGACGAAACATTTATGAGTTTTGGTGGGATGGGAAGAAAATAGTATTGATGCCAATGAGTGAAACTAAAGAGGGGCAAAAGGTTCTTGGAGTAGAGGGGACAAACTTTTTAACTATAGTGGAAAGACATATGAAAGAAGATTGTGAGGGTTGTATGATGGTAACAAAGGATTAGGAATTGGAACTGATGGTGAAGATTCCAGAGATCGTACAACCATTACTGTCATACAACCCTCACAATCGGGTAGACATTTCTTTTCGGATTTTATGATGTCTTAAGTGGGGTTTGTCATCCTTAGATAATGAACAAAGTGTTTGAGACTTTGGATGTTGAACTATTTGTTCAATTTTATCCAACTATTGACCAATAGTCTCTAAAAACTTATTGGTGTAATGCTTTGGTCAAGAATATTTTTAATATCCTTTCTGCTAATTTTTTTTTTAAAATTTTTTTGCATCTATGTTAACCTGGAAAGGAGAGACTATAACATTGACATCTCTCTGAGAAATCTTGATTTCTCTAAGAGGTGGATGGATAGACTTAATGACATCAGTGTTTGAGCTTTGCCAAGTTTTGTAATTTTTAGTAACATTGATTGATTTTGAAAATGGATAATTCAAATTACGTAAATAACAATAAATTTCAAATCATTGGAAAAACACTACATCCATTTTATTTTTATTCATAAAATCATAATATTTTTCTTGAATATAAATTTTGTCTTTTTTGTGATTTTTCAAAAACCATTTTTTTCTTCATTTTCTTTTGAATAAAAATATTTTCTCAAAAGTTTTTGTTAATTTGAAAGTCTTTTTTTTCTAAAACATAACTCATTTGTATTAGTTATTGAAAAATAAGTTGGAGACATTCTTGGTGACCCTTCATGGTTGTGGTAATTTTGAACAAACTCATCTTGAACTAACTCTAGAATTTAAACAAAATAATAAGGTTTTGGAATATTAGTAGAATTATATCCCACTAAGATTGGTATTGATTAAAGAAGGTTTTGGACAAGGAATTGATGAACATGATGCTCCGGGTGGTTGATTGGATGAAGGTTAAACAAAAATCTAGCAACAAATGATGTGTGTGTGTGTGTGTGTGTGTATATAATTTTAAATGTACTGATTTGAATTTGGGATTATATTACATTATTTTATATTTGATATTTACATAAATACATACCTTTGAAGAAACTTATAAATTAAAAGAAAAACATAAGAATATTGATAACTTTTAAAAGAATGCTACAATAGTAAGATAATATTTTAGTAGCATTTTGTAATAGCTACCAATATATATGCTAGTAGATTTTATAAGAATATGTTGGCATTTCTGAAATATTACTATTATACAATACTAGCATTTTATAAAAGTTACAAAAAAGATAAGATAGTAGCATTTTGAATTGCTACTAAAATTCTAATAATAGCAATTTTTTCATGTTATACTTTGTATTTGGTAGCACTTTATAAATGCTACTTATAGTCCAATTGTAGCATTTGTGCAATGCAATTAGATGTAATTAGGTAGTTTTTCTTGCATGCTATTAATTCATTATTATAGCATCCAATTAATGTTACAAAAAGTAAAAACTTTTAGTTACATTAGCTAACATAGCATAGAGCAAAATGCTACCAATAACATATGATAGCATTTTTCAGATGTTATCATATGTGTTTTTTCTGTAGTGCAAATTGAAACGAATATATATATGCATATATATTTCATTTTAGTAATTTGTCAATGATGTAATGACTTTTCAATTATATATCCAAAATCTAATTTAGTAATAAAAATACAATATAAATATTTTTAATAACTGTTCACCAAGTGGTAACTATTTTTTTTAAAATCTGCTTAAAAAGAAAGTTTTAAAGAGTATAAACACTAAGTACATTAGCACTTTCTTTTCAACACTCCCAATCAACCCTAAATAACATTTGAAGCCTACAAAAATAATTTATTAATTTATTTATTGCTTTTATTTAATGAACAATCAAATAAAATAATACTTATGTTATAATTATCAATAGTACATATCACAGTATACAGTATATTTTATTACCACTATTTATATAATTAACAACTTTTAGAAAATATAATCTATGTACTCACAATTTTCTAAACATAAAATTTATGCATTGTATTATTAAAAATATTATAGCAATACGTGAGGTATATTTTAAACTATCTCCTTTATTCACCTATCTCCATTAGTGAACAAAATAAAGATAGAGTTCCACCAAGTCACTAACCAAACTCTCATATTTTTGTTGAGAAAGTTTTAGGTGAAATTATCCTACCTAAAAAATATGGAACATATATTAAATTTTCTCTTGACCATTACTTTAATTTTGATAAATTTTAAACTAAATACATATGCATAAAAATTTTTTGAAAAGATATATAAGATCCATATATGATGTAGGACAATTTTACAATTTAATTAGTTTAGAAAGTTTTTTATTCTTACCAATTCAATTTATTATTTTATTCTTAATTTTCTTATTTAGGTAGGAGTTATTTTTTCTTATTTGAATTAACTTGTAACACTAGGTTTTCTTTATTATATATAGAGAGCCTATACTAGTTGTTTTAACACTTTTCATTCAATAAAAATTCCCTCCTTTGATTTTCTTCCTTATGAGACTATTATATTTGACACTCGTATTTCGAGCCGTTAGCATTAGAATGACATCTAATCTCGTTCGTTTTAGAATATTTATCTAACCCACTACGTCATACAATCGAATGAGATTCAGCATTCAACAAAGTACTTGTATCCCATCCATGATCTTGCCTATGTCAATTGGTATCAAAACCTACCTCTGTACCAAACAGAGCTTTCCCATACCACTAAACACAACCACAACCATAAATACATCCTTTCACCAAAAGAAAAAATAATAATAAAAAAATTAGAATCACAGTCTATTATGTTAGGCATGATGCATTGTTGGTTGATAGAAAATGTAGTCCAAGATTATTTTTGTTTTAGTTGGAAAATGTTGAAGAATTCTTTAAACTTGATAAGGTATCTAAAGATAAACGAATATTATTTGTTACTTATTTTCTATTAAAAGGAAGTGCGTCATATTGGTGAAATATGTTACAAAGGTCACAACTTGTGAGTCAAGAAGACAAAGTTCAATCATAGGAATAGATGAAGTGATTAATGAGGTCACGATTCATTCCTCTTGATTATTGTTTGATACGTCAAGGTATAAGGTCTATTCATTCTTATGCTATAGAGTTTTTTATGGGCATTCAATTTTTTTATGAGAGCGAAGAGCTTTTAATTAAAAGATTTTTAGAGGGGCTTTATAATGTAATAAGATATCAAATGCCGTCATATACTATTATACATTAACATATGCCATTCTTTTAGTCAAAGAAATTAAAGTACAACTGAAGCTTAATTTGGATAAAATTATTAGAGATGTTGTTGATAATGTAGTTAACAAGATATCTAATAACATGCCTAAGGTTGACTCTAAGGTAGTGTCTGAAAATGTGCTTAAAAAGAAAATTGAAAACGTGCCAAAAATTGTACGAGTTCTTATTTGATCTTAATTTGAAAATTGATGATGTAATTGAGCATGTACAAGTAAGTTAAGTCAAAAATAATCTACCTATCATCAACATAGTTCTACCTATTCATATTGAAAACAAAAGGGTTATCCTTGAGAAAGATTTGGCTGCAAAAACAAATTTAGTTGGTGAATATATCGAGCAAGATTTGGGAATAGTTATGAGAAACTTGAAAGTAATTTGTTATTACAAATACACATGTTTTAAAAGTAGCACTAACAAGTGAAAAAAGAAATTTGGGTACTTTTGAGTTTCAAGAAATCTTACTGAAAAGAATTATTCCTTTAAATCACGACATGATTTAATGTTGCATTACAACTTTCGTCCGTCAGACAAAACTCGAGGACGAGTTTTCTTTAAGAGAGGGAGAATCTGATTTAGGATAATTTTATAATTTAATTAATTTATGAAGTCTTTTATTCTTGCCAGTTTAATTTATTATTTAATTCGTAGTTTTCTCATTTAGATAACAGTTATCTGTTCTTATTTGAGTTAACTTATAACATTGGATTTCTTTCTATTATATATAGAGAGTCTATACTAGTTGCTTCAATAATCTTTCATTTAATAAAAATTTCGTCTTTAGTTTTGTCTCTTATGAGATTATTATCTTGACACTAGTGTTTTGAACCGAAAGTATTAGAATGACATTTAATTCCGTCCGTTAACACATTTATCTTACCCACTGCTCAAAGAGTCAAACGAAATATGCATTCGACAAAGTACTTTTATCCCATCCACTATTTCGCCTACTTCAATATGTCACATTTTCATATTCATGATCTTTTATCAAATATGTTGAAGGTGTTTACACTACTTAAAGGCTCACAAGATGTGTCTAAATATATAAAAGGCCAAGCAATCCACTAAAAGCATGTTCGATATTGAAGTATCGTTATTTTGAAGTTATAATTATTATGAGATGGAAGCATTAGCTACCAAGTACCACAAATATTAAATTTTTCTTTCTAAATTTAAGATAATAGTAATTCATCACATAATTTTCTTAATCTTAACATTTTAGTCTCTAACATATAAGTGACAATTCGGGTTAGCATCTCGTATTTGTGCCGTGTTAAATAAAGACATAACATATTTTAAGCTAACATAAATTCAACTCATTTAATAATTATGTCAAGAATTGAAATTCTAACTCAACTCATCTATTAAACAAGTTATTGATTTAACAATCGTATCATCCGTTTAACATGTGCTTTTTATATATTTTAATATATATTTCAAAATATTTGTAATCTTACCTATTCAAACGCTAATAAATTTTATTCTAAATAATAAAGGTATTCAAAATCTAATCCAATCCACTCAATTCGATCCGATCCAATCCGTTTTTAATAGGTTTGGTGGATCAATGGATTGGGTTGAATTCAAAATTTTAAAATCCACTGATATTGAATTGAATTGTGGATTCACATTATTACTTCGACAAAATTCGAATCCAATCCACTAAAAAAAATATAAGAATATTGTAAATAAAATATTATTTATAATATATAAAATTATAAAATATAAATTTAAACTTTTAAATTAATAATTCTTAATAAATGTATAGAACCAATCCAATAATTTCAATTAATATTATTAGTATCAATTATTAAAAGATAAAATAAAATAAAGCAAAAAAAAAAGAAAAAGTTAATACATTACCACTGTAAATCCTAAGCTTCGTTCAAATTCAACTTGCCGTTGTATTGCAGCTTCGCCTACAAATCCATTGCCATATATTCATAGTTAAATTTATTCAGTTCCCTTTATTTCATATTTAGTTGGTTATCTTCTCTCTAAATTTCTTAATTCTCATTGAAAACCCAAATGCTTCATTTAATTTCGAATTCCTTCAATTCTCATTCAATTACTTTCATTCTCATTCAAAGGTAATTTATTGAATCTTTTGTCATAGATCACTAAATATTAATGTTAAATCCTTTATACAATTATGTTTAATGAGGTTTTTTTTTAAGTTATATATGGTTCTTATATTGTTCACTTTATAAAATTATATTTGTGCTTATTAATGTTCAATTGTACAATATATTTTCTTTTCATATTCCTGATTAACAAAATTTTTTTTTTTTCATATTATAGATGAATTCTAGGCTTGATAAAGGGAAAGATCCAATTTCTTAAATTGAAAAATCTTTAAGTGAGCTTGAAGGCATACCTATTGTTGATGATAATACTAAAATGTCTTTTGAAAAAAGAAAAAGAAATTTTTCTTCACAAGCTGGGGTTTATTTTAAACAAATAGGCTCAAATCCATCTAAACCTAGGAAAAATGTTTTGTGATGTGGAATATGATTGTGGCTCAAAATAAGGAACATTTAATTTATTGACTCTCAATAAGTTGGTCTTGTAATTATGGGTCTTGAAATTCAAAGTCAACACATCAAGAATGTTTGAATCATTAAGATTAATGGTGAAATTTGGGTAAAAATTAAAGTAAATTGGTCCATTACAGAGACTGGTTTTAACGGCTCCTATAAGAGAATCTCTAAACTCAAGAAGCCTACAATCTCTAAGACAGACAAATATTGCAGTATCTAACCCTTTTGCACTAAGAGGTTTAAAACTTACTTGAACTAACCCGATGTGGAGGTAGTTGTATTTTAATCTGTATTTTTTAAGGGAATTTTTAGAAAGAAGACAGACTATTTGGTAAGAGTTTTTCAAGGCTATCGTTCTTTCTTTATTGTTGATGATGCAATCAGTGTTTGGGAGGAAATTGAACTTACTCTTTTTATCGGTTTTTGTTGATTGAAACTTATGGAATGGCCCAAATATCCTAATTGCTAATCTTGAAAGTGTTTTAATTGTTAATTTCATTTTCTATCACTATTTCTTCTTGAATTATTTTCTAAACAATCACTACTGCATTCACTGACCAACAAACTTACAACAGCATCACTAAGCTTAAATTAAAATGTTGGGACAATGAACGGAAGATCCTTTTATGAGCAATTTGATCCTCAATAATAATATTTTTATTTTATAAATATCTCTAAAAATAAATATTATTTATTATCATGATTGTTAAAAAAAAAATTAAGTAAATAAACTTACTATAAAAATAACTATAAATTTAATAATTTCAAAATATATAACAAAATAATCAATTACGAAAGAAATATAACAAAATATGATATACGATTAAAATTTTCAAAGTTAGTTGGGGGCATATTGGGAGGTAGATAAAAAAATTTTATTAAACTTGGTCGAGAATCTTAAAGTTAGTTGGGAAATTTTGAGAATCATATTATTTTTATTAAAGTTAGAGTGCTACCCGCCAAAGAACTACAATACTAATTTACATAAAAGTTTCTCATCAAGTGCTAATTCAAAATTTAGTCCATTTGTTAATTCTATTTGAATAAGTAGTTTCTATCAAAATTATCAAAAATATTAAATATCATTTATAAGGTACTAACAGATATTCAACCGATTTCTCTCTGATTCTAAAATGAATATCTACCAATAGTCTCCGCTAATTGATTAAATTTATTATCAATTTTGCTATTTTTGACATAATGGGCGAGAATGTAAAAAGATATACATGTTCATAAAAAATGACCAAACCATCTAATTTAACCATCTCGTTTAATTACAGTTATTCGCATAATAGACCAAGTATTCATCTATCTATTCTTAGTTGATTAATGCATTATGTGCATTATTATCTATTCTAACACTTATGTAAGCGAGTTTTATGGTTAATCAACGTGTGATTACAAATAATTTCTTTCATATATTGTGCTTTCAAATCAACGCCACTAAACATAAAAACATCATCACTAGCAAAGACATCAATTGCAATTGCAAGAAGATGAAAAACACATAGAGGGCAATCTTTCTTCTTTTTCATATCTAAAAACAAATACATGAGATTTTATATCTTTTGTCTAAGTCCATGACATCCTACAAGGATACATAGACACAAATCCAAACCAAATATGTAGATGAGCTAATGAGTGTGCCTAATGATGAGTACTAGTATTTCATCCTTAAGGTCCACATAAATACAGCTAGTCTTCCTCTTCATTCTCACTAATGCTTAAAATCAGTCCACGAAAATCAACATAAATATGCAGCAGAAAAGTCATGAAGATAATATCAGTCAACATTGTGTGTTGAAAATAATTGTAAAAATGAATTATGACTACCCATAACACACATGATGCAGCCTTGCTGCTACAAAATGAGTCTGATCTTCAATCTTGTAAAGTCAAGTCTTAGAGAAATTTAAACCAATAATGTTTGTTCTAGTTATCTTCTATTTATTAATGACTAATTTTAACAAAATATATATGTTAAGCAATCTTCAAGAAAACTACCAAATTGTAGAATCTAAGTACTATCATCTATATTACTGAAACTAAAATTCAATAAAATTATAAATAGCCACCAGGCCAAGACTAAAAATTCAATAAAATTATGAATAGCCACCAAGGTCTTGGCCTGGGGGTATGTACTCAAATCTCCTGAAAGAAGGTCTTGAGTTGAAATACTGTCAAGTCTTTGAAAATTTTGCACTTAATTTAACGGTAAGTATCCTCCGTTAGGAGGACCAA
The DNA here is from genome assembly GCA_022749755.1 of Azadirachta indica. Classification (NCBI taxonomy): domain Eukaryota; kingdom Viridiplantae; phylum Streptophyta; class Magnoliopsida; order Sapindales; family Meliaceae; genus Azadirachta; species Azadirachta indica. The sequence continues at coordinate 9,353,494 of CM040447.1, read as the reverse complement.
TCCTTGGAAGTGAACTCAAGGCCTCTCAAATGATTACAAACCTCCGGACCAGGGCCTCAGTGGCTTTTAGAATTTGTCGAACATTACACCAACGCATCTTTTCAGATAGAATTTTAATATAAAAGTCTACGATGTCTATTTTTAACCTTAAATAGCATGCTCAAGGGGTTTTAGGTGCAGAAAAGTGAATGCATTATGCGTATTGCTGCCAATTTGTTAAGTGAATGTTAGAACCAGAAGCAAGTAAGCTTCTTCCATTTCATAAAAATGTAGAGAGAGAAAAAGCAGAGCAAATACACCAAATCAGCACAAATATCATAACATAATCTCTTTTCTTTTTTTCCCTTCTTCAATTTCTTTGGTTTCTCCTTCTTTCCCTCGTTAAGACAGACCTGACTTCGGTTAAATATATACACACAGAAAGCGAAAGTTTAACGAACTGGAAAGACGGGAGAGGAGAGAAAGATGCCCTGTTTGTTTGGCCTGTTTTGATATGTACACATTCCATTTAGGCCAACTGGGAAACCTCTCCTAAACCAAAAACAAAATAAACAGATAAAATTTACAACACTTCAAATCTCAACGAACATCAAATGAAGTCGCCATGCTCTTTCCGAAGTTGCCACTGCCATCCGCACAACTCTTCTCATCTTTGCAGAATCCATTGGTTTTGATTCTGGTCATTTGGTTTTGGTTTTGATTCTGCTCTTTACACCTGTAACAAACAAACCTTGCAGGCACTGCATCAGAGTCGTGAATGCCGGAACATCTTGTGTGCTGCCATACCCCACATACATCGCAAGCCAACATTCTCTCCCCATCATCGTCCTTTGCACCGCAGCTGCACTCCACTGTCCATCTTTCAATCCCTCTTTCCATTCTATATTTACTAAGCCCACTTTTCCCTAGGCATCTTCCTCGAACTCGAACTGATTCCGTGGACCCTAGTAAAAGTTTGACCTGGGTGGAATCGTCTACACCACTATAGCCAAGTAGCTCTTCAGCTTGAAATCTTCTAAATACTAAATATACATCTTGGAAAGCTTTGGATGCTTCCGCTTTGAGGTCAGACACTGTAGCATTTCGGGGCAGGATAATTAGTTCCGGGGGTGGATCCGGGGCATTTTCTTCCAATTGATCCACCAGTTCTGGCTGACATGAGAGGCATATCATATATGGGTCATTAATTAAGGATTTCTTCTCAGGCTTGTAATCTTTCATGAACTGCTTGCAGTCGAGAAGCTTTGCAGCTGAGCTCATTGCAAGATCCCTTGTCGGCTCAGGTCCATAATTCAGCATGGTTTGTGGGTGGAGCAGAGACTCAAACAGGAATTTCAGGTCCCGCACCAGAATTTCTTGGGATGGACGTTTAACAACAGAAGAATCATTGCAAGATGTGATGTCATTGAAGGAATCATTTGCAGGCTCGAGTCTGTTAAAGAACCACAAATTAAACCAAGCATTGAATACACAAATCATAATGAACTAAAAGGCAAAATGAACACGAGAGTTCATAGCCAACGCAATCAGACCTGATTATACTACTAAATAGTAAGCTACAATTACCGGCCATACCAATTTCCAACTTAATATATGAAAAACATAATTTAGTAAGATAGGCGAATTTTCAATAATTACTTCAAATTTTATAATAATATAATCAACATATTTGCTGACATAATATTAAAACAAACTCCAGAGAAGCAAATGATCACCTGTACTCAAATACACCTGAATCGGGATTGCACCTAGCAATAACTACCATTCCGTCAGCTGCTAATTTCCCTCCAAGTTCCTTGAGACAATGGTCAAGGAGATCTGGTCGAGCCACTTTACATACTGCACCCCTAAGAGTTCGCCAGCTAACCCAATTAGATCCTGAAACAGCCCGAAGCACTCTGATCATGGCTTCCTTCACACGTTCAATTTCACTCTTTGTCCAAGAGGGGAAGACCCCAGAGGCAGAAGGACTAGGCTTCTTGCAGGGTGGCATCATCAACCCTTGAGCTTGAACAAGACTTGTAGTTATCATAAATTAGCCTCGTCAAAAAGGTAAAGAGGTCTCTAATATTTACAAGCTCACACTCAGATAATGACTGGTAAAATGAGATTCTATCTTGTAGATGAGTGCGAGGTTTCCGTCCTTGAGAAAGAAAGACGGACAGTGGTATGCTAGAAAGGGTCTCGACAGCTGATTTATAGGCATCATGAGTGAGAGCAAAACTACCAGCACCAAATTCATAGCCCCAGTCACCATACCACGGATGGCCTTTGGTTATGGAATGAAGTAGCCGGTACTCCAATCCATATTTTTTTGACACATCCATCACACTAACCTTTCTGTTCATCAATACAAAAAAACAAAATGGCTGGATTTAATTCACTGCTATAATGTAGATAAATGAGGCCATAGTTATTGATGTTAACATTAAAAAACAAAAGCAACCAACCCAAAGACCATAAGAAAGCATCAAGTATAACATAGTTCCCGCGCTATAAAACAAGATAATTCTAAAATATCATTATTAGTTGGGAAGATTCAGAAATGCGGATATTCCAGCAATATATCTAAAACTACTGCTTAGTTACAACTTCAATTGCATCCACAATTTACAGTAGCCGCCAACATATCAAACTCATCCACATCACAGTATATATGTAAAGTACCAATTAATGAGTTTCTCAAGTGAAAATGAAAATAGATTTTTTGGGAAAAGATAAAAACATCAAAATATAAACTTTCATATAGGCAATATCTTGATCCAAAAGATCAGCCCTTTGATATAATTGGATTACATTAATTTTAGGCACAAGCAAGAAGCTGCATAAGTTGATCAGGAATCCTAACCTTACTCCAAGAGTTTTGCATAAACGATCCCAGAAGTCCATGATATGACCACCTGAAAGGACCCTAGATCCCCCTTCTCTTCCATTGACCCTAAGAAGATGGCCATATCCATTTGAATGAACTACTCCATGTAAAAGATGAGTAGTGTCCTCTAACTGGTGGTACACCCAATCTTCAACATCATCTGTTGTTGTCACATGATTGCATGACTTGCACCTGATAAAGTACACATCATGTACCACATAGATAATAAAGTCAGAAAACTCAAATTGATAATAGGGCAGAAAGGTAATAAATAAGGATAAATTCTTCTTTTGCATGAATTCAGATGAATACATCTGCGCACCCAAATTCTGGGACTTCCAAACTTTGACATAGCATTATAGATATAAAAAATATGATGGAAAGGACAGTTACAATAACTAATGGGCAAAAAAATGAGTATTATAGACAAAAAATAAATATGATGGAAAGAACAGACACAATAACTAATGGGTAAAAATGAAAATTTAATCACTTACCTAGATTCGGACAGATGCAGGACATCTCCACAGCATGTACATGGTTTGTTATACCCACCAATTGAATTACCGTCGGCCTTAACAATGAAATGGTAGCGTTTACTGCTCACAGGATTTCCACTCCAACCTGATAAAAAAAACACACTATAAGAAACCCAGTGATTGAAATTTATTTGCAAGGTAAGTTCATGATTCAATCCAAAATAAAATTCCAGCATAAACAACACAATTTGCTGCCAACAAGCAAAACATCAAATTTTAGCAAATGCAACATGTAAGGCTTAATTTTCTATTAATTCACAATCATTTATACCATGGCAAGGATTTTATATCATAACAATGATATACAATAAAATCAAACATGAGAGAACTGAACCTCAGTCACAAAATTACATTATAAGTTGAACCACCACATATACCTTTAATATAAAAATAAGTTATAATCTCAACCAAAAGTCAAAAGAAGATTAGAATATACTATACAAATATTTATCCAATTTTGCTTTTTTAAACTCCACACTAAAACAAATTTTTCTTTTCACAATTTATAAAGGAATACTGAATACAAATACCTGCAATTAGTTTATCTAATCATCTATAAAATATATGATACGTAATTAATTAACTTTCAGTTATTCACATCAAGACATTTATTATATTCAAAGTTTAAAAAGTATTAAATTATTAAAACTTTTTGATGACGTGTCCAAGATTTTTTGGACAGCAACTACAAGTGTCACATTACAACAAAAGGACCATGCTGCGCTCCTGTTTAATTAATTATATGACGGAGGATTATCTTGGCGTAAGTGCTATAGCCGTGGGACCATGAATGATAGCTGTCACGCAACAGCTTCAGTGTGGTGTCCAGTCACATCAATTTGGAACCGAATAATGTTAAGCGACTGCCACGTGTCCACAAAAGATGCACAACAAAACATAAAGTAGACTAAATTAAAATATCCGTCAAAATGGGGCCCACGACACCCATACTGGGAACTCGAACACGTCTCTTTCCATCTCACGAGAAATTTCCATGTAATAAACTAAGGTTTAATGACTTTAATTTATTCTCGTTCTTATCGGTTAAGCAATTCATATCCACCGTTCATTTAAGATGAGTCATCTCACGATATTAAGGCGCGATTTTTCGCGATAGTTTCCAAAAATAATAGATCCTACGAATTCCCGCCTAAGCAACTGGCTACCGGAAAAAAAAAAAAAGGGAAAGTGTGTCCTAGAAATGCGTAGAGCAACAAAAAAAAATAAAAAAAAGGAGAAAGAATCGGTCAACAGGAAAACAACTCGGAGCGAGTCAACTCACCAACAACTCGGCACTGATCACAGTAAACGGATCTGGATCTGGCGACGTCTTCTTCCACCACGTCCAAGCACACGGTGAGCGGAGTCAAGGAATCGGCACCGTCCGTTGCATCACCGACTCGGAACAGGATCTGCCGAGTTAGAAGGTGAGGAAACAGGGACGAAGGCGGCGGAAGTAGCGCGTGAGTAGTCAAAAACGATCTGATATTACTCCTAAACGGTGCCGTTGGACCAGATCCAGAAGCTTCTGTAGAAGGAAACGTGAGGAAGTCGTTGAGATCCGCCGTGACTCTTCGTTTCATCCGCTTCAAAGGCCTTCCGTTCACAACCATCTCAGATCTGAGAGACGTTCTGAGAGAGACGTAGTTGATCCGACGGTGGAGATTAGAAGAAGCGATTAGGCGGTTTAGAGTGAATCTTAGTAGTGTGTTTGTTTTTTTGGGTTTTGAGAGGGAAAATAGAAAAGGAACGTTTAATGAAGGATCGTGTAGGGTTTTATGATTCGTCAGATGAAATCAGATCACCATTCATCAGATCAGCTGTGTTTTGATTGATTGATTGATTATTTTAGATTAGGCTGTTAAGTTTCTCTCTTTTCAATTTATATTTTTTTAATTTATTTTTTCCGAGTCTGACAGAAAAGTGTGGTCGGTTTGGTTACGAGAGGAGAAAAAGGAAGAGTTGTTGGCATCGAAAACTTCGTCGTGAAGCGTGTTTAGCGATATCTGTTCCTTTTAAATTAGAAGACCGGTATTGCTTTAATCGAAATTACTTAGATGCCCTTGTTATATAAGGATTGTTATTTTACTCGTTATAGGAAAACTCCTTCAATAGGCGCGGAGACGATGAAAGTTTCAAATTTTCTTTTGAATTTAATATGCGGGTTTATTACGATACAATCATAATCATTGTAGTAATTTTACATCTTCTAAAAAAAATAAATTATTCTTAATCCTTATGTTTTTAAATGGGATAATAACCTTTTCATCCCTGAATTTTAATAAAATAATATAATAGATTATTAGTTTTTAATTTTAACAATTTACTCCTAGTCTTTCGCTTTCTACTTTGTCCTCAAAAACATATAAGGTACTGAAATATTAAAATTAAATTATATGTTAGCTTTTTATTTAGATAAATTTTTATTTATCCTAATAATATTGATAATTTTCATGGCATCTCTACAATTTTATAAGTCATCATGCTGCCAATGTCTTCATACTATTATATTAAATAGTTAAACCCTAATTGACCAATATAAAAATAATCTACTTCTTATAAAATGAAGTGAAGTATAGATGTGAAATGATCCAAATACTCAAAAAAAAAAATTTAAACCACTAATTTTAATAATTATTAGTTTCTTTATTTTTTATTTGAAATAACAATCAATATAAATGCCTAATATTTTATTATAGAATAAAACAATTTTAAATATTTAATAGTTAATTTTTTTAGTTTGCAGGTTTAAACACTATAATAATTTGAGAATTTTTAATTTATTAATTATTTCATTCTATTTTAAATATTATATTTACAACATTTGTATTTTAAACCAAAAAAAATAACAAATCAACAATTGCCAGTAATTATTGATTAATAATATTTTTCTGGAGTGTTTCAGTAAAATTATATTTTTGCCAGTCAAATAAAGTCAACGGTTAAATATAACATTGGAAGTTAAGGGTGTGGGGACGGCATGATAACTTACAGAAATTATGGGGGGGGGAATTGACATTTATCAATTGGGGTAAATTAAAATTAACCCTTCTTATTTCGCGAGAGTTCCAACGGAGAAAATATTATTATTTTATTTTGTTAAATTATCAACATACCCCTAAACAGATAGCAATTTTACAGGCCAGCCCCCGTACCATTGCCCGTACTGGGCCCACTGCGTACGCTGATGCCCAACTCTTAGCTCAAAATTATACAAATACAAAATAAATTAATGGGAAAAAAAAAATGGCAAATGAAAATAAGGCATAGTTATGCAAATATTTTCCTTTTGCACACCAAATAAATTCAAATAATTTTCTCATTCTTGGGCCAATCTTATACAAAATATTCAAAATTATTTAATATTAAAAAAATAAATAAGGTACTATTATTATATATTTAATCTTTTATTACAATTAAAATTATTACAATTTAATCCAATTTATTTATTTTAATATAGTTCAATAGATGCTAACAAATCCGTCCCTTATGAGTTATGTCAACGACATGGTTCAATTATTTTATAGTAAATAAATTTCTCTTTGGTGGATTAACACAATTCTAATCATTTCAAAATCAACTTTTTGTTTTTATTACAATACTTATGGACTTTTTAACTATTTTATTTCATAAACTTGATTCTTATGATGAGTACAAATACTTGATTATCATTGAATATGTCTAGTATAGTTCTTTAGTTCGAACATTAAGATTTTAGCAAAATTCAAAGACTAATTTTATCAACTGAATTATAAAATTAAATACTATGTTTCAACAAAAATTTAGTGTATCTGGTGGATGCTTATGTCTAAATTAAGGTAGCATTTGTTTCTTTTTACTGAACTCTAAATATAACTGAAATCTGAATCTAACTGAAATCTGAATCTAACTAAAATATAAATTTGAATAATGTATTTATTTTTTTATTTTAAAACATTTGAAAATAAATATTAAGTTGTTTGTTTTGACAAAATAAAAAATTTAAAAATTGATTTATTGATATATATACTCTTTTTTTAAACAATATATTTATATATATAATAATTTTGATTTTATTAAAACAATAATAGATAAAAAATAATAAATTATATTAGAATGCACATTATTTATTTGTTTGTTATATTTTTTTTTTTAAAAGTAATTTATAATTGATGATATAAAGATCAATAAAAATTAAATAAAAATAATAAGTCATATTATAATATAGTTGTAGTTATGTAAATACACAAATTTATTATAATAATTAAAATATAAAATAAGTAAAATTGAAAAGATAAATAAAGAGGACCCACAATAAAGAAAAAAAATACGTCAAAAATAGTTAATTAAGTTTTTAATTTTGTTAGTAAATAAATTAATAAAATAGGGATATTTTTAAAAAATATAAAAATATTAAATTATTCAGATATTTACTTATTCAAATTTATGTCAAAATTTTTAATTTAATTATATTCAAATGTTTTTAACAAATATTCAAACATAAGTCAAAAAATAAATGACTGTTAAACATCTAAATAATTATATTTAGACTTCAGATAGAAAGATAAACAACCCCTAAGTTTTTAATAAAATTGTTTACTTATTTTGGAAATTTAAGTTTTATCACAAACTTTCTATCTACCTAATTTAAGAATATTTTAAGTATAGTGGAGAGATATGTGGGATTGAGATGTGTGGAACAATGAAAATTTCTAGGTTATAACTTACATTACTTAGAGATACAGTTTATAATAAGATTTTACGTTAAAACTACTCTTTATATATAATAATTCTTATCAATATGACATCTTATCAAGACATTTATTATAAGTTTTCTTACAAAATTTATCTCGATATAATTTAGGAATTCTTACATAAACCTTTTTTTTTAATCAAAATCTAAAAAATTTGAAATCTGAATAAATTTAAATGTCTGAATACAAATGATATGTTTATTTTTTTTTTGAAAAGAAAAAAAATTGAATATAGACATTAAGTTTTTTAACTAAAAAATTCTGAAAATCAACACTTTACATTTATGCTGTAATAAATATCAGCTGTTAAATAAGATATAAATTAAACATATTAAAAATAAAATAATTCTAACTCATACACATACACAAAAGTATGTTAATTTGAATATTGTTATAGTTTATGGTGTTATATGAAATAAATATATGTCTTTTTTAATTTGTAACACAATATTTAATTGATAAATTTAAATTTAGATTAAAAATAAAAGGAATTTGTTCCAAAATTTAATAACAATATGTTAACTGAAAATTTGGATGAATAGATTTGAAGGAGAGGGTACACCAAAAAATTGAAAAAAAAACATATATCTGTTTAAAAGTAGAAAAGTTATAAGTTTTATATGAGTAATAATGTAAATACGTTAATTAAATAAAGAGATTTATCAGAATAGATTTAATTAAATTATTCAAACATTTTAAGTTAAACAAAAAAATGAATTTTTCTATTAAACAAAAAGTGTCTAAAAATTGACATTAAACTAAAAACAAATTAAACATATTAAATTATGTAACATAGCAAAAATTTAGCCTATTAAGTATTAAGTAAAAAAAAAAAAAAGGATCTTATTGTTTGTCTAGTTTGACTTTTTTATTAGCCACAAGAATTTTTAAAAGGGTTATTTGATTATCATTAAAAAAAAAAAAGTTTTTGATGGACTATAAAATTATTTTAATTTTTTGAAAAAAAATTAAAATTAAAAAAATAGCTAGAAGTAGATATTTTTAACTTTTTAATTATTACTAATCCTAACTTGATTGACATATGATTTATACCTAAGCCTAACTTTTATTTATTTATTTATTATAATTATTGCTGTTATTTGAAGAGATAAATGTAGAATGAGCTATTTACAAAGTTGTGTATTCATAACATAATTACCGAGTGAGTTGTGTGTCACCTTATTATTAATAAATAGCTATCTACAAAAATTAAAAAATTTTGTATAAAAGATTAATTTAATTAAGTATTTTTATGAATCTACCGAGTCTTTTGAATGTCTTTTAAAATGTATATATTTTTATTTATGTAGACTTAAAATTTATTTTTTTACTATATTCTTATTTAATAATTAGCAATCACATGCATATATTTGCCAGATAAAAGTTTATAGTTATAATCTTAGTCCACAAAAGATATCACGATTACTGAGAGATTTGTGTGAAATATTATTACATTAACAAAATATCTTTTAAAAACAAAAGAAAAATAATTATGTAAAACATTGTTAAAAAGAAAATGATCTATATATTTTAGATTATAAATCATTTAAAATTACCTAAAATTTCCAAGTTAGGATCTAACGGGAGTTTATCTAAATATTATATATTTCGAATTTAGGAACACCAATTAGAAGGTGAATTTACCACTTACGGTAAGGTGGTAATTTTGGATTTCTTTTCTTATTACAAAATTAAAAGAACCTTAGCTCAACAAGAATTAAATGATATACTCTTAATTAATTAGAGGTAGCTAATTGTACCATGAGGAAAAGCTTTCTGAATTGCCCTACCCCATTACATGGAGATATCAAATGACCCCTTTTTAAACATTATTAAGAGCTATAAGAATGGTCCATTTGTCCTTGTCAAAAATTATAGTTTTGTAACGAAAGTGGTGGCTATGTGTAGGGGCATTCAGTGGATAAGATTGGACAAATTTGACTAAATTCATATCCGATCCATCATTTGGCAAATTTGAATTTTTTCAATCCAACTCGATCCACCATATACTAGAATCTATTCTAACCAGATTCATTAAAAATTTTCAAATCTTATCCAATCCAACTTGATCGAAATAAAGTAAAAATATTTAATTTTAATATTGATTATATTTCATTAATGAAATAATCGAAAAAATATTATATGAGACAAATACATATTCAAAATAAATAACAAAAAACGAATATATAAATAATTATAATTGGATTCTTTTTAATACAAAACTTGTGTTATTTAATGTTATATAAAAATAAAAAAGTGGCAAAAATAATCTCGGTAAGTTTACAAAAATACATGATTATTGTTATCAAATTTATTTTAACAAGAAAAAATAAGTATATTGTCAATAAAAATATTGATAATTTGAAAAACAAATCAAAAAAATTGAGAAGGAGAAAAAAAAAGAATAAAGAAAAAAAGTCTAATTGAGTGTACATACATATTTTACATTTTTATTAAGTTTAGTGGAGACAAATGAGTCTTGCGGGTCAGCGCGATCCATTATGTGTCAGGCCAGCACAAGCATGCACAGTAGTCATTTTGAGTTATCTAATACTCGCTCTTTAAAAAGGATGCCTAGCACAACCCATAAAGTTTACGAGCCAGCCTAATAATTAATAATCAATAGTATAAAATTTTATTATTATAGTTACAAATGATAAAAGTTAATAATAAAAATTACAAAATAATAAAATAATATTTTATTTAAAATATTATTATATTATTTTAGTAGAATAGATCAGATTAAGCAGATTGATAGGATTAAATTAGATTCTGAACACCACTAACTATATATAACCACCAAGGTGAAATATTTTGCCTTATTGTTCTTTCTTCCTTCCCTTCCTTCCTTGCTTGTCATTCTTTTTATTCATTTCCATATGTTTGTCGTGATTTATTTGGCTTACCATCCTTGGTAATTTGGCTTCCATCCATGTACATCAATGTGTATAATATTAACAGCAAAGTGTAAGGCAAATTGGCATGATATCAATGACCCATGATTGTTATATTAATAGGGGCTTGTAGGGGCGGGCAGGGTCTGAGTTTTTAAAAAACCGGACCTAACTTGAAAATTATGAATCTCAAAATTTTGATACCAGATTTGATCGAATAGGAAGATAAAACTGAATCGCATTGAACCGGTTACATATTATAATTAAATTAAAACTGAACTAATCGGTTTGGTTTTTGCGTCGGTTTAATTTTTGGGTAAATTTATTATTTTTTAAAAAATTTTTCATTGTATCAAATGACGTCGTTTTATGAAAATAAAGTAAAACGACATCGTTTACATGCAAAAATAGTAAAAAGTAATAAATTTAATTCGATCCAGATTTTTTAAATCAAAACTGAAACTGAACCGAAAATTTTAGATTTTTTATTTTAAGAACTGAAATTGAACCAAATTGCATAGAATACCGAACCGAATCTGTTAATTTTGGTTTGATTTTTCTGTCCACCCTTACGAGCTTGTATTATTAAAATAATGCCAATTACAAGATCTACCAAGAGAAAGTAATAACAAGGAACAAATGTGGCACCTTTGTCAAATTCTACATTAGTAGCATGGAAAAGATGTAGGGTATATAAGTCAGCATGCTCCAATCCCTAACAGACGCATTTTGGGTTGAAAAACTTGAAAACAAAATTGTGATAGGTTATGTGCTTAAAGCAAACAATATCTATGGTGGGTTGGACTGTTATGATTGATATTATAACCATTCCGCATATCCTTTTAAGCGATAGTGGAGGCAAATCTTAACGAGAATGCTGAGTCCCTAAAGGGGTGTGCATGTAACATCTTAAGCAAATCTCACATCAATAAAGCATGAGAGAGATACTGGGTATACAAGTCAACATACTCCAACCCTCAACAGATGTATTTTGGATTAAAATGTCCGAAAACAAAATCGTGATGGGCTATGTGCTCAAAACAGATAACATCTCTAGTGGGCTGCGTTGTTACAATAAAACTTTATCTTTTGATTAAGTTATATTAGTATAGTATGTTTCACTTTAGTTCTTGCACTTTACTCCTATCACTCCTAAGCTAATGGTTCATAATATGTTATTAGCATGACCCTTAAATACACAAAGTATTTTATTCTATTATGTTATTAATTTATTTAATACAGTTATCATTATAAGTATGCTTTATGGTTTTCATTTAATTGGATCTTTCGCATCAAAAGTAAGAATAATTTTACATTTGCTTTTATATCTTATTTTATATATATTTGTTATACTGTCATGATGTCTATAATATTTGTTAGGATTATCACTGCTACCTGAAAGATCTATTTGGAAGGTTTAATTTCATACAACTACAGTTATCACCATAGTACTAGCATAAACTATTATCTTGGATCTCTATTTCTAAAGTCTATTTTGACGTCAAGGGATTCAAGAAATCCAATCAAGGCTAGAAATAATACATCCATACATGATCAAGCTCACGCAATGTTTTTTCTCCATCATTATTGTCATAAATCACTACAAAGTACGTATCTTACTATGAAAAATTCATACGAATTTTGGAACTCCCTAAATGAAAGATTTGGCCATTTCAAGTCAATAATTCTTCCTAATGCTCATAATGAATGAATGAATTTATGATTGCAAGATTATTAGGCAATGCAACTATGCATAACATTCTGAGAGATGAAAAATAATTCTAAAATCTCATACTAAAAGAAGCCAAATGAACATTGTATCAAGCTTGGAAAAATAAATACCATATCAAGCTTTGTAAATCTCACTGAAGACTTCATAATAGCTACAATATATTAGCAAAAAAGAACTAGGTAAGTGTCAAAATGCCTCATATTCAACAAGATCTAGAATATATTTTTCCTGCTTGAATTTGTGTTAAATTCAAAGACATATTTTTCATGGCGAACTCTATATGAAGAAATACAATGAAGCAAATACTAGAAAAGCTTTTTATTATATTCTCTCTTCTAACTCATACTATACGAAGATAAAGATAGTTGAAAGCTACATAATCATGAGTTCAAAAACTGTCATGCTTTGATGTAAGTGTTTGGGACATATTAGATCTACAATAATGTGAAGAATCATATACAAAGATTCAATGATCATTCATTCAAGATTTTAAAAATTTCACAATCTAATGAGAGCACTTACACTACTTGTTCACTAAGAAGACGAGTAAGTAAACTAATAGTTTCCAAGATTAATCTTCAATCTGCATCATTCTTGTAAAAAATTTAGGGAGATATCTACAATTACCAAATGGGTTATTCTACTAGTTCATGATCCTGATTAAGAATCTGCCTGATGGACATAAGTTAGTTTATTATCGACACATAATATGGCATTTACTAGATTAGATTACTTGTATAAATCACTAGATTAAATGTACGTAATTTTCAGATCATCAAATCAAGACCATATACTTTGATAATTCGCTAGCTGTATATAAACTTTTGATGATTAAGGAACTTGGAATTAGTAGAATCATTTGCATGTGGACATGTTCTATTGCACGCCACTATTTTAATTTGATTAAAGATATACCACATGTCAAGTTATTCTACTTAACTCTATTAAAGAAGAGAAATAACCACCTTCCAATATAAATCAAGACTTGTTTTGACATTATATTTTCAGGAGGAAAATTAATTAGCTTCCATTGATTCTGAGGTTCTTAATTAGACCTAGACAAAAATTAGCTCTAGTAAAGCTTATGGTTGTTGTTGTTAAGCTTGAGGTACTTTAAAAGACCTAGATGAATTTAACTCCAATAAAGCTTCTGGTCTTTAATAAGACCCATATGAAATTAGCTCTAGTAGAGCTTAATGGTCATTGATATAAACAATAATGGCATTAAGCCTTAGTTTTCCATGAATGAGGTATAATTAGCATAGATGAAAAAATGAATAAGAAAATGAATTCAATTTTCTAGCCAAATAGAAATATTTGAAGATAGGGTCCAAACACACAAGTGTGTTAAACCGATTAAGGGGGTATTTAATAAGGAAACATATCGACAAAAATGATGTTGTGAGATACAAAGCATGACTTACTGCTAGGATTTCTTTCAACAACCTAATATTAGTTATAGGGTGACAAATTCTCCAATAATGAAAATCGTTATGATTTTTAATTAGTCCAGTTATGTATGAAAGAGAAACTTTGCGTGCAATGAATATGGTGATGACATACCTAATGGATATGTATATATATATATATATGTGTGTGTGTGTGTATGAATCAACAACCTTTTAGTTTTATACAATTTCTTACATAACTTATAAATTATTAGGTTTACGCACCTCTAACGGTTAAAATTAAATTAAATATATGTAATCAATGTATATGTGATATATAATTTCAACCATTAAATTAAAGTATTTAAATTCAATAGTTTATAAAAGATGTAAAAAAATGTATAAAGTTAAGAAGATATTGATTTTTTCAAGGGTGAATGCCTACTACCCCCTGTTTTTTCAGCCAATGCCCCATTACCCTCTTATATTTTTCGTAATACCCCATCACCCCTAATTCTTTTTTTTTTTTCGATTTTACCCTTCATTTCAATTAATTTACAAATGATAAAATCGAAAATATTGAAAATATTAAAGGGTAAAATTAAAATTCAAGAGGGTAATAGAATATTACGAAAAATATAAAAAGATAATGGCGCATTGGCTGAAAAAGGAGGGGGCAATAAACATTCTCCTTTTTTTTTTCAATATTCCTGTGTGCACATGCAAGCATATTTTTGAGTGTGTGTGAAACGCCGTACAAATGGGATTCTACCAAAACCCCTACACCCTTCATGGCAAATACTTGCCTAAGCAGTTAATTACTTGAAGAATGAACAAATATGACTCTTTAGTCAAATAAAAAGCACGCAAAAACAAAAAAACTCTAATATTCTCATTCTATCATATGTTTGTCAAATTACTCTGTGTGTGTGCGTGCGCGAGAAACGCCACATAAATGGTATTGTACCAAACCTTTGCCCTTTGTGTGGTAAATAGTTGCATAAATAGTTACTTAAAGAATAAATAAATAAAACTCTTCAATAAAAGAAAAGGTATGCAAAAGCAAAATACTCTATAACATTCTCATTCTATGAGAAGCTTGCCAACTTATTCTGTGTGTGTGTGACGAGATTGTACCAAACCCCAACTTTTCATAGGTACTAATTATCTAAACAATTATTTGAAGAATGAATAAATACAAGTCGTCAGTAAAAGAAGAGGTATGCTAAAACAAAAAAAATTCAATAATATTTTTATTCTGTGGTAAGCTTGCCAAATTATTTCTATAAGAAATTCATAAACCTACTTTTGACTTGAACATTAAAAGGGTTTTGCTGGGTTTTTGCTGGGAAGAAAGAAATTGCATGTTCCACACTGACAGACTATATACATGCATACATATATATATATATATATTTATTTATATATGAGGTAGGATTAAGGGTCTATTTCTTTTATACAATTTTTTACATTAAATGTAGGTCATTAAATTTAAACATATTCAATGGTTAAAATTGTATTTGACATGTACATTAATTATAAATGCATTAATTATGCATGAATTACATGTCAGATATAATTTTAATCGTTAGATGTGCTTAAATCTAACGGTTTACATTTAATGTAAAAAATTGTGTAAAAAAAAAGGGGTCATTCATCTACCCATATATATATATATCAACCATTAACCTTTGATAAAGTGTTTATTAAGGGTTATAACTGAATCTAACAAATATAAAAAATTTCTACAAACACATTTAATAAGATCTTTTATTTTTTTTCTTTTTGTTGTACTAAAAAAACTTGGCTATCTTGATAAATAAATAGTGACACATAATTTTTATGTCAAATTTATCTGATAATTATGTGACACATTTTATTTCTTTTATAATTTGTGACACAAATTTAACACATAAAAATTATGTGTCATTCATTTATGATATATATTGTCAATCATATTTTCATATTAATTAAAATAATTATACTTCTATAAACAGTACTATATTTTATCGAATTTTAAAGACAATAATTATTTTGTGCTAAATAAATATTATTAATAAGACATAATGATCATTTTTGAAAAATTAGATTTGTATTAAAAAATTTTAAAAATATTGAAATTGATTACTCCAATTAATCAAACATTAATTATGAGCTTAAATATCTTTTTTTAACGAAATAATAAACGTTCGTTATCAACTAAATGTTTAACTTCGATCTTTGACATTAATATAATAAAGTAAGAATAAATAAATAGTTTCTTGTAGACATGACAAATAAGCATGCCGGTTCACGAAAATTAAGCTAATGTAGGATTTCAAATAAAGCCGACAAAGCTTACACAATAAAATAAATAAATCCAACTGATTTACTGTAGAAAGATGTCATTGTTGTTTTATGTACCAACCCAACCCGTTAAAAGGCCGCTTAAACACTACCCATATAAGCCTATATAAACTGTACATGAATAGTAGGCTCAAATAAATCATAATCTTACTAATAAATAGTAATTATGTTTATAGTTCATGAACTGAACAATAAGCTCAAAAACAGTACAACCCAACCCATAAGCAGTATCTAATTCATAAAATCTCTTTCCTATTTTAATTAATTAACTACAAGAAAATTAACTTTTAAGAATGGTTTTTTCTGCTACATTTATTAGTTTTGTCACAATATATCATTTACTGTGACAAATATTTACAATGGTAACAATAGATTTTGTTTTTATTTATGTATTTTATTCTGACCTATTATTTTTATTTAAAAACAAACTAATTGGTCTTTGATTCTTGTTATTTGTGATTATTATAATATTCATCACAATATAATAACTTTTTTGGCAACAACATTGTACACATCCAAAAATTAACATTTTGCGATGTTATCCTTCAAATATAAGTCGACATAAATTGTCACAAAATATAAATCTTGGCTGAGTCGTTTTTGTAGCGAATTTAGAAGTTTAATTTCTAAAATTCTTTTATGACACATTTGTTCAGCCTCTAAAACCCTATTGATTTTCCAAATAATGCTGCGACCAAGTTTTTTTTGGAAGAAAAATAATATATTGCATAAAAAAACATTATATTCTACAAGAGATTTCAGTAGGAAAATCTTTTAACCACATCATTAGCTGATGGCAAGATAGAGCTAGCTTACTAGATTATGAGCTCCTGAATTACGAATTCTTGGAACATGATAAACTTCAAAATTTTCTTTCTCGATCATTACGCTTTGAATATCAGAAATCACCTAATTAATAATGCTTCTACTTTCAATTGAACTGTTGACCAAGTTCACTAAATTTTGGGCATCAGTTTCAACAATTAGAGGACATAAACCATTATCTACTACCGTTTTAATTCCAATAATCCTCATGGCCTCAGCTTCAACAAATTCTAGATTACCCCCAAAAGTTTTCTACAAGTACCCATCATCATGATATCTCTATCTGGGTTTTTGATGGTAGCTCCCACCCTTACTAGCTTGTTTTGATTCCTTATCACTACATCAACGTTAAGCTTACACCAATTTAGAGGGGAAAGCTTCCAACTTGGGAAAATAAAGGGCATTTAAGTAGAAGAAGCTGAATTTGAGTTAGTGTACACTCATTTTTAGGATTCCATGAAAGCTTCTGCTCTAACTAAAGTTATGGACGAGTCTTCAATTTTGCCTTCATATTGAAAAAGAATTCTAGCGTGCCAAATATACCAGGCTATTATGGTGAGTAATTCAATATTTGGCTTTATAAAAGGTGAAACTAACTCATAGAAGTGCTAGGTAAAGTTCCCAGTCCTTCTATTACTCATTGAAGATACAAAGGGTGAGAGCTTTTAAACCTTCCAGGCATATTTGCAACCTATGAATGCATGAAAAATATTTTCTTTGGTTTTGCAATATTCGGTAGACTAAAGAGCATATACTGTATTACTTTTAGCCAAAGTTGAGTTTAGTTAGTAAAAATTTGAGAGTGCCCTCTAAAGGAATATTTTGATTTTTGAAGGGATAGAAAATGACCACGTATAACACCACCAATTTATGGGCTTTGATGACGAGGAAGGAGCATCTGGCACTTGGAGAGCCATAGCCACATGATACCCACTTTTTATTGAATACTTGCCTCTGTTATCATAAATGCCATAAGTATCGATCTTTTTTGGTTGTTTCAGTAACAAAATGCTTAAAATAGCGTCAACATCTTATTGGTTCAAATGTCTCTTAATGATCTCCGTGTTCCACTTGTTATTAGCATTAATAAGCTTTTCCACCAAAGAATCTTCTGGTCAGTCAGGTAGGGATATGGGTTTGAAGAGCTTTGGTCTTGAAATCAAATTATTCTTATTCTCCAACGAATTCCAGCTTTTAAAATGCTTCTTCAAACAAATGATGTGATGCTCCCAAGCCTTGCCTCCAAAACCTTTTGCGTGGAAAATATCTTGTCTGCAAAATTCTGGCCACTAAGGAATTAGGATAAAGATTGATTCTCCATCCTTGTTTGGCTAATAGTGCTTGATTAAAGGCTCCGAAGTCTTTTAATCCTAATCCTTTCTTGCTTTTTTGTTGACAAAGTTTAGACCAATTTGCCTAATAAATGCATTTTGAGTGATTAGAATTTCGCTGCCAGTAAACTGTTAAGCATTTGTTAATTTCTTTACAAAGATTCCTGGGGATTTCGAAGACATTCATTGCATAGTTGGTATCGCGTGCGCAATTGCTTTGATCAAGTCCTCTTTACCACCACTAAAGAAGAGTTTGGCTTTCTGCCCTTTTAGATTGTTAGCTATTTTGATCTTCAATTCGTTGACAAAACTTCTTTTATTTCTTCTTACCGAAGAGGGCAAACTCAAATATCTGTTGTTGACTATTTGGGCTAAAGAACATAAACGACTTGTGAAGATTGAAATGCACCTCATAATAAGCTTCACCAATTGTTTGAAAGGCCTATCTTTAACATAACATTTTCAAGGAAACACCACTCTACTCTATTATAGACCTTGCTAAGGCACAAATTTATTGCCACTAAACCCGTCTTGTCATTCTCCTTACTCCTTATTTTATGTAGATTTTTATACCCTATGATTATATTATCCATAATGAGTCGATTAGGTATAAAGGCACTCTGATTGGTGGAGATAACTTGGCTAAGAATATTTTTCAATTTGTTGGCAATAACTTTAGTTATGAGCTTGCAAATCATATTGCACAAGCTAATAGGTCTAAGGTTGGACACTTTCTTCAGGGTCTTGACTCTAGGGATCAAAGTTATGAGGGTGTAATTGATTACTGAAATGTCACCTTCCTCGTTTAGAATGTTTGGACAAGCTTTGGTTACCTTGTCACCTACAAAGCTCCAATGTTTTTGGTGGAATGCAGCGGGAAAACCATCCAGGCATGATGCTTTCATAGGATTCATTTGCCATAATGCTTGGACAATTTTGGCCGATGTGAATACTCAGTCTAAATCTTGGTTCATATCTTCAATAACTTTCTTAGAAACTCCTTTAAGAGCTAATTTCATGCTTTATGTAGTAGGTTTGGAAGAAGTGAACAAATTTTTGAAATAGCTATAAATCACTCCAGACACCTCATAGTCATTTACTAGCTATCTATTATTGTCATCAAGGATACCCTAAATCTGATTTTTTTTCTTTTTCTCCTTTTAGAAGCCTAGGCGTGGAAGAATTTGGTGTTCTTCCCTTTCTTTGAGCTAGAGAATTCTGGATCGTTGTCTCCATTAAATTTCTTCTTCCTACAAAGCCAAATCAATTTGATTCTCTCTGTCTTTAATTGCCTTTACATTGCAAGGATTGGGTTGTTGACTTTTCAGCTTATTCAGTGTATGCCTTAGGTGCAGAAGTTCTTGCTTTCTTCTATCAAACTCAGCTTTACTCCATACCTTTAGATTATTCTTGATTGTTTCTATCCAAGAGAGAAAGGATGAAATCAGATTCAAATTGGCCTTGTTATCTCCCTCTTGGTAAGCTTCTCATACGATGCCTGCACCTTTTTTATAGGTACTTCACATAGCCTCGTAGTGAAACCTTGGTTCGCCTCTTTGTACTCTCCTAAAGCCTTTTGTAGAGCTTTTCCAATCTTCAACAACATCGGAAGATGATTGAACTACAAGACTTTAAATGTTTTACAATGGGTTCCACGAACATATCTTGCAAGGATTAAGTACAGAGGAAACGGTCAAGCTTTCCCTTTATTAAATTTGCATCAAAGCGTCTATTCGACCACGTATAAGGGTAGCCTGACCATATTGAGTAATATAAGCCACAATCTTGGATAATAGCTTTGAATTCTATAATTTCCCTTAAATTATTGTTAAGGCCCCCTCCTTTTCTCTTTTGGGCGAGTGATCTTTTTGAAGTCCCCTTTGTATAGCCATAGAATTGAAAATAGGGAAGCCAGACTTTCTCAGTAGCCTTTGAGTATGCTTTTTCTGACTCTGTTTGGGACGACCATAAACTCCTATAATTTGCCAAGGAACCCTATCTTTTGATTTTATAATAGAATTGATATGATGATTATTATAGGAAACAATCTTAACTTCCATTTCAAAAGACCATACTAAGGCGAGTCCTCCTCCTAAACCATTTTTGTTGACACAGAAACAATTTTCAAAACACAACTTGCACCTAATAGAGTCTATAAGCTTTGCTTGCAACTTTGTTTTGCATAGAAAAACAATTTTTTAGTTGATATGTTGGAGAACATTGTAGAGAGCTCTAAAAGTTCAAGTGTTCCTCAAGCCCTAAACGTTCCGACTTATGATATTCATGGTTGATGATTGATAGTGAGTATTTTACTCACAGGAGAATGCCCGATTCCCCCCTTATTTTTGGCCCAATACTACAGTATCCCCTAATTTTTGCATAATTGTTCGGATTGCCCTTTAGTAATTTAAACAAAATCGATTTAACTAGTGAATTAAAGACTTAAATATATGCACAAATCCTTAAACCATGTTATTATTTGATTAATTTTTGTATTCATGTGCAACAAGGTGAAAAACACCAATCCTAAGGGAATTAAAGAATGAAATGAAGAGAAAAAAAGGTGAAAATCAGAGTGGCAACCAAAATGCAAGAAAACATAGACCAAATTGCAAATGACCACCAACCCAAAGCAGCAAAGTGCGTGCTATGCCCATGGGTAGAAAAGGTCGTTGTGGCTAAATAGATGGCGTGCATGCGTACATTAATGCTGATTATGCTATGCGCGTCTTCTGTGTCCTAGGTGAAGTCCTCAGACAATTTTCAGCCATCGAATTTGCTCTAAATGTCCAGATTTTGCTATTCTTAGGTTTTCATCATTTTCTATCATTAGCCACCATTAACCATTTTTGCAAAAGAGAGATGGAGAGAGAGAATCGACAAAACATTAGAGATAATCTAGTGAGAGAAAGTGGGTGATTTAGCAACACTTGATGGTTTTTGGGAGAAAGCACGAAGATTAATGGATTGATCATGGCATCAAACTAATTTTATCTCTTCTTAACTATTTAATTTTATTATGAATTTTAATTGTCATTGGATTATTGTAATTATAATGATGATTATGATTTATTTTAAGGAATTGATGATGGATTGTGTTAGAATAGGCCAATTTCATTATCTTAGAGTTTTGGTTAATCTATTTGAATCACGTTTTGATATATTTTACTATTGTTAATGTAAATGGTTTATTCGCTTATGTTTATCCTTGTTCGTAATGTTTTAATCTATTGTTTGGATAAGTTGATTGATTTATGTGAATGGGTTAATTCTTGGAAGAGTTTATTTTATTCACCAAAATAGAAAAAGCACAATTTAGATTTTTGAGAGTTTGGGAGGACTTTAAGACCTAAATAATCGTATTACTTTTAAAATCACAAGATATAAGGAGATAATTGGATTTTGAATAGTTAACAACAAGTCGATTTTAATGTATATTTACTTGAACGAATTTGATAGGGATATCGATTCATATAAATTAGATATAGGATCGCGCTTGACACTTAAGAGAGGTAGCAGGATCAATTATGAGTCTATGATTAATAAATTGAACTTGAAAACATTAATAACACCTTATTAGGATAAACGTGACAATGAATATATAAAGTCAAGATTGTAGGACATTTTATTGCATAATCCATATTATTTTCTTTATCCCGTCTTCTAATTTGGCTTAATTTTAGTTATTTCTTTCTTTTAATTCATTTCCATTTTTTTACCATCTAAAAGTTTAATTAACATAGATAAAGTCGGATTTCCATAACTGTAACACTTAGTTAAAAATATCAAAAAGTTAGTCCATGTAGGTTCGACAACATGAATTTATTTACTCTACTACTTGTATGACTCTATATACTTGCGGATTGCAAGGTTTCATAGCAATGGCGAGGCTGAGAACTAGCTACTGCTAATGGATCATTTTGATTTGAGATTTTTGAATGGTTTTACTTGTAGAGGACTTTGGATGTTTGAAAAGAAAGTTGAGGAAGAGATATTTATAGGCAAGTCGAAATTTGCAATAGAGACATTACTAACTTCATGCTTACCCTTCTTTAGGCTTTGGTTATCAATTTCCATCTCTTCAACATTCATTTTAAGGCCCAAAGATTATTTAGGTTGTCTAGTTTTGGAATGGTTTAGCTTTTGGCTCTTTGTTTTCACTTTCTCTCCTTTCTTCTTCTTCTAGTATGTGGTGCATTATATCTTTGATTGTCTTTATTGGACTTTGATTGATTTTTGGGGATTAGTTGATAGAGGGGTTCTAAACTTTTTAGTGTGTTTAGGGAATAGCATTAGTCCATATACTTATTGTCATCTATATGTTTAAATGTTGTTGAAGGTGAGTTCGAGAGATATTCTCCTCATTTCAGATTTTCAAGAATTGTCGGACTATCTATAATTTGTTTCGCTAATTGAGGGGAACTTTTGGTAGTCTGATTCGAAATCTTTGTATTTTGCGGGGTCATAGTTTCAATAGTATTCTCTACTATTTAAGGTGCTTTTGGACCCGAACTCGATTGCTTCTCTTGAGTGGGTAGATTCTCCATATGGTTCCTCAACGATCATCTGGTTATGCTATTGTAGCTTTCTACTTGCTGTTTCCCTAGATGTGGAATGCTTTAATTTCTATGACATGGCTGATGGTCGAAGCCATGATCCATAATCAAAGTCTTGTTACCCTAGTTCTACTCTTAAGCTTCTATTTTCAAATGGAGATTCTCTGAAAATATGGTTGATTCCATCGCAGTTGTAGCAAAATTCTGGAAGCTATTTGTATAATAATGGAAGTGTTAAGCAGCTCTTATTCCCTTCAATTTTAATTTTGATTCTCCGCTTAAGAGTTTTGTTATATCAATTGAAACCTTAACTCTTATGAATTTGCTAAAACATTTCCGTAACATATCTATCTCGCTAATTTTCTTTCCCATCGCAATCCCCATTTCTTGATTCATGCATAATACTGGGACATTATGAATTTGTACCAAAAAGAGACATGGGTAAAGCTTTGCTTAGATAAGTCACCAATTCTAGTAACTTTAGGTAGCACAATAAGAGATTGTCAAAGAAAAGTAGAAATGAATTTTATTCCATAAACTTTCAATTTTGACTCCTTGTACTATTCTCCAAATCTGGGTTATAGCTACTATCAAAGTCTTCTTGTTTATTAGTTTCGAAGATAGAATTTTGTCCACTAGACAGCAAGATGTCTATTTGTCCCTTTTTGATTTAAGTGCTCCCTTAATAGATACAAAATTCGCTTCATCCTCTATCAGGGACATGGATTTACAATGCCTTACTAGCTCTTTAGTTTTTGGACCCATCCTAGTGTGTGAGGAATTTGTTTTTAAAGACCCATCCTAATGTGTGAGGAATTTGCTTTTAAAGACCTATCCTAGTGTACGAGGAATTTGTTTTTACAGTGAAATAAGGTTTTTGCCATTGATATTCGGCGAAAGCTCGATGGAATTGACAGATGGGTGTAGGTTAAGGGATTTGATGGTTGGTAATAGTAAGATTAGAAGAAGGTAAGTGCAGTGAGGAGTTATTGGCTATATGTGGCTGATACATCTGACGAAGCAGGGGATCGATAATGATGTAAGGTAGGGACAACAAAAGAAGTTTGTAAAGGTTGGTAGTGACAAAATCTGCACTCAAAGTAGTGAGTGGGATCTCGATTAGCCTTTTTTCAACCACCAATTTGCTTCTGCGGTTATTCTTAAGCCCGGCTGGGGACTTATAAGAAGAAATCTAATGCAATTAACCTTAATTCACGAGAGGAAACGAGGACCAAGTGTGTTAGTTACCAAAAAAATCTTATTATGACAATTATTTCAAATAGTAACAAATGATTATTATCATAAAAAAGGTCTTTCTTGATAGATAATATATATCAAAAATGGCACTACGTAACAATAATTTTCTATAAAAGAAAATCCACTCATTAATTATTGGCTGCAGTTATGTACCGTTGTTCCGTAACAGATATTGTATCTATCACAATTTTGTGATACTTTATTATTAAGAACATATGATAGATTTTGTTTTTATCACGAAATTGTTAAGAAATCTTAATGTAATATTATCAAGATTCAGTAGATTTTTTTAACTTTCCAACTTCTGGTTTGACGATTTGTACGGTTTAATATCTGGTTTTTTCCCTTTATTAATTATCTAGTTTTTTCAATTTTTTCCATGATTTTTTTTTTCATTTTCGTATTTTTTGTTTTTCAATCTTTATTTTAATTGTTATATTTATTTTGTATTTGTTTTGTTCTTTTACTTATAACTCCAATTTTGCTAATTTTCACTCATAATTAATTTTATCAAATATTAATTAAATGAAAATACAAATTAATTAAATAAAACCACAACTAAATTATTATAAATGAAATCATAAATCATACTTTTACAACATCAACTCAAATGAAGATATATACACTAACAACCTTCAAATGTAAAATGTATCTCTTACATCAACATCCAAATCTAGTACATCAACTAAAATTTAAATCATCTCAAACAAACAATTAAATTAACATCCCAATGCCACAATGCAATCTAAATGGAATATTTAAATATACACCTAATCTCATGACCTTTATCATTTTTTGAAACTCTCAGAAAATTAATAATTTAAATGAAATAAAGCAAACAAGCTACTAACTTCTTAGAAGCAAGGTGGTTGCTGTTGATATACATGCTTTACTTACATATAGGACAAGCACAACAAATAAAAAGTTACCTTAAGTTTTAATTGAATAACAAAGCAAAAAAATATATTATGTACTCAATTTGACGCACCTATATACCAGTCAATTAAAATTGTTTACGTATGGCATTAGCCCATTCTACACTAAGTTCATCCAATTCTTTCTTCGTGTAAGTCTTCTTCCGCAAGAACTATTACAAAATACAAAATATTAAACTCAGTTAACAAAATTAATATGTAGTTCTCATGTAAGTTATCGGTATGTGAATTTAGATATTAAAAATTCAAATGTGCATATTCTTTGCAATTACTAACTTACATCGTTTGTCAGTACATTAACATCGTCAATTATACCTCTTATGTAACCAATCATATAATAGCCACATTCGATACTACCTGGTTGGATTAGAGTCTACATATATAAAGAAGATGAATATCTCAAGCAAATAAGTAGTTTGGTAACAATCAGCCCTTGATAAATATCATAATACTCATCCAATGGTAAATGTAATTTATCTTACCATAAAGAAACCCATGCATAAATTGAATTTACCTTCAATGTTTCCCATCTAATGCTTTATTTCCCATCTAATGCTTTGTTTCTTGGATGAACTTCCATCTTCAACACCCAATTGCATAATACCATTGCAAGATGTGATATTGTTAGTACTGATCCTTGTATTTTGTCTGAGCAAAATTAGAAATGGAAGGGAAAATTTAAGCCCTTACTTGGTTACAATGTCCTTTAAGTCCTCTCCCATTCCTTTCCTCAACGGATCCATATAATACACTACCTTAGTAGTTACATTTATAACAACTGACACCTAACGAAAATTGTTTTAACATGCATTTAACTATGTTAGAAATGTAATATTAAATAACTGACATTATGAAAAATGAATACTAAACATTACCTTGGATTGTATGGCATGAGAATGACTTGACCATGCATTATTTTTTTGCAATCGATTTGCAATAGCATGTGCTTGCTCTTCGCACATTGGCTTGCCACTCGACTTATCGGCCTAGGACACTGAAGTTAGATTGATAAATCCAAACTGTTTGGTTGCTCTTCCCTCCTTCAGCATGTTATAGAATGTCCTGCGTAATGATTAAAGCAAGATGAAGATGCAAAATTAGAACAAATGAGGGCCACTCTAGTGTTAATAAACAATTGCAAATGACTGAATGAGTTAGAATGGTAAATTTTTACATTATGTATAGCATTATACAGTTGGCAGTGAGCTCCTTCATGTAAATTATGGTCAGAAAAACCTCAAAGGATATATATGTAGTCACATCTATCTCAAAAATGTCCCTTTCAAGTTTAACATGAATAGACCTGCCCCTGCTAACACTCTTTTCTGCAAATGCAGCAAACATCTCTATATACAGATTTCTTTTTATGCACTGAACCTGAGCGTGTCTTGTGTTTTTCCTTAGTGCTATGATAGGCTTTTGATTTTCATTTCTCTTCTTCAGGATTAAATCAATTACCTTCTGTTGGCTGTCTTCCTTGTTTTCCCTAACTAGCAGGTCCATGTCTTCATCAAGGCTGAGGTCAATCTTCTTCTTAGATGGCTTCTTAGGTGTTTGCTTTCTAGGCCTTTTGGGGATTTTTTTGCCTTTCCCCTTCGGGCTGTCATCAACATAATATTCATGATTTTCATCTCCTTGTAAATGTGTATTCATTTCTAACAACTTAACACATGAATCAATACACAAAAACTACCATTCTTAAAAAATATGTTAGCAAAAACCTAATCACACCAAAATAGAGCATTGCAAAGTGCTAAGTGCTTGATAATAACTAGCCTATAATAACCTTCAAAGAATGTTTTCACAAGGCATTCATGAACCATATACATAAGAAGATAAGGATAAGCTTATCTAAGCATTATCAATCATATATATACCAAATACCAAAATAATATATGCAAAGGCCAATTATTCCTTCGTCCATGTATGTTATTGCTTTCAAACTCAAAAGCACAGTTTTGTCTCTCAACCTTAATTTCCAGCTCTTTAATATTTGTTGCCATTTCTTCAATTTTATCATCAAATAACATCTGTTCTCTCTCCAACATGTTGGTGAGGGACAAGTTGAAATACATATTTAGGGACATAAATTGTTCCATTGTTTGTAGATGGCCAGCTATTGGTTCTTTACCCATGACTGTGCTAAGATGTAATTCTGCCCTTTGATATTTAAAGGTCCCTTCGAGGCCTCACTTTTTAATTCATCCTACATACAAAAAATCAGCAACAAGGCAGAATCAATATATGAATTAGTATATTGTTCCTTTAATTATTATTTTTTTGTCTAATGAAAAAAATCGCATCTTACAATCTTTTCAACCATAAGCTGAACTTTCGGGTCAAATCCTTCTCTTTTTTTTTTTTTGGCAAGTACGCTTTCACAAAAAACTCCTGTCAATTTTTAGCTCTGACATCCCCATCTCTGCCATCTCTGCCATCTATATTAGTGATCAAAGAATTTTTGCCTCTTTAGCTTAAAGCCATTAGAGACTTTTATTAACCAACAAGGTAAAATATATATACTATATTAGTGTTATAAAAACTTTAAAATTAACATAACCAATATATATGTAATATATTATTCCTTACGTCAACACAGTGTATTGTCATCTAAAGGAAGGTTCTTGTATATCATACAATATAAATAATAAAAACAAACTTACAATACTACTACTTAGTTTAAGCAAATGTTAACTTGTTAACCAAATAAACCAATAGGTTACCAAAAACATGGAGGTTTGTAAAGCTTTTACTAAAATAGACCTAAAAATGTAGTTTCTGGGAAAACCAAATGTTGAAAAGGCAAACTTAATCAACAAGGTCTAAAGTAACTTATTAATAAAGAAACCAACTTACAATCTTTTTTATCAACCAAATGTATCCTCTTCGACTTAGTTGGTGGTTTTACTTGTTCAACTTTCTTTTTTTTAGTGCATTCACCCTTCCCTTTTGCAAATATCACATTCAAGTTGGTATTAAATTGATATTTTAACTTATTATCCACTGATTCACTTTACTATTATTGACCCCAAATTCTTCCAACAATCATGATTCCACAAAGGTCGTCTAATACTTTTATTTTATGAATTTGTATCACAGACGTGGTTTTGTCAACGATTGTTTATCATCTTTATTAGAAGTATGTAGTCTATAGTTAGGTGGTATTTGAAATTACGAAAAGCCACTCCCAATATGTGCATAACTTGCTTCTTGCTGTGACCATTAAGTTCAAAGTGTTTCTGCATAAATTGCAAAACAACCCTATATACGTTAACACTTAAATGAAATGAGAAACAACATAATCTTACCCTTTAGGTTATTGTTGCTTCATTTACCATGAAAATGAAGGAATACAATATGTAAAACATTATGATTATTATAATTACACATAAGCATAAACATTATGTTCATGTTTTGAGCATTTATGATAAAGAGAGAGCAATACTATTAGGGAATTGTTGAATTCGCTTGATAGGCCGATGAACAAAATTCTCATCCATTTTTTGTTCCTTGATCTTTACATTTACTTTGTACATTTATGTTACAGTTATGACGTATTGAGTACCAAATTTTCATTCTTTTATTGGTTTCTATTGTGGCTCAATTCCTGGTTTTAACAACCTTTTTACTATAAATCAATTGAGATGTTTTGGTATTTAATCCATATGTATTATGGAATAACATTACCAACTATCAAATATGAATAGGTGAATACTGAGCAGTTGGTAAAAATTAACTACCAAATCAAAGTTAGTTTTACAGACACACAACTAACGTCAATTAACCCTTTGTCTCCTGACTTGATACATCTTTATCTTTAATGTTGTCTTTGGGTAAGAGATTTTATAGATGATTATATATTTAATAGTTTTGTGATATTGAAAATTGAACTTTTTTTTATTTAGGAATTTTATTACATAGGGTGTTCTTTTCCACCATATTTAAGCTAACTTTATGCTCCAGTGCCTACCCAAATCAAGCATTGTTAGTAAACTCTGATTCCAGCTAAATAGCTATCATGACCCCATTTACAACGTGTTTTATCATGACCCTACATATAGTCTCTCTTGCCCTTTTTAGTTTAAAATATCCTTCAAAACAATTATAGTTTCAATTATAACTACAAACATCAGTTAAACTCAGAATAAACTCTAATTATGGGTGCCATGAAATAAGATGTTTAACAAATAATAAAATAAAGACTAATGCATTGAGTTTCTAAATTTAAATTATACACTCAAGTTAAACTCATTTAATTTGTTATATTATATTAAATCCTTCAGAATTAAGTGCACATCATGAAAACAAAACTTGTTGATCAGATAAGCAAAATAAAAGCAATTAATTAAGATTAAACCATAGCAAGAGAAAAGCAATATGTAGTATTAAATTCTCACCGATACATACTCTCACAGAAAGTGCTTTATGGTATCAGGAACCCTCCTCTAGTCGTTGTAAATGATCGGAACGGTTTGCTGCGCAAATACCCCAAATTGCTCTTGTGATCAGTAGCTTCTTTCCCCACCGGTATACCTTTTTTACTATGTCTAACAACAATTTTCTTCCTACTTGTACTTACATTCAGTCTTGTCTTCTTAGTTATACTTCGTTGTAGCCTTTTTGCCAAGTCGGTAAAGCCTTTATCACTGCTACTGTCTCCACTCCCACTCTTACTCATCCTACAATGTAAAAAAACCATAATTTATCATATCACATGGGTAAACACACAAGTAGCAATAAGACACCTCTTGAACAGTACATATATAAATATGTATAAACAATAATAGCATGCATGCATTTACCATGAAAATGAAGGAATACTTCAGTGTATTGGACTACCATAATAATATCTTTAATAAATTCTCTTTTCAGTTCTTTCACTTGATTAATTATTTCCAATTTGAAGATCCGTTCTCAATGACTTCCTTAATTACCCTTTTTACATTAGGATTGTTTTCCACCTTTTGGTAACTTATCCAAAATCTGAAGGGAGTGTAACACTATATGTACAAATTAGTTAGTTAATAAATATATATAATATTAATTATTCTTAACATTTATATAATATTCATTTAATCATTTCTAACTAGTTGTAGCTGAACATCAGTTTCTTGTCCTTTTTAATATTTTACAACAACCTACCAATTATGTAAGTCTCAAACAATATACTTTCAATTTAAATTCAATACCTACCTATGCGAAGAAAATGTGGCTAATAATTCCAACTTCACACAAATAATTCCAATAAAAGATATTCACATAATCCACAAATTTAAGCTCAATAGCCTAAAATTTAACATAAGGGGTTTTCTTTAAGATAAACACATATTTTCTCCCCTTTTGGCATCATAAAAAACAAATAATGCTATAATAGACAAAACTTGATGTATTAATAATCCTGTAATTAAAAATATCCACATAATTCATAAAGCATGAAAAATAAGTATAATCATAAAGCGTAACAAGCATATAGAAGAAAATACTTTCTCCCCATTTGGCATCATTAAAAACATAAAAAAGAAAAAAAATATGATTCCAATGCATATATTAGCAAAATTAGTTCACAAGCATAAATTTCAAGAACCGAGTACATACCAGAAGAACACATGGTAACAAAATTTGAAAACATATTTTAGAGGTATTTTTGAAGGATTTTCAAAATAAAAGCTCCCTTGAAATTTTAAGTAAATACAATCAAAACAAAGATGAAAGAATATAAGATTAAGCAATTGAGAATTTCTCCCCCTTTTTGTTTCAAGAGTGCAAACAATGACATTTTGAAAACAACATAATTTATTCATAAATCAAAATGCACTCATCATGTGAAATTAATGCAAAACACAAAAATAGATTGTGTCTCCCCCTAAGTGCATTGCATACAATATGACTCTCCCTATTTCATATATCAAAAATCAAAAGAATGAAGATATTGCATAATTTTTTCTTTTTGACAACTAAGAACACATTTGCAAAATTTCTATATCTCTCCCTTTCTCTCTTTTGGCAACGTAAAGAAAGAAGAAAAAACAAAATTCTTTTGTAAACTTGATCATATGAGTAGCACAGAGAAATCATCCATAGCATTTATCATCACAATAATAAATGCATCTACCAAAAGAAAAAGTAAGAGCACTTCTATATGCAATCATTATTCCATATTCATATACTTTTTTTTTCTCTCCCCTTTTTCTTCCATTCATAGCCTCAACACAATTCAATAAAATACAATGCACTGATGAAAATGTACTCTAACACACAAGAGACAATCACTTTTCCCCCTTAATACATTGTATATCATATAAATCCTCAAAATAACAAATGCATCCTTAATGAATAAAATAAATCATCAAAATAATAGAATGCATATTCAAGAATAAAAAATGTGTTAATGCTTTTCAAAGCACAATACAAGCAAATGAAAATGCATGCTAAATTGACATTTTTCTAGGATCAAACCTTTGATGATTTAGGTTCATAAGCTTGCCTTCTATTGGTATTCCGATGATTTATCCTCTTTTACAGCTTCTCTTTTGTTTTTCTTGATGAACTTCCCACAAATGCTCATAAGGGCAAAGTTAGGTTTAGGAGTTTTTAATTTGTACCTAGATTAAGAATATAAATGTGAGAAAAGTGTTTTTGAGATATTTTGAGAGAGGAGTATTCAAAACAAGTAAGAGAAGTAGGTAATTGAGGTTGACCAAAGTGGATAGCAATTTAGGGGCAGAAAACTTTTACATTTCGGTCAACTATTTCTTATTCTCAATGGAATCAGTTTTGAGGTTTTTGAGAGGCAGAATGCTTTCAAATTTTGGTCAACCAAATTTGATTTTCTATCAACCGAATCTTCATAACTAGTTGCCCTATTTTTGTTCTGTTTTCTGAGCAGTCTTTATTCATGGAGTCAATTAGGTATTGTAAAACCCTATAAACTCCTGACTTCTGGGGCTTTAGATCCATATGTAGTTTGTAGCATTTCGCTTGGTACAATCAACCCAGGATAAATCAAACTTCTGGCCTGTTGCATCTTTCAAACAATTTTTACCTATGTGGGTTAATCCTAGTATAGCTTATTGTAATAATGTTCGAATTTGTTTCTGAAAAATTCTATAGAAACTAAACATCCTCACCTTTCGAACCGTATATTATTTGCCCTAAAATACAGTACCAATCTATCACAGAATTTCTCACAAGTTGGCTGTTGGGTTCTCAAGATGTTAGAGTAGCCTTTTTCACTTGCTAGTCCTAAACCATCCATACTTGATTCTACATAATTGATATTTGGCTTAAATAAAATTGAAATATTAATCATCAAGTGATCAAATTTCATTTCATAGACATTATGACATGATGAATGAATCATGAATTGAATGGAAATTTGGTGCATGTCAAGCAATTTAAACAAGCATCAGGCATATATCAAGGCATAAATTAAAATAAGGAATGTTTTCCCTAAATTTGCTCATGGCATGTATATTTCAAATAAGATATGCTTACAAACTTAAACTACAATATATTCCTTGAAAAAATAAATTGAGAATTGTGCATAAAGCAATGAAAAGGCAAGTTAAGAAAATTAATACCAATTTGCTTATACATAATCTTGTTCATTTTATCCAAGAGTAACATGCTTCCATATTGTATTTATGGAGACCTGGAAAATTTTGAGTGCTTAACTTGTTTTTCATCTTCATCAAGGAGCCACTCATCATTCTTTGATTTTGGCACCTACAAAAATATTTCACATTTTGCAGTTTGGTACCCAAAAAGCTTCGGGTCCTTAAAAGTTACCTTTGGTTCCTTTTGAAACCCATATCATGTTATAACCAAATGCATTCATCTTAATAGGACACCTATGACTTAAATGACCATGAATGTTACAATATGTGTATGTTACATTTGTTACAAGTTTAGGAGAAGGTTTTATAGAATGGTTTTTGTAAAACTTTTGTTTAGAGTATGGCTTACAATCAATGCCACTCTTATCAAACACACATTTTTGGGAGTTAAGAAGTAACTCCAAATTTTTTTAACCTCTAGTAAATTTTAAAAGAACTTTATTTTGGTCAAAGGTTTGTTTTGTAAGCTTTTCAATTTCTTTTAAGTACATTTCCTTCTCTTTTTCAAAAGGGTGATGCAATTCTTTTAAAGAACCATTATCATTAATCAATGTATGATTTGATTCTTTCAAAGAAATGATTTCATTAGCTAATAATTCAATTTTCTTTCTAAGTGCACGATTCTTTGAAACCATTTTCTCAAAATGACCATGCAATTCCTTATATGCATCCAATAATTCATCATATGTATAAGAAGGTTCAGAGTCACCTACCTTGTTGTCACTAAAAGCCATGAAGCACATGTTGGCAACTTCATTGATCTCTTGATCATCATTTTTTGATGAATCATCATCCCATGTTATAGCTTTCATTATCCCATTTCTTATGTTTTCTTCTTTCGAGGAATGGACACTCGGGTTTAACATGTCATGGCCATTTGCACTCGTAGCAAATAACTTGATTTATTTTCTTTTTCTTTTTTTTTTTGCATTTTGAGATCCTTTGCTTTATGTCTTTTAAGTTATTTAAAAATTTTAAGAATTTTCTTGTCATTTGAGCAACTTCTTTGATTGCAACAATGTTGATTGCAAGGGCACTAGTCGTATTAACTAGTAAAATGATAAGTACAAGTATCGTCCATGAGGATTGAAATTTAAAATAACTACTAAGTATTATAGCCTTTAAAGTCCAATTTTGTCTAAGTAATTCAAGTTGACTAATTGTAAAGTAAATAAAACTAAACGCAATCACTAACTAAAAGAGAAATGGAAATCAAATTAAAGAGTATTGAAGAATGAATTGTTAATTTGAGAATAAGAGATCTAGGACCTTGATTTCACTTATCTCATCCTATGTTTTTCCTAATTGGCTATTAATAATGTGTCGTGATTTTTTTTTACTAATTGTAGATTTAAAGTGAATTTGCTACCTTTCCAGTGTGTCAAACAAATTACTATGCAAGATTTCCCAAATTTATATTCTTACCAAACTTAGTTAATTAAGCATTCCTCAAGTATATCCTACTTAATTACTTAAAATAATTCAATTATCTCTTGATTCTTGCCTTTAATCTAAGTAATTATTTGATTATTTAGGTACTAAATTCCTCCCAAAACTTTAGTGAACTTAATTGTATAATCCGATAAATAAATTAAACCTTCCCAAGTATTAATTCATCCATCTTAAATCATTTACTTTGTCGACCAACAAATTAAAATCAATTAATGCAAGTAAATAGAAGTAAATAGAATTATACATTAAAAACATGCCAATTAGTATAAACATAATAAAGATAAGCTACATTAAAATCCTAGATTAAAAAATCTAGTCAGCCATCTCAAATATTAACATCAAAATCATAATGTATTCCATAACCTTTAAATTCAACAAATTAAACCTGAATGAAATAAAAAATTAAAATGACAAAATTTAAAATACTACAATCAAATGAGAGCTTTAATGATTCTCCTCAAGGTTTTTTTTCAAATCCTTCACTTGAATCAATCCATTTCTCCCTCTAGAATTCTTTCTTGTTCTTTACCTTCTCTCACCCAAAACTCAAATTTTCTTTCTTGGCTAATGGTGGCTAGCTTCCATAAGCGCAAAAACCTAAAAATACCTAAATTTGACCATTAGTTGATGATATCACGGTCTGAAATCATTAAAAGATGTCCAGGAGGTGAAGGGGTGCTCAAAATCGTGTAGGGGTATAGTGGAAGCTGGACCGATAGGGCCAACGCGTGCCACCCTCTTGACCAATTTGACCTTCTTATTCGTGGGCCTATAATCATCAGCTTTTGATTTTCTTGTACTTTGGTCCCTGAAACTATTGCATTTTGGTCCCTATTTCTTTTTTATTTTTCTAACATTTCTTTTTCAAGTCGATATAATCTCGAATGACTGTTTGCCATCTTTTCTATCCAGGGCACTAAAATTCATCAAATATTAACAAAACTTGAGGATTTGCAAATCAATTTAAGTCCTCAAGCAACCGATAAGTGCATATTCTATGAACTTATCATTCTTCATCGTTATTACTTTCATCTTCCTCTTTTTCATCATCATCATACTTTGTAGATTTGAAAGCAATGAGTTTCTTCTCTTGAATTTCGTCCATATCATCATACATTTTGTCTTTATAGTCAATCAGTGATTTAATGAGGTCATCAAGAGGTAGCATATTGAAATTCTTGGCCTCCTTTATTGTCGTCACTTTTCCTCTCCATTCTTTGAGTAAGGACCTAAGAGTTTTCTTTACTAGCTTACTATTGGAGAATGACATCCCAAGAGCCTTGAGAGAGTTTATGATATCTGTGGACCTAGTGTATATTCCACGTATAGATTCATGTGGCTCCATCTTCATCAATTCATATTGTTTATTGAGTCTACTAATTCTAGACTCCTTGATTTGGTTGATTTTCTTATAAACAACTTCTAATGTATGCCAAATTTTATAGGCTGTCTCACAACCAGAAATTCTATGAAAGTTTTTCTTATCTACCCCACAATATAGAGCGTTTATAGCCTTGGCATTTAGGGTGACATTTTCTTGTTGGTTTTATCCCATTTCTAACCAGGCTTAGGAACCTCTTCTCCTTCATTCTTCTTTATGGGAATCCTAGGTCCCTCACTCTGCACTTGCCATAATTCATAGTCATATGCTAGCAAATAAATTCTCATTCTAGCCTTCCAATAAGGCTAGTTATTTTCATAAAAAAATGGAGGCTTAGAAGTGGATTGACCCTTTACATGTCCTACGGTTGTCATTGGATCTTCTCTAAGATGATTAATCTTTCACTAGAAAATTAAGCTCTGATACGAATTGAAATGTGAATAAGGCAACCCAAGATTGGGATGAATTGGGTTTCTAATAGAAAATTATAACATTTGGTTTTGAACCCAAATTACTACTATTTTGTAAGGCATAAATATAAGAATTTAGGGATGGAGAAACGAACATAAGATTTATAGTGGTTCAACAACAACTTCTATACATTTATTCATTCTACCTCTATTAGAAGTATTTACTAATCACAAGTTTTGATTCCACAAGATTTAACCATGAAAAACAAGGAATTATGGTACCTTTCAACCTTGACAAGTGCTTCCTCACTTAACTACTCAACCAACCTAGGATTATAGTATCCTACCAAATTTTACAATATTTCGCTCACTCTAAACACTAATAAAACTACTCAAGCAAGTGAAAGATCCATTTCTTCCACTTTCAACAACAAAATCGTATAAGGATAAGAAAGAATCACTTACAAAATTGATATCTTCAAGTGTAGATGATGACATTAAATGCACTTGGAGATCCTAATGTGTGTTGCATGGATTTAACCTTAATAATGTGTGTTCTATGTTTTGTGAACTCTTGGATTTATGAAAATATGCCCAATAAATCTTATATGATTAAAATGAAAAGTCCTCTTTCATAATTTCTTCAAAAACTAGCCAGTAAGAGATATAAAGTTCAAAATTTTATACGTTTTGGTAGACTATTTTTGAGATTTGGTCGACTTAATTACTTTAAAATCAAAATAGAAGTGAAATGCAAAATTTTGGTCGACCTAATATTGAAGCCATTATGTCTCCAAAAATTCACTATTTTCAGTTCATAGTGAACCAGTTCGGTTTAATTTGGTCTGATCTGAATTGAGGCAAGTTCAGTTACATAACTGGTTTTATGAAACTTTGAAAAGTTTTCATTTTGATCCATTTCCTAAATTTTCAAAACTTTTCACTTTAGTTCAATTTTTCACAAAACATATAATATGTATAAGACAATTTGAGCTTTATATCCATTCAAAAACACAAGCCTATACTTATGAAATACATAATAAAATGCCACCTTCAATACTTATGTCTTGACTTTATATATTGAGCTCAAATTATCTATTTCATTTTTTTGATTGGACGGTGTGTTTTGTGATCATCAAAATTAGAATTGTGTGACAATAAGAGCAATATGCGTATATGTCTTTGAGGAGTGTCAACAAATAGAAGCCTCACTGCAAGATTTTGTGGGTTGTTTTCTTAGTTACAAAGTGTCCACCACATGCAAAAGAGTGACCAAAGTTAGAATAGAATGACACTCAGAATTAGGTACACACCTTTCTAAATGGAATCCGACCAATGTTTGAACAAGGATGGTTCATCTAAAAAATAATGCTTCGTAAATGCTCTTAGTTTGTCCCTTTGAAATTTGCCCATTCTTTATGGTAGTTGTTCGCTCACAATAAAATTTACGATATTCATATCCCATAGAATCTCGCCAAGCAAGGCAAAAATTTTTCATTTGGAAAGTTGTCATTCAATGGTGATTCATCTACTTTACAAAAAAAGCTTTGATAAATGGTCAACCAACACATTCTCCACTTCTTTCTTGTCTTTGATGACCAAATTGAACTCTTGGATAAGAAAATCTATCTTATCAATCTTGGTTTTGCATCTTTTTTTGTGAAAAGGTACTTTAAGGCTACAGGGTCAGTAAAAACAATAACTTTTGTCTCAATTAAATAAGACCAAAATTTTTCTAAAGTAGATACCATAGCCAAAAGCCAATTTTCTATCATGGAGTAATTGAACTAAGCTTTATTCACAGTACGGCTAGTATAGTAGATTACACATGGCATTTTGTTTCTTCTCTGGCCTAGGCACACACCCACGGCATAATCACTCACGTCACACATAAGTTTGAATAGCAAGTACCAATATAGAGGCATGATAATAGGAGCAGAAGTTAATAATGATTTTAACATATTAAAAGCATGTAAAGAATCATCATCAAATATGATCTTCACATCCATTGTAAGTAAATTCTTGAGTGGTCATGCAATCTTTGAAAT
Organism: Azadirachta indica; assembly: GCA_022749755.1. Taxonomy (NCBI): domain Eukaryota; kingdom Viridiplantae; phylum Streptophyta; class Magnoliopsida; order Sapindales; family Meliaceae; genus Azadirachta; species Azadirachta indica. The sequence goes on along the minus strand of CM040447.1, from coordinate 9,315,179 downwards.
ATCCTTGATGAATCTTCTATAAAACCAGTACAGCCAAGGAAAGATCGAATTTCTTTCACATTCGTTAGTGCCAACATATTTTGAATCAAATCAACCTCAGTCTTGTCAACTTAAATCCCATCACAGGAAATAATATAGCTGAGTACTATACCTCTCTTAACCATGAAATTGCACTTTTTCCAATTGAGCACAAGTTTAGTCTCAACACATCTTTTCAAAACAAGAGAAAGATTAGCCAAAGAGCTACCAAAAGATGAGCCAAAAAAAAAAAAAAAAAAAAAAAAAAAAAATCATTCATAAAGATCTCAATAGACCTTTTTATCATTTTTGAAAATATGCTCATCATACATTTTTGAAATATGGCAAATGCATTACATAATCCAAATGGCATTCTTCTATATGTAAAGGTACCAAAGGGACATGTGAATATGGTTTTCTCATGGTCTTTAGGATTGATTGCAATTTCATTATAGCCTGAGTAACTATCTAAGATATAATAGTAGCTATGTCCAGCTGGTCTTTCTAACATTTGGCCCATAAATGGAAAAGGAAAATGATATTTTCTTGTGTTCATGTTCAGTTTCCTATAATCTGCCAAATAGTTTGAATTCTAGTAGGTGCCAATTCATCATTTTCATTTTTAACAACCGTGATGCTGAATTTCTTAAGAACTACTTGAACTAAGCTAACCCACCTAGAATCTAAAATTAGGTAGATCATGCCTACATGTAACAATTTCAAAATTTCCTTTCTTATGACTTTTTTTTATAGATGGATTTAGTATTCTTTAAGGCTCTCTAAATGGTTTAGACTTATTTTCTAACATGATCCTGTGCATGCAAATTGTTAAGCTAATTCCTTTGATGTCATGAATACTTCAACCAAATGCTTTTATATGCTCTTTCGACATACTCAATAATTTTTCCTCTTTTAAAGCATCTAAATCACTATCAAAAATGATGGGTAGGGCCTATGCCTTACCTAAGAATGCATACTTTAAGTGTGATAGGAAGGGCTTTCACTATAGTGTTGGTGATTTCTCAATGGATGAAGGAGAATCAAGGGATTATATATGTAATGGCCCGATTGAATTAATGCTTTCTTTATCAAGCCAATGGGTGAGTGTAGCTTTAAAATGATGTGTACTGCAACAATTATTGAATGTACAATATCATCAAGGGTATCAACAAAATGGCATTCATCTTCATGGCTTGGTTATTTTAAAGCATCAAACTCCTTGAATTCCCTTGTTTCCCCAATAACATTAATGGTGAGTGTGCCTATTTTGACATTAATTTTCGCTCGCATGGTTGCATGAATGATCTCCCAAGGAGGATAAGCAAATCCTCTCTAACATCTAGCTCAAGCTTCATCACCATAAAGTGCACTGGTAAACCAAGATTGTTAATTTTAATGGGTATGTCCTTGAGTATGCCCATGGGATATCTCACTGCTTGATCTATCAATTGAATTGACGTAGTTGTAGACTTTAATTCACCGAGATTAAGTGCTACAAAAACAAAATAAGGCATTATATTAATCGAAGCACCTAAACCAAGCAAACACCTATTAAAATTCTTATTGCCTATAATACAAAGGATAGTAAAACTCTATGGGTCTTTAAGTTTAGATGGAAGCTTTTGTTGGATTATCGCGTTGACCTCTTCACTAACCATCACCTTTTCATGTTCCTTGAAACGTCTTTTGTTGGTTACCAAGTTCTTCAAAAACTTAACATAAGAGGGGATTTGTTGGATCACTTCAAGAAAAGGAATGTTAATGGCTACTTTCTTGAATTGTTTGAAAATCACATTTAAATATATATCCTTCTTTTACTTTGCCAACCTTTGTAGAAATGGTAGTGGTGGCCTATAGGACAAAAAGGACTTCTTTTCTTCAACCTTAGAACCTAATTCTTCCTTACCTTTCTTGTTCAACTTTGCATGCAACTCTTTCTCAACTTCATTTTTCTCATTCTTACCAACTTCTTGTTCATATTGCAAATTTCTATCATGATCATTTTCTACCTTTGATTTATCAACCCTAACTTTGTTATCCAAGACTTTGTCACTCATAAGAGTGATAATGGCTTTAGCTTGCTCGAGTAGTCTAGAATTTACTTGTGGTTGACTCAAAAATTTGCCTTGCTCTCTTTCTGCTATTATACCAGCCAATTGACTCACTTGTTTTTCCAATTGTTGCATAATAGCCTTAAGATTGTTTGCTTATAACTAATATTGTTGTTGAAAGGCTTGTTGACTCTAAGCCAATTGAAATGTGATTTTGGAGAGGTTGTCCATTGTCTCCGTAAGAGAGTTCATCCTTGAGTTATTGCAACAAATTTTTGTATTGTGATGGTGCCATTCTTTGATGATTCTTTGATTGTTGAAATTTAAAAATCTCGAGGATTGTCTTGGCCAAATTTCTTACTTGATTAGCTTGTTAATTTTGCAAACTTTATAAAAAATTCAGGTGATTTCCCCAACCCCAATTATAAGTGTTTGAATGCGGATTATTCCTTGGTCTATTAAAGTTTCCCACTAAGTTTGCTTGCTCATAATTTCTTCTTATTAAGTTGGATGGGCAAAGTTCCATGGAATGCCTTAACTCAGCATAAATAGAACAAACTTGGTGTTGGTTTTATGGACCAGGTATAGCCCAAATAGAATTCACTTTGGGAATAAGAGATGATACCTGAGTCTCTAGATTGGCAGGTGTAGAAGAAGAAATCTCATAAGCTCTTCTAGATAGTTCACAATCATGGATGATCCATTGTTTGAGTTCTCACATATTGCTTGAAAGAATTCCTATGTCTTGCTTGGTTTTCTTTAGAAAAGCCTTACTAAATGCCCTATCAACCATCCTTCTATTATCTGAATGCAACCCTTCATAAAAATATTAAACTTGTTGGTGTACATGAATGCCATAATGAGGACATTTTAGCAACAATTCTCTATATCTCTCCTAAGCTTCTCCAAATGTTTCATTAATGCCTTGCCAAAATCCTATGATATCCTTTTCTAATTGATTGGTTCATTGAGTAGGAAAGAATTTCTTAAGAAATTTGTTGATAACTAGTAAAGCCAAATCTTTGCCTTATCCTTCAAAGAGAAAGGAAAAAACCTCAAGTAGATTTGTTCTTCATCCAACCTGTGTATCTTTGTGGTTGCACAAATCTTGAAGAATTCCTTCACATGCAAATAAGGATCTTTGTTAGACAAACCATGAAATTATAAAAGTAGTTGAATCATACTTGACTTGATCTCAAAATTATTGGCATTAATGGTGGCATAAACAATGCAAGAAGGAGCATCATTCATTTGCGGCATAAATTGAGCTTAAAGTGTGAGAGGTGTATCAAATTGTTGATTAGGGCTTGTGGATCCATGTTCATAGTTGTTTGCTCTTCCTTTTCACTTACTTCTTCTTTGTTTGGATTAAAATGCTTAAGCTTACTCGCTTCACAAAACTTATGTATTCTTTGAAGAGTCGATAAATGTGTATCTTTCGACAATGTTGAATCCTCTTGAGAACTCTTCAAAAAACTAAAAACTAATGAATTAAAATGGAAAAGTAGATAAAAGAGATAGTTTGAGAATCTACCATTGATAATATTCAGGTTATTAAGTTTGATTTGAAGATTATGGAACTTAGGGCAGTAATGGTTTTCTTACGTGTGATTAACGTGTTCAGGCATTTTCTTTGAACATGTTAACGCAACAATTTTCCATTTATTATAAGTTAATCTTAATATAGGATTTAACTCATCTATCCTAGAATATGCAACAACGGTTGTTATGGGGTATTGTTAACATACAAAAAATGCATTAGATGTTATGAAAACAAGAAAACATTGCATTAACAATTAAATTAGTGTAGTTATCATGCTAATGCAATTATTGTATGAGAAACATCAAGGTAAAGGATTGGTGTGGTCCTAAAACCTTGCATCAATGTGTTTTTTAATTAAATAATAGAGATTGCAATTCAATCCTTGGATTAGTTAGTGTGGTCCTTAGATTTGTATTAATGCCTTACTTATTTAAAGTCTAGGCTGTCATTCCCAAATTATTGAACCAAGTTCAAAGTCCAGGTTAGCACTGCTAAATCATTGAATCATGTAATGATTAAAATTACAAATCTTAAATTATTCAATTAAGTAACACTAAACAATAGGCACAATATAAATTATCATCACTTCACCAACTTCCAATAATCCATAATCAATAAATAACCATAAATATATACAATCAAGGTTTTATCTTTTTACCTAACTAAGAAGTTTAGCTACTTAAATACATGATTAAAAACTCAAAATCACAAGTACAAGATGTGAAAAAGAGAAATAGAACCAATGAGTCTTCAATCTCCACCCATGAACTTGTGATCCTTCTTGTTATAGGCCAAGTCTTCTTCTAAACTTTCTTCCCTAAAATGTTTTCCCTTTCATTGAAAACCCCTTTTCGCTTGAAAAGTGGCACAACCTAGAAGAGAATAGAAGCTTAAAATTTTTCAAATCTAGCCATTTATGGATGACCTAAGGGTTAAAATAAGTTTAGGACGTCATTAGGCTGACAAGGCACTGTGGCCATATGGAGAAGGCAGTGAGAGTGGCGCAGCCTACCACTCTGGCTGCCTCACCCTTGATGCTCTTTTGTTTTTGGTGTGGAAACAAAAACAGAGGGCATGGTATGGACGTGTAACATGATGGCACGACCTTGCATAGCTATTACTATGACATATCAAATTAAAGCTATGAATGTCTAGTTTCCAATGCAATAGCAATATGCAATTTCCAGTTTTGTAAATGAAGTTATAACCGTTTTAGTACAGCATACTTAGCACGCCCATTTTTGCTCTTTTAGTTCAATGTTGACAGAAAAGCTTATGGATGCGCACTTGTGCTCATTTTCGTGTTTTTTCATCGAAACACTTCATTACCAAAATGCTCGATTTCTCCTCAATTAAGCTCGATTATTGACTTTTGCTTTGGAATACCTATGAAACATAAAGTACGACTAAAAGATCAAAATGAATGAGAACTAATGGCTAAGATTAAGGAATATAAGACAATAACGAATGCTAATCAATGAACATATCAGCTACCATTTATATTTTTATGATAATGTAATGAGACTTATTTTGAATTTCATTCTTATTGGCACTAGTTGTTTGATGGATGGTTTTACGATTTTAGATACTATTTTTTTAGATAACAATAATTATGATGATTGCTTTTCAATGATTGCATCTTTTAATATTTTAAAGGATGTTAATATATGGCATGCTAGATTAGTACATATTGGGCAAGGTAGAATGAATAGATTGGCTAAAGTAGGCTTAAGAGGGTTTATTAACTAATGTGAGAGTTTTCTAGATGGAAAAGCAACTATAAAAACATTTGGCAAAAGAACTATAGCTGAAGTTCCATTGCAACTAGTTCATTCTGACATCTCTGGACCAATGAATTTATTATTTTATTGCTTGGCTAGAGCTAAGCACGGAACCTATTATTTTATTACATTCATTGATGACTACACACATTTCGGTTATGACTATTTGATCTCATATATTAAAAGCATTAGATTACTTTAGATTGTATGTTAACTTAGTTGAAAACCAATTGGACGATAAGATCAAAACCTTAAGGATCAATTGGAGACGTGAATAACTCTCTGAACAGTTAAAGAACTGTGTAATGAGAAAGGTATTGATAGACAATTAACTATTCTATGAACTTCGGAGCAAAGTGGTGCAGCAGAAAGAAGGAATAGGACTTTATTGGAAATATTTAGGTCTAAGATGACATAAATAGATCTCTAGTATCTTACTAGAGAGATGTGCCACTTACTGCCACGTATATTTTAATAGTGTTCCTTCAATTAATTTAAGAGTCATGGATAGATAGAAAACTTGATCTAATGCCCTTATGACCTTGGGGGTTTGTAGCTTATGTTCATGATATATCACATAAACACAAAAAATTTGCAAGGGTAAAAAATATATCTTTATTAGATATCCTAAATGCTCAAAAGGGTATGTGTTTATTGGTGAACAGATTGATGGAATAATAATTGAATTGGATTCTAGAGATGTCACTTTTTAAGAAAATGAATTTCCTAGAATTGGAGAAGTAGATAGGAATATCCAATTTATGAATTGGATGATTCTAATGATACTTCAAATCAAGGTGTTGAGGAAAAAATATATTATTTTCAAGATGCCAGTCCTAGTAGAAGTGGTACACCTTTAGAGTTGGTAAGACCAACTCCTAGAAGTAATTGTACAATCATTCCATGTTGTGGTCTTAAGATTGAAGGGGGAACTTCTATGATTTCTTCACATGATAGTGATGAGTTGAAGACTTTTGCTGAAGCTCTCACTTTATCTTCTAGGGAATTATAGATGAAAGCAATGGAAGAAGAATATGAGAGTCAATCAAGTTTGAGTTTTAGTTAAATTATCGCCTAATTGTCGAGGCATTGGAAACAAATAAACTAGTAGCAAAAGTTTATACCCAAAAGAATGGTGTAGACTATGAGGAAACCTTTGCACCAATAGTAAGGTTTGCTTTTATTTGTTTGATCTTAGCCATAGTTTCATATTTAGATCTTGAATTACATTAAATAGATGTAAAAATAACATTTCTTAGTGGAGAACTAGAGGAAGAAATATATATGGAACCTCAAGTGTTTGTTTCTAAAGGTTGAAAGCATAAATTTTGTAAGCTCAAAAGATCAATATATAGGCTGAAACAATCCTCTAGACAATGGTATCTTAAATTTCATAGTGTTGTAATTTCTTATAGATTTTATATGATGGTTGAGAACCATTATGTCTATGTTAAGATATATGAGGATAATTTTATGATATTATCTTTGTGTGGATGATTTTTGATGCTGGGAATAGTAAAGGGTTTGTTAAAACCATTAAAGAATGGTTATCTTCAAATTTTAAGATGAAAGATATGGGCGAAGCAACTTATATCTTAGGAGTTAATATCTATAGGTATCATTTAAGAAAACTTCTAGCTTTGTCTCAAGAACCTTACATTAGGAAGATTCTTGAAAAATTCAACATGAATAGTTGTGAATCCATGGATGCTTTTATCTCAAAAGAACAAACTTTTATCCTAGATATGTGTTTGAAGACTCTACAAGAACATGAAAAAATGGCAAGAGTTCTTTACTCTAGTGCCATTGGCATTCTTATGTACATTATAGTATGTACAAGTCTTGATATTCGCTATGCTATTGGATTAGTAAGTAGATATCAATATAATCTAGAACAAAAGGATTGGAATATTGTTAAAAGGACTTTACCATGCTTAAAGGGTATTGCAGACTACTTTTTGTGCTACGAAGAAGGAGATTTATGCTTAGTTGGATACATAGACACTGATTGGGGTGGCGATTTGGGTGAGTAAAAATCAACCTCTAGATATGGTTTTCTACTTAGTCAAGGAGCTATCTCGTGAAATAGTAAGAAGCAGACATAAACAACTTTATCAACTATAGAAACTAAATTTGTGGTATGTTCACTAGCAGTACAAGAAGTAGTTTGGTTGAAGAGATTTTTTTAGGATCTTAAGATTATCACAATTATTTCTAGATCGATCACTATATATTATGATATTTAGGTAGCTATATCTTTCACAAAAGATGCTAAATACTATAGTAAATCCAAACACATCGAGACTAAATACAATTTCATTAGAGATATTGAAATAACACTAAGCAACCCAAGAAAGAGGTGAATTGGGTTTTTCAAAAATTCTAGGGTTTTTTAAAAATTATAAATAAATGTATGCAACCTACTTTTTATAAGGTTTAAAACTTTACAATTAAATCCATACTCGACTTTGAAAATCTTGCAAATAGATTCTTTGCAAAATGATCCCTTTCATTTCCAAGAGAAAATTATTTTGGGAAAAATATATTTTCTAGGATTTATGATTGAAAAATATTTAAAAATAATTTTGAGCTTATTAATGTAAATTAAAAATCAATTCAAAGACACATTACAATGAATCACCTAATATATGTGTGTCTTCAATTCCTCAAACTTCTTTTCAATTTGCTCTTGGGATACTAATTTGGCTCTCCATAAATACGTTGATTGTTGATATCGTTTTGATAATCAATTTGTAATCCAAATGTTCATGCCAAAAGAATTTCACAAAAAGTACTACACAAAGAATTTGGTTAAATAAGGATATCAATATTTATTATCATCAGAATAATGGCTGATTAGCCTTATAGCTAACAATTGAAATAGCATTAAGGCAACTCAAGAAGGGAAAAGGGGGTTGAATTAGGTTTTCAAAGAAAAAATTAACAAATTAAATATGCAACCCAAATTCTATCTCTAGTAAATTAAATATTCTAAATTGCAAAATAAAAATTCAATACACAATTTAAATAGAGAGTAAATTAATTATCACAAATCAAATTCAAGTGTGTGAGAAAATGTGTGAAACAATTATAAACTTAAATAAAGAGATAAGGGAAAGAAAAATCTAACATAATGATTTTTATGTGATTTTGCAAAACTGCGGCTTATGTCCACGTCTCCAAGCCAACCGCTTGACAATTCCACTAATTGTGCCTCCAAACCTAAGGCAAACAATTATAACTCCAAGTGAATTTTATGGTTGCCACTCGAACCTTATACAAGAGATCTTCACGGGTGTCTCTTCAACCTTTACAACCAAGTGATTTATGGTGTTATTAAAACTTTAATACCAAGTTGTTTCCCTCACACAAACTCTCAAGAATTACAATAAAAATACCTTGGTAAAATAATTTTATCAAGAAAAGTATAAACACTGTCTTCAAAGAATGATACTAGTGAAATCTATAGTGTGTAATTGAATTTAAAATATAATTTGCAAGTATAAGCTCAAAATGACTTGTAAAAATATAATCTCAATTCTCAAAAATAGCAAGTCTTGTTTTCAAATGAATTTTGACTAGTATTTATAGTAGAAAATAAATGGCTGTTACTAGCCGTTACTAACCGTTAAGACTAAACTTTAAAAATCTTGCCTCTTAGTCTATTTTCTAAGTTTTGAAAACCTTGCATTTTAATCCAATCACTGTTACTAACCGTTTGACTTAAATTCAAAAATATAACCTTAGCATTATTTCACAGTTCACTATGCATCAATTTTCTTGAACCTCTACATTGTGCACCAGTTCAGTCTGGTTTGACTAAACCAAACAATAAACTAATTTTGACCATGTTTGACTTTTAATAAGGTTTTTAAAACTTTGCAATTAGGCCTATACTCAACTTTGAAAATCTTGCAAATAAGCTTATTTGTAAAATTGTCCCTTTTCATTCTAAAAGAAAATTGGTTTGTGCAAAATATACTTTTGAAAAATATGATTGAAAAATATAGCTTCTAAAATTATGATTTTAAAGCAATTTAAAGAAATCATATTTTTGAACTTATTAGTGCAATTATAATTAATTCATACACATTATAATAAATCACCTAATATATGTGTGTCTTCAATTCTTCAAACTTCTTTTCAATATGTGTGTGTCTTCAATTCTTCATACTTTTTTTCAATTTGCTCTTGTGGCTACCAATTTGGCTCTTCAGAAATGCCTTGATTTCGGATAGCCTTTTAATCTTCAACTTGACAATTCCATTCCAAATCTTTATCCTAAAAAATATAACAAATAATATTACAAGAAGAATTTGGTTAGTCAAGAATATCAATGTTTGTTATTGTCAAAATAATAGCTTATTAGCCGTAGGGCTAACAACCATTTCCCCTTTTTTGATGATGATAAACCATTGATTGCCAATCAAAATAATTTATAAATAATTCATAAATTTGGCAAATTATCAATTGATGCTCCCCCTTAATAATAACATAAATAAAGTATTGAGCATGTGAGCATTTAAACAAGGCATTTTAATTCAAGCATATGGCAATCAATCAACCTTTTCCCCCTTTTGTTATCATCAAAAAGAATATCAAATGCAAGTGCATGGTAAAAAATCTAAAGAAAAATTTAAAAGGAATTTTGAAGAATTTGGAAAGTAAAAGCTAACCTAAAATTGCGAGCAAATACAAACAATTAAAAGTACTAGAGAACATAATATCAACCAAAAACAAATATTGTCTCCTTTTCTATTTCCAGAGTATACATAATGAGATATTGAAATAATAATAGCTTTCATAATACTCATCAATTTTGACGCAACACAAAAAATAAATCACATCTCCCCATAAGTGTTTTGCATATATCATATGATTTTTCATTTTCAAAACTTTAAAAAAATTTCCTCTTTTGTCAAATAAATGCGCATCATAAAATTTTCACATCTTCTCCTTTATGGCATTAAAAAGGCAAAAGTTTTTCCAAAAGATTTTATCATCAAAACAATGAGAATGTTTGTAAAATTATGAAATCAAAATCAACTGCATGTCAAGCAAGTTATACAAACATCGGGTGCATATCAAGGCATTACTAAAATGAGGGATATTTTAATTAAATTTGCTCATGACATGTATATTTCAGGCAAGACATGCTACAAACTTAATCTATAAATATGCTTTAAGATTATGGGCTAAGAATTGTGTATAAAGCAATTAAAAAGACAAGATAAGAATTTTGATACCAATTTTGCTTATGCATATATTCTTCCCTTTGCATTTTGCCCGAACATATGTTGCATTCCTTTGAGTGTTTTTCTTCACCACAAATTCTTATCAAGGAACCACCCATTGTTTCTTGACATTGATACCAACAAAAATATTCAAGTTTTGCACTTTGATACCCAAAAGTCTTCAGGTCTTAAAATATTAGTTTTGGTTCCCTTTTGGAACCCAGTTATTTCTAACACCAACATATGTATTATTCTTAATAGGGCATACATAACTCATGTTTCCAATGCCATTATAGTAATTGCATGTTATTTTGAATCACTTGAAGGTAGCCTTCACAAAATAATTTTTCAGGTATTTTTGTTTAATGTGAGGCTTGTATCTAAAAATGGTAGAACAATGTTTTCGAATATCTAAAACAAAAAGTTACGCTTCCGCATTCTGTTTTAATTTATAACAGGACCTTAATAATTGAGTAAGACAGAGAAGATTAAGCCGACGTTAAAATCTAAGAAGAGGAGTTTTGATTAAAAAAACCACCTAAATGTGGAAAAAAGGAGAGGAATGAGGGATTGGTTTTAGCTCAAGACAATTGCAGATCTCATATTATATCTGGTGTATGTTTTGAGTATGGGCAGCAAAGTAAGTTAAAGATTTAGTATTGTTAGATTACGATTGGTATGTGATTGTTCACTGCATGTTTAGAGATTGAATTAAACTTTACTTCAACTTTGTTTTAATTTATTTTATTAATTAACTAAAATTACAATTTTATTTTTCAACTTTTTAAAATTACATTCATCTCACGCATACATATTTTTGCTAGATTTTCAGTTGTCTTACAACTTAAATTGTTTCTATCAATTAAGTGAGATGCATGAATTGTCCCCGTTCACATTTACAATTTTCATTTTTCAAATTTTTAAAAATTATTTGCTGACAATAGAATCAACTTTGTTGCAGACAGAAGCAAGAATGAAAAAAAATAAGTTGGTCATTTGATTACGAATTGAGCACATGTTAAATTAAAATTTTAGTTCCAGATTTCAACACTCACAATTATTGCCAAATAACAATTTAAGGTCTGAAAATATGCCACTAAATGTTAGGCTGATATTTGATACTTTATTGACTTTAATGTGTCCAATCTAATTGCAATATACACAATGGCATTTTATATCATATGTCGTAAGTTTTTGCATTCTTGGGCAAGTGAGTTTATATCCAAAAAAAAAAAAGAACAGTAGTAAGAATTTATGAAATTTCATCTTTATGAAAATTTGACATGGTGTGCTATAAATTTATATTAATTTTATGATAGTATGACTTAAAATTTTAACGTTCAGATTTGAAGTGTGTTTGCATTATTACTGTTATAAGTCAGCCTCACAGAATTTGAATAGCTGGAAAAGGCATTGAACTGGAGCAATACGAATGCAGCTAAACAAAATAAGGCTTTAGAGATGATTTTGGAACAACATCAAATCAACCAGCAACTCCAGGAAATCAGGCAGTAAATGAAACCAGATTTCAAAAGAAAAAAATTAGCATAAAACGATTGTCAGAAGCCCATGAGCCCAGGCCAAACTCCATGATCACTTCAACAGGAGCAGATGATCCGAAAGTCCTCAGACAGACAAGGAAAGAACAAGCAGAATATTTCACAAAATTTCACAAGGAAAAGAAAATTGTATATCTGGGAGGAAAGCATTCCAGGAAATAATCCAAAAGCTTTTCGGAGAAGTTATGAACCTCTACCCCCTCAGCCATGGCCAATTAAACCAACAGGATAGGGAGATGATTTTGATGATTCATCATCTTCAACAGTGAGTTCTCCCTCACCAATCCTCATGCAGAATCCAATCAATCCAACGTATGCACAATCTCTTCAAATGAGGCCTACACCTGAAGAAATGTATGCACGACAGGTAACAATAGAAGCTTCCTCCTCAGCTGCTGCAACCAGAAAGTAGGATGTTCATCCAGACCCTTTGACATCACAGGCTCCAGAAGATTCTCAGCAGCAACAACCAGTAAATTGGAAAGAGGCAGTAGAAAGAGGAGATGCACTAGTACAAATTTCAAATGCACCTGACTCCCGACCTTTTTGGAACATTGATGGACTTGAGCCAGAACAGAGGCCAGCTTATTTTGAAAAAATGCTGGCCTGGGTAGAAGGAGAAGTACATCGAGCTCCGCATCTCACTTATAGGCCAGTGTCATGGAGGCTAATTTTAGGATTTATTGGATCTCTCAGATCGTGGTGGACAAACACTTTCACCGAACAAGAGAAACAGCATATAATGTCCCAAGATTGTCCTTATCGAGAAATTATTCGGTTTCTCATTGCTCATTTTTATGGCACAATGGACCGAGAAAGACATCATGCTGAGAAGACGTATTTGCAGACTAAATGCTGTGATGTTCAACAACTCAAGGCATATTATCTGAAGCAAGAACAGCTCTTCTACAAGATCAACAAACCAACTGATACAATTATTAGGGCGTTTGTTCTCAATATGCCTGGACCTGTAGCTGAAATGCACGAAGCAAAATTTAAGGCAGAAGGAATCACAGATTTGTCAACTTACAGCTTGGCATCATGATATCAAATGGTCAGAGAAGTAATGTAAGATCATTGCAGAATCCAGTAGTTGAAGAAACATATGAAGCTAATAGAAAAGTCTTCTCTCTAAAAATACTGCAAACATCAGCCTCAACAATTTGAATGCCATGACTCTTCAAATATATGTTCGTGCAAAAAATCTTACTACAAAACTGATAAGACCAAACAGAAGAAATGGAAACCATACAATGGTTCTAGATACAGGTTTGTTAAAAGAAGAAAATTTCCCAAAGGAAAAGAGAGATGCTTCATCTGCGAAAAGCAAGGACATTATGCAAACCAATGCAAGCAGAAGAAAAGACTATTAACAAAACTCTTCCAGATGATAGAAGATCGAGGATTTGATGATGAATTCTTCGAATGGTCTGATGATCCTGATAATGCTATCATGATCTATGAAAAGGAATTAGAAACGGAAGACTTAGAAGACTCTTCAACGCAGGAAGAGGAAGAAACGATCAAACTAGTTTTAGAATCTCCAATTGAATTAACTGTGGGAAATACTTCAGTATTTTGACCATACGTTCAAGTCATTCTCAGGGCATTTGAAACTCAACAGATTGCTCTTACTGCTCTACTGGATACTGGTGCTGTCTCTTCCAAAATTCACAGCAAATGTGTGCCTTCAAAGCTTCTCATTCCTACAGCAATCAGTTTCGCTGCAGCCAGCAGTGATGAGTTTCACAATAAAAAATATACCAGGCCACTTAAAGTCTTACCCTTCGGTAAACGGCATAGTTTCTTCACTTTTGACCAAATAGGACAAGACTTAATTTTGGGTACAGACTTTCTTCTTACTATAGCTCATTTTACTTTTCACCCAGAAGGATTTGGTTATACTGTTGAAAGCCCAGCTGATCAAACTGCTCATACCCTTTTAACTCCATGGGTTGAACGAAATTCCCTCTTTGGGAGAGGTGACGAAAGAGGAAAGTAAGTGCAGGGTTCAGAGATACATAGTTTTGATGAACAGTGAAAACAATTGCTGGAATGTTGTACTGATGTACCAAATAAATTTTGGGCTCGAGAACAGTATTTTATCTCTCTTCCATACAAATTTGATTGGATCATGCCACATCCAATAGCTTCACATCCGGGAAATCCCCATGATAAAGAATTGTGCAAATAAGAAATTCAATCTTTGTTGCATCTAAAGCTAATAAGGCTATCCAAGTCTTCTTGGGCTAGTCCAGCCTTTTATGTGAATGTTTGTGTGGGAACAAGAGGTTAGTCATTGAATACAGGAAACTCAATGAACGCTTGCCAACTATCAAATATCTAATTCCAAGAAGGACTCATCTTTTGAGAAAGATATCACCAGCTAAATATTTCTCTAAGTTCCATATGAAGTTTAGATTTTGGCAAATTGGAATAAAGGAAGAAGATAGGCATAAAACAACATTTCTAGTGTGACATGGACACTATGAATGGAATGTTATGCCATTTGGCTTGAAAAATACCCTTTTGGAATTATAACACAGAATGAATGAGGTATACAGGCCAATATCAGCATTTTGTCTAACCTACATTGATGACACTCTGATCTTCAGCAAAAATGAAGAAGAACATACAAATAATCTTGAACAGTTTAAAGATTTAATGTATAAGCAGGCTTGGTATTGTCAAAATCCAAGATAAAGATAGGGTTAGAGAAATAGAATTTTTGCGATTACTCATCAAAGATGGTCACATTATCCTATAACCATATATTGTTGAAAAAATATCTGAGTTCCTTGATGACCTGGTTGGATGAAAACAAATATAGCAATTCTTGAGAATCATCAATTATGCAACAGATCACATTGAAAATCTCACAAGGATGATGAGTCAAATTTTCAAGCATTTAAAGAAAGGAAATAATGCTTGGTTGGCAGAAGTAACAAAAGTTGTCAGAGACTTAAAGCAAAAAGGTAAATCTCTTCCCTCTTTAAAGATTTCTGAAGATGGATAGCTCATCCTTCAAATAGACACAATTGATCATTATTGGGGTACTGTATTAATTAAGGATAAGGATAGCTATAGGAGAGTTTGTAGCTATAAATCTGAATGGTTTTTTAGTGCTTAATAGAACTACCTATCATCTAAAAAGGAAATCCTAGCAGTGGTTAAAGGAATCAAGAAATTTCAGTTCTTTCTCTCTCTCGACCCATTTGTAGCAAAACAGACTACAAATATTTCTTAGTACTCCTATGAAGAAAAGAAGGTAAAATCCCAGATCCTCAATTGGCAAGGTAGGTTGAATTTTCCTCAAGATTCAAATTTATAGTGAAGCACAGCAAAGGAGAATCCAATATCCTTGCAGACTATGTTTCTAGACCTATACGGGCATTCACGATGGCATCAAGCTCTAAGACACTTCCACCATCATTATTCAATCAAGAAATAAGAAGAACCTCAATAGAAGAGATAAAGTTTCTAAAAGATTTTCCAATAGATCTCCAATAAAAAATTGAAAATTTGGAAATCACTCCGATAGACTATCCGAAAAAGTTTGGAAAGACATAGGAACGAGTTTGAAATTTAACATTAGAATGTGAGAAGGATCTAGTGACGCAGGTGGGATAGCGGGTGGGATATAAGCACCTTGTCGAATGCCGAATCTCATTCGATTCTTTGACGCAGTGAGTTAAATAAACATTCTAACGAACGGGATTAGATGTCGTTCTAACCCTAACAATTTGAAACACGAGTATCAAGATAACAATCCCATGAGAGACAAAATCAAAGGAGAATATTTTATTAAATAAAAGATTGTTTCAAAACAATAATATAAGTTCTCTATATATAGTAGAGAAAACCCTACATTACAATTCAACTCAAATAAGGAAAAGAACTCCTATTTAAATAAGAAAATTAAGAATTAAATAACAAATTAAATTGGTAAGAATAAAAAACTTCCTAAACTAATTAAATTCCAAAATTATCCTACATCAGATTCCCCTTCTCTTTAAAAAAACTCGTCCTTGAGTTTTGTTTTGTCTGGTGGATGAAATTTGTAGTTCAATGTTAAATCTTCCTTTAACTTAAAATAGTGGCTCTTCTCAACAGGTTTCTTTAAAACTCGGAAGTACTCAAATTTTATCTTTTTCTTGAGCTTGTGTGTGGCCCCTTGAAAAAATATGTACTTATAATAATAAATTACTTTCAAATTTCTCATAACTTTTCCCAAGTCTCGCTTAATATACTCACAAATTAAATTTGTTTTTGTGGCCAAATTTTCCTCAAGGATAACCTCTATGTCTTCGATATGAATAGGTAGAACCATGTCAATAATAGGCGGATCTTCGATTTGAATTTCTTGTGCATGATCAACTTTTAAATTAAGATCACATAAGATCTCTTCTTGTTCAATTTCTGTCACGTCTTCAACTTTCTTTTGAAGCTCATTTTCAGACACTATCTTATGGTCAATTTTAACCATGTTATCAGATATCTTATAAGCTACATTGTCAACATCTCTAATAACTCTATTAAAGTCAAGCTTTAGTTGCCTTTCGATTTCTTTGGCTAAGAAAATGGCATATGGTATTGTATGGATAATATATGACGGCATTCGATATCTTATATCAGCATTGAGCCCTTCCAAAAATCTCTCAACTAAAAGCTCTTCACTCTTTTAAGAAAATGAATGTCCATAAAAATCCTCAAACTCCATAGCATAAGAATGAATAACCTTGATATGTCAAACAATAATCAAGAGGAATGAACTGTGATCTCATCAATCGCTTCATCTGATCCCATGATCGAACTTTTTCTTCTAAGCTTGTAAGTCGTGACCTTTGTAACATATTCCACCAATATGATGCACTCCCTTTTAATAGAAAACATGAAACAAATTGTACTCGTTTTTCTTTAGGTATCCTTTTAATTTCAAAGAATTTTTCACATCTTCCAACCAAAACAAAAATAATTTAGGACTGCATTTTTTGTCAAACAACAACGCATCATGCCTAACATGGTAGATCATGATTTTAATTTTTTTTTGAATTTTTTTGGGTAAAAAAAAGATATATTTATGAGTATGGTTGTATTTAATGGTTCAGGAAAGCTCTGTCTGGTACAGAAGTAGGCTTTGATACTAATTGATGCAGGCCAGATAGCGGGTGGGATATAAACACCTTATCGAATGCAGAATCTCGTTTGGTTCTTTGACGCAGTGAGTTACATAAACGTTATAATAGATGAGATTAGATGTCGTTCTAACCCTAACGACTCGAAACACGAGTGTCAAGATAACAATCCCATGAGAGACAAAATCAAAGGAGAATATTTTATTAAATAAAAGATTATTTCAAAACATTAACATAAGTTCTCTATATATAGTAGAGAAAATCCAACATTACAATTCAACTCAAATAAGGAAAATAACTCCTATTTAAATAAGAAAATTAAGAATTAAATAACAAATTAAATTGGTAAGAATAAAAGACTTCCTAAACTAATTAAATTCCAAAATTGTCCTACATCATCTAGTATATAGAGACCTTTCATGTAGATTGTTGTGACTACACCTAAATCTAAACCAAATGCACCAGAGAGTATTTAGAACTAGGAAAAGTTTCTTTTGTGTCATTGATGAAGAAGCTAATTAGATACACAACCTAATTACAGATGCAACATTTGCAGCATACTATACATACTGGTTATGGATTAATCTTTATTCGGTAGTAATTCTTTTTGAATTAGGAAGCATCTATAAGAGCTAAAGATCAAACAAAAGAAGATGGTTTGATAGGTTATTCTTACCAACTTTTGAAGATTTCTTCACACCCAAAGTGAAAGGAGGCTATCATATTACCCATGACACCATCATAATCATTTAACTCCAAGATATGTAGGGAAACAAAGAATCTCTCTTTATCAAGATTGTTGCTCATGACTATTTAAGAGATCCAGTCTTCACCATGTAGGAATGATGTCTAGAAACCAGGAAGATACTGGTTGAAATCTACAAGTAACCACTCTAGCACAAAAGCCAGTCTTTCCATAAGTTGCTAATACACTAGATTTCTATTACAAGGAGAGGATCCATGAAGCAAGATAGGCTAGTGATGTTGAGGAAGAAAGTGAAATGATGTCTTACTATCATAAGTGGCCCAAAGACATGGGACGAGAGAACCAGATCACACCACCAATCTCATTAGTGGCATTTGTCATTTGGCCAAGAATCAAGGAACATAAATAGGACGATTAACCCCAACCCCATTCAATAGATTCCCTAGTATGAAGACTTTACAAATACAAGCACAGAACCCTAAAAATAATGTTTTGTAGGGTGTCTGCTAGGTGTCCTACTAAGTGTCTTATGATTTAACAGAAAGTATGTATGAGTTGTAAAGTAGATTTCTTAGGGATAAGGAAGTATATTATAATAGTTATCTTTTGAGCTTCTCTTTGCCTATAAAAGGAGACCTCTGATATTGTATGAAATCAAAGTTTGTATAATGTTAAAAACCCTTTGTATAATAAAGATCCTCATTTGAGTGTTTGCATTGACAATTGGAAACTCAATAAAGTAATAAGGAAAGACTTCCCACTTTCATTTAAAGGTGGCAAATAGGTCATGCTAAGCTGGCACAACCCACAAAAAATACGAACATGCAGGCTCTCGAGCTGGGCTAGCACAACATACAAAGTTAAACGAATAAGCCTAACCTAGCTCAGGGTACGATTACTATACGTTTCATGTTGGTTCGGCCCACTAAAAAGTAGCCTAAGCACGACCTATAAGCACATATTAGCTATATAATGCCTATAAATAGTACTCACAAATAGTGAATAATTTCTATTATACATAGTAAATAATAACTAATTTTTATTGTTCACTTGTTGAATAATAGCCTGTGGGCGTTTTTTTTTTAGCTTAGCACGACGCAATGACTAGTCATGGTATGGCCCATGGGTTTTTCCTTGGCCTAACCTGTGAGCATTGTCATGCCATGCCAACATTATTCATGGGCCAGGCTGTGCCGTGCTCTTGCCATCTCGCTTGTTATGCCACCTCTACATCTATTCATTGATTAGATGTTGGATCAATTTGCAGGATACCAATATTATTGTTTCCATGTTGGCTATTTAGGATATAAATCAAATTGTTACAGCCCTCGAAGACCAAGAGAAGATTGCTTTCGTATACCAATATGGTACCTTCATTTTTCAAAGAATGCCATTCAATTTATATAATGCACTCGCTACCTTTGAAAGTTGTATGATGGCAATCTTTGGGATATGGTAAAGGAGATAATAGGAAGTATTTATGGATGATTTTTTCGTGTTTGGTTCATCCTTTGATGCATGCCTTCACAATCTTTCTCTAGTATTGCGCAGGTGTTAGGAAACAAAATTGGTACTTGATTGGGAGAAATATCACTTTATAGTGCAAAAGGGGATCATGTTAGGACATAAAATTTCATCTAAAGGAATAAAGGTTGATCATGCTAAAATCATAGCCATTGAAAAGCTTTCACCACCAAAGAACATCAAGGGAATTCAGAGTTTTCTTGGACATGTTAGTTTTTACAAAAGATTTATCAAAGATTTCTCAAAGATTGTACAACTCTTACGTAATCTACTGAAAAAAAATGCTTTATTTGATTTCAATGATGATGGCTTGTAGGCATTTGAGTTGATCAAGAAGAAGCTGATAACGGCTCCAATATATGGTGGTTCTGGATTGAAGTCAAGCATTAAGATTATGTGCTTTGCAAGTGACTTTGCATTTGGAGAAGTTTTAGGATAAAGGCAAGAAAAGACATCCAGGCCTATGTAATTCGGACCCTTGATAATGCCCAACAAAACTACACTACAACAGAAAAAAAAAACAGATGCTTGTTGGGGTCTTTTTTTTTTTTTTTTGACAAATCCAAGCGTTACATCATTGATACCAAGGTAGTTGTTTTCATAGATCATGCTGCCATCCATCATTTGTTTGTAAAGAAAGATGCAAAACCTTGACTAATTCGATGGATTTTATTGCTTCAATAGTTTGACATTGAGATAAAGGATAAAATGGTAGTGAAAATCTTATGGTAGATCATCTCTCAAGATTAGAAACATAACAAAAGACAGAAAATTCACAAGTCCTTGAATCATTCCTAGATATGCAGTTGTTTATAGTTGAATCCAACCTTCTTTAGTGCAGATATTTAGAATGAGAAATTCTTTAGCTTGTAGAGTGCTACCACTTGACTTTACATTTCATCAAAGAAGAAATTCTTGCATGATGTGAAATCTTATTAATGGAAAGATCATTGTTGTTCAAAAGGAGCCTGGATCAAGTCATTCAGTGATGTATCTTTAAGGATGAAATAGTAAGCATTTTGAAGCATTGTCATTCATCAGAGTATGGGGGACATTTTGGTGCAACAAAGACAGTAGCTAAAGTGCTTCAATTTGGATTCTTTTGGCCAACACTATTCAAGGATTTTTATGCATTTGTTATTGCTTATGATCGGTGTCAAAGAATTGAAAACATTTCCCAAAGAAATGAGATGCCATTGAACCATATCTTAGAGGTGGAGCTATTTGATGTTCGAGGGATAGATTTTAAGCGTCTATTTCAATTATCTTTCTCTAATCAGTACATTTAATTGGCCATTGACTGTGTTTCAAAATAGGTAGAAACTATAGTTTGTCCCAAAAATGATGTAAAGATTGTTAGTAATTTCTTGTGCAAACATATTTTTACTTGTTTCGGAACTTCTTGAACAATTATTAGTGATGGCGGTAAGCATTTCTACAATCTTCAATTTAAAGTTCTGTTGGCGAAGTATAGTGTTAAGCATCAGACAACTGCTCCTTATCATCTTCAAATAAGTGGTTAAGCAGAAATTTCAAACAAAGAATTGAAGAGGATCCTTGAGAAGATGGTAAACAATTCAAGGAGAAAGTGGTCAAAGAAACTAAACAATGCATTATGGCTTATTGTATGACAATCTTAAATCCTATTGGAATGTCGTTATACAAGCTAGTCTTCAGAAAAGCGTGCCATCTTTTAGTTGAACTTGAACACAAAGCTTATTAGGCTATGAAGGTATTGAACTTTGACATGAAAGTAACGGGAGAGAAAAGGTTGCTATAATTGAATGAAATAGAAGAATTTTGAAACGATGCTTTTGAGAATGGCCGTTAATACAAGAGGGGGACCAAAAATGGCACGACAACTAAATCTTAAGATATGAATTCAAGATGGAGGAGCAAGTGCTTTTATTTAACCCCAGATTGAAACTCTTCCTTGGAAAATTACAATCGAGGTGGTCGAGGCCATTTATAATCAACAAAAGCTTTATATTCGATTCTGTTGAATTACAAGATGATGATAAGAGGCTATCATGCATCAGCAGACAAAGATTTAAGCATTTTTTGGCAAAAAAAGAACAAAATATTTTAACCATTTCACTCAAGGAACCTACTTGATTGAATCATGGCCAAGTTCAGCTACAGACGTTAAATCTAGTACTTTTTAGAAGGCAATCTAAGCTTTCTATCCTTTGAATTTCGTTTAACCTGAATTTTTATTTGTTTATTTGTGTTAGGTTTTAATTTTTAGCTCTTTATGTGTTTTATAACATGATGTTAGAGCATAAAAAGCTAAGTTAAAGGAGATTTGAAGCGTTTGAAGTTGAGAAAAGTGAGCAAGGTAGAAGCCAAAGTACGGCCGTACCAGGCCAGCGTATGTTAGCACTAAGGCTACTACTTTGCATGGCCAAGTCCCTTTTGCATACCCCTTGCTCGAGCAAGCATAGGTAGAACATGCAGCGTAAGTGCACAAGGACATCGCGTTCTCACATGCACTCCTTGCAACAGCCTCTTTGGCAGGGCAGTAGTAAGGGCACGGGCATGCACTGGCTCCCCTCTATTACTTGCTATTTTTAACAAAAAAGAAAATTTTAATTTTTGGTCCAAATTTCTTCCTTGGTTGTTTTTTGGCTTATTCCTCTTAGTCTCTCTAAAGAATAAAACTCCATTTTCCCTCTTTATCTCAGAAAACCTAACGCTTAAATTGTCTTCGACTCACTTCAAACAATCTTCACATATTATTCTCTCTTTACATTGTCATCAAACACTCAACTTACACAATCAACTCTCCAATCAACACAAAGTTTCCTAAAATCCCCCATCATTTCAAGCATTTGGAATTTCTTGTAAGAACTTAAATTTTGCAAAAAGGCTCTAAAGTTCAACAATATTCTCAAGTAAGTTTCCCTATCAATTTGTAATCTTTCCATTATTCACACTTGAGTTGGATTATTGGTTAAAGTTGGGAAGTTGGGTGGAAGTTTAGAGTATTTTGATTTTGTTTCATTAGAAAGTACTTGGAGAAAAATTTAAGCTTTGCATTGTCGCGGAGGTGATTAGGATTTATTAGGGGTGGTTTAAAGTTTAGAAAGAAGTAATTAATTAGGGATTAGGTGATGTGTGAAAGATGCATGTTAAGTGTTTGACAAAATGCTTCGGTGAATTTTGTTAAGAAATCTCGAGTTTTAGCATTGGGAAACACCTATAGAGAGAACTTTGAGTAAAATGAGTAGATTTAGGGTTGGTTTATGTTGAATTAGGTGGTGTTTATTTGTTGCACTCCAAATGTTCCAAGAATTGCCCAAAAAGGAGCTCAAGTGATAATCATGGCACCAAAAAGGGAGTATATCATGTTTCACTACAAATTGATAGTAGCCGATTTGTATCCTTTAAGGTAGAGAAAAAGTTCAATAAATTTTTTGAGAAAAGGAAAGCAATAATAAAACGGGGTCTAAAACCAGATTTAGGAGATGGGCACATTTTATAATTCATCCATGCACGTAATTAGGAGATCTCATTGACGCTCTACATTCAGCGGTGGTATCATTAGTAAGAGAATTTTATGCAATGCATTAATGATGAAGGATGATGATAAAGTGTTTCTTTGCAGCAATATCCCTTTTAGTTTAGAGGCAATCAATGCACACTATAGCTTAGCTCCTGTTGACAAAGAAGAGGATTTGTTTGACGAATTTAGAAATGACGAGTAGAACAACACGATAATAATTGAAGAATTATGTATCGCTAGAACATAATGGGTGACAAGTCGAAGCAAACAAAAAGAAGCTCTTACCTTTCCAAAAAATGCACTAAACAAATATATAAAGGCATGGTACAAGTTCATCTACTTAAATCTCATGCCTACTTCCCATCAACATGAGGTTACAATAAAGAAAGTTGTTTTGCTTTATTGCATCTATATAGAAATAAGCATTGACATTGGAAGGGTAATTCGAGAAAGCTTGGTCAAGGCCATAAAAGCAAAGACCACAGGTAAACACACTTACCCTTGCCTCATCATACTTTATATTTAAAGGTAGGTATAAAAATTGATAAAATAAAGTAGATGATAGATCCATATTCATTAATAGATCACACCTGCATTTCCAAATTCATCTGTTGGGCTAAAGGGTTAGGCTTAGGATTCATTATTGACCGAGATAGGCAAATATCACCACTGGGTACAAGATGGCCTTGTCTTTGAAAAATCGAAGCATTTGATAACATCACATTGAGTACCTTTTAGCACTTCAAGAAAGACGAGATCAAGCTCGAAACCTCGATTAAAGTATGCCAAATCCTCCATTTCTTTATCATCAACACAAGGGAGTTCCCATCAACAAAATCCACTAAACTACAACAAAGAATTATCTAGCAAGGGCGAGAAATTCATGAAATACAAGAGGAGCAAATAAAAGTGAATTAATACCAAGCAGAATTCAACAACATGCTTGGATTGTATTTAAAAGAATACACGTTAACACAGGACTTTCTCTATTTCCAAAAGTCCAAGATAGCTTAGAGATAAGCTGTCAAACCGATAAACATAATAATTTCTATATTATAAATATAAATTGTAATTTTTTTAAAGTTAAAAAAAATTTAACTTTCGCATTTGAAGTAGAAAGCGTGTAAATTCGATCCTATGATTTTTACATATTAGGCTTTTGAATTTGCATAAAACCAAATTAGGTAGATCAAACAAGATATCTAAATGTCCAAATTTCTAGAAAATTTGAATTCTATGCCCACATTAACAAGAAACGACAAATAACAACTAGCTTTTCTAAATTGCTCTATAAATTCTAGCATGAAACTATTTGGAAAAAGACTTTCACACTTGAAAAATTTTATTACATATTTTACAGGTACATTCAAAGTATTTTGAGCTTATTTTACTATTCAACATGCAGTATATTGTTAACCAGGATAAGCCGTCAACTTGGTAAACATAACAATTTCAGTATTATGAATATAAATTGTAATTTTTTTCAAAGTGAAAAAAAAATTAGACTATCGAATTTGAAGTAGAACGGGTGTAAATTCGATCCTCCAATTTTTATATATTAGGCTTTTGTATTTGCATAAAACCAAATAGGTGGATCGAACAAGATAATTCGACCGTACAAATTTCTAGAAAATTTGAATTTTGTGTCCACATTACCTAGAAGCAATTAATAACAACTAGCTTTTCCAAATTTGTAGAGAGATTCTAGTGCAAGATTATTCGGAAAAAGACTTGTACATTTAAATATTTTATTATACATTCTAAAGTGCATTCAAAGCATTTTGAGCTTATACTTACTATTCACTCTATTTCGAATACACTTTCTTTTAAACTTATATATAAACTTTTTGAGAGATTTATTAGGTTAGCTTGAAAGCTCAAACGGACTAAAAATCGCCTAAATCATTTCCCTAATGAAGCGTCCCCCAAAATTTTGCCTTAAGTGGCAATCAAACAAGTTCTAGAATTCAATGAAGTCTTATAAGTTCACTTAGTTCGCATAAACCTTCTCTAAGTTTCCAAACAATCAAGTAATTATGGCATTATCATTCAAAAATTTAGGAATGATAAAATAGACTGAATTTAGCCGCAAGTTAAGCATATAGATTAAGCCAACATTTATCATTTTCCAAAATTTAAGTACTCTCAATCAAAATCATATCATTGGCCTTTCATTTAGATTGAGTAAGGCAAGCACAAATGACAATTAAAAACAACTTATAAGACAAGAAAAGATTTGTATGCATATTATATTAAAAAAGGAAAGAGAAACTTTAAAGTAAACAAACACACAAAATAAGATAAAATTAACTCACATGCAAGAACAATAACTACGAAAACTAAAAAAAAAATTTGAGATCAAAATGTGTCTGTGGTAGCTTAAGCAAAAATTTTGATCACCAAAACTTTAAAGTAAACAAACACACAAAACAAAATAAAACTAACTCACATGGAAGAACAATAACTACAAAAACTTAAAAAAAAAAATTGAGATCAAAAAGTGTGTGTGGTGGCTTAAGCAAAAATTTTGATCACCAAAATATTACAAACACTTCCACAAACACTTCCACAATATTCCACATTTGAGTTTCCTCCACCAAATATAAATTAAACATTGTCCTCAATATTTGAATTCAAATAAATAACTAAGGGAAAGGAACCATACCTGGGAGAGAGATATGAGATCTCACCTCTTTATCCCCTTAGTAATCATTGTGCAATCAAAATACGTCGACAATTGTGAGGAACTACCCTTTTTTTGTGCCATGATATTACTTAAGCTTTCACTTGGAAAAATTTTCAAACACTTGGTATGCCTACTTTTTACTACACTTCTTTCACTAAATCAACTCCTAGAACACGTTTTGCACACTTCAAAATATTGCTTAAGTGATTCCTCATGTGAAAGCTCAAGAAATCTTCAAAAATTCTCACTTAAGCATTTTACCAAACACAGTATGCAAAATACATTACTCACCCAATGTTAAATTAAATCTTCTTTTCAACACTCCAATTATTCTTCCCAGTGATTCTAATCCCCTTCGTACAGTTTAGTAATTCAATAATCTTCCCAATACTATGCTTCAGTATTACAACATACCACCTCTACAAATTTTTCCAAATCATTAACTTCCATAATTCAAACAACTCAAATTCAAATTCAATAATAATGAAAAATTGGTAAGGCAATGAAGAACTTACTTGAATTTTGATGTGGAAGATTATAGTTAAAGGTTGAAAAATTGTTTCCAAGTAAATTCCAATTGAAGGATTTGCATTGAAAGGAAAGAAACATCGAAATTGTAAGTTGGATTGTATTCTTGATTATGTATTGTGATTTGATACAACGTGATAAAGATGGTCTTGTGGCTTGGAATTGAAGCATTTGAAAAAGATGGTTTTGGGTTTGGGGAGCAAATTTAAAAGAAGAAGAGATGAAGGAGTGTTTGTGAATATGTTTGTGCATTGGGGGAGGGTTGGCTAAAATAAAACAAGAGGGGAGGTATATGCTTGGGGTGCGGGGGCTCTTTTGCACAAAGTGGTGTGGGCGCACGTACAGACTGTGCGGCTGTGCCACACTTTCGCACAAAATGAGCAATGGGCATGTACTGAGGGTTTCTTCCACAAGTATGGCACGGGCACGTAAATAGACTACGCGGTCGTGCCATAAGCTCTATCCTAACGCTAATTTTTTACTGAGAAATGCTTCTGCCCACTCCTAAACTTGCTGAACCACCTTAAATTATTTACCTAAAACAAACACAACAACACAAAAATAAGAAACTAATAAAAAATAACATAAATAAAAGAGAAACCAGAACGTTAATTTAAATAAAAAAATCCTAATTATGAAAAACGTGGGTTCCCTCCCAAGTAGCACTTGATTTAATGTCCTAACTAGACTTGATTAATTACATCAAGTGGGATCTATGAACAAAACATATGCCACATTTTGTCCTTCTCCACCGAAATAAAATTTGAGCTTTTCACCATTCATACTAAGCAACCTCCCATCTTTATCTTTGAAATTGGCTTTATGAAGATGTAATACTTCTTCAATTTTGAACAAAGCTAATTTTCTTGATTTTGCCTTGCCCATAATTAACTCTAATCTTGAATTTAGCAATCAACCACGATGGCTTAATGCAAAATATCTCCTACAAGCTAATCTATCATACGGTTTTCGTTTCTTCTTCTTGAAATTTTTAGCATCTTCATAAGCAGTTGTACAGGTTTCAACTAACCCCAAGCCTTATCCCTAAATGAAAATAGAAACAACCACATTCAAATCAAATCTTGGTCTACTCTGTTCATTTTAATGATGTTGCATACCTCCAAAAATATAGCCAAATAGATATTGGAGTCCTCATGAGACATGCCCCCAAATTAATATTTATCAATGCATGTTTAAGCTCAAAATCGTTGGCATTAATTGCTTGACAACGAAT
The DNA here is from genome assembly GCA_022749755.1 of Azadirachta indica. Classification (NCBI taxonomy): domain Eukaryota; kingdom Viridiplantae; phylum Streptophyta; class Magnoliopsida; order Sapindales; family Meliaceae; genus Azadirachta; species Azadirachta indica. Next base: position 9,287,675 of record CM040447.1, on the reverse strand, counting down.
CCCGAATAGTTATCATTAACCACCAATTTTAAGTAATCTTGACGTGCCTTGGTTGTTGGGGTTATGGTGGTGGTTGGTGATTTCCTTCCTTTTTCATAGCTCTAGATTGGTTTCTCTTTTCTCTTCTCAAGTAGCAAAAAGTCTATTTAATCTCTAGAACAAATGGAACAAGTTCAAGGCTTTTCACCGTTTGCATACACCTACAAACTCCACAAATAGAATAAACACTTAAGCAAAAACCAAAAAAAAATAAATAAAGGCCTAGATTAAGATTGAACAATGCTACTGTAGTATTAGTAATAATTCAAAGCTTTCAATCCCAGTAACAACACCAAAAACTTGATCGTGACAATGCTAACCACAATCGAATGGGTCATATCAAGTAGTAAAATGATAAATACAAGTATCGTCTCACAAGGATTGAAATTTAAAACAACTAATAACTACTATAGCCCTAAAACTCTAATTTTATCTAGGCAATTCAAGTTGACTAATTGTAAAAGTAAATAAAACTTAACTCAATGAGTAACTAAAAGAGAAATGGAAATCAATAGAGTGTCAAAGAATGAATAGAATAAGGGATCTAAGTACTTGATTTCACTTCTCCCATCTATGTTTTTCTTAATTGGCTATTAATAATGTGTTATGATTTTATTTATTAATTGTAGGATTTAAAGTGAATTTGGTACCTCTCCTGAGTGTCAAATGAATTACTTACACAAAATTCCCTAAATTGATATTCTTACCAAACTTGGTTAATTAAGCATTCCCTAAGTATATCCTACTTAATTACTTAACATAATTCAATTACCTCTCAGTTCTTACCTTTAATCTAAGTAATTATTCGATTATTTAGGTACCAAATTCCTCTCAAAACCATAGGACACTATATTGTATTTACCTAATCCGATTAACAAATTAAACTTTCCCAAGTATTAATTCATCCATTTTAGATCAACCAATTTGTTGACAAACCAATTAGAATCAATTAATGCAAGTAAATGCAAGTAAATAAAATCATTCCACATTAAAAACATGCCAATTAGATAAACATAATCAAGGTAAGCTTCATTCAAGATCTTACATTAAGAAATCAGCCCAACCATCTCAAACGTCAACATAAAAATCATTATGTATTTCATAATCTTTAGATTCAAAAAATTAAATCCAAATGAAATACAAAATGAGACTAACAAGTTTTAAGATACTAGACTCAAATGAGAGCTTCAATGATTCTTCTCAAGATCTTCTTCCAAAGCCTTCACTTGAATAAGTCCACTTATCCTTGGAATTCTTCCTTGTTCTTCACCTTCTCTTACTCTAAAAACCCACTTTCCTTTCTTAGTTACTTGGTTATGGTGGCTATCCATCCTAAAAATAGATAAACCTAAAAAATATCCAAAGGAAGCCATTGGATGATGATCTCTCGACCAAAAATCACCCAAGGATGTCCAGGAGGTGCAGGGACGCTCAAAATAGCGAAGGGACACAGTGGGAGCTCGATGGGTGGTGCAGTTGTACACCTTAGTGGCATTAGCGTGCCACCATCTTGGCCAATTCGACCTTTTTACCTAAGGGCCATGGCAAAGCCACACCATGCAAGTAACCTATAATCATCAACTTTTGATTTTTCTTGCACATTGGTCCCTAACACTTTTGCATTTTGGTCCCTATTTCCTTACCAACTTTTCTGACATTTCTTTTACGAACCTATTTTATTTTGAATGACTGTTAGCTATCTTTTCTGTAAAAGGCACAAAAATTCATAAAATATTAACAAAACTTGAGGATTTACAAAATAATTCAAGTCTGGAAGCGATTGACAAGTGCTTAATCTACACACTTATCACTTATGATCAGTATCCTAACGTGAAGCCACTAAAAAGTTTTGTAAGAATTAGGCATTTCATTATACACCCAAGTTGAGTGAAGAAAAAGGTAAATAATCTAACAAACCTACCAATGCATCGAAGAAACATACGAATAAAAATAATAAAAATTATTATTTGTACCTATTAAAATAGGATGATATATATATATACACATATATACATACATACATACAGACATACATACTTAAACACTAACCTTGAAATAATATTCTCAAAATTTACTGTAGAAGAATCATATACCTTAAATTATTGAAACCTTACAGTTACAATGAATAGCTGAAAGCTTATTAAGCGTTTAATTGTAGTCTAAAAGTATTTAGTAAATAGCATAGTTTTTTTCTTTGTTATTATCTAGACAAAGATTTCAAACTTCCAAAAGCCGAAAACCATGAAGTCTCTATCGATCCTCCCTCCTAAAATTGTATATTCAATATGCAAAATATTACTGAGGATGGACAAGCTATCAACTCGATAAAAATAACAAGTGGGTAAAAATAACAATTGCAATATTATAAATATTAATTCTAATTTTTTAAATAAGTTAGAAAAAAATTTTGACTTTTGAATTTGAAGTATAATGGGTGTAAATTTGGTATCCAAAATTTTATCTATTAGACTTTTGAATTTGCGTAAAACCAAATTAGGTGGATTGGACAAGATAATTCAAATGTCCAAATTTCTAGAAAATTTGAATTTTATGTTCACATTAGTTGGAAGTTACTAATAACAACTAGGTTTTCTAAATTTCTCCGTAAATTCTAGCTTAAGATTATTCAAAAAGAGACTTGCGCATTTGAAAAATTTTATTACACATTTTAGAAATGAATTCAAAGCATTTTCGATTTATACTTATTATTCAATCCATTTAAAATATACTCTACTTTTAAACTTATATATCGACTTTTTGAGAGATTTATGGAGATTTTATATTGGTTACTTATTGATTCATGATCAAACTCATTTCGTAAATGTTAATCATAAGAGGATCAAAAAGTATGTAATCTCCTCTTAAGTGTAAGTGACACTTGTTCAAAGTCACTTTCTATGATATTTAAGCAACACCTGTTTTAAATTATTTGCTCTAAGGTTTAAGTGGCAGTCAAAATTCATTTCTACTGTAAAGATTTATTTGACGCATAAACTTGGACCAGAGGTCTTTGAGGATTGAAGATCGAATTTAATAAAAATCCTTAGCATGGTTTACTTGGAAGCGTGGACGTTGGCTAGAGTATAATGAACCACGTAAAAATACTGTGTTTCATGTATTTCTTTCTCTATCTCTTTGTTTATACTTGTACTTATACTTGTTAAACGCACTTGACCATACACTAGGAGCCTAATTTGCTATTATTTGCATATTGAGGATTACAATAGTGTGTTGAATTTATTATATTACACAATAGTGGGTTTGAATTATTTAACATTGAACTGGGATATATATTAGTTTCATGGATTAGAGAAAACCCAATCCACTCCCTCTTGGGTTGCCTATAGCTATAGGTTCATCACCATCATTGAATATGCGAAAAAAAGAAATATAATAAATAGTAAGAATTTTAAATAGATTAGTTAATTTTTGGTATTTTATTGTTCATTTATAAAATATAAAAAAATTTAGAACTTTAACGAGTGGTTTCAATAAGTAGGATGCTATTACAAAAAAAGTGTATATCAACACCCCATAATTATTCCCTAAATAAATTAACGGGGCCGAACTAAAGAAAAGCCGTTTAAAAAATGTGAGGGACATTTACTACTTTTATAGTTTAAAGAAACAACTTTGTTTATTTTTAATTGTTCACTTAAATGGGAAAGAAAAATAAAATGTTAATCACCATTTCTAGACGAATTTGACAGTAATATAGCTTGGAGACATTAGGTCATAAGGAATTGTTGTAAATTAGGTTAGCGAAAATGAAAACGCTAAACCGAATCCTTAGGCACAAAGGTTTAAGTTCAATGCGTTTAATTCACAAAATAAATAACCCATAATATTTTTAACTTCAAATAAATGAGCTTAATAAAAACATCAGGTAACAAGTCCTTAAAACGTTTTAAAATCGTAAGACATCCATTTACCATAATATATATAAAAGAGTGTGTTCCAATACTTCACCTTTCATTTAAAAAACCTAGGGACAAAACATATACATACAACATGGCACATATGGCGATCCAATCTTTGAAGACATCCATCTTGGTTTTTTGTTTATATGTCACCCTCTCATCAGCTCTCGTGGCAGCTGAAGATCCTATTCCTTTACCTCTATTACCAAAGGAAACTCACAATTTTCTTGAGCATTGCGGATCTAAGTTGAGACCAGAATGCGGCAAGGCTATAGAAGCAAGTATATACAAGGATTATAACCTATCTGGTGAATGTTGCCATCAACTTATAGCTGAAGGATGGGCTTGCCACGATAAGCTTGTGCAAGTAACTGCACCATACCACCCTGAGAAAAATCTTGCAGACATTAATGCTAGGAGTGGTCATGTTTGGCATGAGTGTCTTATTCATTCTCCAATAAACCATTAAATAGTTTGGTTTAATTCATAATGTAAACTTGAAAGAAATTCGAGAGAATAATATTTACTTTATGCATTGAAGATTTTTCGCGAGTATAAGTAATAATTAATAGCTGTTCGCATAAATTCCTCTTTTATTTTGATCACGACTTGCGTTTTTAACATGTCGAAGCCTTTCGTTAATAGAATTTCTTGTCTTCAAAACTTATGATTAGCATCACTAACGCAAAGACACTAAGCCATGTTGCAAGAATTAAGCATTCGATTATACACCCAAGTTAAGTGAACAAAAAAGTAAATAATCTGACAAAATTACCAATGTGTTGAAGAAATATATCGACAGTGAGATTTTCTTTTCATGCATTTCATATTTCATTTCATTAAAAATAAATTATGTTTTTTGTTTCATTAATATGCATTGATTCTCGTATCGTTAAATGTCTTATGTTGAACCGTAAAATATTTGAATAGAAAGTTAGGTTTAAATTCAATCAAACGAAAAAAAAATGGAGTTAGAAAATACGACATTGGAAAGTCTATGGTCGTTTGTCATTCAATTTCTGAACATATTAACATATGAATGAAAAATTGTTTTTTATTCATAGTACTTTTGATGTACGAAAATACATTTGACACAATATTTGAAAATCAATTTCATATTTAAAAATAGTAAAGATATATTCGATATCATATTTAAAAATAATAATTATTATCATATGCTTTTAATATATGCCTATTAAAATACGATGATATATATATATATGTATATATATACATACTTAAACACTAACCTTGAAATGATATTCTAAAAATTTACTTGAGAAGGATCGTATACCTTAAATTATTGAAACCTTACAGTTACAATAAATAGCTGAAATGTTATTAATTGCTTAACTGTAGCCCCAAAGTATATACTAGTAGCACAATTTTTCTTTATTATTGTCTAGACAACAATTTCAATCTTCCAAAAGCCCAAAACCATGAAGCCTCTATCGATCCTCCCTCCTAAAATTGTATATTCAATCTGCAAAATATTATTGATGAGGGATAAGCTGTCAACTCGATAAACATAACAATTTCAATATTACAAATATAAAATGTAATTTCTTCAATAAGTTAGAAAAGAATTTTGACTTTTGAATTTGAAGTACAATGGGTGTAAATTAGGTCCTTCGAATTTTACCTACAAGGCTTTTGAATTTGCATAAAAGCAAATCAGGTGGATCGAACAAGATAATCCGAACGTCTAAATTTCTAGAAATTTTGAATTTTATGTTCACATTAGTTGGAAGTGACTAATAACAACTAGCTTTTCTAATGACAACTACCTTTTCTAAATTTCTCTAGAAATTCCAGCATAAGATTATTCAAAAATAGTCTTGCGCATTAAAAAATTTTATTACACATTTTAAAAGTGCAATCAAAGCAATTTGAGCTTGTACCTGCTATTCACTCTATTTCGAATACACTTTACTTTTAAATGTATATATCAACTTTTTGAGAGATTTATAGAGAGTTTATACTGATTAATTATTGATACTAGATGAAATCCATTTTGTAAATATTAATTGTAAGAGGATCAAAGAGTCCATAGTCTTTTGTAAAGTTTAAGTGGCACTTGTTCAAAGTCACTGACTGTAAGATTTAGGTGACACTTGTTCAAAATTATTTGTTGTAAGATTTAAGTGGTAGTCAAAATTCACTTATGGTGTAAAGATTTATTTGATGCTTAAACCTAGATCAAAGGTCTTCAAGGATTAAAGCTCAAATATAACAATCATTAGCATGGTTAGCCTGTAAGCTTGGATGTCGACAAGAGTATATTGAACTACATAAAAATACTGTGTTTCATATCTATCCTTCTTTATCTATATGTTTATAGTTGTACTTGTAATTGTTAAATGCACCTAATCGAACACTTAGAACCTAATTTGTTATTATTTGCATATTGAGGATTACAATACTGTTTTGAATTTATTATAGTACACAACAAAAGATTTGAATTATTTAACATTGAATTGGGATATATATTAGTTTCATGAATTAAAGAAAGCCCAATCCACTCCCTTTGGGTTGCCTATAGTTGAACGTTCGTCACCATGATTGAATATACAAATAAAATAAACACTAAAATTTTAAATAAATTAGTTTATTTTCGGTATTTTATAGTTCATATAAAAATATAATATACTTTAAAATTTTGACGAGGTGTTTTAATAAGTAGCATGTATCTTAGAAAAAGTGGGATATTAGCACCCCATAATAATTCTCAAAATAAATTAATGGGGCTGATCTAAACAACTGCCATTTAAAAAATGTGACATTTACTGCTTTTAGAGTTTAAGGAAACAACTTTGTTTACTTTTTAATTGTTCACTTGAATGTGAAAGAAAAATAAAACGTTAATCACCATTTCTAGACAAATTTGACAGTAATATAGCTTGCAGACATTAGGTCATAAGGAATTGTTGTATATTAGGTTAGCGAAAATGGAAACGCTAAACCGAATCCTTAGTCATGAAGGTTTATGTTCAATGCGTTTCATTCCCAAAATAAATAACCCATAATATTTTTAACTTCAAATAAATGAGCTTAATAAAAACATCAAGTAACAAGTCCTTAAAACGTTTTAAATCGTAAGACATTGATGTACCATAATATAAAAGAGTGTGTTCCAATACTTCATATTTCATTAGAAAAACTACCTCCTCGGAAAACACTAGGGACAAAACATATACATACAACATAGCAGGCACGGCGATCCAATCTTTAAAGACATCCATATTGGTTTTTTGTTTATTTGCCACGCTCTCATCAGCTCTCGTGGCAGCTGAAGATCCTATTCCTTTACCTCTACTACCAAAGGAAACTCATAATTTTCTTGAGCATTGAGGATCTAAGTTGAGACCAGAATGCGGCACAATATGCACATTGCGGATCTAAGCATTGTATATATTTAATTAAGTAGCACTAAACAATATGCACAATATAAATAATCATCACTTCACCAAATTCCAGTAATCCACAATCAACAAATACCCATAAATATATACAATCAAGGTTCCATCTTTTCACCTTAACTAAAAAGTTTAGCTACTTAAATACATGATTAAAAATTCAAAATCACAAATAAAAGACATAAGAAAGAGAAATAAAATGAGTCTTCAATCTGCACCTATGAACTTGTGATCCTCCTTATTGTTAGCCAAGTCTTCTTCCCAAAAGTCTTCCCTAAAATGTTCTACCCCTTATCAAAAACCTATTTTTGCTTTATATAATGGGTGGCTCCTAATAAGTATGAAACCTAAAATTTTTCAAATCTAGCCAACCATGGATGACTTAAGCTAAAAAAATAGTTTAGAATATCATTAGGCTAACAAGGTGGCTGCCTTGCTACCCTTGCTGCCTTACCTTTGATGCTTTTTTATTTTTGGCGTGGAAGCAAAAATAGAAGGCATGGTGTGGCTACGCCTAGCTATTGCCATGACATATGAAATGCTCTGGATGTCGAATTTCCAACGTAGTGTGATATCAAATTTGGTAGATGAAGTTATAGTCGTTTTAACATAGCATACTCAGCACGTCCATTTCTGCTTCTTTGGCTGATGTCAACAAAGAGGCTTATGGATGCACTCTAGTAATTTTCGTGTCTTTTCATCAAAACACTTCAATATCAAAATGCTCAATTTCTCTTTAATTAATCTCGATTATTGACTTTTGCTTCAAAATACCTATAAAACATAAAATATGACTAAAAGATCAAAAAGAATGAGAACCAATAACGAAGATTAAGGCAAATAAGACAATAATGAATAGGAATCAATGAGCATATCAAATACCCTAAAACTTAACTTTCGCTAGTCCTCAAGCAAAACTAAAATGAAAAATTAAATGAACAAACACTAACTTCCTTACTTCATGGGTTTATGGTCAACTAGAACATAAGAATTAAACATAATCATTCAATCATCTAAGTGCTAATAGTATTTTATAAATTATGGTCGTGTAGTGTGTGATAGCCATTGATTGATCGTCATCTTTCATATCATCCTTTACATCATAAGATCATAACATGCATAGACATTTCAACTTCAAACTTCACAAGGATAATTACTCTCAATGAAATACACTTGACGATTGGGTTATTGCTAAAGTGTACGCAAGACAGGCATTAAGCTTAGGTTTTTAACAAAAAACAAAGCTCTTATACAAAACAAAAAAAACACGTTGCAGCTGATGTAATGATGGTGACTCATGAATAGAATGCTAACAACTTGACTTTCATATCAATGGATGCAAATAAACCATACGATCATATAAGATCAACTAAGACTTTACTTAAGGTTGTAATACGGCTAGAAGGTAAGGTGTTTATGGAAGTAGTGGAAAAAAGATAAGGGAAAGCTAAGAATTCAACAATATTTGCACTTATTATCAAATTCTCCTGTTTGCTTGCAAATTTATTTCACAACCACACGTTTATTTTTACTTTTTTTTCTCTTCTTTTCAAAGTACAATTACTCTTTTTTCTTTTCGTTTTTTTATGAAATCTTTCACCTTCATCATTAATAACATTTTTTCTGCTTTAGCCTTGCTTTACCTCTTGGGGACTAGTCCCAATTATTTGTTGAAAACAAGGCTATGCATTTACTTTTCCCTTCTTCTTTTCTGTTTTCTCTTTTTTTTTTTTGGGTGTGCAATGATAGAAATATATTAATACTAAGCACATAACAACACTCAACAACCCCCAAACTTATTTTGAAACATTTGTCATTGTAAATCCAAGGTAGTTCATAGGGATAAAGATAGTAATTTTAGCTATTGGGTTTGGTCATTGTTGGGTTTATGAAAGAAAGAGATTAATTTGAGGCTCAAAGTGGTTAACTAGAAAAGAATATGCAAATGATAGGTTAGAAAAGCTTAAATGGTTTAAACATAGCTTAGAATAAAAAGATGACAAGAAAAAATATAAAATCAACATATAACAGTCGAAAATGAAGGCTAGGGGCTCAAAAGCTTACAGATGCAGTTATACGAATCTATATTATCTTGCATACCATTCTCTAATAATGTGAATTCATCAAATCAAGACTCAAATTAATCATGACATAAAGTACATACGAATTACAAGAAATAACTGATGAAACAGAGCTAGAACAAGGATGATATCATGATATTATTTGCTTAATGACTCATGTATTCAAAATTGACCATGTAGTCACTTAGCAAGGAAAGACTCAAAAGACAAATTATTTTTTTAAAAATTTTTTATGCTATACAAAGCTTAAAACAACTAACAACTAAACTAAAGACTTCAAACCCCACCCCCAAACTTAAATCCAACATTGTCATCAATGGTTGTCAAAAAAAAAATGCAATAATTAAATTAAAGTAAGGTGGTGGTACATAAAACTACTGTCAAAGCAAATTAAATGAGAGAAAAAGACAAGAAAACATTTGATTTGATGCGCAAGACTCCTTAGATTGAAGCAAGATTGATTCAACTTTTCTTCCTTTTTATTCTTCTTTCTTGAAAAACATGGGTTGCCTCCCAAACAGTGCTAAGTTTAATGTCTTTAGTTAGACGACCCTTTCCATCTTCTATGCATAAAGTGGATCCACAAGATTGAGATCCATCCTTGTCAAGTTGTTAATGGCATTAAAGTATGGCTTCAAACAATGGCCGTTCACTTTGAAAGGTTCTTCTCCTTGCTTTTTGACTAGCTCAACTGCACTATAAAGAAAAACCTTGTGAACAATATATGGACCATTCCATTTAGACATTGAGTTTATTTAGACATCAACTTAATAGGAAATAGCTTCAGTGGAGAATTGTAAAGCAACAGTTTTTGGCTCTCGTGAAAAATTCTCCTTAACAATTGTTTATCATATTGCATCTTCGTCTTTTCTTTGTATATTGTGGCATTTTTATATGCTTCATGTTGAATCTCATCTAACTCATTAAGCTACAATTTTTTTTCAAATTAGCATTATTCAAATCAATTATGAACATTAGCATTATCCAAGTCAAAGTTAAGTTTCTTAATGGCCTAACATGCTTTATGTTTGAACATGCTTTGCCAAACACTAATCGAAAAGGACTCATACTAATGGGTGTCTTATATGTAGTTCTATAAGCCCATAATGTATCATTTAACCTTAAATACCAAACCTTCCAATTAGTGTTTACCGTTTTCTCAAGAATGTTCTTTATCTCCTTATTACTTATCTCAACTTGCCTACTAGTTTGAGGATGATAAGGTGTTGCCACCTTATGAGTTACACCATACTTTTTCATCAATGGATCAAAAGATTTATTACAAAAGTGTGATCCTCCATCAGTAATAATAGCCCTAGGGATGCCAAAATCTTAGGAAAATAGGTCTTTTTAAAAATTACAAAACAACCCTATGATCATTAGTCTTACATGTTAATGCGTTAACCCATTTAGCTACATAATCAACACATACAATAATGTAAATGAAACCAAAAAAAGGGGAAATGAACCCATAAAATCAATACCTTATACATCAAACAATTCCATAATTAACATGCTAGTAAGAGTTATTTGATTTCGAGAAGAAATATTATCAACCCTTTGACATTTATCATGAAATTTCAATAAGGGAACCTAAGAAGGGGGTGAATTGGGTTTCTAATAGAAAATCACAATAAATTCAGTTTTGAATCTAAGTTGCTACATTCTACAAAGAACAAATATAAGAGTTTAAGGATAAAAAGTGAACATAAGATTTATAGTGGTTTAGCACCAATCTACCTACATCCAATCCTTGTAGCTCTACTAGAAGTATTCACTAATGATTTCGCAAGACTTAATCATTACAAACAAAGGATTATGATACCCTTCAACCTTTATAAGTGCTTGTTGATCTAAACACTCAACCAACCTAAGATTTATGTTATCCTACAACCTTTACAATGTTTGGCGCACTCCAAATGCTCATAAAACCATTCAAGCAAGTGAAAAACCCATTTCTTTCACTTTCAACAACAAAATCGTATAAAGATAAAAAATGAATAACTTACAAATTGATCTCTTTAAGTGTAGATGACAAAATTGAATGCACTTGGAGATCTTAATGTGTGTTGCACAAATTTAAGCTCAAGAATGTGTGTTCTATAGTTCGTGAACTCTTGGGTTTATCAAAATATGCTTAATAAATCTTATATGAATAAAATAAAAAGTGCCCTTTCATAATTTTTTCAAAAACTAGTAATTAGGAGATATCAAATTCAAAACTTCGCATATTTTGGTTGACCATTGTTGAGATTTGGTAGACCTGATCACTTTAATATCAAAACAAAAATGAAATGCAGAATTTTAGAAGACCTAAATTTAGTTTTAGTCGACCTAATCTTGAAACCATTTTATCTCTAAAATTCATTATTTTCAGTTTACAGTGAACTGATCTAGTTGAGTTTGATCCAATCTGACTCGAGCCAAGTTCATCTATAGTAACCGGTTTTTTGAAACTTTGAAAAGTCTTCATTTTGATCCTTTTTCTAGATTTTCAAAATTTTGCATTTTAGTCCAATTTTTCACAAAACATAATTTGCATAAAACAACATGAGCTTTCTATCCATGCATAACATACTTACAAAACACAAACCTATGCTTATGAAATACATAATAAAATACCATTTTTGATGCTTGTGTCTTGACTTCATATATTGATCTTGAATTATCCTTTTCATTTCTTTGATTGGATGACATATTTTGTGATCAACAAAATTAGAGTTATGTGACATTAAGGTCAACAATGTCTCTCTTTTTGATGATGACAAAACTATTTAGTAGTATAGAGGTTTTTTGGATGATCATGAAATCCACTCCTAAGTATTCGAGCAAAACCTCCCCCTAAATCATAGTCTTGCTTCTTATTTAAATAGGTATCGAGTCAAAACTCTAAAAACTTGCGTCTTGGGAAAATCTTGGGGTTCTTTACTATATTCGGTGTTGGGTTTCGTCACGATATTGGCGAGGTTCATATCAATGTTATTGTAAGAATGATGTCTTGAATTATGCATGTAAGTGTGAATATCTTATGATGATTATGTTTATGATAAAGATTATGTTTTGCAAAATTTGATATAAGGATTATTTCTTAATATTGTTATTGTTGATATCAAAATTTGTAAATATAAAAAAGTGATTTAAGATTAATTATGACAACTAAAATAAATTAAACTTAAATTTTTGGCATATATTTATTAAATTATTCTAATGTTTTCTATACCCTAAAATGAAAGAAAAAAGGAATGTTCACTTAATATCATCTCATCGCATGATTATTGTTGTTATTCTTAATATATCTATCTAGAACCTAAATCCAAGAAGGAAAAGGAAAAAGGCATCAAATGGGTAATATAAGGGATTAAATGTTTATTTTATTTAATCTACTCCTAGATTAAATAGTAGTAATCTGCACTACTTCCCAACTAAGACAAGAATCAGTACTTCACATATAGCATTACATAAATGACACAAGGGAGCAACACTTACATTACATTCACTAATTTAATATGCAACCATTATGACAATTATGAGCCTAAAACCAATACTTGGCAGCATCTTAAATTCAGTAAATCAAGCATTGTTACAAAATGGGAAAGTGTCAAAAAAAGCAATTTAATTCAACCAACAAGATTTTGACTCAAATTGGTGGAAACAGTAGATAAAATTAAAAGAAGTATCAAACCAAACATGTAACAAGGTAGTAATATCAAACACTAATATTAGGTAACATGTAATGCATGTACAAATTAACCATGTTATTCTTACCATCAACCAAAATACCCTCACAATCAGATTGTGCATAATTTGCAATGTCATCATCATCCGATTGAGGAATATCATTCACATTTGGTGGATTACCAATTAGGAAGTCCATATTGTCTATATTTTCCATTTGTTGAGAACCTCTATCGGGCATTGAACAGACAACTAAAACCTACCATTTATTTGATCTTTTACGTAGAATACTTTTTTTGCTTGAGATGCTAAGATGAAGGAATCAGAGATATGTCTGATCCGATCAAGGTCAACTATAGGGAAACCAAGCTCATCATATCTAACTCCATCTCTATTATCAACCTAATCACACTTGAAGAATAGAATCTTAAACATATGATAATCAACATCCTAAATCTCATTAACTACTCCATAAAATGACATTTCCCCAATAATTAGATTTTTGTCTTCGCATTGGATATTTGCGCTGTTGTTGCATTAACGCTTACTCTATTGTTTTGAGTGGAACGCTTTGCATCCTTGTCCCTTGTAGCAAAATGGAAATCATTTATATAGCATCTTGAATATGTTATAACATTTGGACAATATCTTTGTGTAAGCATCTTAAATCACTCGAGATTAAATCACCGTGTGTTTAAGCATTTATAACCTAAAAGTACAAAATGCTTAAAGAAATTTGTTAAGGCATAAAATTATAATCATAAACATGGCTGAATCTAATTGGTCACATAGTTTGTAATTACCTCACCTTTCAACAATATATGAAGGTATGTGTATGCTCATCTTGCAACCACTTTACTCTCATTGATTTGTGTAGATATTGTGTCTTCAACCAAGTGAAGTGTTTTTTATATGGAAAAGAATACAATTTCATTAACATTAGGAAAGAGGACATTACATATACTAATAAAATGTTAGAAAAAGAGGACTCACTCATTATATGGTTGCACTATGGCATTATTTACCAATATGTAGTGATGGGCTTGTTTTAATAGTTGATGGTTGAAATCCTTTAATTGTTTAATAGAGAAAGGCCTATCAATGGTCATTTTTTACTTATGCGTATGTGTGTTTTTAATCACTTAAAAACTACTCAAGTATTCCGCACAAAACTCTATAACTTTTTTAATGATATAACACTCAGCAATGCAACCTTCGGACTGGTTACAATTACGTACATAACCCTTAAAAACTTTCTTGTATCTCTTAAAAGGGTACATCTACCTTAAGTATACCATTTTACATAACCTGTTTAACAAGATGAATCACTAAATGTAATATTATGTCAAAAATTGTTGGTGGGAAGTATTTCTCTAACAAGCCTAATGTGTTAACAACATCCTCATGCAACTTGTCTAACTTAAAAGGATTGATGACCATAATGTACAATGAATTGAAGAAGAAATACAACTTAATAATTATGAATCTAACGTGTTTTGGTAACAGTAACCGTGTCGCCAACAATAGTAACTACTGCATCAACACATGACAATTATGAGATTTCAATCCTTGAATCTTCAAATTTTTCATAGACACAAGGTTTGAAAAATTATAACAAAATCCTTTTGGAACCTTTAAGCTTCTCAATGTTTGGCAAAACATCTTCCCTTTCTTTCTACTTAAAGTGTAACTTGCTAGAGGTAACAAAATATGCTTATTCACTTACTATAGTGCCCATTCAACCCTTATTTCCATATCAACTATATATAATATTGTCTTCAATCCATTCTTGGTTTTTTCCAAAATGTTTAACAAAGTCTCATAAATGCTCTCACACATATTTTCTCAATGTGTATCACATCAAGTTAATGTCGAACATGTAAATGCTTCCAATACACCAATTCGAAGAATATTGACTTCTTTTTCAAACACTTGTCCACATTCCCACCATCCAATTTCCTCTTCTTCGTGTGCTTGTTTTTCCCTTGAGTTTAGTTAGTAGAATTCATCCTCTCTAAAATTTCTTCTCTACTCAAAGGTTTAGAAAGGGATCTAAAGTTTTGCTCTCTATTGAAGGCTTTCTTTTCCTTTAAAATGGATGATCAGGTTGAAGAAAGCAACAATGATCCATGCAAATAATTTTTTTGGAGTGCTTCAAACGACATGAATTAGTGCCTTTACCATGCATTGGGCATGCATAGTAACCCTTCACCATTGCACCTGACAAGTTGGCATATGCAGAAAAGTCACTAATTATCCATATTATAATTGCTCTCAAGGTAAGCAATTCATGCTTACATACATCATATGCCTAAACTCCTATATCCTACAATGTTTTCAAGTCATCTATCAACGGGGCAAGGTAAACATCAATATCGTTGCCAGGTTAACAAGGACCTGATATCAATAATGACAAAAACATAAACTTCCTCTTCATGCACAACCACAGTGGAAGATTGTAAGTAATAAATAAAACTGGCCAACAACTATACTTACTACTTAGTGAGCTATGAGTATTAATGCCATTAGCTGAAAGTGTAAGGCGAAGGTTTCTACTTTCTACTACAAACTCTAGCCATGTATTATCCACCAATTTCCATGATGAAGTCAGCTGGATGGCAGAGCATACCATCTTTTTTCCTCTCATTTATATGCCAATTTAGATGTTTAGCAGTTTATGGATATTGGAACATTCGTCTAAGCCTTGGAATAATGGGAAAATACTACAACACCTTCGTTGCCACGTTATTTGCTTTCTTCCCTTCTTTATATCTAGAATTTTTCCATCTTGACTCTCCACATTCAAGATATTTAGATAGATGTTGATATTCCTTTCTGTATAAAACACAATAATTTGGACAAGCACTAATTTTTTCATAATTTATTCCCAATAAACTCTTTTGCTTCTTTGCCTTATACATGGAAGTGAGCAATAAGTTTTATGATGAAATAATATCTTTAAGGCAGCAAAGTAAGTCTGAAAAGCTTTTATTTGGCCACCCGTGCTTACCTTTGACATTATACAATTTTACTAACTCAGATAATTTCATATACATTGTGCATCTAGGGTAAAGTGGTTTTTTAGCATCTTCCAACAACTCTTTAAAGGTCTATTTGGTTTAACTTTTCAAGTAGAGCTTTTACAAGTAAAGTTCTTATAAATAGAACTTTTTTAGATAGAGCTTTTGAGAAAATTTTTTTGACTATTTGGTTGTCAATTAAAAAAGCTCTTTTGGAAAGGTCAATCATTTGATTGCACAATTTTGAAAGTATTTTTGTTTAATTAAATTACTGAAAAAGGTATATAACAAAATTTATTTAATAATTATAAAATATTGACTGTTTTATTTTAAAGTTGTACTATTTAAATACACTTGTATTACTCAAAACTTGGAACAATTAAATCTCACATTCCAAACCAAAGCTTTTGGCCTCTAGGAATGAATTTTTTTTTTAATATTTTTAATAAATATTACAAAAATGTTCAGAATTACAATCTATTTTCGATCCTTTCTCATTGCAAGTATTCTCATTTTTGAAAATTACATATGAATGCAAAGTAACAAGAAGACATGTAGAAAATTACTGAACAAAATTCCCTTGTTGAATATGGGAATGCTTCTAACAGAATGGAAAATGTAAAGAACAGTTCAATTTCATTCTAAGATTTGATGAGCACTTTTAATTGATGGTAAATAAAACACAGCTCTCTTCTGCTTTTAATCTTTTCTAATTTCCGTCCATCGTAATTTCCATTATAAACAAAAGGATATATTTCAATCAAAAAAATAAAAAACTAAAATATATGCCAATCAAAAAAAAAAAAACTAAAAATATGACCTAACTTGGCAATATACAACCACCTAAATTAGTTTAAAAATATATAGAATATCAAAATTAAATAAAAATAAAAAAATTTATTAAAGAGTATTTGTTTTTGTCCTTATATATCTAAAAAATAATTATTTAAATATATTAGTCTTAATATTAACAATTTATTCACTTTTGTTTTATACTACTAAGGACTAAAATGATATGTTTTATTAGTATGTTTAATAATGTTATTTATTTAAAACTTATGGATACTAGCGTTATAATTTTGATTTTTCCTAACTAATGAAGGAGAAGGAAAAGGAAAACGCAGCAAAGAAAGGGAAAAGACATGTAGGAAAAGGCACATAGGGATGAAGAAGAAAACATCCACGAAAATGAAGGGAATATGATTATGCTAAATTCATTTATATAATTCAATATTATAAACAAAATTATTAATATATAAAATTAATTTATTGTTATAACAGAATAATTCTTCATCAATAATTTTCATCAATCGTACCAATTGAAATAAAAATTAAATTCCAATAAACAAAGACAATAAAAACATATAAATTATTTATAAACTTATATATAAAAGTTGAGCTAACTTTGTAGACTTTGTTGCAGAGATGGTGGTCAATGATACTTGTAACTAGTATAATGTAAAAGACAATTAAGGGCTTTTTTTTTTCTTAAAAGGTATGGTGAAATTTGGGCATTAAATAATGTAGGGTCATTTTCATAGTATCTATAGGCATCATGAACCATGTTAATAGTGGACCCGATATCATTACTTATGTAAGAATCAAGAACTTGAGATTATGTTTCACCCTCTCTATGCCAACTCCAAATTATGTAGTTTTGGTCAATACTCCAAACAAACAAATGATTTCCTAACACCTCGAAAAGATTGAAAGATGACATTGACACTTTGTCCAAGGACATCTAATGTATTCTTAGTTTTTAGCATTAAGCATTGAAAACTCCATAAATTCATCGACCCTATCTTCATATGTTTTTGACAATTTATCTTGTTTCATTCATGATTTATCCATAGTATCTAAATAAACTAAAAACTTGGAAAGTTAACCAAAAGTGGGTAAATAAGAGATTGGAGATTAATAGGGATTGGAGATGAGAGAGTAGGATGTTTTAACATAGAATTCAATGGCAGAAGTGGTCTTATAGGAAGTGGCAGAAGTGCAACAATGATTTTTCATTATATTTCAATTTTTTTTCAAAAATTTTGGAAGTTGCCATAACAATAGAATAAGATCTGCTGTTTTCTTGCTGCAAAATAGCAAGAACAGCGAATAAACGCTGCGAAACAACAGAACTTTGAGTACAAATTGGTAATAAAAAGAAGTCATTGTCTCAAAATTGGCTATTAGTTCGAATCCTGATAAAAACAAGCCCACATACGCAAATTATGTATTCTATTCATTAATTATTTAAATCATACAGCTTGGTTGTCTATCCTTCGCTCATTTGTTTTCATTATTTATGAACAGCTTGGCAATTTGACCTTCTACAATACTGGGCGATTACTTCATATGCAATTATTTATTTTTCATTTGCTTATTTTTTGATACTTTATTTATTAAAGGGTTTTCATTTATGTTTCATTTATTAAAGCCCATATACACATATATGTATATCTGATTCTGAAATGAGTGAAAGGACCAAACTGATCAGATTTAATCTTCTTGATCAGATTTAAAAGAGTGGCCCAATTATGAAAACAAAAGAGAACCACCCAATTGACACTACCACAGCTAGGAGCAGAAGGTGAATCTAATAATATTGAAAACGAGTACCTAGCTTAAATGGGAGGATAAAAGGAGTTCAGTGATGATGGGGGAAGGTTTGTAAGTTTGTAAATGTCTATTTTCAGAGACTAGCTGCTATATTGGTAAAGAGTTTGGTTTCGTGTCAGTTTTGTGTAATGCTTTAAACTAACTTGAAACTTGTCATTCACTTTTAAGGATATGCCAACTAAACGAATGAAGCTTAAAAAGTATGTTGTCGACAACAAGGCAGTAATATATATCAGTTTCTGGGAAAAACCAAAGGCCCACTATTATAAAAACATAACATGTATATTACTCGTTACTATTTTTTATTGTATTTGAAAATATATATATATTTATATATATATAGTTAGAGACTTGCAAATTGATAACAAAATATAAAGATAGAGGTCATAGACTATTATGAGTAGCTAATAGCATAAATCATGATCCCAGCTTTTTCAAATTTTTGATTACTTAGTGGCTTCAGTTTTCGAAGGGTGTTTTTAGGTTTGTAATTTAGTTCTTACTTTTTAGATTTGTGCATATTATATTTATTAAGTTTCATTGACAATTTTGAGGCTTAAACATGCATGTTGTTTTTTCCAAGTTTTTCTTAATCCATTTTAGCTGCAGGTTCTGTTTAAATCAATTTGGTCAATATATATTTTTGGAACCTACCCCACCATAAAGTGTTTGGTTGCAAATTTATGCTCCAATTTTAACTTTATACAAATACTGCGCACATATAATGGTAAAGCCAACATGACATGTACTGAAACAAGGTAGGGACCGTAGCACAATAAGGAAGGATAAGCAATCAAAATAGTACACAAATAATTTTTTATCCAGTTTTTATGATATTTAATATGAATTGGACCAGGAGAACACAAGAAGCAAATTATATTACAAGCAAGCACATAAAATTCCAACAACAAACATATAAAAATCAAATATTCCAAACAAGCAAACAAAACACTCCCAATATTTTCTCCACCCAACACCCTTACTCCGAAAATTCTAACTGCAAACACTTCAAAATAGTACAAATTTGATGCAATTAAAATGGAAATTATATTGACGAACTTACCTCATCACAAGTAACAAAACCAGAACTTTCCAATAACACTAAGCCACTATTGTGACCAACAACTCAAATCCTAGGTACAATTACAACCTAACAAAATTAATAAATTTGTAATGGAAAATGCGTGAAAGTAACTCAATGAGGTTTGAAATTATAGAAACAAAATGTAAAGAAACATACCTCAACAATTGGAAACAAACCACATCCAAGTACAAATAATGCTTTTGAATCAGAGTCAATGCAGTCAAAGCAAGTGAAACGATCAGAATGTAGCGAAGATTCAACAACAAAGGCGTAGAATTGACGGCGAAGGTGAAGATTCAACCGTGTAGAGAAAGTCAATTTCGACACGAAGAATAGTTTTTGGACACTTCGAAATTTTTTAGGTCAAATTTGGTTCTTGTTTGAGGTGTGCACAAACAACAACGTTTTCTCAAAAAGAAAAAAAAGAAAATTAACAACGACGTTGTTTTAGTCTGTAGGCCAGAATGAAAAAAACCAAACAACATCGTTTACTCATATGCATTCATAGAGCAATTATGACATCATATTAATTCCATAGAACCTGAATGTAAGAACTAAATGACACCTTTTGAATGGTAAACAATTTTTGTCATTTTGTCACAACTCATTTGTCATAAACCTTTGAAATTCTTTTGTCATGCAAATCTCCAAAATAGATTCCAATTTCAGAGCGAATGTTCTTGATAAGATTATATCATGGTTTGGTGACAGAAGTCATTTCTGTCACAAAGCTCTCTGTCAAGAAAGCCCGCTTTCGTAATAGTGGATATTGTCTAAAATAATATTTTATTAACTTAATTGCTAAGACCTTTGGTTTAGTCTCTTATAATCATTTTTTGTGACCATTAAAATAGTAGCCATACTAAAGTTCTTTTTTTTGGGTAAATTCAAACATTAATTACCCCTCCAAAAATTTACATGCTGCTATTTTATCTCCTGAATTGATGACGAAATTAATTGTAACAAAATATCTACATTGGCTACAAATTGTTATTCTAGCGAAATTGAACAAACAATTTCAGTATAATTTTTATGACAAATTGTCTTCGTTTTTGAAGACCTTTTGATTTTTGAAATAATATTGCGACTAAGTTGATTCGTTACCGAATGGACCATACTGAGTTGTTTGATTTAAATAGTAACAAATAGTTCTATTTTAGATAATAAAGTATCATATGAGCAAAAATATATATGTTGTTGAGACCTTTTAATTTATTCTTTGAGTCACATTTTTTGTTACTGTCATAATGGATTATCTTCAATTTACCTCAACAATTATTGACAAACATCAATTCGTCCTTAACTTTTATAAAAGCCCTCATTTCATACCCACACGTTAACTTTGATCATTAAATATAACCGTTGACTGCAATTAATTTGAGAAAATACGATTTTACCTCTAGTAAATTCAAAATTATTTTTTTCTTCTTTCATTATTTTTTCTCTTTTTCTTCGTCCCATTTGTTTCTCTTTTTCTTCCTCCCATGGCTATTGCAAGCAGCCTCCAAGGGCTGTTTATACCAACTACCAATGGCTGTTTCATGGCTGTCACAAGCAGCCATGATAATTAAAAAAAAAAAAAACATAAAGGGAAGAAGAAAAGAAAAGAAAAGGAGGGAGAAGAGGAGAGAGAAGAAAAAAATTATTTTTATTAATTTAAAATTATAAAATTATGATTTTACCCTTTTTTTTATTTGAAATAATAGTATAAATTAATGTTTGGATATAAAGTGCGGACTTTTATAAAAGTTGGAGGCGGGTTGATGTTTGTCAATAATGGTTGAGGTAAATCAAAGATTACCACTATCATAATAGTAGTTATAGTAAAGTTTAGTCTTTTTGGCACCAAAAGTTCCTTAAAAAAATGAGCATTTTGTAACACTATTTCCTAAGTATAAGGCAACTAATATGCAATATTTAACAACAAAAATTTTGGTAACAAAATGTCCAGTTTGTTTTGGATATATATCTTCTTTATCATATATTCTCTCTCGTCAAATATTTTTTAATTTTAGTTATCCTTTATAAGTTAAAAAATTCAGAAATTACTATTTTGGAAATATATATTAAAATGTTTGAAATATAGATATTATTATTTTATAAAAAGACATATATGCAACAACAAAATAGTACATAGAATTATTCAATTTTTTTTGCATACTTTAATCAAATGCTTGAAAATAGATTTTTTAGAATATTTTTGAATGACGATAATTTTAAAGATTTTAGATAAATTAATTAATTAAAATAAATTTCATTTAAAATTTTTTAAATAAATTAATTAGAATAATTTGCTTAAATTTTTAAATTTTTAAGTTTACAAGTAATAATTAAAATGACAAGATGTAATGAGAGAAAAAAAATATAATAAAGATGAGAAAAAATAGGAGAAAGATGTTACAAGTTACAAATAATAAAGAGAAAGAAAATAGAGGGTTAAAAGACATAAAAGAACTTAATTAATAAATATAAAATATTTATTATATTTTGGTTCATTCAATCTACGTCCTTCACATACTATTGATCTAACAGCTAATAATTAATGTAAATATATGTGTTAAAAAAAAGAGTTGTTGATCCTCCCCCATGTATATATGACGAACTTACTTGCATTTTACGAACGACTTCCAACTTTATATTATGTATGGCTCGATGCATATATTTGTGTGTGTGTATATGTATATGTGTGTATATGGATGTATTTATTGTTAAAAATTTTATTATTTCTGCATACTTATTCTTGTTGTTGTGTTGTTTCCGTCCAAGTTGTCCTAGTCTTTAGGAGTTGCTTTATTTGTGCAGGACATGGTCTTGTTACCTAGAAAAGAGGTTTACATGTTAGTACAAATTTTCTTGTTACTTTTGTTGTGTATTTGCCTATATAAAGGCTGCAAAAGTTCTAAATAATTATAACATAGTATAGTATTTTCTCCTACTCCAAAAGACTTCACGCTTCTGCCTCTCTCTTTTTTTACTTATTAGTGTTATCAAAGCATTCATTAAAAAGAGAGAGATAAGAACAACAATGCATAAATGACTTCTGAAAATTTTGCACAATCAACCATTCCACGTTTTGATGGTACTATGACCATTAAAGCATGTTGATGGAGAACTTCTTAAGGTCTAAGGAGTATTGGCATGTTGAAAATGGTGTAGCAACACCTTCTAATGAAGTGGCACTCACAAAGCGCAAAAAACAGAGTTGGAAGGACTAAAGTTGAAAGATTTGAAGGCAAAGAATTATACTTGTTCTAGGCTATTAACCGATCTATCATACAAACTATTCTTATCAAAGCAACTTCCAAGGGTATTTAGGACTCAATGAAGAAAAAATGTCAAGGATTTTCTAGAGTGAAGCATACACAGCTTTAAGCCTTGAGAAGGGATTTTGAGGCTCTACAAATGAAGGATGATGAAGCAGTTATCAACTATTGTGCAAGGACTATAGGCATAGCCAGCAAAATGTGATTTCATGCTAAGCAGATGGATGATTTTGCCATTGTTGAAAAGATATTGCGTTCTTTGGCACCAAAGTTTGATTGTTTGTCTACTCAATTTTGAAGAATCCAAAGACATAGATGCACTATCCCTTGATAAACTCCAGAGCATTTTGCTGGTCTATAAATAGAAGATGAATCAAAGTTAAACTATAGAAGAGCAAGCTTTAATGGCTTCTACTTTTATTCATTCCTCAGATTCTAGAGGACGGGGTAAAGGTAGAGGTAAAGGAAAGAAAGATCAAGGCAATAGAGATGGTAGAAAGAACATTCAAAATAAATGATGATTAATCTAAACACAAAGGTAAAGGACGGGATCAACAATTTGACAAATCCAAGGTACAGTGCTTTCAATGTCATAAACTCAGTCAAATGCTAAACTAAGCTACCTAATGACAAATAAAAGGGAGAGAAATCGAATTTTGCGTAAAAGAAAGAAGTAGAAATTTCATTGATAGTGGTTCAAGTCAGTGAGGAATCTCGATCACATGTATGGTATATGGATACAGGCTGCAACAACTATATGTGTGGAAGTAAGTCTACTTTCTCTTACTTAAATGAAGGCTTTTGTTTAACAATGAGTTTTTGGTGATTGCCCTATTATGAATGTAATGGGAAAGGCTGATATTAGTATAAGAACCAAGAATGGTTTTGTAGAAACAATTGCCCATGTCTTTTATATTCATGACTTGAAAAACAATTTGTTAAGTATTAGACAATTGCAAAAAAAAAAGTTATGTAATAACTATCTAGAAAGGTGCTTGTGAGATATATGGTCCATCTAGAGGAGCTATTGTTGTTGTTTGAATGAGTTCAAACAGGTTGTTCCATTGAAGATCGAAGGTGCTCAACCTTGCTTGATGACAAAGTGAAAAACACTTCACGGCTTTGGCATTTTTGCTATGGCCACTTGAATTTTGATGGATTAAAGCCCTCCAACAGAAAAATATGGTTGTAGGCCTTCCTTAAATTATAATTCTTTCTCAAGTTTGTGAAGAATGTATTGTTAGCAAACAACATCGTTCTCAATTCCCTCAAGGAAGGTCATGGAGAGCGAAAAATGTCCTAAAGCTCATTTATACTGACATTTGTAGGCGAATAAAACGATTTTCTATTGGGGGTAAAAGATACTTAATTACTTTCATTGATGATTTTGTTCGAAAAACTTGGGTTTATTTTATGCAAGATAAATCAGAAGCTTTTAGTGCATTTAAAACCTTCAAGGCACGTGTCGAAAATAAAATAGCAAAAAATCATTAAAACCCTTCTCACTAATTGTGGAGGAGAATATTGCTCAAAAGAATTTGAAGGTTTTTGTGATGTTAATGGCATTCGTAGAGAACTCATGGCAGTATATACACTACAACAAAATGGTTTATTAGAGAGAAAATAGAACTATTCTCAATATGGTCAGAAGCTTACTGGCAAGAGGCAAATTCTAAAAAGTTTTTGGCCCGAAGCAATGAATTAGAGCATCTATGTCTTGAATAGAAGTCCTACTTTTATTGTTCAAAACAAGACACCAGAAGAGGTTTGGAGTGGGCGAAGACCAACTGCAAATCTCTTTAGAATATTCAGTTGCATCAATTATGCACATATCCTGGATAAGGAAAGGAAGAAGATTGAGGATAAGGGTAAAAAATGCGTCTTTCTCCACATAAATGAAGCATCTAAAGAATACAAATTGTTCAATCCACTAACTAAGAAGATTGTGACCAGCAGAGATCTAATTTTTTAAGAGGAAAGCACTTGGAATTGAACTGGATAACAATATACTCAAACCATTTTTAATAGTGAAGGTGAAGAAGAAACGCAGCAACTCTTAAACCAATAAATTCCAATGGCTTTTACATTAGAAAATTCCCCAAACATTGATCTAAGCACTATTGAAACTTTGCCAATAGCAGTAGAAGCTACTGATACAACAGCTTAATCTTGTCTTCACTATGTTTGAAAGAGGTCTGCATGGATGATAAGTATAAGGTAATCATGATTGATTAGATTAAAGATCCAATCACTCACATTGCATTATTTTCAAATTATGACCCTACAACTCTCGAAAGGGTTGTCAAAGAATCAAAATGCCAAAAGGTAATGGATGATGAAATTGAAGCCATTGAAAGAAATTGATACGTGGGAGCTATCTAATCTTTTAAAAAGGACAAAAAACCATTAGTGTGAAGTGGATCTTCAAAACAAAACTAAAAGAGAATGATGAAGTTGACAAGTATAAGGCACAATTGGTTACTTCCTTGGTATAGAAGTAATGTAATCTGCTAATGTAATCTTTGCCTCATAAAAGAAATATGTGTGAGAAATTTCGGACTAGTTTCAGATGAAGGATTGCAATCCTGTAAGCACTCCAATTGAGTTTGGTTTGAAGTTAAATAAAGATCATGGAGAAAAGAAAGTCAACATCACCCTCTATAAGTAAATTGTCAGTAGTTTAATGTATTCAACTGTAACAAGACCAGACGTAATGCATTAAGTTTAATCAACAGATATATTGAGCATCTAACAGAAAGGCATCTATTAGTTGCTAAAAGAATCTTTCATTACTTACAAAGAATTAAAGATTTTGGGCTGTTTTACTAGAAGGCTAAAAGGTCAGATTTGTCCGGGGTTTACTAATAGTGATTATGTAGGAGATCAAGATGATAGAAGGAGCATTTCGAGTTATGCTTTTATACTGGGCACAAGGACTATTTCATGGTCATGTAAGGAGCAACCAACTGTCACTTTGTCAACTACTAAAGCTGAATCTTTTACTGCAACAACTTGTGCTTGTCAAGCTATAAAGCTGAGAAAAATTCTTGAAGAGTTGCATTTCCAGCAAGTGGGAGCTGCTATAATTTTTGTGACAACAACTCAACTATCAAACTTACAAAACATCTTATGCTACATAGAAGAAGCAAGTATATTCATGTAAAGTATTATTCTATAAAAGATCTCAACATTATGAAATAATCTATTTGAAGTTTTCTAGAAGTGAAGATCAGTTGGCTAATATATTTACTAAACCTCTTAATTTCTTTGTTTCCAGATTTTGAGAAGGTTGTTAGGAGTTTGTACTTTGAAGAATCCTACTTAAAGGGAATTGCACAAGTAAACTGAAGTCCAAAAGCTTTTGGTTTAAAGGAGGGATTGTTAAAAATTTTATTATTTTTTCACATTTATTCTTGTTCTTTTTCCTGTGTTATCTTAGTCCAAGTTGTCCTAGTCTTTAGGAGTTCAGTTGCTTTATTTGTGCAGGACATGGTTTTGTTATCTAAAAAGGGGTTTACACGTTAGTATCTATTTTGGTCTTACTTTTGTTGTGTATTTGCATGTATAAAGGTTGCAAAAGTTCTGAATAAAAATAATACAACATAACATTTTCTCTTACTCCCTTTTACTTCACACTTCTGCCTCTTTCTATTTTTAGTTGTCATTTATGTATATAATCCCTGATGGATTCAAATGACCTACAACATTTTGTTTAATCAACACATCATAACTAAGGGTAGCAATTCGAATAAACAAATCAAATTTGGGCTAATACAAATACGATTAATTTAATATTCGGTTGACACGAATATGATTCATTTATTATTCGTATCAATTCTTTTAAATCCAAATATGATCCGTTTATTTAGATACGATTCATTTAGACATGATTATTCATTTATTCATTTAGAGACAATTATTTGTTTATTCGTTTAAGACACGATTATTTGTTTAAACACAAATATGATTCATTTCATTTACTATTTTCAGTCAAACACCATCCATTTAAATTTCTAAGTAAGAAAAAAACACAAATCTTAATTCTCTTAAATTATAAATAACAATATAAATAATATATTATATCATCTATAAACAATTAACAAGTAATATCATAAATTCAATTTTCATTCTCCCAAATAACAAAAGCAACATAAATAACAACTAAAAACTAAATAATAAAAATTCAATTCAATTCAATTCAATCTCTCAAATAATAAAAACAACGTAACAACAAATCAACAACAAATAAAAATTAAACAATATAAATACAATTCAACTCAATCCTCCTAAATAACAAAAATAACATAAACAACAAATTAACATCTAAAAACTGAATAGTATAAATTCAATTGAATTTAATTCTCCTAAATAACAAAAATAACATAAACAACAAATCAACCACTAAAAACTAAAAAATGTAAATTCAATTTAATTCTCCAAAATAACAAAATAACATAACAACAACAACTAAAAACTAAAAAATATAAATTCAAATATCAATTTTTCTTAAGTTACAACTAAAAACTATTAGGAATCATACTACTTTTTAAAGATAAAGCACTCGAGATATTTAAGTTTAATATCTCTCCAATAAAATCATTTAATTGGTCACAGATGCTTTCTGTAACAATAACAAAAACAAATTATAAATATCATTACTTATAAGCAACAAAAAGAAAATTTGCATAAATGATATAAAAAATTTATTACCACTCTCCCAAACAAACAATCTCTTATACAAACTAATGCCTCTATTGTATCCGGCTTAAGTGCACTTCGAAATTGATCAAGTACTCCATCACTAATGCTAAAAGCTTATTCGAATGTAACAGTAGATATAGAAATGCTCAAAACATCACGAGCCTTGTAAGCAAGGTTAGGATAATGAAACTCATTTCTTTTCCAAAATTCTAAAATGTCCAAATTATTATTTCTATCTACTTGCCACTCATCCAAATAAAGTTCCAATTGAGTATTTTGATTTGAATTATTATAATTCTTACTTTTAAAGTCATCAAACTCCTACACGAAATATAATTATATTAGAATTACATACAAGTCATAAGCAAATATTAAATAATTCAAATATTAGAAATAATTAGGAAACTTTCAAATTATATGCAAGTGGAGAAATGGCAACTATATAATCTCTTGATTGCTAGTGCATATATATACAATTGAATTTTTTTTATTAAATAGTGAACTCTCTCTCTCTCAAAAATTAGTATTATAGCATAACACATCATGCAAGAATATTCCTAGAATAAAAAATTGGTCTATAAGTTAATTATTAATTAATAACTATTTTAATTAGTTTTCCTAGAACTTAAAATAATCAGGACACTTCCAAATTCCATTCCAAATTCTAAAATCCAAATATACGTAATATACAGATTATATAAGAAGAAGAACACAAATTACAAAATATGTAAAAATAATTTATGTACAGATCACAAAAAATATATAAATATAGTTATGAAATTTGAAAAATAAAGAAATTTATTACATTAAAGCATCAAACGTGAAGTTTGCCTATGAACATTAGGTTTTTATTTGGTTATTTTCAAGAAGACTCCTCTAGATAATAAAAATAAAATATTTTAGCAAACATAAGATATATAGAATAATTAGATTCTTACATTGGAGACTATTTGTTATAAATAAATTTATATTATAATTTTTTAATTTATTAAAATATATTCGTTTAAAATACGATTATTCGTTTATTTGTTTAATTAATCGTATTTTAAATGAATAATCGTATTTTGCATGTCAAACATGGATAAGACACAAATAATAATCGTGTCGACAAAAATACGACATAATTATTATTCGTGTCAAGTTTTTTAAATTCGAATTATTTAATGACATCAAATTCGTGTCGAATAATTGTGTCGTGTCCCAAATTGCCACCCTTAATCGTAACTTATAAGTTATGTAAAATGTTCAATGAATTGAAATGAAAGAATCTAGATGTATATGATATAGGCTCTCAATAAATACTATCTCGGAGGTCAAGCAAGGATAAATACAATAAAAATTTTATCTATTACACATATCATATTAAAATATTTTGAAAATATTTGAATATGAATAAAGCATTTTTATTGAGTACCCTTATTGGTAGTCTAGTCTTTTGATCCTAAAAAAGATAAAGTTTTACTCTAAAAGAAGCATGAATAAATACTTCATTTTGAAGTATATCACATAATTTAAATAAAACTGGAGTTTCATTATAGTTTAATTAATCGTATTTTAAACGAATAATTGTATCTTACATGTCAAACATGGATAAGACACAAATAATAATCGTGTCGACAAGAATACGACACAATTATTATTCGTGTCAAGTTTTTCAAATTCGAATCTATTTAATGATATCAAATTCGTGTCGAATAATCGTGTCGTGTCCCAAATTGCCACCCTTAATCATAACTTATAAGTTATGTAAAATATTCAATGAATTGAAATGAAAGAATCTAGATGTATATGATATAGTCCCTCAATAAATACTGTCTCGGAGGTCAAACAAGGATAAATACAATAAAATTTTTATCTATTAGACATTTCATATTAAAATATTTTGAAAATATTTTAATATGAATAAAGCATTTTTATTGAGTACCCTTATTGGTAGTTTAGTCTTTTGATCCTGAAAAAGATAAAGTTTTACTTTAAAAGAAGCATGAATAAATACTTCATTTTGAGTATATCACATAATTTAAATAAAACTGTTGTTTCATTATAGTTAGCACAATACATTAGATTGGACATAACATTTTGCATTATTCTATTATAATGAACTAATATAGAATCTAAGTTTTGTTATTCATATTGATGCAAGATATTTATCAGATTCGCATAATACCCAGTTCTAGATAGGATATATTTCTACTTATGATAATAAAAAATTTTCCATGAATCTGTACAAAACATAATGTTTTTCCTTATAGATATAATTTTAAGAGGAATAATTATATTAGGGAAAGTGTAATCTTTAAATGAAGAATTTCTACAACAATACTTGACAAATGCATATTGTACTCTTTTTTTTTCTTGGATTAAATTTTATTCTACTAAGTTTTAGTAATTAAGGTTTTTCATGATATATATAGTTTCGTAGTGTCCAACACCACTATCTAATTAATTAATAATTGAATTTCTTTTATTAAGAATTTTATTTTGCAAAGGTTTTCCTAATGAAAGTTAAATACAATCATTTTAAAGTGGTGAATTCATAAAAGATGAGTTTTATGAAAGTGGTAACCATCCACCAAGGCAAAATCTTTGCCTTATTGTTTCTTTTCTTCCTTCTCTTCCTTCTGTACCAATGGCCCATGATTACTATAAATAAGGAGCTGTATTATAATAAAAATACCATTTATAAGAACAATGAAGAGAAGAAGTAACGAGGATAAATCTCTTTTGTTTTATTGTGGCATGTTTCATTTTAGTCCCTATACTATGCTCTTATTACTCCCCAACTAATAATCCACAATAACTTTGATAATCTTAGAAAGCTATTATCTCACTTTTATTGAAAAGCAATCCCTTTGCACAAAAGCAAAGCAGATAAATAATATATTAAATAAAAAATATTTTTTTAATATTACAAATTATATATACTATATATTAATATAATATTAAAAATTTATAAGAAATCAAAAGTTTTAATTGAATTTAATTTAGTACCGTTTAAAAGTTTACATCAAATTGGGAGAAATTTGTCTTCACCAATTTTAACAAATAAAAAACACTATTATTTTTACAAATTTTATGACAATTTTAGCTACATAAATTAATATTTTCATATAAAAAAATTAAAAAATTAATAGTAAAAAATTAAAAAATTAACATTAAAAAATAATTTAGATTAATAGTAAAATCATACAAAAAGAACACTAAATATATAATAAAACATTTTTTTATACATCCGTTTAAATTAATTAACAATAGCTTATAGATTTAAATATCATCCAAAAAATGTGGACTTATTTTTTTATTTTTGATTTACAATTAAATAAAATGCAAATAGAACAATCCCACGTGGATTCTCTCCAACAAGAATCATGCCTTTCTAATTGGTACACAAAAAATAAAATAAAATAAAATAAAATAATTTTTTTGAATAAACAAAATCCTCGTGAGCAAGTTTGGAAGATAGTCCCAACCAAGATCATCATTATGTTTCCTTCTCAAGGTTTTCTTTCTTTCTTTTTCTTCATATTATTCCTCGTCAGGGTTTGGTGAGACCTTTGAATAGGGATATAATAGACTTTTCAGCAATTAGTTATAAGGATAAAGAAAGACTGTAGTAGTAAAATAATGTAAATAAAATATGAATAAACTACAGATATTTTAAAATATCTTACAATTTATTGTATTTTTTTAATTTTTATTAAGTTTTTATAATTTTATGATTTGTTATAATTATAAAATTAAAATTTTATTTTTTAGAATATATATATATATAGGATGTTAATGTTACATTGATTTAACTTATTAATATAGTATATTAATTTGTAAAAAATTGAAAATCAACTTATAAATTTAAAATTTTTTAAAATTATTATTTTTTTATTAAAATATAAATATATCTGAAAGATATTTGTTAGAATATACAAACATCCATTTAAGAGAATATAAATATTAAATATAGAATGCAAATAATAATACTTTTGTAAGATGTGGACATGGAATGTCCGTATGATATTCTATCCGTTACCATTCTTAGTTGGGTCCATAAAATTTGATTAAATATACATTTTATTGCTAATTTTTTTAAAATTACCTTTTTTATCTTTCAAACCATTAAATAAGTTATACTTAAAGTAATTATTAGCCTCTTTCTATTTCTCATTTCTCAAAATTAATCATACTATCATATAAATTAAGAAATTTAAAGTCTAAAAATATTGATAATCTATTTTGAGCACGTCACTAGTATCAAATGAGAGTTATTTGATAATTTTTAAATTATTGGGATTAAGACATATATATTTGACAATATTTTAAGAACTCATCAGTCATTTTCTCTTAACTATAATCAAACAAATATTCACTAATAGTTTAACATTCATCTTCTTTCACATTTAAAAATAGGGAAGACCTCATCCATCCGAGTGTAAATTTTTACATTTATACTTTCAATTCTCAATAGATTTTCTATAATTATGAAACTTGCAAACATTTCAAATCTTGATACTCAATAAATTTTTGATGATCGAAATTAATTTAGTTTATTTTTATGTTAATTTTATTTTTAATTTTACTTTTCTAAAAAATGAATACTTCAATTTAGTTTAATTTTATCAAAAACTAAGATAACATTTGTTTTTTATACAAAATTTTAAATTAGCCTGAATTTAAATAAATTTAAATATATGAATCTAAATAACTTGTTTGTTTTTAGTTAAAAAAGTAAATAAATTTGACTTTTTTACTAAATAAAAAATATTTTAAAATTATCACTAATTAAAAAATAAAAATATTTAATTATTTAAAATACATAAATTCTACGAAATTAAGTATTAAAATAAAATAAGAAAGAGCCCCTCAATCCTGAATTATGCCTATGTACAGGGTGGTCCTAGACTCCTGGTCAAATTTTACTTTTGATAATTTTGGAAGGACTATCGTCATCATATCACCTTTAATTAAAGCACACCCTTCTCATGCGAGTTAAGCAATTAAATAACATATTAAATAAATAAATAATAAAGTTAACAAATAAATAATTGATAAATATTTTTAATTATGATAATTTCTTTTTATCTATGTTAAAATTAATTAAAAAATATCTTATTAATTTGAATATCATCGTAGGCATGTGACTTGTTTTATTTTAATTAATTATATTTTATCATTTTAATTTTTAAAAAAAAAATAAAATAAAATTATTACTTTCGTTTTTTTTTTTTTAGAAACGTTGTTAAACATAATTGTATCATTCTCTTATTCTAAAAATGAAAAATAATGTTCATTAAACAACATAAACACTATTGTTTTCTTTTAAAAAATTTTAATCTAAATAATTTCTTGAAAATTTAAGCTAAATAAGTTCTATTAATTTGATATATAAAAAAATTAATTTAATAAGTCTACTACCATTTTTAAATAACTTCTTTAAGATGAATGTTTACATTTTAAATTGATGTAATGTATTTTTAAAATTATAATTTAAAATTTATTTTCTAAAATATGTTTGGTAAAATATTCGAAGACAACAAAAATTATAATTATTTATTTTTAATTATTTGTTATTTATATTTTTTAAAAACTCTTTTTTAAACATATTTTTGTTATATTCATTTATTAGTTTGATGCATGATAGATAATAAATAAATAAAATAATTAATCACACAAATCAAGAACACATTGACTCCGAAAGTCCAATAAAATTTGATGTTGTCAAAGTCACGAAATCAAATAGAAGAAAGAAAGACTCGGCTAATTACATACGGGTCCTTAATTTACTGTATTAACAAATAATGAAAGAGTATATATTTATATCAAATAGGTCCTCTTTTAGATTTAAATTAATATATTTAATTATGACTCAATTAAAATAACAATTATTCAAAATAAAAAATATCTGATAGAGTAATTATGTTGGAATTGAGTCGTATAACTTCTTATTTGTTATGGTTTGACTCTTTTTAGCAGATATTAGTGGATAAACTTTTTTTTTTCTATATTTTTGGGAAAAGATAATTAGTATATGATTTATTTGAAATTGTTATTGGTGCAAGAATGATTCATAATCATTTTTGGGTTAAAGGATAGCAGCTGATTTATCTTATGGTTGGATAGATCCATGTTTAGAATTTTGCAATTATTTTTAATTGGGGTTGTTGAATATCAAAACTTATTACGCGAAACTCTATTTTTGCATAATGAGTTGGAGTATGAATTGTTGGTAGGGAAGAAGTAATAAATTGGGACTTTTCAGAATAAAAATAATAATATTATTTTTATTTTTGTAGTTTTTTATTTTCATTGATTTAAATAGTTAATATAAACTTAATAATATAAAATATATGTTAAAAAATATATGTTTTATAATATCACAAATGTATATTAAAACATTTAGAATTATAAATAAAACGATTTAATACATAATAATTAAATTTAAATTGTATTTTAAATAGCTAATTATTTCTTTTTAATTAATTTAATTAAGTTATTTATCAAATAAATATTTAATTAAAAATAATTAGTTATATTTAATTAAAAATAATTTTAGTTATAAAACTATATACATATATATTCTAACCCTATTATAATAACCTAATAAATAAACTAACGGAAGTAAAAATTGTGAAGTATGTGTATAACTCAATAAGCCAATTAACAAAAGTAAAAGTTAGAAAATAGGAGAAATTTCAACAACAACTAACTTTTAGAACCAATTTTTTTAAATGACTACTATTTAAAATATATTTAAAAAATGATCAATTTGAACTATAATAATTTTTTAAAAAATTTTCAAAAAATGACCAATATATACATTCAGATAGAAGTATTTTGGTTCAAAAAAATTTGAGACGATCATTTTTAAAATATATTTTGAATAATAGTTATTTATGAAAATTCATCTAAAATCTTGGTTATTATTATTAATTTTTTTAAAAATATGCATCATCTTTTTTTTTTTCTAAGGAGAGTTGTTTATTTTTTATCAAAATTTTAAGAATATTTGTTCTTTCCCTGTACTTTAAGGCTATCTCTCATATCCCCTCTTAACTTTCTTATGTTATTCTATTTTCTTGATCCCCGTATTAAACTGGCCCCTGAAGAAGATTAATTTTTCAATAGAACCAAAGGACCTATTTGATGTAAATGAGAAATCCATTTTCTTATGTGTTAAAACGTAAAAGATAAAGGATACAGACGTTATTAAAAGGAAAACACAGAGAAGAAATTCAGAGTATTTATACATTGTGGGAGGAGGTATTGGCAACTTACTTAACACGCAGTTTACACACTCACTTTACTCTCTTCGCTTGCTGCTGATAGATCGGCGCCGGCGCCGGTGGTGACGAACGCCGATTGTGGAGGGATCTAACTCGGCTAAGCTTAGCTGTAGTATCGAAGGTATTATCGGAACTTTCTTCCTTAAAATTTGGCTGAATTTTGATTTCTCTCTGTTATAGAAGGTTAAATCTGTCATTTCTACCAACGCAAGTGCTTTGACGATTCTCATGCTTCCAAGCGTTTCGATTTTTGTGGTTTTTACTTTAGTCAGGAATTATTGTATTTTTTTTATATTTTTTGATGATTTTTGTGAATGAAATTTTGTTGTACTTGAATAAATTGAGTTCATTTACAGTCAATATTCTCAGTAATATGGGAATTTTCTTATTTTATTTTATTTTTTCTGGTCTATTATGTGATTTATGAAATAGAAAAGTATATATTTGTTTCTACTGTTTATATAAGGTTTTTGTTATATGCTTGCAAGCTTACATGACAATGTGGATTATTGCAACACTGATATTATAATTATAATTATATTTTTTTAGTTTTAATGGAGATTTTTTTGCATTTATAGTGTGAAAAATAGATTTTTAATATGTTTAATCTATGTATTTTTATTTTTGGACCTTGATTTTCCTTAATTTTAGACCTATGGAATCTCTCTTGTTTACCTTTAAGTCATCCTATGCTTATTATTTGAATTTTGTGATGTTAGTTACATTATTTACAAACTGTAACGTAAGATTTGAGGGCCAATATTGTATGAGTTGATGGGTATGAAAGTCTTGATTTAGAACCATTGGATTCATATTGAGTTATAGTTTGGGAGTAGTTTTATGATTTTAGTGATTGTATAAAAAGTCCTTTGGACCTCTTATTGAAGTCCTTTCTTGACATAGCTTTCTTAAACATGCTATGTAACAAAGTGGGAATGCAATGGAAGGAAATGAAAAGAAAAGAAACACTCTTTTAGAACTTTCGGCAAAAGTATTGTCAACGATCTCTAACCAAGGCACTGTCTTAAGTCATTACAATATGTTTATGTTGCTGAAGCTGTAAATATTTGTTTGAATATGCACAATGGATGGAAAGAAATGGTTGTATCTTAGGTATTTAGTAAGTTTCACGGTTTTTTCTATCTTTTGGTTTTGAGTTACACAATCACAGAGTACTAGATGTTGACTATTGAAAAATAATAAATGAACAGAATGATAATAAATAATTCTAATGATCAAATGGAAATGGAAGATTCAACTGCAAAAGCTTCAGAGGGAGTTATAAGTTGAAATTCTGACAGCTGATATTAAATGGCTTTGCTGTTAAATGGTCTTTCTTTGGCTTCCTTTTGTGTGTCTTGTGCATGTTTACTGCAATATTAGTGTTTGATGTTGAGGTAATAGCTCCTTCTTGTTTAGTCTTGTTGCTGTTAGATATTTAAATTTTACAAAAGTTTTTTTAATTCAATGATCCAGTGGAGGATTGTGTACCAAGATGAGTGCAAGAAGAGCTGGCGGAAAATCTGTTGCTGGTGCTAGCGGCAACCCAAGTGTTAAGGGGAAGAATGTTACTGAAATCCCTAATTCCCAGGTTGAGCAATCAGTAGCAGATGTCAGCCTGGATTCAGCACAGGATGATGGTAGATGGGAGGTTTATGCTAGGAAGTCCAAAAACAGAGCTGGAAGCAGTGCTGCAAAATCGTGGGGTACTCAGAATTCTAATTATAAGACATGGGGACATCAAGATGTCCAGAAACCAGGTATGCGGAGTAATGGTGGCTCAGGAAGGGCTGCTGGAAAAACCTGGACAACTCAAACTGCTGATGCTAAGATACCAGCTGGTAGAGTGAATGCTAGGCCCCAAATGACCACCAATAGGGGTCCTGAGAGGAATTATCAGGCCCCTCAAACTGTGATTCGCCCTCCTTTGGAGCATGGTTGGAATTGGCAGTCTAGAGCTGGTTCTACTCCATTCAAACATTCAGAAGATAGCCAGGAAAAGGAGAGTAGTAATCCTGAGGTCCACAAGGACAATGACGATAATGAGGATGATGATGAGAATGATGGTGGTGACTCTGATGTTATAGATTCTGAAGAGGAATTTCTGAGTGATGACTTTGATTCTGATGCAAGTCAAAAGAGTCATGAGACTCGTAAGAAGAGCAGATGGTTCAAGAAATTCTTTGAAAGTTTGGATAATCTGACAGTTGAGGAGATCAATGAACCAGCAAGGCAGTGGCACTGTCCTGCATGCCAAGGGGGTCCAGGTGCTATTGACTGGTATCGCGGCCTGCAGCCTTTGATGACTCATGCCAAAACAAAAGGAGCAAAGAGGGTGAAGCTCCACCGTGAACTTGCTGCACTGTTAGATGAGGAGTTACAAAGGCGGGGGACTTCAGTTATTCCAGCAGGTGAAGCATTTGGTAAATGGAAAGGTCTGAAAGATACAGAGAAAGATCATGAAATTGTCTGGCCTCCAATGGTTGTCATCATGAATACAAAGCTTGAAAAGGATGAGAATGATAAGGTATAGTTACATTTTCTTGGTTTTGTACAGAATTTAAATACAGTGCAGTAAAATTTTAAATTTCTACTTGATTTGTTGTCATTTAAGAAGTACATTTGCTGCTTATTGCAATGTCACTTATTCTTTTGTTGAATTTATTTAGTGGATTGGCATGGGAAACCAAGAACTTCTTGAGTACTTCAGCTCATATGCTGCTGTGAAGGCGCGACACTCCTATGGTCCACAGGGGCACCGCGGGATGAGTATTCTGGTTTTTGAGAGTTCTGCTGGGGGTTATTTGGAAGCTGAGCGTCTACATAAGCATTTTGCTGAGCAAGGAACTGACAGAAATGCGTGGAATTCTCGTAGGGTCTTATTCCATCCTGGTGGAAAGCGCCAACTTTATGGTTTCATGGCAGTGCAAGAAGATTTGGATTTTTTCAACCAGCATTCCCAAGGTTCTCTGTCTATCTCTGTCTCTCATTTTAATAGATGTGTTTAAAAGTGGGATGTGGGTAGAATCATGCATTCTCGAACTGATTCTCTCTGAGGATTTGGTTCAATTTTGTTTAGAGGCGCTTTCTTTTTCCCAATATTTTTGAGGATTCATGAGAACTTACAATGTATTTCCAGTTTTCTACAAAGTTAGGATTATCTACTCTAATACCCTTAGTGTTTGACATGTAGGCAAATCTAAGCTGAAATTTGAGATGAGATCATACCAGGAGATGGTTGTGAACCAGATCAGGCAAATGAGCGAGGATAATCAGCAGCTTATATATTTGAAGAATAGGGTTGTTAAAGAACAAAGGCACTCAAAAGCTCTTGAAGCAACTTTTGGTATTGTGAGTGAGAAGCTGCGAGAGACCATGGAAGAAAACCGTATTGTGAAACAGAGAACCAAAATGCAGCATGAACAGAACAAGGAAGAGGTATGACTTCCAAGTTGCATTTATAATCCAAGTTGAAAAGGAAGTTGGCACTGTGCTTTAAATAAGCAGTAGTAGCTACACTTTCTTCTTATGCGAGTTTAATGATGTGGACTGTTAAGGGATCCTAGATTATGCTATTAATTTTAAAGTCATCAATTAAACTTGAGTGAGGTTTCTTTGTTTTTCCGTTATAGAATTAGGTATTGGAAGCATGACGCTATTTTTCTTGTCTTAAGAACCACACAACTAGAATGAGTAAATGGATAAACATGGATTATTTTTTTGGTTATATTTTCAATTTTCATGTCTAGCTTCCACTCATTATTTGATTGTTTTTCTCTCAAGATGGATTTCCAAGAACAACTTTTCAAGGACCAGATCAACATTATTCATGAAGCAAGGAAGGCGAAGGAAGAAGATTTTGAAAAGCTACAACAACAGGAACGAGAGAAGGTTAAGCAAGCAATTGCAATTCCTACAAACACCGAGGAGTACAAGCACAGGTATTAATTAAGAGTCTGTGGTATCGGAAATAGAATCAAATGCCTTATTTTTCTCCTTTCTCTTTTATTTTCATGTCATAAGAAACTGCAAATTGTTGTATGCACCAGTTGACCAGTTTTTCCACATGGAAGATGAATAAAACCTGGGGGAGGGAAAGAAATCTAATCAACTGCCACTTGTATATTAGAAGTTAAACATTTTAGTTTTTTCCCTTTTTGCCCCTCCGAAATTTTTGATCAGTTAGGGTAATTGATTATTGATGTATTTGCTTACATATTCATTTACACAACTTTAGGGCTGAGGAAATTGCTAAGTTCATAAAGGTTCAAGATAAAGAAATGGAAGACTTTGTAGGGGAGAGGGACAATCTGATAAAATTACATGAAGAGAAGATGGTCGCAATGAGACGGAGGCATTGGGAGGAAGAGGTTGAACTAGAGAAAGAGTTTGACGCTAATTTAATAACCCGCCTGATGGAGAAGTACTCGCCGCATGGTCCAGATGCAGAAGTTACTACTGACAGTTAGAAAGATAAATAGACACAAAAGTAGCATGCAAAGTAGATGAGCAGAGCAGCAACAGACTTTCGACTGCAGAATCCTAAGAAGCTTTCAGACTTTGGTTTTTGATAATTCTCTGAATTACAGCTCTCTAAAGGATATAAATTTTAAATATAATTGCAATATGAGAAGAAATAGACGGCCATTTTGAATGGGTTTGGAAAAGAAAATTTTAGTATATGATTAAATGAGGCATGTTTCTGTTCCTACAGCTCAGAAATCGGTTAAACCAACCAGCTGAACAGGAATCTCTACAAGGAGATTTTCGTTTGAGAATGGCAGTCTACCTTTTGGCTATTCTCTCGTCTCTACCCTTAAAAGAAAATACTAAACCCTACTTTTCATTGCCTTGTTGGAATGCCAGAACGTTGTTCATATCTAACCCTTTTTGAGTGTCGCGTTGTTGCAATCTTGCTTTGACCATAATTAGCATTTTATTACAGGTATAAATCACTTAGAGCTGGAAATTTTAAGTATATTTGTGTTTTGTTGGGTTTGTATCGGGTCAAATTCCTAAGTGGTCAGCTCGTAAGTGTATTAAATTTGCCATTTTGTGTTTGCTTCGAGTTTTATGCTTTTTTTTTTTTTTTTTTTTTTTTAAGATTACTAAGATATTATACTAGAGAGTTAGTAATATAAAAATTTTGACCTTTTTTTGGTCCCTTAAAGCGTAATTTGAACGGTCTCAAGCCATTCTCAATTCGAATAATGATAGGAAACATCTAACCAGATCAAATAATAATAGAGAAAACGGTTTACCAATAAAATTTTTTACTTTAATCTAAAATTTGTTTGAAATGCATTTATTTTTTTAATTTCTAAATTATTTGCAATCTACGCAAACCCAACCTAAAATGAGAAAAAGAAGAAAAAAGGTGAAACTCTTCTTCTCTGAAAATAAGAAAATAATAATTAAAAAATGAAGCAATAACCTAGCATCAAAGCTCCCCGGAACAACATTCTAATGAGATTATCTTATATCTAAAACAAAAATTTAAGGGATAATTTATACCCTAATCATTTTACACAAAATGTGCTGAAAATATAGCTTACAGAAAAGCCTGTTCAGTTTTTGTCACAACTTAGTAGAAGTTGCATCTTCTGTTGTCAATTAGTTTTCTTCTCGTCCTCATTCGTTGCAGTCACAGCTGTTTCTGTACCATCAGAAACCTTTTCATCCTCGCCGCCAAAACCAAATTCATTTACGCGTGTCTTGTCCACCGGATAAATCCACCTCTGGTATAGATATATTAAAAATATAACATCTGCAACACAAGGAAATATTATCAAAATCACAAAAGTATCCATAACATATCAAGTAAAAGAATATATACCATTGTGGCCCAAGATATACCCATTTGGGTTTGTCATACCAGCTGAATATTTTCAGGTTCTCACTTCAACCCTTTATAAATATTAACTGATGATGAAAATGCAAAAAAATTAGAATGAGCATTCCTAACTTCAATAAGGAAGATGGAATATTATAAGACCAAAACCAATGTTGACTAGCTAATCAGACTGTAAATGTTCACGAAGAGAGAAGAGTCGGAAGCCTGGAAGGTAATACGTTACAGGTACCCATTACAAGGTCCTCCAAAGTGTTGTTCTCAGAGGGATGGCATGATCCAAACATTATCCTGACCTCTTAAAAGTTCTATTTTTCCTTAAGTTTCCCCTCACTACTCAAAACACACACAATTACAGTCAGTGACCTGAGCCTTTTACCATAAAATAGATGACTGAGAACAAAAAGAAAACCCTGCAACCATTTTCTAAGAGAAAACTTAAGTGGCTTAATCCCCTTTCAACAACTCCACAAAGTGATATTAAGTCCATGAGAAAATGACATTATTGCCCACAAAAGAATAAGGTAACCACCAGACCTTATATCCTATCACCTCCTGATTCAATATATTGCAGATCCGGGAGCTGCCAAGGTCATTCATCTCAGTGTAGCCTCCCAAACAGAACACTCACTTCCCTTTGTCCAAAATGACCAGAAGGAGAAAACTTTGAAATGTTTCTCTTACAATATCAAGGCAGCTCGAACAGTAGGTTAGTTCTCCTCATTCCCTCTGAGGTGAAGATAATGTCAACAAAAAGGACTATGACTGTGTCACCTTGTAAACATAGTAATGTGCATCACTAAATCGACTCAACAATAGAAGCTGTATCACATATTTATATCTGCTCATTAAGACCAATAAATGTTTGATGTACAGGACCAAAGAATAAGGAGCATTTGTGTCTCACCATCACGAAAGACAGAAAGTCGATGTAGAGTTGGCATTTTTATCACAAAGGCAAAGAGATCATCAATGATGGTGTTCAGGAACTTGTATGTCATTTGCCTCCAGGGTAGATGTGCCACAGACTTGAGCTTATAGTTAATGAACAGTTGGGGGCACATCATAATGAAACCTGCCAAAAAATAAATAAAATAAAATAAAAAGATCCCAGAAAGTCAGAGGTCATTTTACAAGGAAACAATGGTTATAAGTGGAAAGGTTAGCATAGAAAAAATCTCAAGTAAAATGATAAGCATAGGGAGAAGCAAGAAGAATAGCAGATAGATGACATTGTAAGATGAAAAGTTGGCTTACCAAACATGTAGACACAGCTTGTGAGTGAAGAAAGAATCCAAGAGTACCAGCTCTTATGGCGCTCATACATGAGTGAATAAATAGAGGAGCATATAACAAGGAAGAAAAGAACTCCAGACAAATATTTCATGGCAAGGTCATCATATTCCTTCGTCTTATTTCCTGCATATGACTCCCGATCTCTGAACCTCAACATAGGTATTCTTCCACTTCTGTCAATCTGGGGAAAAGAAAATCATTAGAAATTGCTGCTTTCAGTTATTTATTTACTTTGATAGGATATTACATAATTTACTAGCTTCACAAATTGCACAAGCTTGCATACTTCTAATGTTAAGACTAATATGACAGGGTAGCACAAGAACTAATACAACGCA
Source organism: Azadirachta indica (assembly GCA_022749755.1). NCBI lineage: Eukaryota > Viridiplantae > Streptophyta > Magnoliopsida > Sapindales > Meliaceae > Azadirachta > Azadirachta indica. Next base: position 9,245,104 of record CM040447.1, on the reverse strand, counting down.
TATAGACATCACTTTTATTATGTCATGCATGATTAAATATCCAAGATATAAATCATAGTGCTACGTACTACTGGTTGGGATATTGGTCCTTTTTACCCATATATATGCTGAATGGAACAGAATACTACTCCACAAAGGATGGCTTTCATGAAGACAACTTTAAAAAAAAAAATGGGTAAAAGAAAACCTAAACCAAGAAGTTTGGTTGCTAGAATACCATAGCATTCAGAAAACCATGAAATTTGATTAAATATTACAAACACATGCATATGCATTAGAAGCTTATAAAGGTGCAAAACCCCAATAGCTCAACTTCGACACAAGAATTTTATAGATGTTCATATACTTTATCGAAAAATAGTACCTCTATGTGCATTGCTTTCCCTATTTTCCAAAATTCAATGCAACAACCAACTCCAGAACTTGCAAGTATCATCCAAGAAGTATCATTGTCAAGTAGATACAGGAACACGATGAGCTGACATACAAAGCTCACTATAACTGACTTTGCTGACAGACCTTCCATAGACTTATTTTTATTCCAAAATTGGATATCTGCAAAAGGAAAAATTAAATTACTAAAGTGTTTCTATGCAGGATGCTTCCATGAATCCTCAAAGATCATCAAATGAGTAGAAACTAAAATTTTGTAGAACAGAGTTGAATTTACCATTTTTGAATGCCAAGAAGTCGAACACAGAGTGAAGTAATGAAACAACCATCGTGATCGCCAGCAGGTAAGGATTTCCTTCTAGGAACACCCTCTGGAAAAATTATTAAACTTATTAATATATCAACAAGATATAACAACACATATTATCAGCTTGGCGATAATTGGATAACGATTTGGCAATTTATCTTCCTTCTTTTCAAGCGGCACAAGTTGACCTTTAAAGAATTATAACCATGTGACGCCTCAGAACCACATTCCATTGAATCAAATCCAATTAAAAAGAAGAAAATAATTTATAACCTCTGAGTATCTGACTTCATAAGGGATAGGGCATCCAATATGACAGCTCTTGAATTTTAGACTCAAGGGAACAACTTTAAAAGTATATGTTTGGGCAATTATTACATTGAACAACTACAGTAATAGGTGACTGTTTGTATGTGCTGGTAAGACAGCAAGTAAACAACTACCAAGGATTCAACCAAATTAGTGTGTAGTTTGAGCACCAAACTTTTGAAAAGGACCTCAAAATGTTACACGAATTTTCAGCACATGTATAAATATTCTTCTACAGTTTTCAGGACAGGTAACAAGACATATTTGGACATGGTTGTCATGCATAGCAAATTTTAAATAGAACATGTGTCCTGTTTGTGAAAAATATTAAACGCAACCATGATATGCACATCATCAATGTATTTTCATTTGTTTAGTTTGGGCTATTTTCAGGTCGACTGCTGGTCCACTATCTTTATATCCAATCTTATCCTTAACAAAGTTTCATATTTCTAATAAAAAGAAAAAGATCATAATATTCTATCAAACTGGACTTTTTTTTTTTTCCCCTTCTGAACCTCTTAAGAAACGAGGAGCTACAACCATTTAGCTCCAAATATTTAGCAACTTAACAAAGGGAAACCATCCTATCCATGCCTTATCTGAAGAAATTATATATTTATTTGCCATCCGGCAAATTAACCTGGGAATGACAGTAAATTACTAGCATTACATATCACTCTTTTAATAGAAGAGATAAGGTTATACTATTACTGGCACATGGTGAGTTTGGTAATATGGTTGCACAAAGAAATCAAATTACAAATACTGAACTGTGATGGTAAGTTTTCTACAGTCACATTAAAATGTCCCCCCTAAAAGTCGTGTCTTAAGAAGCAACTTACTCAAGGTATTAAGCTCTATAAGATCTATGCTTCAAGAAGAAAGTAATGCTGCTTGCTGAGAAGAGGGAAAAGCCTTTAAAGGTTGGCATCTGACTCAGGATAGTTAAGGCCTTGCAACCAGATAATCTTATTCTAGTTATTTTACTTCTCACACAAAGATTTTGAGTTCTTCCAACAATAAGAATAGGTCCAAATCAAAATGTTACTGTTTAACACAAATTCAAGTGCATCACAAAATCTTGGATATCTATCAGTAGCCGAATTTTTGATGAAAAATTAGTAACAAGTTTCTGCTAGAGCAATGGGTCAAATCCTAGACCTAATAGCTATTTGGACTATTGAGTGTTGAGCAATAGGAAGAGGACATGCTTTCAAAAGAGGGAAGAATAATTATGGGTCAAAATTTTATTTCTTATAAAAAGAATCTGTAAATACAGGAGATAAGCTTTACCTTCAGTTCATCAGCCTCACCCTCAATCATGCTTCCATAATTACGGTGAATTTGAAATGATTGATCAATCTGTAGGAACAGCTGCCACTTCGTCATGCTTATGGGACCCACCTCTAGATTAAGTGGCAATTCTGTCACAGTCTCATTGAGTGGGATCAACTTATCTTTAAGTAACCAGAACTCATTGAAGAAAATGGTTGGGAAGTAATTCCCTGTGCTAGGTTCAACATTCAAGTCTGTAATTTGAAGTCAAGAAACTCAAAAATCATAATTGTCAGATGATATATTTGCCAACATAAAGACGGATTAATTGAACCAGTGGCCCTGCACATATTTGACGGCTCAATGCACATTAAAACAATCATATAAAGTCAAACCAACATAACTTCTAATCACACAAGGAAAAGTCTCCCCTGCAGTACATACAGGAATGCACAACAATCTAATCTTCGCAAGCAGACACCCATATGTCAGTCATTTAACAAGTGTAGGTAAACTTCACTAGATTCAATATGTTATCAATAGACAATTTTGGCATCTAACTCACAAAAATTTAGTTCTTAGCAGAGTCAATATGTTACCGACAGATTATATTGGCATGCAAATCTTAGCAATTTAGTTCTTAAGCATAAACTTTGCTAAATAATTACAAAGATCCTCCGGCAAAAGGAACCTTTCTTTGGATCAGCATTTTGCTGGGGCAGATGAGGGAAAAAAATTTCAGCACCGGCAGATCAAGGACAAAGAGCATAATGGTAACAATGTGTGGGCAACATATTTCACCCATAGTTAGAATCCTATTATTTAGTGATAACTTGAGAGAAAGGGGTCTAAGCATGGCAAAAGTTAAGATAACAGCACAATAATAGCTATAATCTAACAGCACAATAATAGCTATAATCAATCTCTATATATGTGAACTGAAGGAATAGCAGCTCTAAACTTGTTATTCTAGCTCTGCCAAGAGTTATTCTCAATTTCTTATCAACAAATAAGAGGTCAACTGAAAATAATTTGTACCGGCCACAAACTATTAGTTGTTTGTCTAAATCGATTCCCACAACTTCTGGACATGGAGACCAATCTGAAGTCTCATGAAAGAGATGCTCCCAAAAATGTTGAATTCATGGCTCCCCAGCTAATTCTATTCTTTCTACAAAATCAAACCATCAAATTGATGCTTGTTGCATTTAACCAAAAAAGAAAAGACCATTACTGGAACTGAAGTTATAAAGGTACTTATGTTTTCAGTTTCATCTGTGTCCCTGGATTGCATAGGTCATTCTACAGAAACAACTTACTGCAAAATATTTTACATGGTTCCCTCAGGACTAAAACAGTTTTATTCTCAATTCTTGACATTAGATATACAATGACCCAAATGAAAAGATATGCATTAACATGTGTTCCATTGTATGCCTCAGAGACAATTTTAGTTACACTGGTAAGTTTCCTGGCTAGTGTAACACTCATGCACACACTTCTCATGAAACTATCATAACAAAATAAAGAATATCAAAAACATGACCACATATATACGTGTATATGTATGCACATTTGACTTCTATCTCTGTATATCTTAGAGGAAGAGAGACTGAAAGGAGGAAAGGAAACTTGTTTGTTAGTTAAGTTATGCCACATAGGACACAATCACCAAACATACTTCCTTCAAAAACTGCAAGCATGGCAGGAGCAAACACAAGTAGACAGATTTTACAGAATCAAGTCATAAAAGGATACAAGGAGCGATGTTTGGCGGTGCAGCACTGGATGGGTATCTGCAACAAATCATCTAAGAATTATCAAATTTGCCAACAAAGTAGAACATAATACAGGAAAGAGAAAGAACAGGACATAAAAACTAGAAACATTTTGCATACGCATTAATACTTACAGTATACAGTCACCATAATAAAAATCATATACCATCATTTATATAATCTCAAGCCCTTTCTAATTTTATTTGGATACTTACAGTATACAGTCACTATAATAAAGATTATATACCATCATTTATATAATCTCAAGCCCTTTCCAATTTTATTTTGAATACAGATCTACATCTATACATCCAAAAATAGATAACAGTTTCAAACACATTGTATGACAACATACAGACACACACACAGAGAAAGGAGAATAAATTCCTATCAAGTATCTGAAATAGTTAGACTAGTATGCCCCACACACACAAAGATATTCAATTTGTTTAAATCCATAGATTGATCTAAAATACAAGATTCATTTTCCATTAACCATATATATAGATTTTAACACTGAAAAGTATAGCAATCAGAGAGAACCACTTTTCACAGCATGGACTGGAGGGGTAAAAATGAAAAAGAAGAAGAGGGTCAAGATGTGAGTTAAGTGAACAAAACTTAAATGAAAATAAGTTCTCAGAAAGGAAGAAGAAAAGAAGCAAATCGACAAGCTGAAACCAATGAATCAGGATTCTCTATGCACGTAAAATAATCTCATATAGTGATACAAACACGTGCCCCAAGACTTTCAAATGACCAAACCTTAATGGGAGAAATGATCCTCACCCACTGGTAAATTATACGAAACCAGGTGTGCATATAATATATAAACAAAAATTATGCCCTCACCATATTTTTCCTAGACATGGCTTAAAATCAAAAGTGTCAGATTAGAATAATGCAAGATGCACAGAGTGCAGTTCGAAGGTTATTCATGTCCTGTCATTAAAAATTCCCATAAAAATCTTGCACAAAACTTTCGCATTCTAATTAATTAATGTCTTCAATGATAAAATGAACCAGTTCAAACATATTTCAATACTAGTAGGAGAAATTCACTTAATTTATTAACTCTATATTATAAAAAAAAAATTAAAGAAACTTGACAATGAAAGTATATATACTTCGTAAAATCATCAACCAAATTAATTGTAATATTTGGCTTCCAATAAGAAACCCACTCCACAGGGCCTTCATCTTTAGAATCACCTTGATGATCATCAACTACCTGAAGCAACAGGAATTTATATTAGGACATCATGGTCTGAAAAGAGATGCATCAAAGAAAAATTGCTGACAAGCATAAAAATTACTCAAAAGACAGGAAAGCTGTTGTAGAATCATTAGTGATAATGAGCATAAACAATGGAGATCTTAACATGTAAAGGATTTTGTTGCATATAAGTCAAAATTAATCAAATCATAAGCTACAATCAAACCTATCAACACTATACATAGACAGGATAACATATCCTCTTTGCATGGAAATTCAAATAATGTAAACCATTGAACAGGCGGCCATAGAACAAGACCTTCTCTCTTTATAAGAAACAAGAAATTATTATCAGATAAAGATTTTCAAAGAGGAAGAATAGCAGTCACAAAGCAGAACTTATTAAATGCAAGAATATAGTGATCCAAAAGCAAAGATACAATCTAACATGACCTTAAAGATTTTCTTATATTAAAGTAGAAATAAAAAGAAGTAGCACATCTGTAAACTCATTGAAAGTTGACATTGAATCAAATATATGGCCATTTTATTATAAGACAGGTCAACCACTAAAAAGAATTTAACATGAACTTAACGATTTTCTAAAATTAAAGGGGAAAGAAAAGGAGTAGCACATCCGTAAACTCATTGAAAGTTGACACTGAATCAAATATGTGGATATTTCATTATAAGACAGGTCAACCACTAAAAAGAATTTGTTACAACAAGAAAATCTAGTGATCTAATTTTCTTCCATGAAAATGCTATCCATAACCAGTTCAAAGAGGAAATAGGAAGATTTATTAGTTGTCATACATCTTAGTGTTATCTAATCATGCACCAAAAAGTTTTCCAAAATGTGACTAGTAACTTCGAAAGCCGGATATCACATGAAAAAGATACAGGCAATGGAGAGGCAGTGTGAACCATTAGTCCCCATCACAGGAATACGTTGGGCACATACAAAAACTAAACATGTTCAGGTAGTGACATTTAATGGGACATAGAGACTTCAACAATTTTCTTCAAAAAACTCAAAAGGCCTGATGATAAACAGAAGCCAACCACTAATAAACATGATGAGTAAATAAATCACCTACTGTCAAGCTTAAGATCACGAGCAAGAATGTAAACTAAAGTAATTCATGGAAATATTTTAGTCAAGGACAAACCTGAGCCAATGATTCGCCCTCCTCAGAGTCCTTGGATTGGCCCAGGAGACTCCTCCTTCTGTCTGCTTTAGACTTGGGATAGTATGCAACAACAGCTGAAATCAATGATAAATTATTAAAAAATTAAAATAAATAACAACAGTGATAGATGCTCAATTACAGAATGCAACCCATCATATTATCATCCAACCAACAAAATACAGAGAATCTGATAACAGTAAGTGTGCAATCTTACAGTGTGTCTTGCCAAAGGCAGCAAGAGGTTGGTACTCAGGATCATTAGGGTCTGGAGGGTAACCAGAGCGCGCAAAGAAAACATGAGCATAGAGACTCCCATTATGCTTCAAAGCCTGAAAAGGGGAATCATTTTCTTCATGAAAACTACGAGAAAGCAAAAAATAATAACATAAAATAATAACAATACACAAGACAAACATAATTAGATTATGCAGCATAACTTAGTGGGAAGTCATACATGCCAATGCACAAAATATTACACTACTATGCAAATAGAACCCAAAATGTTAAATTTAGCACTTCTGACAGCTAGTACCTCAGTTGGACGGTAATTCAAAGAAAGAGTCCGGGTACTTTCTTTTCCCCAAACGGCATAAGGAATATTAGTTTCATGCCAAACAAGTGCGCCTTCATTTCCAAAGTCATTGAACTTTTCACGTTCCGAAAGATATAACCACATATCCTGAAAATAAAAAGGCAATTAGAACCATTCGGCACTATGACTAGTGAAAAGTAAACAGAGAAAATATATAGCATAAAGCCAACACAACTGATAGATTAGATAGAGCAACTACACATTCCCCATATCTATTCCTACTGCACACACCTTTCATCTTCTAGTCTACTGCTGACATACATTAACATGCTTTTGTGTTTGCATAACCATGTAGTCCTTCAAGTAGGAATGCAAGCAGACAGCAACCACAAATTGGCTGAATTCAGATTAATAACTCAATAGACTATCTTGCTGGATCTATACGCACAAAGACTGTTTCTTGCACCACTAGACAAAGAAGATATTCCTATTCTTTTATGCCCAAATAAACATGAAACAGAAGGAAATAAAAAAAGACAACACTCTAATTGCGTATACATAGAGTATATGCGCTTATCCTTCATCCTTTATATAGTTCCAATATTCGAGCGAAGAACTCATATTCTTTTAGCTGTTTGTGCCACATGAAAACTTTCAAACCAATGAAATAACATAACTAGAAAGTAATAGTAAATTGTGAATGAGAATAATTATATACATCAAAATTTCACTATGCCAAACAAACTTCTTTTCATGTTATCACGATCCAAGCTAAAATCAATCATTCAATTTGAGAAAAAAAAGAAGAAGCGAGAAAACCAATACAAGACGAGATCCCAAATAATTCAAACAAGCTATATGGAAACAAAAGTTCAAATTTTAATTCTATGTGGAAGTAAACACAGTTAGAAAAGCAAGAATTATACCAAGTATTCTCCCCGTTGGAAGAGATTGGACGTGAGCTGAGAAGGCTCAGTAGGTCGTTTAGGTGCGAAAAATTTGGAAGCGAAATACCAAAATACAGCTACTCTTATGATTCCGGTTATCGTTTGTCCGAAACCACCGGCCTGTTGTTGCCTCTGCGGCTGTCCACCGGCTGCTACTGCTGGCGGCGCCATCTTCTTCTTCTTCTTCTTCTTCTTCTTCTTCTTTCTTCTTCAGAGCTCTCAGTTGTGCTGCAAACTGAGATGAAAAGCGAATGCGATCCGAACAATGACACTTTTATTTGTTTATAATATTTGAATTTTAATAATAATGATAATTAAATAATTAAATCAAAAGAAAAAAGCAAGCAATAGGTGTTCGAAACAATGACTGATTACGCTTTCGATTTAGAGTTTTAAGAATCTTAAACCAGCGGTGCCGGCTACGCCAGCATTTTGCCAACTTCTTTTTAAAAAAAAAAAAAAAAAAAAAAAAAGAAGCCCTTTTTCCCTTCTAAAAAGGGTTAGATGATCAGAACGGGTCGGGTCGGGTCCGGTCGATCGGGATCCGAAACGACAGTGCTGGCCACGTGCGCACTGACCGACCTCAAAAAATTTCTTCTTTCTTCTAGAAAAGGGTTAAGACTATTATAACGGGACAGGTCGGGTCGGACAGGGCTTTAACCTTTTCCTATAAGGTTATAAAAAAATATGGATTAATTGTTTTGACAGTTGTTATGATTTTAAAATTATGATTATTGTATTAGGTGGTAAATATTAATATAAAAATAAAAAAAGTTAAGTCTTTTTATTAAAATTACTAATTTACCAAATTTTTATGTGATATTTGACAATTTAGATTAATCAAATTAATTAATGTACTTTTAATATTAGCTATTATGTGATATTTAATAAATGGATTTATTAAAATTTAATTATTCAAATATTTCTACAAAATATATTTTATAGTTCTATTTTTAGAATTCAGTTCTCAAAAAATATTATCAAATAAATTCTTGAACTTTGATAATATTAAATCAAAAATATAATTTTTCTTTTCATTCAATAGATCCTAACAAACCTTGTTGAGCGTATGAAAATTTTGTAATAAATATAAAAACTTTAAATATAATTAATATATGTACTATCTATCTCTCTAGCTTATAGGTCTACTTTTGATAGTTTTATAATAACTTGCTTTCACACAACACAAAATTGTTTGCTTTAAATCGATTTATTTAAAAATATACTTTACATATCAATCTAGTAACTTTTCTACCTAAGCGGTGTCAGATTTTATCACCTATATGCATCTCGTATATTTATTTATATTTTTGAACATTACATATATAATTATTGATATTATAACAAAAATTTATTAAGAGTTTAAATATTGATACTTATATGACCCACTCTCGTATATTTATTTATTCCATTACCACTATTTTTCATTAATATCCTATGATAGAAAGACAATAATACCTTTTATTAATATATTGAATGAATACACATCACACTCTTCCCTTAGAAACTCTCTTAAAATCTACCATAATCTCCAAAAATATTCTATAAAACAAACCCATTGAAATAACTATAGAAGTTATCTTTAGCATTTTAAGAAAGTTATAATTTATTGAACCAAAAAATAATTATGTAGATGATGAACTTATTCTTTTAGTTTGTAGAATTTTAATAATCTTCGTCACTATATACTCATAATTGTAAAGATTTCTCTTTTTACTTGAGATTAGATAAATAGTCTTTGTGTTAAAATTAAAATTTTTTTAATGTATTTGTGTCAAATAATGGTCTTGTAATAGATTTTGTATATCCCAACTATTATTTTAAGGATCCAAAAGTGATCAATCTCATTTGTAATGTTTTATGGGAGCTCAAAATGTTTTTGTTATGAAATTTTAAATTTCATGCCCTTTTGTTAAACCAGAATTTATTTTTAAAGTCACTTTTAGCAAGCCTTTTTTATTAAATTAAATATAAGGTTTTATTATAAAAAAAAAAAAGATTAGTGTTGGGTTCCTTCGAGAATGTGGAAATAGAAAAGAAAAGAAATAGAAGAGAAAAAATAGTGGGAGAATGTGAAACCAAGGAAAAGAGAAAAGAGAAGATTTGGGTTAAGAGAGTGAGTAGTTCTAGTGATTTAAAAAAAAGTTTAAAAATATTTGAGGGCTGTTTATTTTTGATCCTAAAATCTAAATAGATCTAAAATATAAATAAATTTGCATATAATAAATCTGAATAATTTTGAATAATATATTTTTTTATTTATCACAATCTAAATATTTATATATGAAAACTATTAATTTTACTCATTACATCTTTATAATCATTAAAATAAACTCTATATATTGTGATATAAAAGTTCATTACAACTAGAAAACTTATGGGCAAATGATATTTGAACTTTTACTTTATTGTTTGAATAATATTTATGCCCCTATTTCAAAAATAATTGTTAAACGCACGATTTTATTAACTTTTTCTATTAAAATTAACTATCGACTAGTTCAATAATAAAATACCCATAACATTTTTTTGAGTAATGTAATGACATAAATACTCTTTTATAAATTTTAATTGATTTTTTACTCAAATAAATTAATTGTATGAAGACAATTTATTTCAACTAAAAAATTAAAAATTTAGTTATTTTCAATTCTATTTTTTATTTTTATTTTAAGGTTCCTATATGTCTTATTTTGATTTTGATTTTAAAGTTTCTATTTTGATTTTATATTTTTACCCTAATGCATAATTAAAATAACACTTATACATTAGGTTAAAAAAATAATAAATGAAAAATAATGGAAAAATAATACTTATATATTAGGAAATAATAATCATAAATTCACTAAGTGATAAGGAAAATGGTCAAGCAATATAAAAATAATTAAAAATAATAATGTTTTTACGTCTAAGGTAAAAATTTTGAATACACATTCAATTTTCTTTCAACAAATAACCTTATTTTATTTTTTTTTTATGTTGTTTGACTATTTTTCTTGTCATTTATTGAATTTATGATTATTGTTTTAAGATATGTGACTACTATTTCAATTATAGATTAGGGTAAAAAATGAAAAAATAAAAATTAAATAAAAAAGTAGAAACTTTAAAGTCAAAAATTAAAAAAAGAAAGGTGAAAAATTAAAAGTAAAAAATAAAAAAGAGAATTGAAAATAAATTAAACATTTACTCTTTTAATTGAAATTAATTTGTCTTCATATAACTAATTTATTTAACTAAAAAATCAACTAAATATTGTAAAAAAGGGTATTTATATTATTATATTAGTTAAATAAGGGTCAGAAGAGTATTTTTGTTATTGAATCAATCAACATGAGTCAACAGTTAATTTTAACAAAAAAGTTGATAAAAGAGGTGTGTTTAACAATTATTTTCGAAGTGGGAATATAGATATTATTCAGGCAATAAGATGGTGGTTTAGATATCATTTGCCCAAAACTTGTTTATATTTCACTTTATTGTTACGTTAAAAATTTTAACTTATTTTATTAAAATATAATTAACAAGTTTTCAGTGCTAAGTTAAAAAAAAAACATTTTAAAACATCTGAAGGACTAAAACTGAGCTACATTCAAACTTCATACTAAAAAGCAAATAGACACTTAAGCAATAGTTTATTTTTTTATCTAAATTTTGAACATAATTAAAATATGAATTTAAATCAAATATGAATTTGAATGATATTATTTTTTTAAAATTTTTAAAAATAAGTATTAAATTATTTATTTTTATTATATAAAAATAAAAAGTTTAAAAATTGATATTTTTATATATATTTTTTTAAAATAATATACTTGTATTTTATAATAATTTTGATTATATTAATACAATAATAGATAAAAAAGAATATTTTTTAATAAATTATATTAATATGTAAATTATTCTCTTGTTTGATATTTAATTTTTTTTAAAAATAACTTATCTGAAAATTGATAAGAGAATTGAGATGACATAGAAAGGAGATCAATGATTAAGAAATGTCACGTTAAAATTAGTTAATTAGAATTTTATTTTTGTTAATAAATAAATTAATAAAACATAAATCTTTTAGAATATAAAATATTAAATTATTCAAACATTTACTTATTTAAAATCAAGTTAAAATATTTAGCTTGATTATATTTAAATATTCTTAATAAATATTGAGAAATGAAATAAAAACCAAATGAGTTTTGGATATTTAAATAATTATATTAAGATTTCAGGCCATAAAAAGGAACAGACCCTTAGTCTATTAGCTTTTACTGTTATTCTAGATAGAAATGCATGCAATTATCCTTCAATCACTCTAGGAAAAGTAACTTTTGGACCCACAAAGTTTGATAGAAATAATCATAATATATTTTGTTTCAAATAAATAAATACAGCGAGCATAATGGTGATAGTATTATTTATTTTTTTATAATGTATTTATAACACCATATTTAGTAATATATTATACCTATAATAAAAATGAATATAGTTATACAATAATATATATTAATAATAATGTATATAACTATAAATCAAATATATAAATTTATTATAGTAATTATAATACAATATTTTTTTATATAAAAAATTAATAAAACTTTTATTTAGCTTATAATAAATTCTTTTTATATTGTGAAATTAAATAATAATTAATGTACTTATTTAATTCTTAAATTTGATTGACAGTGGCAGGCTGCCACAAATGACACCATTATTGGGCTATTATTAGTATTATAGTTAGGACAAGACACTGTAAATATTATTAGACTCTAAATTTTTTATTTATGCAATGCTATGGTTGGCTTTGAGAAATGAGTGATGGAAGACAGCCAAAATGGCCAAAAATGTGGCAACCAGCATGTGGCATCGCCTTGTTAGTTATGAGTAATAGTACATCGCTACCATTACTAAAGTCATTGAGTGCTGATCTATAAGGTTGTGATGGCAATTTTTTCCACTTCAACTGTATGAGTTACTATTTAATCATATTAGCTATTAGAAACCAAAACCTTAACCAAGCTTAGGTTTTGTGATTCCTATATTTTTCGTCATGAATATGACTTTGTCTAGCCTATCAATGGCAAAAACATTATTCACAATTCTATTTAGAATCCTAGGACAATTGACATCATTTGTCTCTCAACAAATTCATACTTTTCTAAGTGAACAGTTTCGTATGCCAATGCTTATGAAATTGAAAATAATTATGTATGTTAATAGAAAAATGAAAATAATTAATTATGCTAGCTATTAAATTACCATTTGTTACTTGAAATACAAGAAGGAAGTCACCATAGTTCTATTATCCTAAAATTCTAGTTACCTCAAACTAAGTGTTCTACAATCCAAATTAAAACTTACAAGTATACGAATCAATTATAGTATAATTAATATTTTCATAATATTAATCCCATGGAAAATAGGTTAGATTAATGTTTCTTTATAATATAAGACAAATAAATCAAATCAATTTTAACCAAATGAAATAAAATAAAAACAACAAAAAACTAGATAAATTATCTAAGAGAGTAGAATTAAGAACATGAAATTAGTCAAGGTATTATAAGACAAATAAATCAAATCGATTTTAACCAAATGAAATAAAATAAAAACAACAAAAAACTAGATAAATTATCTAAGAGAGTAGAATTAAGAACATGAAATCAGTCAAGGTAAAAGACATTAACGTTTCAAGAATCCACCACTATTATCACTTTCATGACATATTTATATAATTAAGAAATTTTAGCACCTTAACATGATAATAATTCTCTTAACATACAATCTAATCACGTGCTAATTTTTCATTGATTATGAATTTAATTTGAGTATGGGAATTAATAGTCTAAAACATGTAACAATATTTTGTGTGGATTATTATTATCATATATGAATTAAGTACTATGAAAAGATCATGTAATAACAATCAAATGATGATGCAAATTTGATGTTGAAACAACTTTTTAGTGATGACATTTATCATATTGTTGCTAATAATAAAATTGTTAGGATTCTTGTTGGCATTATATGGTAACTTGGTGAAGAAGTCCCACATAAAATGGGAATTTGTGGAAACAAGGAATTTTTATAAGGTAAGGATTCTTTTCCACAGAAAATTGTGGTTTACTTAAGTGTATTAGGGAAATATAATATTTTTTGTGGGATTAGGTCTTTTATGATATAAGATATAAAAGTTAATTCATTGAGGAAGTGTGCATGATAGAATATTATTTAAGTGATATTTTTATTGACGTCGTATTTTATGCAGCAGGCTTTAATGGGTTTGAGAAAAATTATTAGAGAGTCTTTTTGTAGATAGTGAAATAATATTGTGTGTTCTTCAAGAGAAGAACTTCAAATTCATTAGGAGAAGAGGTAGTGTTTGTTGAAGGGAGTTCAACAAATGGGATCTCCCAAAACAAGCCACCATCTAAGAAGGTTCGACACAGTAGTGACAATATAGAGGGAGTTTACGATTTGTATAAATTTATTGGTGTTTGTAAACAATTATTTCGTAGTGGATTGTTTTTCTTTAGGTGTGGCCCCATGTATGTAGGATTGTAAAGATCCGAGTCACGTTAAAAATTTGCGTGTCTTCATTCATTATCTTAATTACTTAATTATTATTGTTTGTCAAATTTTAATTAAATCGGTAAAAATTAATTGGATGGTAATTTAAAATTTTGATTCCACCTTACATATAAATCTATCAATTGGTATAAGAATGGGCTATTAACATTTTATCTGGTGAGATCTTGGTGTTTTGATTCATTTTTATGTAGGTATAGATTTCCAAAGAGAAGGAGGATCAATTTCACGGCTACCCTTGCTAGATGGAACAAAGTACTTCTATTAGAAAGTTAGGATGAGAGCATTTATCAAATCAATAGATGAAAAGGCTTGAGGGAAGTACTAGTGGGTGGACGCCTCCTTAAGTGACTGACGATATAGGCAACATTATGCCGAAACTGAAAGAGACATGGACCAATTTGGAAGATTGCATGGCTAACTTCAATTCTAAGTCTCTCAATATTATTTTCAAAGCAGTTGATGTAAATCAATTTAAATTGATCTCAATATGTGAATTCACAAAGAAAGCATGGGACATTTGGCAAGTTACTCACAAAGGAACATTGGCAGTAAAACGATCTAAGATTCAAATGCCTACTACTAGATTTAAAAATTCAAGAATGCATGATGATGAATCACTTATTGATTTTTCCTCCGAGTTGAATGATATTGCTAACAAATCTTATGCCTTAGGTGAAGAATACTAAGACAAAGCTTACGAGAAAGATCCTATGGTTACTTCCCGAGAGATTTCAAGCAAAAGTTCCAATAATTGTGGAAAGCAAGGATATTGAAAAACTAAAAAAGCAAGAACTAATAGAATCATTAGGGGCTTTTGAGATGGATATGAAAGTTCATAAGAAGGACAAAAGTCTTACACTTCAAATCATCAAAACTCAAAGCAATGAAGATGAAGAAAGTTTGGATTTAAAAGATTGTAAGGCCCTTGCACTTATGAGCAAGAATTTCAATAAGATTCTGAAAAGAATGGGACATAAATCAAAGAAAAATAAGAAAGTACCCTTAAGAGTTAAGGTATTTTCAAAAGTTCTTGAAACTAACAAAAATAAAGGAATTCAATGTAAGGAATGTGAAGGATTTGGTCATATATAGGCCGAATGTGCCAACACACCAAAAAAGAAGTCAAAAGCAATGAAAATAGCTTGGAGTGATGATGAATAAAGAGAAGAAACATCAAACATTGTAAGTAATTTCATTGCGTTTAATGCTGCAACAAATTCTAAAAACTTGTAAGAATTTGGTTCTGTTACAATAAAAGCCACTGATTTTTGTTGCAACGAAATTAGAAAAATGACTAGTATTACTTCTAGTGATTTTGAGACAAACACTGAGGTAAGTTTTAGTGGAAGTGAGTTAAATCTGGATGCCATACATGCTTCTTATGTATTAATGCTTAATAGATGGTTAGAAGTATGTAATTTTAACAAAGCCTTACAAAAACAATTGAATTGCCTTATGAGTGCAAGATTTGAATCAATGAGACTTTTGAGCAACGTCAAATCGAATATTGCTGAGAATGATAGAAAAATAAGTGAGCTACAATGTGAGCTAAAGTACACTTAGAAATCTCTGAAGCTGCTTAACTTAGGTACATCTAAATTAGACCATATTTTGACAATGGGTAGCTATGGGTGTAATCGTGAAGGACTTGGCTTTCAAAATGAAAAATCCTTGAATGCCAAAACTGTATTCGTAAAAGCATTACATATCGAACCTTTTTAGTCAAATCTAACCCAAGGTAATATTTCGCACATATGTCCTTATGGTTCAAAAGGTAAGACATATAGGTTTGTTCCCACTTGTCATTTTTGTAATAAAAGTGGTCATATTTGTTCTAGATGCTTTAAATTTTTGAATTTGCTTAAATGTAAAAGAAAATCAAGGTCTAAGACTTATCCAAGAATTAGACAAATGCAGGTAAAGAAATTAGAAATTAGAAGTTTTGTTGTTCATACATCATTAAAAGCATGTGTAACTGATGCGCAGTATTTTGACAACGGATGTTCGAGGCATATGACTGGATCATGAGAAAGCTTGAAAAATTATCAAGATTGTTCATAAGGCCATGTGACTGTTGGAGATGGTATAAAAAGACGAGTGCTTAGACAAACCTTAATGCTGAAGTGTTTCCAAAACTGAAAAATGTGCTACCTGTGGAAAATTTAAAGGCAAAGTTGATCAATTTTAGTCAAATTTGTGACTAAAATCTTGGTGTAAAATATACACAAGGAAAATATGAAGTTTTTGACAAGTTTGATAAATGTGTTTTGAAAGGGACAAAATCCCCGAGGGTAATTGTTATGTTTTGACACATCCATTCACATATCACAAAATAGATGATGACAGCAGAGAATTATCACAAGAAAAGCTTGGACACTTGAATTATAAAAATTTAACAAAGATTGTGAATACAGGTGCAGTTCGTGGTATTCGATAACTTAAGAAAAAGCAATCAAGTGTGTGGACCATGTCAAGTAGGAAAACAACTCAAATCTAAACATAAAGCTGTGAGTCATACATCCATTTCCAAGATTCTGTAATTGCTCTATATGGATCTGATGGGTCTTGCTTATGTAGAAAACATAGGAGGTAAAAAATACATCTTTGTATATGTAGATGACTTTTCTTGATATACATGGGTAGATTTTTTCAGAGAAAAATCTAACATATTTAATGCATTTAGAAAATTATGTGTGAAATTGGCAAATGAAAAGGATTGTAATGTTTGTAAAATAGTTAGAATTGGGAGTAATCATGGAAAAGAATTTGAAAACACTATTTAGGTTGATTTCTGCAATAAATATGACATTGCAAATGAATTTTTGACTCCTAAAATGTCGAAACAAAATCGTGTTGTAGAAAGGAAAAATCAAACTTAGTAAGAAATGGCACAAGTTATTTTGAACTCAAAGAAGTTGGTAAAAAGATTGTAGGCAAAAGCTATTCATACAACATGTTATACAATTAATCATGTATATTTATGTCCTGGCACAGGTAAGGTTCCTTATGAAATTTAGAAAAGTAAGAAGCCTAACTTAAGATATTTTCATATTTTTAGAGTAAGTACTACAATTTGAATGACAAAGATCAACGAGAAAAATTTGATTCAAAAAGTGATAAGGGTATATTTTTTGAATATTCAGATAACAGTTGAGCATATTATGTGCTCAACATGAGAACCTAAACAATTATAGAATATGCTAATGTAGTTGTTGATGATTGTAATGATTATGCAGTTTTTTTTTTCATGAGGAAGAAGTCACAAACAACACCAACCAGAATCAAAACCCAATTGAAATTGACCAAGACAGTATTGAAACAAACAGAAATTCAGATTCCCAATTCATTGCAAAGAAACCCAAGATTTAGTTGCAACAGAAAGCAGAGAATAGAACAGAACATATTTGGAATTACCCATTTTAGATTTAATCAGAAAAGAACCATGCTCAAGAGTAAAGAAAATTCACCCTCAGACCTCATCATAGGTGATCTCAATGACGACTTGATTGCAGGGAAGAGATATGTACACATGGCAAATTATGTTTGTTATACGTCTTTGATTGAACCAAAAAATGTAAAAGAAGCCTTGTTAGAGGAATCTTGGGTATTTGCAATGCAAGAAGAATTAAAACAGCTTGTGAGAAATGATGTGTGGACTTTAGTACCTAGGCCAACACATACTAATGTTATTGGAACTAAATGGATTTTTAAGAATAAAATTGTTGAATATGTAGAAACAAAGCTAGGTTAGTTGCATAAGGTTACAAACAAAGTGAGGGCATTGACTTTGATGAAATTACTTCTTGCTATTGCATGTTTATTAGGTTTCAAAGTATTCCAAATAGATGTAAAGGTGCTTTTTTAATGGAATTTTGAATGAAGAAGCTTATATAGAACAACTTGAAGGTTTTGAAGATCCATTATATCCTAATCATGTTTTTAAACTGAAAAAGGTGTTGTATTTATTAAAACAAGCTCCTAGAGGATGGTATGAGCATCTTACTAGTTTCTTAGGTGGGGAAGGACATAAGAGAGAAGGAGTAGATAAAACATTGTTCATTAAGACTTTTCCTTCCGGTATTACTATTTCTTAAATTTATATGGATGACATTGTTTTTGGTTTTACTTTTGAGACTAAAGTGCAGGAACTCATTGATCGAATGAAGGACAAATATGAGATGAGCTTGGTGGCAAACTAACTTATTTTAAGTTTACAAGTTAAATAATTGGAGGATGGAATTTTTATTTCTCAAAGTGAGTGTGTTAAAAACCTAGTTAAAAGGTTTGGTTTGGAAACATTTAAACACATGAGGATGCCTATAAGGAGTAATGTGAAATTTTCAAAAGATGAGAGTGGTATAAGTGGTGATCCTAGTTTACATAGGAGTATGATAGGGAGTTTGTTATATTTGATAGGCACTCGATTAGACATTAGATTTAGTGTAGGAGTATATGCTAAATCCTAAGCAAATCCTAAGGAGTTACACTTATTTACAGTTAAAAGAATTATTCACTTTATTAATAGGACTAGTGAATATTTTATTTGGCATTCTAAGGATACTAACTCTGATCTTGTTCGTTTTAGTGATACTGATTAGGTAGGTAATGCAGATAATCGCAAAGGCATAAATGGTGGTTGTTTTTGTCTTGGAAATAACTTGGTGTCCTGGCATATAAAGAAACAAAATTCAATTTCTCTGTTCACTAATAAGGCTTAATATATTGTTCCAAGAAGTTGTTGTACCCAATTGCTTTGGATGAAACAAATGCTTGAGGACTACGGTATTGTACAAGATCTCTTAACTATTTATTGTGATAATTATAATGCAGTAAATATATCAAAGAATCCTATACATCATTCTAGGACTAAGCATATTGATATTAGGCATTACTTTATCATAGATTTGGTTGAGAATAAGATAGTCACATTGGAATGTATTGATATCGAGAAATAAGAAGCAAACATTTTCACCAAACCTCTAGTTGTAACTAGATTTGCCTCTTTGAGCAAAGCACTCAGTGTGTGTGTCATATAAATCATATCTAACTTGTGTTTATGTGTGTGACATAGTACTTTTGATTGTGTGGATTTCAATCTTTCTTTATTTCATTTGTAAATGTCATTGTGTGAGCTTGAAATATTTCGTACCATTGTCTAGAATAGATGATCTTGAACTGTTTTTGTGCACATTTTTTATCGACTCATGGTTTTAATCTAGTTTTTTTAGGTCAATATAAGTTTGGTAATAGCAGATTGATTCATAATTGTTTTTGCCTTGATTCTTATCTCTCAAAAATTGTGCATGCTTTATAATCATAAAAACTACTTACATGCTTGTGTGAAGCTATTCATGAGTAATTTGGGCCTATGTATCACCAATATGTAGAGGATGATCTATCATGAGAAGAGGGTTGTCTCTATAATAGTGTGAAGCTACTAATTTTAGATATAAAAATAATAAAGAAAAAGAAAGTAATAGAAAGAAACACAAATGTGTACTGCTAATCACTTCACACATATATGCATGCAAGACAAATGAAAATCTTGATGTTAAGAGGACAAGATTGGTTTAACTAGTTTAGTTTGGCTTTTACCAAGATAATTAAGACTAATGAAATTTGAGTAATAACTTTGAGTTAATCTTTCCACATAAACATAATGTTCATAATTTCATTTATTCTATCTTATAGTGTAGAATTAATGTTTTAAATATTGAGTATTCATGCATGATGAAGTGAAGAAAAATTTCAAAAATTATGATGATGTAAATTTCGTTCATTTTGTGATTTTGGCTAACCATAAAATGTGTCTAGATTTGGGCCTTATTGTGATTTTGTAATTTACTTTCTGTTCTTTTTTTTTTTTTGCATGGTTTTGCGTTTATTGTGCTCAAAGTGTAATTTATAAAAATTAGTGCTTGCGGGTCTAGTTAAAAGTGTGTGTGGATTTATAGGGCCATAACATTTTTAAATTCAAACCCGCAAGTGCTGTTTTGCAAGATTTTTTTAATAAAATTCGTGCTTCAGTACAATTTATGTTTTGTATATGGTCTCTACGATATTTTCTATATAGAAGTTAAATGGTATCTTTTAATTAGCAAACTTTCAATTAGAAATGACTTCATTTATTCAAACTTAAGGTGTTTAGTGTAATTTGCCTTGTTAAGGTGTTGATTGAAATTATTCAGAAATAGGTTAACCAATATTAATCTCATTAAAGTCATATTGGGGTTAAAATTGAAATCAAATTGGGCTCTCATCCTTTTTTCTCTTCTCTCATTTTTTCTTGCCCTAACTTAGTTTTTGTTTTCTTTTTTTGTTGTATTTTTCAATGTGCAAGATAGTGAGGATAAGAAATAATCTTCTTACTCCTCTATTTGCCAAACCTCTGATTACCGACGAAGATGCTTCTTAAGCAAAGAAGAATTTGTTACCTACTTAGTCGTCACGATGAATGACCACTATTCCAACACCACCACATGAGCAAACCTTTGTGTTTCCTTCAAAGACTCCACTACTCTCTAAAGTGATAAAAATGTTGCTAGTGACTCTCAATTAGACAATAAGACAAATTTCTCGGTCGATGCTTTGCCTCAAACTTAACCGCAGTTCGTTTAGTTTCAACAAACTCGCCTACAGAAGAGACTGAAACTATTAAACAAGGCAAGTCAAAACAAGTTTCTATACCCTTCTCAAATCATTTTTTTAACCAAATTTAATCAAGTTTATGTGTTTTAATGAATGAAAGGAAGTTTGTATGTGAAAGGCTTGTTCGATTAGACCAATTTCGAAGTTGTGTGCTAGGATAGTTGACATCTTAAAGAAGAAAAATCTTATTGGAAGTGTTTCGAGGGTTGGCCAATTTGTTCCCGTGAACGTGTATGAGTTTTATATAAATTTGTTTGTGGATATGAACACTATTGGTTCATACTGATATCAGTGTTCACAATGGTATCATTAGGTGTATGTGTGTAATCAAATGTTTATTTTTTCTCTTGTGTCTATAAATCAATACTTTAGTACCGTTGAAGTAAATTAGCATGATCTAGACTCAATTCCAGCAATGCCTCTTAATGAAGTTGCTTCTACCTTGCTTAGAAACTGACACCATTTGACTAGTCTATACAGGTTTAGAGCTTTCTCATTGTGCACTCAATATGCTGCCCTGCATTCAATTGCTATCTGAAATTGGTTGCCCACTTTTCATTATACCATAATTTATAAAGAATTGGGACAGTTACTGGATATATTTGGACTCGATCGTCCATTTAATTTGGGACGTCATATATTTTCTATAATTATCTCACATGTAGGTAGTGGCGTCACTAGGATTGTGTTACCTATTCCTTCATTGATCTATGGTTTGTTAATGGACCAACACAACATTCGAGCAAAATTAGAGGACTTATCAACAATTTCGAAGTTTTTGGGACTATATAAGAAAATAATAGAGACTCGACCTACTGACATGTTATCTAGAGACCACTTGTAGCAAAGTCAACCACCTCGGATGATTCAATTAAAAGATACAGCTCCTAAAGACACAGATTGGAAAGTTTTTGTATGTAACCAGCTACAACATCTTGTTGAAAGCCAAGTTATGATATTACAAGAGCAAGGCACAATGCTTCAGCGTATTACAAGTCCAGAGATCGTTGTGTAGCAGCTAATTACAACTAGTGGACCTGTTTTTGCTACCCGATCACCTCTAGTTGCTTCTCCATCTGCTGTACCTGCTTTTACCTTATTTTGATCCGTAAAAAAAAAAAAAGAAAAGAACATCAATCTTTCTATGCCCTTTCATCATTTGAGTCATCAACTTTAGCTATTCTTGTTTATTTTTTTTTTTTGGAACTTCTTTTAATATTTCTAGTTTTGATAACATATTTTGAATTTTGCTTCGACATTCTTTTTGGCAAAAAAGGAAGCAGTACTAAAGAAAGGAAGATGATAATTCTAAAAAATTATTTTGTTTTGCTAATGTGGTTATGTAATTTGTGTGGCGATGGGTTAGTAAACCTAGAAGAAGTTTATGAAATTAGAGGGAGTATTTTGCTTAAACATGAAAGTCTCTTAGTTTGTTCGTTTTTCATTACAATTCTTGTTTCACATTTTTATTTTTGTAGCTTCTAATGTTAGTCATCAAATTATTAACAACCACTTTGGTTGTCTTTTGCCAAACAATACCAATGAGGTAGATTGTTAGGACTCTTATCGACATTATATGGTGACTTGGCGAAGAAGTTATACGAAAAATGGGAATTTGTGAAAATAAGGAATCTTTGTGAGGTAAGGATTCTTTTCCATAGAGAATTGTGGATTACCTAAGTGTATTAGAGAAATATAACATTCTTTATGGGATTAGGTCTTTTATGAGATGAGATATAAAAACTAATTCATTGAGGGAATGTGAACGGCATAATATTTATATTGCATAATATTTTCATTGAAGCTGTATTTTATGCAGTAGCTCTAACCGGTTTGAGAAAATTTTTAGAGAGTCTTTTTGCTAATATTGAAGCTATATTGTGTGTCTTCTTTGGGAAAAGAACTTGAAATTCTTCTGGAGAAGAGGCAGTATTTGTTGAAGAGAGTTCAACAACATTTAAAGTGAGGGGATAAGTCTATTAGTGTTTATAATCAATTATTTTTAATGGATTGTGTTTCTCAAAGTGTGGCCCTATGGATTTAGGATTGTGAAGATCTAAACCACGTTAAAAATTTGCATGTTTCATTATTTATCTCCATTACTTAATTATTATTGTTTGTGCAAATTTTAATTAAATTAGTAAATTAATTGGATGGTAATTTAAAATTTGGATTTCAACTTACATATGAATACATCAAAACTAAGAAATTATTAAAACATTCACAGTTTTTTCATTTTTGGCGACAAAATGTAGTATGTTGCCAAATACCTTTGGCACCAATTAGTGCCACAATTAGGATGACAAAATCATGCTTTTCTACGAAGACAATTGTTATCGCTAATGATGTACCTTTGGCAATGATAATCTTCATGGCCAATATTGTTAATTAGTGACAACATTACTAGTCATCACCTATAGTAATTTTGGCGACAATAGCTTGTCATCGTTGAAATAATGATAGGCAACAAATAGTTTGTGTTGCCTAGAACATTATTGGCAACAAAATTTGTTTGTTGTCTAAACCTATTTTGGTGACAACATTATCATTTGTCAGCAAAAATAAAATATGCTTGACCTAATTACCCGTTTCCCCCGAAGCTTTCAAAAAAGTCCTTACCTCCCTAATGTTACGTCCATCTTTATTAGGATCAACTTTTTGAGTTGTAGTTACGTTTATACCCTCCACGAAATTATGGGACCTTAATCAGATTTAAAAAAGAGTTAGTAGGCCCAGGTTATATGCTTAACAAAGGGATTGAATTATTTAAAATATAAAATATTCAATGGTAATTTTAGTAAGTCCAGTCTTAAATAAAATAAGCAAAAATATAGATTTATATTTTGTCTTTTTGTGAGCTCAAAAATTAAGAGTTGCAATGGTTAGAACTAAACGCCACAATAGCTTCCAAACGGTAAAAAAATGGTCATTACGTATAAAAGGCAATAATTGAACATGGAAACATCACATTACTCTCATGCCATACACATTTTAATTTAGCTTTATTCAAATTCAAAGTATAATTTTCATCACCAAAATTCTTAGAGCTTGCATGCTGCAATGGGTAAAGGAAGTAAATGTCGATGTCAAGTGAAGATATAGATATCAATAGAGGATTAATGAATTTCAAAAATAAATATTGTGAGTGCAAGAAGAAGGCTGGAGTAAGCATATCAAAAAGTAAAAAAAAATCCTAATAAACTTTACTATTTTTGCATGTAGGAGTTGAGATGTAGGTTTTTTCAATTTTGGAAGCTGTCGTAAGAGGAGTTTATCCAAGGTGCTGACAATCACAATATAAATGGAGGGCTTCTAAAGTTTATAAACAGAATATCTAGGTGTGGTGAAAAGGTCAGAATCAGAATATTGAAACTGAAATAAATCCAAGCAATATATATTTCTTTTGTCAAGAAAATACGTACGTATTTCACATTCTAGAAGCCAAAGAATAAGGAATACAACCGTAATGCATGTATGAGTGAAGCAATAAGTAGTGAATCGCAACAAAGTTCAAACACAAATCTCATCATTAAAGTGGAAGACAAAGCAAAGAAGAATGTGAATATGAATATAAATATGAAATGAGATACAAAAATAACCAATTATGTATAAAAACCCGTTTATCACACAATCATCGATCGAAGAATACCTATATATTACAATATATATTGAAAGCCACTTTACACAAA
The DNA here is from genome assembly GCA_022749755.1 of Azadirachta indica. Taxonomy (NCBI): domain Eukaryota; kingdom Viridiplantae; phylum Streptophyta; class Magnoliopsida; order Sapindales; family Meliaceae; genus Azadirachta; species Azadirachta indica. The sequence goes on along the minus strand of CM040447.1, from coordinate 9,220,229 downwards.
CATCGTGTAGGTAGTAGAACCATACAATGATGTTTATCATTTTGTCAGCGAAACTCATCCAATCCACTTTTGCACATAACTATAAAACCTATTTTTTTCCCATTCTTCTAAACCCATTTTTTTTTCCACTCCAACAAAGCCCATGGGTATTGGTGATAAAACCCATTTCATATATTAAGTTTATTACTCAACAACCTTCTTATAAAAAAGGCAATGTTTCAAATTTATGAATGATGATTTTTACAAAGCATGTTGAGAAGATAACTAACACAGAAATATGATTGTGCGATAGCTGTGTATATGCTCTTCCCACGATTTTTTTCTCCTTCTCCTTTGCAAAAAGAGCTTTTTATGGTGTATAATAAAAGCTAAATAAAGGTTTCCACAAAGTCATTTGTTCAGGCATGAATTTATGGCGCCAAATCAAAATAGCTAAGAATACCTACGAATAAGCTAGCTTTGACAAGCTTGCTGACTGTTCTTGATTTTTTGATTTTAAAATTTCAAAAAACCAAAAGTGGTACAAATTTACTTATTGTTCTTGTTTTTTATTTTAAAATTAAAAAAGGAAAAACAAAAGTAGTACAAGCTTACTTATTGTTGTTGATTTTTTTAGTTTAAAATTTTAAAAAAAAAAGCCAAAAGTGGTACAAGCTTACTTATTGTTCTTAATTTTTTATTTCAAAATTAAGAAAAAAAAAAGTAGTACAAACTTACTTATTACTTTTGGTTTTTTGATTTTAAAATTTAAAAAAAAAAGGTGGTACAAAGAATTTGTACTTACATTTGCTATCACGTCATGCCAGTAATAATTTTTTATTTTGAAATAATAAAGTACAATTTTACCCCTCAAGAAGTTGATCCTATCAAAGACGGATGTAACAGTAAGGGGGTAAAGACTTTTTTGAATCTTTAAGGAGGAGAACGAGTAATTGAGTCAAATTTTGAAGGGGTCAAGGGGATTTTCTCTAAGTAAAAATTGACATAATTAATATATAATTATCGATGAATTAAAAAAATTAAAATATATGAATCTATTCACAATTGATAAGACTATGATGATTATAATATAATATTTAATTATTGTTATAATTGTCATATCATTATTACCTTTTTGTTATGATTATTATATTTATAAGAGCATTAATTTATGACAAACAAAAAATTATAGTTAACATATATTGTAAGTAAAAATCAAAATTCATATAAATAGTTAACTTCTCATCAATAATAATATTCTTGCATAACAATATGAAAACAAAAAATGTTTAACAATTAAGTGCCACTGAAAAAACTAATGAAATGGCATAATCTTTTATTGGAATAATTATTTAATTTAATGCTTTGTTAAATTTATTTTACTTCTTTAGTACATATTAATTTTTCTCTCTATGCATAGTAGGACAAACAAAAATTATTATATTAAAAAAAAAAAGGATATTATGATTGATATTAACAATTCATACATGATTGAAAAATAAATAAATAAAGAAAAAAGAGTAATAGCCTTTATAATCACAATTGAATTTTGAATATGATATTGAAAAAAGTTTTGCTGGTCATAAAATAATAATTTATTGTCTCTTTTTATCCTATTAATGAGTTAAGGAATATAATTAAGGACTTTCAAAATTACATTAATTTTTTTTTCAAAATAATTTTGCTAAAACCGCAGGACTAAAACAATCTTCGCTCTTCACTTCCTTCGCTGCACTACCAAACATCCTTCTCCTGCACACAAGACCATCCTCCTTGCACCACCACTTAGCAGCTCCTTTAGTCGAAGCAACTCACACCACAAACCTGCTCGCATCCTTCTCTGCTTGTATGCATTAATTATCATTTTACAGAATCTTTTTTGAATTATCATATCTGCATTTTCTATGTTTTTAAATTGTAAGAATTTGACATAATTATTTTTTGTTAAATTTTGAAATCTTTTTTGAATTATCATATCTGCATTTTCTATGTTGTTAAATTGTAAGAATTTGACATAATTATTTTTTGTTAAATTTTGATTTAGGATTTTGCTTTAATTTCATATTCTCTATCGTTATTAACATGATAATGGTTTGATGCTGGTTGCTATATCATATCTGTTGGGTAAGTCTGTTATTAATTTGGAATGTACTAATGACTTGTATTATTAATTTGGAACGTACTAATAACTAACTTGTTGCATTATAGGTTTCATTTTTATAAGTTATACCATTTATACTTGCGTTTCAGAAAAAGTGCACAAAAGAATTATGCAAATAGGAGTAAATTTCATTTTAGTTATCATATTGAATCAAAACTTTTTTAACGCTCATCGCAAAGATCAGAATGTTCAAGTTTTTAGTATTTTTTAAATTTTTTAGTTCAAAGTTGCATAGAATTTAATTTAATATTACTTTTGATATTAGCTAAATAATATAGTATTTAGTTCATTTTCTTTCCTATAATAGAGTGATTCTAGTAAGGTTCAAAGTTTTTTTTGATCTTTTCTGTGCTACGTAATATAATAAAAGAAATTGGTGGGTTAGTTTAGAGGCACAAATTGCATATGTAAGTTTCTAATATTCTTTTAAAACAAATTTATTTTTAAATTTGAAAAATTGCTGTCTTTTAACTTAATTTATTTTAAAACAAGAAAAAATGGTGGAGATACAATAATTGTCTGTTGAAGAAGGACCGTAACCAATCAATTGTGGAGATGAGGGCATGATATTGATTGAAATTCTTAGCCAACATTGCTTAGTGAGTTAGAGTCCACTCAACTTCAGTTGCAAATTACGCAATCTTACTTAGAGTCTATTGAAAATAAGTTACAAACTTTATAAAAGTCAGTGGAGCACTATTGAGATTACGCTAAGTGAGTAAGGATACCTTGACAGACTTAGCACTACATCGGTTTTCTTCTTCAACAAAATCTTAGTTGTACTAGTACTTTTTTTTTTTAAATTTTTTAAACATTTGTGACGATACTTGAATTATCAACTTGTTAGAATATTGAAATTTAAACTTGATCTTTTCTAGTAGTTAAATTATCGCTTATAAGACTATAGGTGATGAGAAAAATTTGTCATTAAAAAAATTATTGATGAAATTAATCTTGTCATAAATTGATCATATTATCTCACAAAAAACGTTTGAAAATTGTGTTTTCACCTTAAATAATTTGTAATAGTAATGTAATATAAATTTTTCAGAAGGAACAACTTAGAGTTCCTCCTGTCAATGAAATTGATTGAAGTTAAGCTTAGAGAATAGCTCAACAGAAGAAAGGCGAGGGATATGATCTAGAAGTCATTTTTATTATTGATAAAATTGTAAGTACATGAATAAGATAGCTAGTGCCAACTTCATATTATAATGTATTAGAATTAGAAGTGAGATAATATTTGTTTTGTTTATTTTCAAGAAGAGATAAAAAGTCAAGTGGACCAAGCATCTTTTCAGTTAATTGGAGTTAATGACATTCTATCTACAACTCTAGATGAATCCCTTAGTGGAAGTAGAGTACAAGGAGTTGAGCAATATGTCACTCCTGGAATGTATTTCCCCATTTCAAATTGTACTAGCATGATAGGGGAAAGGACATTGTTTAAGAAATAATTGACAATAATGTCATAATAGATTGAGTTGCTAACAGTAAGGTTAGATTCCTAAATAAACACTAAAGTTGTCAACTTTAACATTCCACCTACATTTGTAGACGTTAACCAATAATCATTGAGAAATTTACAGAAAAGAAAGGTTAGTTGAGAATGAATTCATTGGTCTGTTCTTCTAAGTTAAGATTTATTCTATATATAAATTAAAATATGTTGAGAAGGAGAGCAACCAAAATAGAAAAACGTAGGTAAAAAATCTCAAAGGAAAATTCTTCAACCAATGAAGACTTCAGGCAAAATGACTTAAACAAAAACCATAGTGTATATACCTAGAAGATCTCTCTGATTAGCTCCAAAGAATAATGAGGATGATAGAATAGTTCCTGCAATAGATGAAGATTTAAGTTTGTTGAGAGAATGAACTCTTTAATGAACAATAAAAGTTTGTTGGTTGTGAGAAAACAAAACCAACATAGCACAAAGTGATCAAACTAGTTGCCAAACTGCTTATATCTAAAAGGAATAGTAGGAATAATGCACATGCTAAGAGAAAAAATTCCTTTAACCTGCTTATATTTGAGATGATGGTAAAGACCTGTTTGCAGAACATTGTTTAAATCACACATGATGATGCAATATTTTGTCACTTATGGTACGCTTATTTGACATTTAAGGACTATGAACAAATCATCAATTTTGACAGAGTTGTCTAACTTTGTTTTCTGATTTGGATGGGATAAAAATTTAAATTTTGTTATGGGATAATAATAGTTTTGCCCTTAAACTTAGGCAAAACAAGAAATCGGGACATATTTTAACAAATTTTAACATTTTCATCTTTACTGTTACACCTATCTATAAAATAGTACTAAAGTACAATTTTACCCCCTACTAATTGGTTTTTTTAATTAAATTATGATACTTTTTAAAATTGAATCTGACAACTTTTAGAAATGGGTCCTACTAATATAATAAAAAAATGGTTGCATAAAAATAATAATATATCATTTTTCATTTATATCTTTCTTATTTTCTTATTTTTTCTCCCATAAATTCTTCAACCCACAATGAGCTACAATAACCACCAACTCACTCAACTTTGCTTTCCCACCCCTTAGACAATTTTTTTTTTAGATCTATTACTCACCTATAGAGGATTTAGACCAACTTCCTTTATTTTAGTGATAACTTTCTCAACCTTCTCTTTCATGATGCCTTTCTTCAACAAGGCGGGAGCTTTGTCTACCAAATCCTTAGCCTCTTTTAGGCCTACATCTATAAACTCTCTTACTTTCTTAATCAAGTTGATCTTTGTTGTAGGATTGAACCCATCAAGCTTTAAGTTAAACACTGTCTTCTTTACCTTTTCTTCATCCTTCTTAGGTGTAGCTTCACCTTTTATGAAGAAACCCATCCTGAGAATTGTCACGAACATGCTTAACATCTCTTTCACTTATATTAATTTAGGGTAGTTGCTTATTAAGGGATGTTAAAGAAATACAACCCATTGATTTTGTGAGATTTTTATCGCGACTCTTTATGAACGGTGGTGGTGGTGGGGTATAAGCCACATTCTTGAAACATCGTTGGGTTTTCTGAGTTTTGATACAAAGAAAATGATGGAGACGAAAAATTTAAAATGAATATTCATTTTTTGCCCTTAATTTTTTAACAATTCCTAACGGTGTTATGACGATAGGGATGAAAATATTGAAATTTGTCATAGTGAATCTTGATTTGTTATTTCGCAAAAGTTTAGGGACGAAACTGTTATTATCCCATTTTGTTATATAGTGTAGAACAATGTAATTTTAATTAGTTTATTTTGATGATTTCTTTATAGGCATTTACATGCTGAGAAGATGGTTGATGGACATAGTTTCCTAGTTCGATTTGTCACCATACAAAAGTTTTTGTATATAACAATAAACGATTTTGCTAGAAACTGCATTGCCTGTTTAAGAGTTTATCAAATTTGCAATTAGGCCAAATCACTTTAATGCCTTACAACCTAGAATATTATTCCTCATTTATCTTCACACTGAACACTACCCTTGTTATTTTTGAAAATTTTAACAATATATTGTTGTTATTTGTAGTAACTATTAGGTATTATGGCAATTAATTTGTTGAACTCAATTACGTAATTTCTTGATTGATTGGTTGGCAAATTGTGTGAGGTATTGAAGGAGATTTGAGCAATACAATTTCTATACATTGTCGTCATTTAGATTGTTTGATTATATGTATGACTGCGGATTATAATTTTTGACTAAAACTTTAATATTCTTTAGGGGGATTAAAATTTTTCCTGCTTAAACACCTTCAAAAAAAGTTAATTTGCAATGGATTTCAGCAAAGGTAAATAACTCAAAACTATATGAGAAACTTAGAGTTGGTATTATGGTTAGTGCACTTATTGTGTGATTATTTCTAGTGTTCCTTGCAACTAGACAATGTTGAGTACGAATATTTTATTATAAAATTCATGCAATACATTGTGAAGAATATTAACATCTTCAAGAATAAGCAAGTTTGAAATGTGATATTTATTTGACTTTTATGATTGAAAAATGAAGAATTTAATATAAAATATTTGATACATGAAAATTGACCATGGACCTGAGCCCAAGCTCAAACCCAAGCCCAAATTATGTCATCTTACTAAGTAATGTATATAAAAGCACAAATGGGCGAAAACCACTCTTTAGAACACAAATTGTGGGTCGTAATGTGAAAAGTTAAAGTAGTCTAAAGTTTGGCCCAAATTAATATAATGTTCTATGCTTAGCCCACTTGGGGGGTACTTAGGCTTAAAGAATCAATCATATGATTAGACTAATGCATAAATAATATAAAAGGCCCAAAAGACTTCTCCTTTTAAAACCTAAAACTTTAAAGTCCTTTTTAATGCAGAACCTTATTTTAATTAATTTAGTATTAATTAAATTAACTACTTTTGATATCAATTAGGATTAATTAGAAAAAGTATTTTATTGTAAATAAAATCATTTAAATAATGTATTTCATTACAACTACGAGTATTCAAATTCCCTTTCTAATTAGGATTAGTTAAAATAAATGTCCCATTCTAATTGAAAATAGTTAGAATAGATATTTTATTACAAGTATAAATGCTTAGACATCTATTTCAAATATGATTAAATTATACTAATTTAAATCCTAAATAAAATCTTGTCTTAAGGGAATTTAACTTGCATTAGGATATGATTACATGAGCTAGTCTTATTCTATTAACACTGTACATCACACACTATATAAACCTATGACTCCAAATCTAAAAGGAGGACATTCTGATAATCGTCACTCAGGTTAGACCTTTAATCAAGCCCAAAATCACGCCCTTTCCCTTTGTAGCAAGACTCGTGATTCTTGCCTTTTAATAGCTACTCGTCACCCGAGTCAACCTTAAACATGAACCTTTTATCATGTTGTCTTCTTTGCATTAATCGGTTGTTAAACTGATTATTTTAACCACCAAAATTACCTTGTTCGTAACCTTGGTTTGTCAGTTACAATCCATCATATTGGATATCGCTGCGAGCAAGTCTTTTCAATATCGACTTGGTTCCTTGGTAGTTGCGATTCACCATCAACCCATTGTGTTCTTTTACATTTGTACTGAGATTAGCTTGCTCCAACACATTGTGGACTTACAATTTGTATCTCGTGCTTTTGCTAAGTATTTGTTAGGTATAGAAGCGACAAATGATGACAGTAACAAATCTCTCTATTCAAATTCAAGCTAGTCTCCTAAGGTTGTAACATTATGATCCTTGAACCACTAAACAAGATCAAGGGATGTAGTGGGCCTTACTCTTCGTAACTAAAAAACGGGGTGAGAAAGCTTGATTTGGATTCAAAGGCCCAGCGGTATTAATGCCTACAAAGAATGATACTAGGCTTACGTCAACAATTGACCAATCACGATTTGACATGCGGGTCGAGCAGATTTTTTCTATGAACATTACAGGCAATTCTACTAGGGAGTTTGGCTGAGATCTTACGAGATATAGCAACCAAGAGAAGTAATAATCAAAACAATAGAGAAAATCACGCTGAATCCTCTATGTAAAGGATAATACCTCTAGCACCTATTGACAATAATCAAGAACAACAGGGTTATGGTTAAAGTATTGGCTATATTAATGCTATGTTAGTCATGTAAATGATTCAGGATATACGGAGAGAGATGAGAGAGCTTCATGCAATAATAGCAATAGGGCCTCCTAATTCTCCCCCTTAGCTAGTGATTGGGAACCAGACAACATCCGAATGGATTACATTGGGGGCTTTCACAAATCAACCACTTGTGAAACTCAGTTGCCCCTAACATATAAAGGCCTCATATCCTTTGTCAAACAATGCATGTAGAGCTCTGCCATGTTGGAGATAGAATACGTATCATTGTCACCCTATCGTGAAGAGGTTATGCAAAAGCCCTACCCAAGGGGATACAAGACACTAGAGTTCATGTTCTTCAACAGGAAAAAAGGAAACCCTAAAGAGCACATCATGCTCACAATGAAGAATTACGATTAAGGGAATTTTCTAAATCGCTGACAAGACGAGCGTATTCTTGATACACTGCTCTACCACTAGGATCGATATGTACATGGTGAGACTTGGCCACAAAGTTTCGCTAGAAATATTTCCAGAGCGAAGAACGAGTAACACTGCTTCAACTCTACACTATCAAACAACGATATTTAGAACCCCTAATGGACTTTGTGAAACAGTTTTGTTACCTCATGTTAGAATGTCACGAGCAAAAAAAAAGAAAAAGACATTGTAAAAATATGCATGAATAATATGTTATCTGAGTATTGTGGTCACCTCGAAAACCTTAACTTATGAATGTTTAGTCAGCTTATGGAGGCAGCAAAGAAGACATCTTTATAAGTGAAACCCTCAATGACAAGAAAATCAAAGAAAGAGACTCCACACATAATGTACATAGAAAAGCGAGAAGTTTTTCACAATTCAAATAAGGGCAAATTATATAGGAAGCAACATTAAATAGGACTCTTACTTAAGCAACCTATCCCCCGTAATGATGCTAAACTCAAAGAGATTTTGAATAGATGGCTTGAAGATGACATATTCAAACCTTTATCCTTTTGAAAAGAAGCCTTGGAGAAAGATTGAAGTAACCCCAAATTTTGCTGCTATCATCAATCGATAGGTTACAGCACAAGGGAATACGGTATGTCCAGAATCTCGTACACAAAAAGATCGTAGAAGGCGTATTGGTTCTGCTTGCCCAAAGATAGAATGTGGACATCAACCTACTGCCATATCATAATAGGGTAGCCACTATGTCGATAACAGAGAACATATTGGGTGCCAAAGATAATGGGGAGATTGAAGTCGTTACGAAATTATATAAGGATTCCAAGAAAGAGGAATAAGAAGAGCATAAATCATAATGATAAAAGCACTCTAGTGAAACCTTAAATTCAGTTCTCTCTTTCACCAACTAAACTATGGACCTGATGTACGAAGAGCTGTAATAGAGGTGCTAGTTAACATCTCTACAACAATATGGTTCTAAGCACTACATTATAGAAGTGCATGTCACCAAGCTTATTTAGAGGCAACAAATGCTGTTATTGTCTCTAATGAAGATCTAACAAAATACGCTTCTCTATTTGGCAATCGAGATCAACGAAATTCTCATAAGGCAAGTGTTGGTGGACACGGGGTTTTCAATCAACGTAATTCTATTAGCGGTGTTGAAGATGGCTAAGATTTCCCTTAACCAAGTCACAAGAACAAGGATGAAGGTATTTGTCTTCGAAAATAGTTTTGAATTTTCAGAAAGCAGCATCCGACTAGATTTGAGATTGGAACCACTACACACCACCACTCTTTCAAATATTACTTGGAAGACTATGTCTCAACAAGCACCAACTTGTAGCTTCTACATATCATCAGTGCATCAAAGGAAGATTAAAATACAAGCTTATAATGATCTCCACTAACCCAACACCTTTTAGTCACGTAGAAACTTACTCCCAGAAGCTCAATACTATGGGGATTTCACGTCAAAAGGTAATGGAGTACAAGGGATACTTTTACCTGACTATAGCATGCTAGATTGAGGAAATGGCAAAATGCATAATAAATGAAAGAGATCCTCGCAAGTCATTCCAGAGCAATCACTGATGTTTATACGTCAGAAAAGGAGAATGGTCATATTATATACTACTTATGACAATTTGCGGAACCTAACTGTCATAGCAACAGGGGGTCTCAAACTATTTGAAAGGGATAACCTAGTTTGCATCAGTACAGAAACAAGAGATGATGAGGATGTGGAAACTTAGAACCATGACAAGATCTCTTAAGCACCTAACTGTATCAAGACAGATCCACTACAGTAGATGAAGAATTGCAAGAGGTTAATCTAAAAACGGATCCAAAAATCCAGAAGAAAGTCTTTATAAGCATGAAATTGGCAATTGGCGAGAGAAAATAACTCGTGGAGCTGTTAAAGAAGTAATAAGATACTTTTGCTTGGGGGATACAATGATATGACTAGACTGGATCCTGAGATGACTTGTTATACTCTAAACGTCTAACCAGGTCAAAACTTGTCAAGCAACAATAGAGGAATTTCCATTCGGAAGTAAAGGAGAAGATTAAAGAAGAAGTCCAAAAACTAATAGACGTAGGTTTTATCAAGCCTATCAAACATCCAACCTGGTTAGCTAATGTAGTCTTTGTCAAGAAGAAGAATGGTCATATTTGAATTTATGTGAACTTCTTTGATTAAACAAAGCATATCCCAAAGATAAGTTTCAACTGCCAAACATGGATATACTCATAGATTCCACCACGAGATAGAAAATGTTTTCATTCATGGATGGTTTTAGTAGATAGAACTAGATCAAGATTGCGCCAAATGACGTTGAGAAAACTACGTTCAGAACACTTGTAGCAATGCTCTTTAGACTTAAAAATATAGGTCTAATGTATCAGAAGGCCACAATAACAATATTCTATAATATGATGGAAAGAGAAGTTGAGGAATAAGTAGAGGATTTAATAGTAAAATCGGCCACCCAAAACGCGCACCTTTAAAGCCTTGAGGAAGTCTTTATAAAATGTTATGCATACAACCTCAAGATAAACCTAAAGAATTGCACCTTTAGAGTTTTATTGGGTAAATTTTTGGGATTCTTGGTATATCAGAGAGACATCAACGTGGACCTAGTCAAAATACAGAACATCTCTTCAGTACCACTACCAAAAACCCCAATGAATTGAAAAGCTTGATAGGCAAGCTATCCTACATCAGGCGGTTCATCCTGGTGCTAGTAGCTTTTATCTTTACGTAGACGCCTCTATTAAAGAAAGGCGCAAAATAGAAATGGAAGGAATACCATTAGGAAACTTTTAAGAAAATTCAGCATATAATCCTGAATCTACCCACCTTGAAACAGGCCATCTGAGATAAGCCACTACATATATACTTAGCAGCCACCTCTACGGATATAAGAGCTCTATTGGCTCAAGTTAAGGAAGATAACCAAGAATACCCCATATATCGCATAAATAGGCAGCTTTTGGAAACGGAAGCATAAAGACCTTGACCTGAACATATATGCTTGGCATTAGTATACGCCTATACACCTAAAAAAAGGCTGCGTCATTACTATCTAGCACATTTACTACACCTAATGGTAAAAATAGATCTTATACGAGGTGGTTACTAATGCTTACAAAATTTGACATCACACGCGTTACTTTGAGCACTATCAAAGGACAAGTAGTGATCAACATCATTACCGTCTTCTCCACGAACAAAGGTCATAGACTCATAGAAGAGATACCATAGGGCTTACCAGAAGAAATATGCGTCAACTTCTCTAACAAAGACCTTTGGGTTATTTATTTCGAGGGCTCCACAGCATCTTCAACTAGCGAGGCAAGACTCATAATAATCAATCCTGATGAGTAGAAGTTTCCCTTTTTATTTAAACTTGACTTCCTATGCACAAATAATGAAGCTAAGTACGAAGCAGCAATCATCGGCCTACGAATAGCCATAAGAGCTAAAAAAATAAGATTATTGGGAAACTCTGTGTTGGTCATACAACAAATAAGAAATTCGTGGTTAAAGAACTAGTGTTACCCTCGTATAAAGTACTTGTCTAACAGCTTATAAAGCAAATTAAGAAAGCAATAGAAGCCTCAATAAATATGTAGACGCATTCGCCACATTAAGAAAGTGGTCTTAACAAAGGACACTATTGATATTTCAATCTTTAGAAAGAAAAAGCCATCTACCTGCACTGAGATAAAAGTCAAAGATGATTGTGAAGCACTTCCAAATGATTGCATCCTATAGAAATGGCCAATTTTAAACAAGTTAAAGACTTCACCTTTATCAAAGGAATCCTTTGCAAAAGAATGCTTAGAGACATACTGGCCAAATGTATTTCCTTCACCAAAGGGCAGAAGTTGATGCCTGAAATACATGTAGCAACCTCTAATATGGTAAACAAGGTCAGCCTTTACAGATGCCTACAAAGGGCAAGGTATTATTGGCGAGAGATGAAACAAGAAATTGATTCAATTTAAGCAACGTGTGTACATTGTTCATTGAAACAAGGGGAAATTTTCATCTTCATAACATTAAAAGACTGGCAAGACCCCTATATACGATCCTTCAACAATGGTTCCTTGCCAAATAGGCAAAAGGATGCCTACAAGCTTCAATGGATGGCAAAAAGATACTCACAGAACAAGGTTTTTTGTTTTGCAAAGGATTTAATAGAAAAGCATTAAGATGTTTGAATTAGTAAGAAGCACAGAGAGCTATGCAGGAAATACACAGCAGAGAATGTAGAGAACATTAGGGTGCAAGGAGACTATACTCCAAACTCGTCGAGTTAGGATACCATTGGCCCTTTATGCAAAAAGATGTTAAGGATTTTGTCAAAAGATGTCTTAAGTGCCAGATTCATGGTAATTTACAACATCAACACGCAGTCGCTCTCAAAATATGGCTTCACTGTGGCCTTTTCATATTGAAGGGCTAGATCTCATAGGATCTATCCGCCTTCATGGCACGAAGTTACAGCTAGATACTAATTATGATAGAATATTTCTTTAAGTGGGTGGAAGTTATCCCCTTGGAAAAGGACACTGGCTTTGCAGTAGCCAATTTTATAAAGGAGCCCATGATAGACAATGGTACTCCTTTCATCAACAGACAAGTGGAAGCCACCCTCACCCATTATAATATCAAGCACAACAAATCAACACTATACTATTCACAGGGAAATGGGTAAGTAGAAGTTAATACCAAGAGCGATTATGAAAATCCTAAGCAAAATGATACACAAGTATGATACCGATTGGAGTGCACACTTAAATGAGGCGCACTAGGCATATATAACATCACCTAGAATGGGGATCAGCTTCTCTTCATCTACACTAGTTTATGGAATAAAAGCAATAACACCAGTAGAACTTAGCATTCTAACAGTTAGAACGATCTCCAAAAATGAAGAGCCTCTTATCGTTGCTCTTTTGGCGTAACTCAAACAATTCAATAAGAAAAGGAAGTAGCGTAAAGACATATGGACTCATACTGCAAAAGAATGGCCATGGCATATGCTGAAGCCGTTCAGAGTCGAGACCTCAACCCTAGGAACATGGTACTGAAAGTAGCTGATCACATAAAAAAGAATTGGAGTCACCTACCAAATTCACTCCTCACTGGAAAGGTCCATACATCATCAAAATTGCATAAAGTAGTGGCTACTACCTTCTTACCACTATTAATAGAGAAGACTTGCGAGACCTCACTAGTGTTGAGACTTGTGCCACCAAGAAGCTGTAATGACTCAAGAAGATTTAACCCTCCTTTATTTGATTATGGGGAGGTAGGTAACAAATCTTCTAGTTTTACAAAATGACAAGCTTCTACGAGGATTGATTAATTACCATCAAAATTTTACTCTCTTATTTATCTTTCCTAAACGAAATCTTTATAGAAAATCAACTTTAGTTTTATTATTAAATAAAATTTTAGTTTTATTTATTCCAAAACAAAAAGATTCCTTTTCCTCAAAATAAAGTTAAAAAAAAAAAACCAATCAATTCAAGCCTTATAAAAACTAATATCACAAAAAGGAATATATATATATTATATAAAATACTACATATCTATCTTGCTCATGATCCATGCAAGCTAGTATTCTCTTTTTTTTATCTGCTAATGCCCCCATGTAGCATAAAATGTGCTGGAAGCCTTCTTAGAGAGTTGTTTAGATGAGTTTTGAGTCACACTCAAAGCCATACCAATGCCCACACAAACCTAGACGAAGTGGTTGCCTCTTTAAAGAGATGTTTGGATGAGTTCTGAGTCATACTCAGGGCCGTATCGATGTCTACATGAACTTAGACAATGTAGATACCCTTTTTAAAGGGATGATTGCATAAGTTCTCGGCCACAATTAGGGCCATAGTGATGCCCACATGAACTTAGACAAAGTGCATGCCCCCTTTGAGCGATGAGTGGGTGAGTTCTGAACTATATTTAGGCCCATATCGATTCCCATGCAAACCTAATTGCGATGGGTGAATCTTCGCTTTTAATTCTATGTGAGTTTTGGGTCACACCAAGGCCATTACGATGCCCCTAGAAGTTAGGCAGGAGGAAGATACCATGAAGGGATTTTCATATAAGTTTTAGGTTATGTCTAAAGTCATCATGATGCCCACAGAGCTAAGTTATAGGCCACACTTAAGGCTTGGTCACAGGATGCCTTGTCGCAGGAATTTTGTATGAGTTATGGGCCATACTTAAGGCCATTATAATGCCCTTTGACCTAAGTTAGAGGAAGATCCTATAAAGGAAATCCCATAGGACTTTTAGTTCTCACCTAAAGCCATCACAATGCCCCGAAGCTTGGTCGAAGGAAACCCCTTTAAGGCTTTTTTGTATGAATTTTAGGATGCCACCTAGGGTCATCACAATGACTGTGGGTTTAGATCATGGTACTACCAAGAAAATGGCACTCTATTTCTCTTTTTTGTGGGACAAAATTAAGGACATCTATAAAAGGATTTTCGTATGAGCCCTTGATCACCTTCTAGGACCATCATGATAATCATAAAACTTAGACTATGAGATATTGCCAAAAGGTCAAAGCCAATACTCTTATGACCTTGGTCACAATGAAGTCTTACAAAGACAAAACGGGAACTCACCTTTATCAGCCATCTAAAGCATCATATAGGTTTGAATGCATATGGTAAATTATAATTCAAATCCTTAGTAGGTCAAGAAATTCCAAAAATATATTCTCTATATAATTACTTTGCTATTAAAGTAGTCAGAATTTTCATCTTTATATTTTGCACTCCTTTCACACCTATACATATGAAGATGATTTAAAGCTAAAGTGAACATAGTCCACATCTTATCTATCACATGCACACAAATACAAAATCACATAAAAGGAAGCCAATATAGTCAATATGTCATTTCATAAATCTCCAACTACTAACAAAGCATATGAGGTTTGTTTTGTAACGGGTTTTTTTACAGGAAGAAAGAAGTATTAAAAAAAAAAGAAGAAGAAAAGAGAGGGGGCATAAAGGTATGACGAATATCGCAGAACAATACAACCACATTAGCGAGTAGTAAAAAAACCAAATAAGTAGGAAGTGCCCTTTGTTGCTTCAAATTCCTTTACATATGCCTATTAATCATCAAGGAGGTAATAGCACCTGCTCGAGATTTCTACAGCCTCTCTAAACTAACCTGAGCCTTTTCTGAGTCACAATGAGCTCTGTTTAATTCATCATCAAGAGTAGGATCAACCACTGCCTAAAAGAGGCTGCCAAAAATAATATGAGCAAGACATATAATACAATCCATTAAAGGCTTTACAACAAACCCAACTTACTGCGAATTCAGACAAGCATTCCTTCATGCTAGCAATATATCCAAAGTAACCTCCTTATAATCCACCCGAGAAATTCCATAAAGAACCAAAATGATCATGTAAATAATTGAATTCTTTAGAAAAGTAGAGCATTGACAATCAACTGCAATATCTAGAACCCTTTTAAAGAAAGCTCACATATATTGAATCGACTTAATAGAGATAAAAATGCCTAAGAAAAGTAGCCTATTGCTACTCATGGGATGCAATATTTCCAAGGGGACAGGCTCTAAGTCAATTGAGGACAGCTTATCCCAAAATGAAAGGATATTCTCACAAGTCAGCCTTAGAGGACTAGAACTAGAGGTTGCAAAAGGAAAATGAAGAACAAAATCTCTCAACAAAAGGAGCCCTCATTAGAAGGTATATAAGCTATGTAAAAGGCGTATAGTATACTTAGGGCAGATAAAGGCAAAGGAGAAGATTGCTTAATAGGATTTGGGCTCACACTAAGAGGAGTAGGACCAAGGCCAACACTTGAACAAAAGCACACATGCATGATTATTAAAACTTAAATCATGAAAAGAAAAACGAAGAAAAGATGTAGTACCATGGCCAACCTCGGCTCAAAGAAATAAGGGGAGATCCTCCATCATCATCATTGTAGCCATCATTAATGAAGGAGCCACCCTCTGAGGCTCTAGAAAACAACTTTTTAGCCACACGAAGAGAAGGCGGACTAGTTTTTTTCTTTTGACCTTACAAAGTTTTCTCAGTAGAAGCAGCCTGTGGAACATTTTTCATTGGAAAAAGAAAAGAGAAGAAGGAAAAGCAGGGCAAGGCAGATTAAAAGAAGATGTACATGACAAAACCAAAAGGAAGAAAAAGGCAAAGAGAAGCTACCTATTGTAGTTTCTTGACGAATTTATTCTTCCGACCATTAGTGAAAAACTCCCTTGAAGAATCTGAATCCTCAACAGAAGATGAAGAGTTGCTTGAGGAAACCACTACAGGCTTACTAATAACTTGAGGTTGTTTGACAGACTTGTGACGAGAACTTTTTCTTAGTGAAACAGGAAGGAATGGTTTGGAAGGAGTTGTCTTTTACTTAGGAGGATTTGATTTCAAATCCGAAATCTTGGTAAAACTTTTGGATTTTCCACTAGGAGCTAATTTAAGAGTAGTTAATGAAGTTCTACTTTTAAGAATTCTCAAAAAGCTTTCAAAATCAAAAGAAGCAGCAAGAACTTTAGAAGGAGCTAGGAGAGAAGCCATTAAATGAGCTTGTGCTTTTCTTAATGTGCACTAGGTAGTAATCCCTACCACAATACGATGATCAGAATAGAGTTTAGTATAAAGAAGCTTATACTTTCTTACATTCCAGATGGTAGAAGCAGAACTAACTTTCAAAAGATCATGAGGAATTTGATAATCCAAGCCTGCTAAATCTTCTGGGTGACCCATGGCATATTCAATAAGAGACAAAAACAAATGCCTCCAATATTGATAGTACAGAAGAGTGGACATGCCATGTATATCAACACCAACAACTGTAACATCTTTATAATGCAGTTTGGGGTGACTAACAAGCTTGGACACAGTAAAATGATCAACAGCCTTCTTAAGAGACAAAGGTGAAAGCTATTGATTGAGTAGATATCATATCATGATCGAATTGTTTCCAAACTTGATGAGGTTGGTAGGATAACACAGAGGTAGCACCATGAGCATCAATGCATGGGAGCCAACATGCCCAATAACTTACAAAATAAGCGCCATAATGCAAATAACCAGTATCAAGTTACATACGAACTTCAGAAATGCCATTCAAATGGAATGCCTTGGCAAATTCGGAAAATAAAAGAAATCAAACAACATTTGATAGGGAGAGAAAAAGAAACCATCCTCATCATCCATATGACCTAATAAATCACCACAATAAGGATGTTCGTAATACTAACGCATGCACAAAGGAAATTTTGGAGGCGGTATATCTTCAGAAAAAGGTAAAGAAGAACGAAGAGCATCCTTTTCCATATGGCAGCATCAAGTAGAGGATAAGTATAATGCGAAAACGTTCAAAAGGAATACCTGAAGGAAGTGTGCATCAACAGAAGAATAAACAATACAATGGCTAGCTCCTTCGACGTCATCTAAATGAATCAAATTTTGCTAGTGGTAAAGTATATCTAAATATTGAGCAATCAAGGGAAAGTAATGATCGTGAGCTAAACAAATAGCCAAAGAAAAAGTTTGTTTCTAGATTGCATCGACTAAATTATTTCTGTAGACGAAACAACTCGCTATCATAGCCTCTAGACGATAGCCAAAGTCATACACTTCACCAGGAACAAACATCTTGTCAACAACGGAACCCCAAAAATACTTAGTCCAATCTTGATAAGTAAGACATATAGAACTTTAGCTACTTAAGAAAGCAATCACAAGAGTGTTCTCTACTCACTTTTCTGTGGCCAACAACTGGATACTCTAAAGGTTTTTATACCTTTAAATAGGCAAACCTAAGATAGCAGATACATCCTCAAGAGTCAGGTTAAATTCTCCCTATGGTGTTATAAAAGTATGGGTATCAATACTCTAAAGACGTACCAGTTGGTGTAGTGAAGACCAATCTTTCCTTACGGACAAAGATCATGAAGTAAAGATCGGAGCAAGAATCTTTGTGAGAGAAAAAATGTCTTTGGTTTCAGCATTCTCTAATTCCATAGCCACTTACTTACTCTAGCCTTGGCTCAGAGCTGATGTCGAACGAAATTGTATTAGAACGAAATTGTATTAGAATAGATAATACGAAGTCGATAAATACTACTTGGTCTAATAACTTGTACTCCATCAAAAGTCGATTCGGGCAAAAATTCCTCTAGAATGGATTCTACTTTAAAAACTAGTTTACCTATAAATCCATCCTCCATATAGAAAAGGTGATAAAAAACTCCAACAATAGAATGAGGGGTCGTCATTACACCAAACACAATGAATGAAAGGACAAAGAAAATGGAAACTTTCCAAGAACAAAGGGAGATGTTGAAAGATTATCTAATCAACAGTTATGAGATAGAAGAAACATAAAAGAACTTTGTATTGAATCTGAGAAAGCAACGTTTATATGCAGTAGCAGAAACACAAGAGACCACATTGATTATGCAAAAGAAGAAGTCGAAAAGGTAAAGTTCTTAAAATGGAAAAAGAACTTTATTCAATGCAATTTGGGAAAGAAAGAGTAAAACGTGGTATTTTAAAAGCTTTGGAAAGTCAAAAGGTCGCCTCATCTGCTGAATATTAGAAAGCAAGAAGGGTAAAGCGGCAATGAAAGAGCAAAAACAAATCTTAGCCGTTGGTGGATATTGAAAGGTTGCTGCATAGCAGCTAATATTTTATCTAGGAAAATAAGTAGCCATATCTGATATAACAAAAAGGTAGATCATTTTAATAATAACTACAACAAAATCATTTCAAGATATGTTACTACAAGCAAAACAGTAGCATTTTGAAGCTTGAAAAGGAAAATAAGAAATGACACACGTATCATTTTTTAGAGATTAATTGTATACATTGTTTATCTATGAGACTGCACAATCTATACAATCAAGGGGCTAATGTAGATACACTAAAATTAACAATGGGCACAAGCCTAAGCCCCAGCTCAAGTCAAAATTGTGTTATCTTACCAAGTAATATATACAAAAGCACAAGTAGGTCCAAGTCACTCTTTGAGCATAAATTGTGGGCCGTAGTGTGGAAGGTTAAAGTAGTTCAAAGTTTCGCTCAAATTAATATAATATCTTAATTCTGGTCCACTTTGGGGATAATTAAGCCTAAAAAATCCATTATATGATTAGGTTAATGCGTAAGGAACACAAAAGGCCCAAAAGACTTCTCCTTTTAAAGCCCAAAACTACAAAATGCTTTTTAGCCTAAAACCTTATTTTAGGTAATTTAGTATTAATTAAAATAAGTATTTTTTATTTTAATTAGGATTAATTAGAAAAGGTATTTATTGCAAGTAAAATCATTTAAATAAAATATTTCATTACAACTACAAGTATTTAAATTCCCTTTCCAATTAGGATTAGTTAAGATAAGTGTCCTATTCTAATTAAAAATAATTAGAATAAATATTTTGTTACAAATATAAATCTTTAGACATCTCTTTCAAATAGGATTAAATTACACTAATTTAAATCCTAAATAAGGTCTTGTCTTAAGGGAATTTAACTTGTATTAGGATATGATTACATGAGCTAGTCTTATTCTATTAGAAATCTACATCATGCACTATATAAACGCATTACTCCACATCTAAAAAGAGAACATTCTAATTAGTGTCACCGAGGCCAAACCTTTCATCAAGTCTAGAATCACACTCTTTCCCTTCGTAACAACACTCGTGATTCTTGCCTTTTGGTAGTTGCTAATCACCTGGTTCAACCTTAAACATAACCCTTTTATCTTGTTGTCCCCTACCCATTTATTGGTTGTTAAACTGATTATTTTAACCACCAAAATTACCTTGTCTGCAACTTTGGTTTGTCAATCGCAATTACACATATTAGATACTGCCGCATGCGAGTCTTTTCAATATTACTTGGTTCCTTGGTAGTTGCAATCCACCATCAATATTCTTGCACAATATTGTTCACAATACTATTCATCCAAACTATTTACAACATTTATCACATCGATGTGGGATTTCTCAATAGGTGGAGTTCGTCACAAATTTCATAATATAATTGCTTTCATATCTTAAATATTAAAAATTAACATTGCAAAAGTATCAATAATTTTTGAATAATGGTCTCAATAATGTACCGCTAACATTGTATTAATAGTATCCTATTGTGAAAGTCCTAATAATGTCCTAATGCAAAAGTCTCATTAGCGTTATGGTACAAAAGTCTCACTAGCATTTTGATAGATTGTAATCGACAACTATTATTACTTTATCCATGATACAAAATTTATTGCTAGTATTTACTAATTTGGATAACTAGATGCTTTGAATTGGTGTTAGTAAAACATATCATTAATACCAATTTGACATCATTAACAGCTAAATCTCTAATAATGTTGCCAATAAATTAATCGAGGACAAAAATATGAGCAATTTTAAGGTCTTCACGTTATGAGAAGGCAGCTGACAACAATTAAGAGTATTAATATTCATAAGGTTGTCTAATACTACATAAGGGCCTTATGAAAGGAAAATCTCTAATAAATTAGTAACACCTGCCATCTATTGGAGAGAGAGATGATTGCATCATATAATATAATATAGCAGATTTTTGAACATGCTAATATGAGAACCGTTGTTGCAGTAAAGGAGAAATCTCTTTTCTACCCTTTGATGACAAGTAAGCTCACCTAATACTACGATGCCATGTCTACTAGCTCTTTAATAAGGTCATAACAACAAAGAAAAGCAGGGGAAAAGGGTAATAAATGAGAGGGCGGGGTAAAAGGGAATAGTCAAGGAAAAAATAATAGGTCATTCTAGTGTAGTTTATTATTCTCCATTGAAGCGAGCTCTCACCTTTCCTCTGAACTCTATCTCATTCTCTATTGAATCGTTTTGACATTCTATCTTTGAGAATAAGCTTATCGACTTGTGCATTATGTAACATACGCCAATTCACTCAGCTAGCGCCTTTCACCCTAATTTCATTTTATAGATCCTTTCACTTTATGCTCATCACTAAATCAAGATTCTAAAGAGCTTCGCACTTAAAATCCAACACCAACTTAGTGCTCTATAAATCTACAACAATACGAGAATTTTAGAAGTTTATTTGAGTTACAATCTGGTTTTCTATTGTACAAATTTACTTATTTGTATACCTACTGAGATAAGGATGAAAATATGTAGAAACAAATATTTTTAATTGCTGAGAATGTTAGAGCATAATTGAAAGGTTTTTTATTACACTATGAATAGGATGATACTTAGTTCCTTTGTATCAAAACCTCTTTCCATTAAGTAATCTTATATAAAGTCATGCTTACGGCCACTGTATGGTACATCTATAAAAAGTAGGGACTTCCTAACATAATTAATATGTTATCTTTACTTTAAATTAACTATTAAATTGTATTTTGAGTAATTTAATGGTCTAAACACAACGATTATAGCAAACAACGGTTGTGTTATAACTGTTTCCTTTATATGTGATTATTCCTTCTAATAATTATAATATGTTTTGACTGTATCTTTTCTTATAATTGCATAATTTCTTAAAATATGTTTTAAAAAATTTTGTTATTGCTCATTACAATATTCCTTTTTTTTTTTGTATTTTAGAGATAATTTGTCATAGAACTTGTTAGCAAATTTTTAAAAGCGGAGGCGAGTATATCTCTAAGGAAAGTATAACTATACACCTTAAAACTAGTATTTTTGTTATTTTTTCTCTCGTCTTGAAAAAAAAAAATAGTAGTTACGTAAACTAACTTATATGAGCAACATGTGTACAATAACTTTTTTATTATCTTAAAAAATTTCAATTTTAGTAATTAATCAATTATAAAATAAGTAGCAGGAATAGCAACAACTTTTATTGTAGACTATCATGGCAAATAAAAAGATCACTAAAAAAGTAGGACGTGAAAATTGAAGCTGCAAAGAAGGATGGAAAAATTAAAGAGACTTAAAGAGGACGTACAATATATAAGGGCCACCATTCCTACATTTATTTTATTTTTTTATTAAAAAGTATGCATTTAGCAAGAAGGTAAAATAGTGACACAAAATCAAAACAAGATCTCAAATTGTAATTTTATATTTTTACTAAAATGCGTTGATGCTTAATCAGAAATTTGACAACGATGATATATACATGTAACTTTGGGCTTATACAACTGGAGATCATACAGAAAAGAAAAAAAATTTTAACTTATTAATCTATAATTTAGGAAAAATGACATATTTTTTCTGATATTTAATCTAATAAGCAGATATCACCTAATTTTGAAAAAAATAGATGACTCTTAATATTTAGATAAATAGACAAATACTCTGCACTTTTATTTCTGACAGTTGATTAGTTAATTTATTATCATTTTTGTCCCTCATCTTTTAATAATAATAATATGATGTATATATTTTATTTAATTATAACATTTTACTCCCTATTTTAATATTTTTAATAATATAATTTTTTTTAAATATAACAATTTACTCCATATTTAATTTTTTTTCACAATATACTCAAGAGTAAATACATTTTTAATTTGTTATTTCAATAGAAAATTTGGAAAACAAAATATTATTAAAAAAATTTAAACAATGAGTTATATTATTAAAAAAATTATGTTAAATTTATTATATTTTTTTAAAAGTATATGAAAATACAAATAAAAATGTAAACAATAAATACATTTATCTATATATATTACAAATAAAAATAATCAAAAATTTTCTTCTTTTTCTATTTTTTTAATTAAAATAAATTATGTTAGTTAATAAGAATATAAAATATATTTAATTACTAATTCTATTATTTTTTCTTTTTTTTTACTTTTTATTTATATTTTCATAATTTTTCTCAAGAAAATATAATAAATTTAATATAATCTTTAAAATAAAAATATTAATACAAGAATAAAATGTTAAAATATATTTCAAAATCTTTTTAACAATTAAATATCAAATTTATTAAAAAAAAAAATATAAATATTTAAACATGAGTTTAATTTAACTCATTGTTTAAATTTTTTTTTAATATATATTATTTTCCAATTTTTCTATTGAAATAACAAATTAAAAATATATTTAGTCTTGAGTATATTGTGAAAAAAATTAAATATAGACTAAATTATTATATTTAAAAAAATTATATTGTGAAAAATATTAAAATAAAGAGTAAAGTGTTATAATTAAATAAAATATATATTATATTATTATTATACAAAAGATGAGGGACACAAATGATAAAAAATTAATTGGTCAACTAACGGAAATAAAAATTTATGGGGTATCTGCCTATTTATCCAAACGTCAGGGGGACATCTGTATTTTCTCAAATATTAGGGGGTATTTGCCTATTAGCCCAAACATTAGGGGGAATATGTCATTTTCTCTATAATTTATATTATATTTTACACTTATTGACATGATGTCCCTTATAGAATTATCAGCAATGAGAGATAGTGGTCCCATTAACCATATTGGCAATGGCAGTGTGTCTTCGCAAAAAACTGTATTTGGAGACGACAATATGCCGCCACCAATACTATTTTTGCAACAATACATGGTCATCACCAATACCATTAATGCGATGACAAAGTATTTTAGCAATGCTAACATTTTAAAAACAACTTTTTCGTCATTGAAGATTTTGGTTAAAAACCTTTTTTAATGGAGAATTTACAAAAATGTCTACTGTTCACCCATACTTTTCTCAAATAACCACTGTTTAAAATTTTTTTAAAAAATGACCAACTCACTTTTTCTTGGATAAAATTGCCCTTAATTACCCAAAACATCTGAATCCCTAATTTTGTCCCAATTTTACGATTATAGAAAAATCGAAACTATAGTTTTGATCTCATTAAAAATTATGGTCGTGATCGAAACTTCTGATTACTATGTGATCGAAACTTTAACTATTTTGTCACTTGTTCTGAAAAAATCGAAACTATAGTTTCGATCACGTTAAAAATTATGGCCGTGATCGAAACTTTTAATATTTCGTCAACGGTTCAAAACTGTAATTTTATATTTATCTCGGAGAATTCAAAAAAAATTGAAAGTTACTGCAGTTTCGATCACAAGGTAAAAAGTAGTTTCGATCAAGTTCATTTTTACTTTATGATCGAAACTGCAGTTTTGAAATCTCGTGAATTTGAAAAAAACTGATAGTATATTAATAAATTTGTTTGTTCTATTGGGAATACCTGTAAATGTAATCATATAATGGATACATACAAAATGTGTAAAAGTAATATTAGCAATAAAATAATTTAAAATAAACAGAAAATATTACATTTGTGAGCGCAAATCATAAAATTTAAAAAGAACAACATATATTTGAAGTAAACAAAGTGGTACATTTAATGCCTTTGTCTGCAAGTTATTTTGTTGGTTTGGAAGTGCATAACTATAAAAATAAATAAATAAACCTTTACATATGTTTAAATTGAACACAAGTCATTGACCATGGTGGAGGGGGATAGGATTTTTGCATGTGGTACGATTATGTCTAACTAACTTGTTGACACCTGGAACAGGTCTAATGAATAACTTCCTTCACCTAAAAGAAATTCGCTGTTTCTTAGGTCGACCAGAAGGAGGGCGTTATCTGGGTGGATTGACATTAATTTCTCGTACTTCATTTTGAATCACCCAGTCTACATCATTCCCAACTGGATGAATAGACTTCTTAAAGTTTTTTTATCATTTAAGAAAAATTAAAGTTGCTTAAATTCTGCTTAAAAATAACGAGAAAACGACAAATTTTATGGTGCTCCTAAAAAACTTTCAAGCATGGCCATTTATCTTTAATCAAAGTTAACTTTTGATCAAAAATAATTTTTTCATTATGGTCGAAAGTTAGTTTTGATCATGTGAAAAACTAATCATGATAAAAAATTACTTTCGATCACAGGTATTTTTTCTCATGATCGAAACTAACTTTCGATCATGAAGAAAAAATTGCCCATGATCGAAATTATGTCACAGAATTGTTTGCAAAATCTCAATTTTCATTTTTTTTCCTCAATCATCTATACCAAATATAATCAAACAATCTATATATACCTCAATAACAATTTCTATCACCATAATCTCAAAATACACACAAACAACATCAATTTTTATATTTTTAACAAATCTTTTCTTTTTTGTTTTTCAAATTAAAATTACCCACCTGTTTATACAAATGGTTGGTTGATTTCCTTCAATTCAAATGATTAGTTAGTAGGTTATGGTTAAAAAAACTAGAGAAGAAATAATTTTATTGAGAAAATATGGAAGAAAGAAGAAAGAAAGAAGAAAGAAAGAAGAAAGAATAGGGTTTTAAGTTTTGGATAATTAAGGGCAATTTTGTCTAAGAAAAAATGAGTTGGTTATTTTTGAAAAGGATTTTAAACAGTGGTTATTTGAGAAAAATAGGGGTGAATAGTGAGCATTTTTGTAAATTTTTCTTTTGTAATGGGTTCTTATGTTATTACAATTCATTTATATTAGAAGAATTCAAGATTTTTATATTAGTATGGGTCCTTAAATCTTGCATCAATATATTACACATCTAAATTGTAAAATTATGGTTTTCAAATTATTCAAACATGTAATATTAATCTGTGAACAAAATATGAATGAAAATCACCATAATTAAATTTAAGAATGTTTTATATTAACATAAAATCTAATTAGGGTTTTATCTATAATACTAACAAAGAAAGATTAGCTACTACATAACATAATAAAAATAAATAAAATATAAGAAAAAAATCATAAATATTAAAAAGATAAAACCTTTTTTAGATGTTGGGCTCCTTGAAATTTCTTATGACCCTCCTTGACATTATTTGTAACAATAATGTTAAATATAGACTAAATCCACATTTCTTATGACCCTCATAAATATTGATGTTTTGGTGTCTTGAAGGTAAAGATGTGCTCTCATTATATGCCAACAGTCCTATACATGGTTCTCCTCCTTCTAAGTGGGATTTGCATTCATTCATATTTTGATTAGAATTTGTCATTCATTTGTCAAAACCTAAGATATACCTTATTTGTCACTGCAAACAACTCACATTGAATTTGATGGAAAATAAGGTATCATTGAAATGCTCTAAATTTCTAGTTTTCAATAATAAAAATCTCACATTTTGCAAAGAAAGTTATTGTTAATTTAGTAACTATTGCACAGTTTGTCAATCATACTATAATTTGGATTATTTTTCCTTATCTCCCAAGGAATAACCTTATTTTTTTTCTTGATAAATAAGTCTTCAATTATTCAAAAAAAAAATTATGGTTTCATAATAAGCTTTCTTTTTTTCTTCTAAAAAAATTATTTTAATCCTCAAGAAATAAGAAAATTTTTAAGCAGACATCTTTTAAGTCACTTTCAAGTGAGGTTTATGCATTCAAAAATGACTACAGGTTGTCATCAACCTCTAGACAACACCTCAATACTCAAAAGTCATACATAATAACATTCAAACATGTCTACACTTTTAAATGTATTAGTACTGTAAAAAAAAGCTATAAATTACATAAAATTATCAATATTTCTTCTAACATCCAAACAAGTTAAATTAGACTAAAATACTTAGCTCATATAAATAACATTCCTTGGGTTGATTAGCTAATTGATATAAGTGGGTAGGTAATAACTAGTGTGCTGGAAGTTATAGAAATTTAAGAGAAATTGTCCAAGAAATTGTTAAGAAAAGAATGAAATTGAGAAGGGAAAAAGAAAAAATTATAGAGCTTTTGTGTTTAATGGCTATTGAGGTACATTTCTGTTTGAAAAGAGTTTGTAAATATAGCCTACTTTTACCATTGTTGAAATCAAATTGAAAGAGCCGTAAAGCAAATTTCTCCTTAAAGGCATTTACTCACATCTTCCAACGCCTCGGGAAAATATTAGGAAAAATTTTTCAAACTAACATTAAATCATTTTGAGTTTACGGAAATAATCTCTTACTAAAAAATTTATCAAATTAGCCTAAAATATATTTTTTGAACTAAATTATTCTCAATAGCCCACTTTAACTTTATTTTTACAAAAGTCAATTTTTTTTACTTTACTCTTTTTTCATCAAATCAAACCCTAACCTCTCAAAACTTTCACCCTTTCTTCAACAACGGCGACGTCAACAGTAAAGATGGCGACGGCAATGGCAAAAGAAATCGTGCAAACAAGTGTTGATTGTAAACTAACGACAGTAAATAGAAACTATTGGTAAGTTTTTTATACTTTCATTTATATTCTTTCAACATAAATGAATGAAAAACTTTTTCGTTGTATGATTTTTGCTAACTATGAATAATGTGAATGTATTTAATTGAAATGGGAAAAAATTTTGGTTGGAAAATGAAGATTTTGTGAAATATTGTATTGGATTTGATAGAAATAAATTGAAAAAGTGCAGGAAAGAAAACTCAGAAAGGGATGCATTTGTCCCGAAAATGAGTGTTTTTCGGGACAAAATTATTGTCCCGAAAAGCACCCATTTTTGGGACAAATGCATCCCGAGAATGGGTCCCTTCTCGAGCAACAATTTGCCCGAGAAGGGACCCATTCTCGGGACAGCATTTTGTCTCCCTTTAATTAATTTAATTAATAATAATAATAATATAATAAAAAAATAATAATAAATAATATTATTATTATAATAATAATAAATTAATTTTATATTTTTAATTATTAATAATAATCAATAAAAATAATTAATAATACTAGAAATGATAAACAATTAATAACAATAAATAATAGAGTAATAATAATTATTAATAGTTAATAATTAATAATATGTGAGATGTAATAATAATAATAATAAAATAATAGTAATAATACTAATTATTACTAATGATATGAGATGTAATAATAATTGATTAGTAATAATAATAAAATAATAATTATATTTTTAATTATTCAATAATAATCAATAAAAACAATTAATAATAATAATAGTATTATTATTAATAATTATATTTTAATTATTCAATAATAATCAATAAAAATAATTAATAACAATATAATGATAAATAATTAATAATAATAATAAATAATAGAGTAATAATAATTATTACAAATTAATAATTAATAATATGTGAGATATAATAATAATAATTTATTAATAATAGTAATAATAATTATTACTAATAATATGAGATGTAATAATAATTGATTAGTATTAATAATAAATTAATAATTATATTTTTAATTATTCAATAATAATCAATAAAAATAATTAATAATGATAGTAATTATTAATAATTATATTTTAATTATTCAATAATAATCAATAAAAAAATAATTAATAATAATATAATGATAAATAATTAATAATAATAAATAATAGAGTAATAACAATTATTACTAATTCATAATTAATAATATGTGAGATGTAATAATTAATAATTCATAATAATAATATGAGATGTAATAATAATATCTATTAGTAATAATAATAATAATAATAGTAATAATAATTATTACTAATAATATGAGATGTAATAATAATTGATTACTATTAATTATAAATTGATGATTATATTTTTAATTATTCAATAATAATCAATAAAATAATTAATAATAATATGATAGTAAATAATTAATAATAATAAATAATAGTAGTAATAATAATTATTAATAATGTGAGGTGTAATAATAATAATTTATTAATAATAATAACTAATTCATAATACTATTATGAGATGTAATAAAATAATAATAATAATAATAATAATAATAATAATAATAATAATAATAATAATAATAATAATAAGAGATGTAATAATAATATTGATTAGTAATAATTTAATAATAATAAAATAATTATTAATAATAATTAATTATTAATAATAAAAATAATAGTAATAATAATTATTACTAATAATATGAGATGTATTAAAAATAATTGATTTAATAATAATAATAATAATAATAATAATAATAATAATATTATGAGGTGTAATAATAATAATTAATAAATTAATATTATTGGGAACAACAGTAATAATTAATTAATTAATAATCATAAAATAATAAAGGTAATAATTATTGATTTATTATAATAATAAAAAATAAAAGTAACAATAATAATAATTGATTAATAACAATAATAAAAATATTTATATTATTACCTTGTAATTTTCTTTTAAAATTGTTGTAATAATTTATTAATATATATCAAAATTAATAAAGTCATGAACAAATTTATTTTTTCTTTAGTGCATAAATTATTACATTACGATTATCTTATATTTTAGTATTAATACTATATTTAATTATATATTTAATTTAATTTTTCAGATAAAAGGAAATGGTCAAACCAGTTAGGAGATTAAAGATTAATTCCGCTGATCACTTCCACGGCGTTCCTACATCACTATTTAAATTACAAATGTTGGACACAATTCATAATAAGAAGCTTACCCCTAGACAAGTTGAGCTTTTTAGAGAGACATGTGTGGGACATTTTATAGATCTTGATGACCTTTGTTTCTCTAGTAACTTAACCCATTATATGTTGCTACATGAGGCATATGCACCAGGTGCTCAAGACGAAATGTGGTTTCTGGTGGGTGGTCGATGTATTCGTTTTTCTCAGGTCGAGTTTGGGCTTATCACAGGCTTAAGATTTGGCAAATATCCATCTAGAATAGTTAGGGGCAGCAACTGTTTAAAGGTCTAATATTTTGGTGGGAAAAATAACATTAAATTGTCTCCGTTAACCACTATTTACGAGAACTTCGATTTTTCACAAATTGATGATTATGATGCAGTGAAGTTATCATTGTTTTTTTTTATGGAGCGTGTTATATTTGGGAGGGCCCATCGTAATTATGCAGATATATGGTTGTTATGGATATTAGATGATTTGCTTAAATTTAACCAATATCCTTGGGGTACTGCTATTTGGCGTTTTACATTTCAGTCGTTGCGCCGAGTCATGGGAGGACCCTTTGCTAAATATTGAAGTAGAGTTGACAACAAAGAAAACTCAAAGTGTACATACGATCTTGAGGTTCTGATCATTGCTTTCCAGGTACGTAATTATATTATTTATTTATGCGGACCACATAATGTTTCGCTTAATGTTCATATTATTGTTAATTAAAAATTAACATTATTGTTACAAATGTGGATTTATGAGGCAGTTTTATCTGCTGGTAGTACGTTTGGGCAGATAGTGAACAGTAGGTTACCCCGAATTGTTAATTGGAGGTCAAAGAAGAAAAATTTGATAGTTGAATTAGTACAGAAGAAACTATTTAATGATGCACATTAAGAAAATAAAGTTTATGTTCTTGTTTAAAAATTTAGTTATTTTATAACTTTTATATGATGGATATCATTGTATTGTTTCTACAGCCTCCCGACGTTGTCCGTACGTTAGAGTCATCTGCGAATGAGTTAATGCACCCGTACATCAAAGAGTTACTTGTACCCCTTGATGCCTCTGGCGAGGGTGAGTACAGTGGTAATCTATTTTCCGATAATATGCTGACTAATGCACGTACTGACAGCGAGGGTGAGTTTGAACATGTGGTGAATTAGGGTCCAGTACAGAAAGCTGCACGCCGGGATAAGGTAGGCATATAATGGTTATTTTGTAGGTAAATTATAAACATGCACATATATGTTTATTGTTGTAAATTATACACATGTCCACTTGAATAATGTAGGTTACACAGCCGCTCCCTTCTAGAGTGCCTACCCTAGTTGACACCCCATCCAGGACCCAGACAATGCATGATAGGGATCGTTTTTGTGATACTCGATCAATGCAAGAAGAATTTACCTGAGATATCACAACATTAAAAGAAGAGCTCACTCGAGATTTCTCATTATTGAGTGATACTATCACTCAAAAAATTGATGGCTTGAGTGCTGATATAAAGGTTTGGATGGATACTTAGCGGAAGGAGATTACACAGTTCATGGATGCCTAGCAGATAGAGATTACACAGTTCATGGATGCGCAGCGAACAGAGATGACCCAGTTCATCACCAAGTGGGAGGATTTAATGCAAAGGTATCTGTCTTATGATAACTTTTAGGGCATTCACAATGAGGACGAGGGGTTTGAATGGGCAGCCCTCATACCGGCTGATCAGGTAAATATAAATTATGAAATATAAACATATAAATTTGCTCTTATGA
This sequence comes from Azadirachta indica, assembly GCA_022749755.1. Classification (NCBI taxonomy): domain Eukaryota; kingdom Viridiplantae; phylum Streptophyta; class Magnoliopsida; order Sapindales; family Meliaceae; genus Azadirachta; species Azadirachta indica. Next base: position 9,188,843 of record CM040447.1, on the reverse strand, counting down.
ATATGGTTTAATGTATGACTATTACTCCAATTGGTTGATTTGTATTTAGTCACATCACATACACTAAATATATTTTTTCTCATATAGGAAATAAGCGGGCATGGACAGTTTATAGAGCATTATACAGATGTTGGTAGTATTCCACCAGAAGATAAGTTAGGGCCGGGAGGGTCAAAGCGCTTAGTCGATACGGTTGACCTTATAGACCAGGTCGATACGAACAGAGCCCATATACGATGTGGCGTAGACCTTGACAACGGCCTGCTCTACAATATAGACCACGTCCACGGTACAGTCATGGACACATCATCGAGCCGCTTGTGCCTATTTCGGAGCAAAGATATGCGATGATGTTGCAGTGGATTAAGGGTACTGTCGTGCGGATTGAAACAAAGCATATTGCCATTACACCTGATTGGCTCCGTGGAATTATAGACCATAATGCGTGGCTAGAAGACACTGTAAGTTATATTTGCATTTTTACTTTCTTTTCTTTTTTTTCCTCTTTATTTTTTGTTAAACCCTAAAACTATATATGTCTTTTTTTCGCTGACATATTTGTTGTATGACTTAGTATGTTGACGAGTTTTTAGACATGGTCGTACATTGACAGCTAGCCATGCCTTGGACAATCTCTCAAGAGTGGACCATTGCATTCGTGCAACTCTATGTATGCATTATAATGTGAATATGTTAAATTGTATACACAATTATTGTAATTGATATAAAAAGGTCTCATGTTTTGTTGGTTGTGTTGTAGGCCACCTTTGAGGCAATATGGTGGGATGTGGCCAATGGTACTAAACAGTTGGGATCATGTTTCAACGGCGTTGATGTCACGCAGTATGTGGTTAAGGATAACGAAGGCGTGCGTAGAAATTGGGAGATAGTCGATGTTGTTTACATTCCAATTACATGTGGGGGTGATCATTGGGTTGCATGTGCCATAAAATTTTTGGATCGTCACATTACGGTGTATGACTCGTCACCTTTGTCACACTCAGACACTGCGATGGAAGGCCATATGAGACCTCTATGCCAACTATTATCTTATCTTATACGCCATGTTGGGATATATAGGGCAAGGCTAGAGTTAGGGAACAATATAAAACCTTTCACATTTGAACGAAAGACGTTGGGCGTGCCAAGACAGCATCTAGGGAGTGGTGATTATGGGGTGTTCACGTGTAAGTTCATTGAGTTGCTTGGATTGGGTCATTCATTTGACTTTGGCCCTGATCACGGTGTCTTATTAAGACGTAAGATTGCACTGGATTTATTCGTAGGTAAGTTATTATAAGATATTGTCAATATGATATATGACAAATATGTGTATATAAAAATATTTATATTTTCACGAAATTAAATTAACCTAAAATAGTGTTAATGGAACATTATCAAGTAAAAATATATTCGAATAATTACATCCCGATAAAGGAAATTAATGACAGACATAGTAATAATAATGTATTTCAACAATTTTTAGGATAATATGACCAATTCGCGATAACCAACCAATTATATTATGATAAATGAACACTCATATTAGGTAACCATGATTAAAAACACATTACCCTGAAAATTGGACTTAAACTGATATTATAATACTTAAAATGTTCGTATATATGAAATTTTAACGTCGAGGCAGTTTGTATATTGTTGTGCTGTGGGATTGTTTGTTATTTATTTTTGTGAGGTTGATATTTTAAAGAAATATTCTTTTCTTTATATTTTTGGAAAATTTCCCAAAATAAGGGGCTTTATGTAATCAATATAAAGTGTTTTATAGTTTTAGCAAAAAATATTTTTTAGGGGATATTTATAATTAATTATGGGACTTATACGATATTTTTAAATTAAAGTAATTTTCGGGTACCCTTAATTTCGGGTACCGAAAAACACAAGGCACCCGAAATTTTGGGTATCCTCTCGGGTCCCATTTTTAGGTACCTATATTTTTCGAATACTCGAAATTGAGGGTACCCGAAAATGGTACCTTCAATTATTTTTATTATTAAAATAATAATTCTTTTATTATTAAATAATTAAATAATAAATAATAATAATATAATAATAATAATAATAATAATAAAATAATATAATTAATAATAATTAATTAAATAATTAATAATAAATAATAATAATAAATAATAATAATAATAATAATTAATAAAATTATGAAAAATAATATAATTAATAATAATTAATAAAAGTAATAGTAATTTATTAATAATAATAATATATTGTGGGATTTATATGTAATTAATCATAATAATGTAATTAATTATTGGGTACCCGAAATAATTAATTTTCGGGTACCTTCAATTTTGGGTACCCGAAAAACATAAGGTACCCGAAATTTGGGGTGCCCTCTCGGGTCCCATTTTCGGGTACCCGAAATTGAGGATATTCGAAAATAATACCCTCAATTATATATTATATTATATTATTTTATTATTAATTAATTATTTTATTTGTAAACAATTAATAATAATATAGTAATAATATATAAATTATAATAATATAATAATAATAACTAATAAAAATAAAATAAATTAATTAATAATAATAATTAATAAAAATAATAGTAATTTATTAATAATAATAGTTTGGGTATCCAAATTTTCATACCCTCATTTTTTTTTTATATTTTTAATCTTAATATTATTGTAATTAATCGAATAAGTCGTGACACATTAAACTTTTCAGTTAAAAATTATTATAATTCTAAAATATCCATTCCATTATTACAAAAACTAACAGCATGATAATAATATTAATTACAATAGTCTTTTAAGCATTAAAATTATTTTAATAATACAACATCAATATTTTCATTTATTATAAGATTACTAATAATATTGACTTTACAAAAAATAAATAATATTATCATACTAATCCAAACGGATTGGATTCCAACACGTCGCATGATTGTGGCCAACTTTCTTGCAGCGTGAGCATGTTTTTTTAACCACATTTTCACCTGTAGACGGAATATGTTGTTTTCTTGGTCGACCTGTCGGTACTCTCCCTCGAGGAGGCTTAACAATTATATTCTGAACATCATCAGGAACAACCCAATCATGCTGATTACCTACAGGATATATATTCTCTGCGTAGGCCAACACAAGTGCGCCATTCGTATAATAGTGGGAGCAAAGGTTGTTATATTGTCCTCTAATAAAACGGGTTGCTGCAAGTGCATGTGGGCAAGGTAATTGCATTAGATCAAATTGTCGGCATGTGCAACTCTTTGTGTGTAAATCCACCACATCTTCTTGTCCCACGCTTTTCACCTGAAATTCAAAACTAGAAATAGGGTACACCATTGGTTGTTCTGATTCTACTTCATGCTTGTTGACTATGGTTTGAGCCCATGGGGAAAGGTCTTGTGGTTCACATTTTGCGGCTTCTTCCCTCTTATCATAATACCACCCTTACATTACTGATCGGATCCAATCCAACAATGCTATAATTGGGAGCGTCCGTGCATCCCTCAATAGTGCGTTCATACTCTCGGCTATATTGGTAGTCAATGTGTTATATCGTCGCTATGGAAAATGTGCTCTAACCCATCGATGAAAACCCACTTCATTCTCTAGGTAGTTTGCTGCTGCTGGATGTGTACCCTTTAACTTGTCCATCCGATTAGTGAACTCAGCAAATGTATAAGCTTTAACAGCACTGTAATACCTAGGGAAGAACGTCTCTGACTTTTTCTCCCTCATTCTAAATTTTGCCTTAATATTTCCATGAATATGATAAGTACAAAAGCCGTGATATGTATCCGGGAAAACTGTAGCTATGCCTTTCTCAATGTTGTTGTGTCGATCCGAAACAAAAACTAAATCTGATGTTGAGCTAATTACTTCACGGAGTTTTGACAAAAACCATTCTCAAGATACATCATTCTCAGAGTCTCCAATTCCAAATGCCACATGATATATGTGATTATTTTCGTCAATAGCAGCTGCCAAAAACAAAGTCCTCCAATAGGTTCCTTTTAACCATCAGAGCAATTACTAGACGAATGGCTCCACGAAACCCTCGGACAGATGCACCAAAGGCTACGAAGAAGTTACAAGAAATAATCCTCTTCGTCTTTTTTAATATGTGTAATTGTTCCTGGGTTTATTTCTTGTAACACATGACAAAGTCGAGGGAGTGCCTTAAATGACTCAACTGGGTCTCCGTTCACTAATCGGCGTGCTTCTTCTTTTGCCAACCATGCCTTCCTATAAGATACAAGCACCCCATAATCATTATGAATGTCGTCTCGAATGTTTTTTGGTGTGTAAATTCTACTAGGGTCTTGGAATTTGCTCAAAACATGTTCACCAATTAGCTGCCTACTAGCTTGTCGATGGCCATCCTGCATTTGATCACTTTGGCATGTGTGCACACCCACAATTCTTGTGACGCGGAAGTACCCATTAGTTCCATCATTATTTATAGCACGCATCCGCCATTTACATCCATCTACAACACATTTTACCTCAAAACGTGTCGTTGTTGATCGATGAATGATGAATAAAAAATGCCTCCTCAACGCCATAATACTCAAATTATATCGTAACTCCTTTTTTGTTCTAAAAATCTGCCCCATGTGGACATTACCATCTATTGAACTCGACATAGCATCTGGGAACATGGTAAATGCTATTAGGATGGGAGGAATAATATAGGTAGTAGCTGAACCCCTCATTGCATTATCTTCATAGGCCATTGATGTATTGGGTGCCTCGCCACTAACATTCTCTCTTGTAGTGGTATCCTCATCACAATAATTCATTCTACTTCCTTCCCCGTAACAATATGTTCTTTGCATAAATGGTTGATTATCAAAATAGTCATGTGTAGGATCTTCATTATATGGAGGTGGTGAGCATACACCATAATTAACTTGCCTTTCATGACAAGGCTTTGAAAGGTAAGGTACCTCTTCGGAGTGAAATTCACTGTGATCTTGAAAATTTTGTCTGCCATCTCCCGACATGTTATGGTGTAATGGTGTATAAGTTGGTGGGTCTACATTGTTAAAGTGATTACTGCCCCTAGAAGAGACAAATGGACGTGCATGTGATTCTCGAATTATATTTTCAAAGGTAACAGGTCGCGTCATTCTAGATTCTTCAGATTCTGTTACTTCCGCTCCAATAATGTGGTCCACAGTTATATACAATGGAGTCAAACCACCCAATCGAGAACCATTGGCATTAAACAAATGCACTAGAGATAACAGATCATGGTCATCGATTATATCAACTGGAATAGGTGCAGTGGACAAGTCATTATACTCTTTATACTTCGCCTTTATACAAATTTTGAATTCTCTTCAATTTATCCGGAGTTGGGTTGGTATCATGTCTGCTAGATTTTGTTAGTTGGAATTTCTTGCTATGGTAATAAGTCAAACTTTTCCACCAACATATTTCTAAATACCATCATCAAGTGTTTCCCGCGAATCGTCGTAGTGAACATAAAATGTTACTAAATCTTCCATACCTGTGCAAATACATAAGAATTCAATATTGTTATAATATAAAAATACACCAAAAATATATAATGTTTACTCACCCATTATTTTTCCTAAGACCATTTTTCGGGTAAAGGAAAAATTTTTCGGGTAAGGCAAAATTTGGCCTTACCCAACAAGTGATTTTCGGGTAAAGCTAAATTTGCCTTTACCCAACAAACGGTTTTTGGGTAAGGCCAAATTTTTTTTGAGTAAGGCAAAATTTATTTTTGGGTAAGACAACTTTTCGGATAAGACTAAATTTGGCTTTACCCAACAAGTGGTTTTCGGGTAAGGCCAAATTTTGCCTTACCCAACAAGTAGTTGTCTTACCTAAAAAGTATTTTTTAAATAATAAAAACACATTTTGCCCTACCTTAAAATCATTTTTTTAAGGTAAGGACAAATTTTGTCTTACCCAAAAAATGATTTTAGGGTAAAGTAAAATTTGGCCTTACTCAAAAAGTGGCTTTGGGTAGAAAAACTCATGACTCAAAAATTAGTAAACCCCTTTATATTCTCAAATCAATCATTATCCTTGTATTTATACAACAATCAGTTAACTTAATTTAAACACTAAATCAATTACTTTATGCTATTTAAATAAGATTGAGTTATAAATCCTAATTTGAGAAAGGATTGAATATTTTTAATTCACACATAAAACACATACCTATATGGTGAAATAAATTCCTTTCCCTACTACTTAATATAGGTGTTCAACACTTTACCGTCAAAACTACAGTATTGCCGTACCGTCTGCTACTGTTGTTAGTAAGATATGTGAGTTTGAAAAGAGAAAAGTTTAAGTTTATGAGAGTTTGAGTTTGTTAAAGTATAGAGTAATAAGAAAAGTGAAAAAAGTGACTTTTATAAAAATAAAATGAAAGTAGGATATCGAGGATAATTTAGTCCGAAAAATATATTTTAAGCTAAATTGGTAAAATTTTTTTATAAAAAATTATTTACGTAAACTAAAAAAAATTTAAGGCTACTTTAAGAAATTTCCCGAAGGGTGAATTTTTGTGTCACACTTAGATTGCCCTTAATTATCGTTTTGCCCACCTCAACAACCATCAAATAGTATAAAATAATACAATCAATAAAGACAAAAAGTGCAAATCACCTTGGTTGATACCCTTATCTTGCATTTGGAGCGCATGGGTTCCATTCATCTACAGTGGAGGTCAATTTTTTCCCAAAAATTTATAGAGACCAATTTTACTTAAATTGGATGTATATTTCTAAACGACCCCAAGTTAGATCTATTAAAACTCTCAATTCTTAATAGATTCTTAATAATCAATAGATTGTAAATATACTTTATAATTAAAAAAGAAAAAAACATAAGAATCCATTGCTTTTTTTACCAAAAAGATGATATTCTTACAATAGGATAATCAAAAAATATAGTTTGTTATGTGATCTAAATTTATTAGTGACAAAAAATGTGATGTGTGCAAGAAATTAAAATCCACAAAAAGATCAAACAAACTAGTTTTCGAAAGAGAAATTGAACTTCTTAGTTAATTCAAAGTCATCGTAGAGATTTAAAGTAAACTATAACTAAATAGGATAAAAATATTATATTTACCTTCATTGATGATTTTTCAAGATATATCAAAATAAATTTCTTAAAAAATAAAGCTGAAACATTTGAAAGATTCTTAATCTATAAAAATGAAGTTGAAAATTAACTTAATAAGAAAATTAAAAGATTAAGAAATGAAATTGAAAATGTAGCATCAAGCTTTCCTTCTGGTAAGTACTGCAATGTTTTTTTTAGAAAAAGAATCACAAAAGCAATCAAGAAGAAAAAGAGAGAAATTATTTTTGGTTACATATTTTGTAATATTTATTTTAGAAAACAAGAACTATGTATTTTAATTGAGAAACACAAAGGAAAATTGTTGTTTTCCATCATTTTCAAAAATGGGTTTTCAAAATTAATTATAACTTTTTTCTCAAATTAAAATATTATTTTACTCATTTTTAAGAATAATATCAAACATATTTTCATTGTTTTTTATTTTAGAAAATAATTTTTAACAAACATTCTCAAATGCCTTTTCTTTTCTTAAAACCATCATGTTTATATTTTTCAAATCAAAAAATACTAAAAATATAATGGAAGAATGTCCGATACTCACTTATTATTTGGCTCAATTTCCAATTACCATATATTGTTTGGCTTAATTCCCAATTACCATATATCGTTTGATAAATATGCCATTATCTATCTGATGTTATTTTCCTTATTGAAAATCGTTATCTTTTTTAGTACAATTACCAATTTGTTTTTAGCACAATCATGAATTTGGCCTTTTAATTATGTAACAAACTTGCCAAAACACTTTCTAGCATTAGTACATTGGGATCAAAACAAGCCAAATTACTTTAATATACCCTTGAACAAACAAAATGCAATTAGTTTAATACCCTTAAACAAACAAGCAAAAATTACTTTAGATTTATATAAACAAGCAAAATTTGAATACCTTTATGCAAACAAGCAAAATTACTTTAATGTCGTTAAATATTTTAAAGAAAAAAAATGTGAACTAGGAATTTGGAATTGATTAAAGATGTAAAAATATATATATATATATATATTAATTCATAATATTATATATAAGGTTTGAATAATGTTTACATACATACATAATGCTCTTCAATCTAAAATAAAAAAAAAAATAAAAAAAAAAAAAATATTAATAAAAAAATAAATAAAGTATTAAAGTTTACTTTTTTATTAATATCATTTTCTTTTTTAATTTTATAAAGAATAAAAATATATTATTTTTTTAATAATAAATATAATTTAATATTAAAAATCATAAAATACAATCCATTAACCACCCCCACCCTTTTTACCAGCCGCACCTGCCGGTCAATCGCCACCATCACTGTAAGATCCAATCAACTCTCATTCTTCAAAGCACATCGCTGGGCACCACCACCAACCCTATCAACCTTTGCTGTTTCATCGCCGCCCCTAAATCAAAAGCCCACGAACTTGATCTTGCCAATGCTTCACCCAATCAAACACCACTAGCAGTTACATGAGAAAAAAACAAGAACTCCACTACAATCAAAATCTTTCACACAATCTCTTCATTTTTCTCTTTTCACTCATTACATAAATTGTGTCTACGGAAAAACCCAAAAAAAAAAAAAAAAAAATAAATAAATAAAGAACTCGGGTATGTGTGCATTTTAGCCAGCAATAGAGTCAAATAAGCTGGGTTTTTTGAGTGACTCGATTCATAAAGCTTCGCGAAAATTTAATTCAATTCGGATGGTAAAATCGGGTCCATTAATGAAATCAGATCACAGAACTGGCTTTCATCGAATTTGTACTCCACTTCACTCTCTCACCCTACTCAAATTGATTTGGCTTTAATTTCAGCTTCCTCTCTCTTTGTGATTCGGTTGATTCAACAATTAACGACTAGTGGTCGGTTATTTGTTTGGAACATGAGAAAGAAAATGTGTTGGTAAAATGAGCTGAAGTGAAAGAAGAAAGGGCATGATATTTTAATTTGATTCCAATTCAATGAGCTTAATCTTCAATTAATTTTTTCTTTTCAAAATTACTATTTTATATATTATTATTATTATTATTATTATTATTATTTCAACTATTTTTCTACGTCTTTCTTTTTAAACTTATTATTTTATTTTACGTTATTATGATTTGAAATTTCAAATCTTCCAATGATTACTTTCACATAATTTTTTAGAGATGTAATATATATTTTTAAGGGTAATATAATCTTTTTAATGGTTACACTTAATGATTTGGAGGCGAAATGATTATAATAAATTTGAGAGTAGAGTGAAATTTGATAAATTGAAGATTATTCTAAAAAAAAGTACATAATAATAAATGAATGAAGCTTCAAAATTAGGACATTGTTAAGTTGAATATTTCCCCTTTCTCAAAACACGATTGATTTATACATGAGAAAGTCAAATAAAGAAATTAATTAAGTATAAATGGCATTTTATTGTATTTTATTTGGAAAGAATTAATGGTGGAAATTCAATATTATTAACAAACTGGATGACGTGCCAAAGCCAAGGGCTGCAATTCCACGATTTGTTAGCTTTTCAGCCTAAATCAATATGATGTTAGATGTGTTTGGTATTGTTTTCTAAATCTGAATTTATTTCATTGTTTAAAAAATAAAAAATATATATATTAATGAAATATTTTTGAGAAATTAAAAATGACAATATTAAAATACTGTTATTTTACTTTTTTATTTTTAATCCCACATTTTCCTCTTCTAATGTATATCAAATATATTATTCTTAATTTTTGAATTGTAATTTTCAAAAAAAAAATCTAATAAAGAGGTGCGTTTTTATTTTTTTTAAAAAATTAAATTTAAATAACTATTTAAAAAAAAATACCAAAAGCACCCTTCATTTCTTTACGAGTTGTGATATAACTTCCCTCTTTCTGTTACCCTCTCTTTATTCTTCTTGTTATTCTTCCTCCAAATATTTTTCTTTTAAATTTCAACTAAATGTAAAATATTATAACTTCACATTTTGACATTTTTGGGTAAAATTTCAGAGGGCCTCCTATTCCTAGGTATGTTACCTTAATTTTCTTCTTTCGCTTTCATTTTCTTTCTTTTTCCTTCATTTTCTCTCTTTATTTGTTTGGTTTTTCCTTCAAAACACATACATACATACATACATGTTTGCAAGAATTTGAATTACATTTATTGAATTCATAATTGCATTTAGCAATAACAATTAGGATAATAAATTGCAGCTTTTCATTTTCAAACAAAATTCAAATCGCATAAAATTTTCCGCTATAACATTGTAATCTCTTCTGTTAATATGCTGTTTATTTCTTGAAATCAGGGCATAAAATAAAAAAAGCCTATGTTGGCACATGGTAATATATCTTTTCTTAATTTCGTGTTTTGACAATGTTCAAATCACGGCCCATTGCCTCTTTGAATAGCTGGTAGGAAGATTTTCCAACCGAAATTGCTTCTTTGTTGTAGTCTTCTTTCTTTAATGAAATTTCTTTTCAAAAAAAAAAAAAAAAAAAAAAAAGACAGAAACAAAAATCACAGCCTGAGCTATCAAACTTTTGATATTTTATATTCATAGTACAAGACCAAGACCAAGACCAACTAGATTATCTCTTTGAGGACAAGTACAATGCTTTAAACTATAGTGACCCAAAACAAAAACCTATGTAAGGACAATTTACGTTTGGGTAGGACTAAAACATATTTGTACTGTTGAATTACTCAAAATATAAATCATTTTTTTCACTTGTATTATTCTCTAAATGATATTCTAGTAAGAGACAAGAGAAGTGAACACAAAAGATGATTTATAACACTTAGGACTGTTGTGGTATTTGACCTTAGATATCTTTTTGTAAATTAAATTTACATGGAAAGAACACAAAGATTATGAAAAGTAGAAATCTAAGGATTTTGCTTTTAGAAAATAATTATAATTACTAAAAAACCACATGTCAAGTGCTTTCTTTGCTAAGTTTGCCAGTCAGATGATCTTAAAAATGGAGTATATTGTGCAGAACATAGCAAGCAAACTCAGGAAATAAAGCCCTTTATCTTTAATAATCTAAAGTAGTGATAGCTTTTAATGATATAAAATATAAGAGTAGTTTATTGCCAACAAGCAAAAGTAAAAGAGAAAGGACAAACTGATTCAAAAGTAAAAGCACTTGACCTAACCCAGTAAGCTTATCACATTTGAAACATAAACAAATCTCAACAATAATAAGCTAAGCAATAAACAAATAAGATTTACAGTAGCTTTTTGATAGGTATGGTCAAAAAAAATACATACCCACAACACCAATACAGGCTCTGCCTATACAGATGTAGAAATATGAACAACAACAATCAATGATAGCATTGTTTATTATGATATTCATAGTTACTGCAGAAATCCACCTTTTTTTTTTCCTAAAAAATAATGTATCAACTTATACCTGTGTCTACTTTTGATGGGACTGAGTTAGGCATGATAGGCAATAAGCATATATTATCCATATGTAGCACATCCAAATGTATATAGTGGTTTGATGAAAATATGCTATAACAATGCACTAATCATTTTGTAATTGAAAACTTGTTGCAGGTCAGGAGCGCCTATCTGATTGGTAAACCAAGCCTGTCAATTTAGATGATCAACCATGGAAAATCTGGGAAGCCAAGGGGAAGCCGGTTGCAAACCCTTGGGAACATTTGTGCAAACAGACAAAGACACATTTAGAGAGGTCGTTCAGCGTTTAACTGGCCCATCAGAGGCTGATTTGGCTATGCAAGAAAGAGTAGCCATCAAGGTAGCCGGCATTAAGAGGCAGACCTCTAAACTCCATGAAAGAAGACAATATACAAGGCCCAAGCTTGAGATAGTCAAACCTCCTATCATCTTCAAACCTGCTTCATCTCCATCAAAATCAGAAGCCCCCAGTCTTGCCACCAGTCCTCTTGGAACTCCATCAACAATTTTCTCTAAGCTGTCAATACTGGAAGAGCAAAATAAAGAAGAATCAGCAATATCTGAATTGAATAGCCAAGAAGAGGAGAAAGCCATCAAAGAGCGACGATTTTATTTGCATCCATCACCGCGGTCTAGACCAGGATATACTGAAGCAGAACTACTTCCTTTGTTCCCTCTAACATCTCCAAAGATAAGTGAGAAAGCATGATTTGCCTCCTCTTAAAACCTTTTACCCTGTAAGAAACATATGTTAACTGTAGGAAAGGCAGGATAATTCTGTGACAAACCTCGTATGTTTTTCGGTTATTAATTGTCTTTGATTGTAACAAATTGCTATTTATTTTGCCTACGAGTTACCAAATGTAGTGTTTATTCTCATCAGTGGACATGAAAGGTGACTTCTAAGACTGAAATATGTAAGGATGAAGCAAGATTGTTCAAAAAAATAATGGAATAAAATTCTAGTGATTTAATGAAAAATTTGCTCCATCCATCAACTTTAGACAAAGTCATGTTTAATTTGACATAATACAAAATTTGCATTCCTTACAGATTGTTCTCCACTGGCCTTAGAAGAATTACAATTTTATTAGTAATAAACATTTGTTAAGGAGCAAAAACAAAGAATAATTACTTTTTCATGAGCATTGATTATTGGTCTTTCACATAAGGACACAGCTTCTAACCTTGAAAAGAATATTTTAAAAATTTTAAATGTTATGAAGTAAGGTTTGAGAATGTCAACCTTGCTACTGCCTTGTGCGTGACCTAAGTAGGTTCATATGCATCATTGCAATTAGAAATTGTTCTGAAACATTAGGCTAATTGATAATAGGATCCTACAACTACCATCTTTGTATGGAGGCACTTAATTGAGATCATCTAGGTGACAACCACCAGGTACGAACATTGGCTTACTGGTGAATAACATAGCATAGATAAGTACAGTACAAATACATATAATATTGGAAAAATGATGAGAAAACAGTTTCCTCTAAGTGTAACCCAAAAGGGAGTAAAGAAAGGAATGGGGAGAGAGAAGCACCCAGAAATAAGATTGTTGAAAAATCATTTTAGCTTATAGAGAGATAGACCAACCTAAAAGCTGTCTTCTTATGCACCTATTTGGGATAGGCAATGAGTAAAACAAAAATATCGGCCTTCGTAGAGATTGTTTTGATTTAAGAACCGTGAATATATCGTAATGCATCAAAGGAGACTCTCAGAAAGGCAAGTCAATGAAAATAAGCATTTCACAGGCATAATTAACATTTGCTGTAAAAAGTGCAAATGCATTATGAAGCTCAACTTGCATTTAAATAATTTCAATTATCAATGGACTAATGTCAAAGAAGAATATTATAGCCCGACATCCTTGGTTGTAGTTCTAAGTCGATTTTAGAGCCCTTCATACCAGGTTGTTTCAGTATAGATAATCAAATCAAACTGGCAGCAGTATTTAACAATTAGTTGGATGTCCCATGGAAATAATGAGAATATCCCTGTAACATGGTAATTAAAAGAACTCCTTCAGAACTACTAATTGCAATGGCAGCGTTTAATCACCTTAAAAGATAACACATTACATGAATTATTAATTGCAATCTTTCTCTTTTATTTTTCGTTTTTAAGATGATTACAACATCGATACAAGGCATTGTAAAGAAAAGATTTCATTCAAAATAATAATTAAGGCATCATGAAAAACCTGTAAACTAATATCACTCGATAGGCTTGACAAAAACTCTCTTCTAACCAAGGACAAAACCCAGATTTTTATTCTAGCTGAAACAGAAGTAAAAGTTAACTAAGCTGCTACTGCCGAAGGTAATTCTGAATTGTGCTAATTATATTGGGTCATTATAAAACCTTTAACCATATCCTAGAAATAGCTAGAAACACAAGGATTACTGAATATGTCAAAGATATTGAGAATTATGAAATTGTATTTCTCACATTTACAATACATAGGATCCTGCCTTTATAGGCAAAAATAACTAGGGAAAGAATCAAGAGAATCAAGATGTATACAACAATGTATCTCAAAAAGGAAGGTAATCAAAACAGCCTATAATTAATACACCAATTAAATCAACCTAGAATCAGATCAAAAAATGAAACATATATTTTCCCAATTTATTTCACCAATCACAGAAATTACTCCTAAATTATCCACCTACATCTTCCAACACTGCCCCTCAAGTTGGGAGATAGATATTTTCCATTCCCAGCTTGCTAATAACTTGCTGAAACGTATGACTGGCTAACCCTTTTGTTAACACATCTGCCAGTTGTCCTTTTGTTGAGACATATGGTGTACAAATTAGTCCACTCTCAAGTTTTTCTTTTATGAAGTGATGATCAACTTCCACATGCTTGGTACGTTCATGTTGCACTAGATTATGTGCAATATTGATGGCTAACTTGTTATCACAATACAACCGCATTGGATTCTCTACCGAAACCTTGAGATTTTTCAAATTATTCTTAGCCATAGTAACTCACAAACTCCTAAAGCCATGGCACAAAACTCAGCTTATGCACTTGACCTTGCAACTAGTGACTGCCTTTTACTCTTCCATGTAACCAAGTTCCCACCAAGAAAGGCACAATAACCTGAGGTTGACCTCCTATCTGAAATGGATCCAGCGTAGTTTGAATCCGTATACACTTCCAAGCTCATATTCGATCCTTTCTTGAAAAGTAAGCCCCGGCCTGAACTTGACTTAAGGTATTATAGGATTCTGCACACAGCTTGGAGGTGAATTTCTTTTGGATTATGCATGAATTGGCTCACTATGCTAATTGCATAGGCTATATCCGGCCTGGTGTGAGACAAGTAGATTAACCTTCCAACAAGTCTCTGATACATTCCTTTATCCACTGGTATGTCATCCACTGCTTCTCCGAGCTTGTGATTTAGCTCAATAGGTGTCTCCACTAGTCTACAACCTGTTTTTCCAGTTTCTTCCAGTAAGTCAATCACATACTTTTGTTGCGAGAAAAATTCCTCTCTTTGAGTGAGCCACTTCAATTCCTAAGAAGTATTTTAGCTTGCTAAGATCTTTTATTTCAAATTCCTTAGCCAACCTAGTTTTCAGCACTTCCCTTTCTATTTGATCATTGCCAGTAATAATGATGTCGTCTACGTATACAATAAGTGCTGTGACTCCCCCTGAAGCAGAATGTTTGATGAACAAAGTTTGATCACCTTGGCTTTGTTTGTAATCTATTGCTAACATTGTTCTTGCAAACCTGCCAAACCAAGCGCTAGGAGACTGCTTTAACCCGTATAATGCCTTTCTTAGCTTGCACACCAAATTTTTCTGATTGACACCAAATTCTGGTAGAACTTCCATATAAAATTCTTCTTCAAGATCTCCATGTAAGAATGCATTCTTAACATCGAACTGTTGTAAAGTCTAATCAAAATTAGCAGCTAGAGACAATAAAATTCTCACCGTATTCATTTTTGTCATTGGGGCAAAGGTCTCCTGGTAGTCAACACCGAAGGTCTGAGTGTAACTCTTTGTTACTAGTCTAACTTTGTACCGTTCAAGAGACCCATCTGCATTGTATTTTATTGAGAACACCCATTTGCATCCTACTGGCCTTTTTCCTTTTGGCAACTCAACCAATTCCCAAGTTTCGTTTTCTCAAGTGCATCCATTTCAACTTTCATAGCTTGCTTCCACTCCTTACTGCTTAATGCCTCAGATATTGTCTTAGGAATGGCTACTAAGCTCAAGTGAGTGAGGAAGGTTTTATGTGAGGGAGATATTCTTTCAAAAGATACAAAGTGTGACAGTGGATGTTGTGTGCATTGTCGGGTGCCTTTTTGAATTACAATAGGTAAATCTAATTTACTTTTATGAATTTCATAGGTAGGGGTATTTACCTGGGTGTTATCTTGGCTCTAAGTAGTTTGTTTCCTGAGCATAGATTCTGACTCTTGGGCTTACTTTAGATCAGTCCTGTACTCATTCCTTCTCGAATAGACTTGAAGTGGTTTTGTGGCTGTTGTGTTGGGTGGTTCTCTTGGCAAAGTTTTAGAGGGCTGTTCAAATTGTGATTGAGATTCTTGAGATATTATAAGTATATTTTCAGATGTTGAAGGGGCAGAACTGGAACTGAGTGATGGAGGTGGCTGTTTAGGCACTTGAGGTTGAGACTATGGAAGATCAGATATGAAGTCCAGAACATTATTATCCTTCTCATCAAGAGGTACTGTCATCTCCCCCTAAGGAGAAAAATGATGGAAGAAACTTTCATGTTCAACAAACATGACATCAATAGAAGTTTAAGCTTTGTGAATAGATGGATGATAACATCTGTAGCCTTTTTGAGTTGAAGAGTATCCTATGAATATACACTTAAGTGCCTGAGAATCAAGCTTACTCCGATGGTGAGCATGAATATGTACAAAGACAACACACCCAAACACTCAAGGAAGTAATCTGTTTGGGGTTTTAAAATCTAGAAAGTATTGTGAAAATTTTTTCCAAGGACTTTTGAAGCCTAAGACGCTAAATGGTAATTGATTAATAAGATGGGTTGCAGTAAGATTGGCTTCCCCCCCCAAAAATGTTTTGGAACTTTCCTTTGAAGAAAAAAGGCTCGAGTAGTTTCAAGTAGGTGTCCATTCTTTCTTTCTGCTAATCCATTTTGTTGGGGTGTATCAGTACATGAGGATTCATGAATTATCCTTTCGTTATTGAAAAAAGGTGATAAAATTTGATTGAAAAACTCTCTTCCATTGTCTGTCCTTATTTTTTTAATTCTCACCCCGAATTGTGTTTTTATCATATTATGAAAAACTTGAAAAATATTGGCTAAATCAGATTTTTGTTTCATAAGGAAGACTCATGTAACCCTTATGCAATCATCAATAAATATGACAAACCAACGTGCCCCAAAAACATTAGCTACCTTTGATGGACCCCAAACATCACTGTGTATTAAATGGAAGGGAAATAGCGATTTATTATTACTTAAAGGAAAAGAAACACGTTTGTGTTTGGCAAATTCACAAATTTCACAATGGAGTTGTTTTAACTCAATATTTTTAAACAAAGACCGAAACATAAGACTTAGAGTTTTAAAGGAAGGATGACCAAGTTGCAGATGATGGAGAAAAATTTGGTCTTTATTTGTGCGAGATTCTGATAGTAGAAGAGATGGATTACCAATCCTAACATTCACTTTCCTACTCAAAGGCTCAAGGCAGTAGAGACCATTCTTTTCTTTAGCATGCCCAATCATCTTTCTCGTAATTCGGTCCTGAAATACACGAGTTTTTTGAAAAAATGAGATTGCAGTCCATATCTTTAGTAATTTGTGTGATAGATATAAGGTTGGTTGACAATTTAGACACATGTAAGACATTTTTCAAAGACAAGGATTGTCCCAGTGATATATTCCCCTGGCTTGCTACAGTCACTAATGATCCATCAGCTATAGTGATCTTTTTATTACTAGGGCAGGGATTGTAAGTAAAAAAGATATGAGATAAATAGGTTATATGGTTTGTTGCTCCTGAATCAATAATCCATGAGTAGGTTGAGACATTATCTGAGACACAAAGGGCATGTGAGTCAGAAAGCATACCAGAAGTGCCAATGAAGAAGAACCTGAAGGCTTCTCAAGTGAGTCAAGAAAAGACCTGAGACGGTCAATATCCTCCTTTTTGAATTCTTTGCCACTGGAATTTAATTGATCATTGATATTGTTTGTGCTTGTTTGTGCAACATGAGCTTGTCCTTTTTGTTGCCAGTTTTTCCCTCCCCAATTCTGGTTGGACTGATTAGGATTGTATGGCCTCCTATGTAACTTCCAGCAATTTTCCTTCGTATGGTTAGTTTTCTTGCAGTAGTTGCATATAAGATTTCCTTTATTCATCCCTTTCGAGTCAAGTTTCTTATTATCTGTACCTGCAGTAGAACCCTTTTTTGAGACTTGCTCATTAAAATTAGTTATGAGTAGTGCAGATCTTTCCAATGGTTGCTCATCCAACATGACTCCTCTGCTACTTTCTTCAACACGAATGATCGCGATTGCTTCATTCAGTGAGGGTAGTTCTTTTCCCAAAATCTGAACTCTTACAGCGTCGAATTCTGCATTGAGGCCTGCCAAAAAATCATACGTTTTGTCTTTCTCTATGAATGCCTTTAGCACAACTGCATCCTCGGTGTTTTTTATCTCGAGAACCTGATAGTAATCTAACTCATGCCACAAACTCTTCAGATGGTTTGCATATTCTGTTACTGATCTATTTCCTTGTTTCGTAGGGGCTATCTTTGTCTTGATCTCATATACTTGGGCTGCATCATCAACCTTTGAATAGGTTGTCTGATTGCTTCCCAGATTTCTTGAGCAGTAGTTAAAAACATGATAGTGTCACTAATCTCAGGTGCCATTGCATTCCAAAGCCATGACATGATCATGGAGTCTTCTTTGTCCCAAGCAGCAAACTTTGGGTCTCCTTTATTAGGCCCTATTCCTAGGATATGGCTGAGTTTGCCTCTTCCTTTTAAAAAAGTTTGAACAAACTAGAACCACTTCAAGTAGTTTATTCCATTCAGCTTGTACATCGCTTGAATGTTCTGCAAATGTTCAGAATTCTGTTGGACTGTAAACTCCTCCACTTGGTTACTAGTTTGTGAGACTTCAAACATCTTGATCCTTTCTTTTTCAGGAACGGAATATGAGCAGCGCTGTCAACTCTTATCGTGATGGAGAAATAATTTTTTTTCTCAGACAAAAAAAAAAAAAAAAAAAACCTAGGGCTCTGATACCATGTCAAAGATATTGAGAATTATGAAATTGTATTTCTCACATTTACAATACATAGATCTTGCCTTTATAGGCAAAAATAATTAGGGAAAGAATCAAGAGAATCAAGATGTATACAACAATGTATCTTAAAAAGGAAGCTAATCAAAACAGCCTATAATTAATACACCAATTAAATCAACCTAGAATTAGAGTAAAAACTGAAACTTATATTTTTCCCGATTTATTTCACCAATCACAGAAATTACTCCTAAATTATCCTACACACCTACATCTTCCAACAGAATATATCTATAAGTACACCCAAATCCGTATATAAACATTTACGTGAATTTTGATTGTAGGATGATCCAATATAAAAGTAAAGATGACACAGTTTTCCATTGATTAAACTCCTAAAAATAAATAATGGAAAATCTTTAGCTTTGTCAGTCAAATCATTGGTCTGGAATTTCATTAAACTACAAAAAAGTTTCCTGGAGCAAATCTACAGCCACTGTTTAATTTACCAACCTTTTTTCAGACTGCTGAGTGTGGGTCATAAGGGAAAATAAGCAAAAGAACTAAACAAAAGACCCGGCAGGAAAAAAAGTAAACTAGAAGGAGGTAGCACAAATTACTGTAGGTTTAACATGCTTTTTAAAAGCCTATATATCACCTTAGCTAAAAATATTTGTTAAGATTTACATGTATCTGATTTGTACTAGCAAGGTGTGAAAGCTATTGAAATAAAGCTGATGCTCTGCCCTACTGTGTCAACCATGGGAATCAATGCAAAAAGCATTGTATGTTAGAATATGCCATTAATCTGTCATGGGCGCGCTTTCATATGACACAAGAACAGGTCAAGTAGAAATCTCATGACACCTGCAAAGTAGTTCTCTGCAGGGAAACAGAAGCCAAACCATACAAGGATCTAAATCAAACATTTTGTGGGCCAAACAAAAATTAGGCTCCACACCACAATGCTCAACCATGAAAAGGACTGCATTGCTTTCAGGGGGTGAAGAGAGAATGCCTGTCCATCTGAAGAAAGAGTACCAGGTACTTCTAAGAACTAATAATGATTGATTATGATACCCTTGGTAACCATTAATTGACTGAATTTTAATTTACTTTGCATACCTCGGTTTTTGTTGCAATAATTAGTTTAATTTCTCTTGATATTAAATTAATATTGTGAACTAGGTGAGAGTTAAACTTATTTGAATCTCGATTAGGCTTTTGCTTAACTCCTTGAAATTCCTGTGGGGAACTGTAATAGATTTGTGATCTTGAGTGTGAATTAAAATAAATACTAATATAAAATGGACATTTGATTCGATTTTATATGCCATCTATCATAGTTATATACCTGCTCATTTGCAATTGACTGCTTATCCTTCTTGCTCCTGTAGCTGATTGTAACTTCTCTGACATCCTTTTCCATTGTATCCCTTTCGTCATGAACAATTCTGATCTGGCTCTCAAAAAATTGTTCTGGGAAATCCTTCTTGCAAAAAAAATAGAAAAAGGGAATTAAAGCCAATGAAGGGAAAATAACAAAAAAATTACATGCCCAAATTTCTACTTATCTGGGTCGAGGAAAAACTAAAGGGCATAAAAGCTCAAGCATTCTTTCCTGCAGCTGATACTGTAAAGGAAAATCAAAGAATGTGACTAAAGATTATCAAGATAGCTTATTTTTGCAACAAACTGATTAGCTCTGGTCTTAAGTTTCCACCGGCAGTAATTAGCCATCACTTAAGGAACTAATTTCAACCAAGGACTTCCTTGGGGGTCCACATCATCCATACAGCAGAAGCATACAGTTACTAGCTCATGCTGCTTATAGCACAATGCTGACTCCCATTTCAACTTTGGAAACATATCATATGCAATTGGAAGTTGTACCTCTTCCTTTGCCCTTTAACAACATTTTTGTTCAAATAGACAAGCTGCAGATTATCCAGTCATTTAACTGATATGGTCTGCAACCATATCACAGTATGATCCCAAATCGATTACAGAGCATCATTAAAACAACTACCAACTCTGAATGTAGACAAAAATTGAAAGATTTTTTTAATGCATTTGATATTACCCTGAATTTTCGCATGATTCAATTGAAGAATGCATGACTCTTAAGCATAATCCCCACAAATTACATGTGTTTATGCACATACAAGAGAGATACCCTTGGAAATGGTGATTGAAATATCCAAGTGCAGATACATGTTTGTGGCCAACCTGAAATTCAATCAAATTGCTTCTATTGTCAGCTTGATACAGAAGCAGAAATCAGACAATTATGCCATTCAAAAGAAATCTTCCACAGAGGGAAAGCCTGTATGTGATTGTACCTTATCATTCTCCTTTTTTCAAGCCTTAAGTTCATAATGACAACTATTGGAGGCCAAAACTATTTGATGATCCTTTTTCTCATCATCCAAACTTTCCCATTAACTAAATACTTCATCTGGAATGACTTAAATTCCCCACCTGTACAACTTCACTGCCAAATGCTCAGCAAGTTGATGACGGCAGAGATTGACCTTCTTTGATCCTTTTGATTTTGCATGTGTCAACAAAAGCTGCAACTGGATCATTGGTTCATGCAGGATGGTAGCGCTACCTTGGAGATTGATTGATCCCACCAATAGCCAAACTATCCAAACTTAAAAAAAATTTCTTAAACCATTTGTTCTGCTTATTAAATGCAAGGCTATTTTGTCTTGTATCTAGAAAAAAAGTCATTGCTCCAAAATTCATTGTTACAATCATCGATAGCATGAGAGACATTGTGGCAATCATGATCAGCAAGGTACAATTATCTCTTCAATGGCTGTCTTCTGAAACTTTAGATATAATAGACCCAGCTCAGATTGCCAGTCCAACTATGCCTTAGAGGCAAGCAAATGACAGGTTGTGGGCCAATATAGATTTCCTCTGGCCTCCTGTTGCCTTACATTCACTCTGCCAGCTGGTATCTTTGAATCAGTGGTTTGCGTTGTCCAGGTTTCCAGTAGCCCTTCCTCAACCACTAATGCTCTGCATGCAAGGTTTCTGAAACACAACTGGATTTAGTATAAGAATTCTGAGAACCGTAGGCTTTAGAAGCACTGCTTCCAGCTCTATTTTTGGACTTCCTCACATAAACCTTCCCACCAACCATCATCTTGAACCGAACCCAGATTGATATCTGCTACAGAACCACTCAACAGCTCAACCTGAGGAGTTAGATACTTCATGTACATGATTCCGGTAAATGGATATGTTGTTACCAGCACCAGTGATGCAAGGCTTTTAACCCTTCTTGAGCTTGTCTTTGAGTGCAATCCTCTACTGGATCATTGTTAAAATAGGAGTTGAGTCAAATTTAACAGTAAAAAGGTGCAAATGAGAAACAGAACAACACAAGAATCCAAATAAAAAAATGGAACAAAAAGTACGCAAAAGATAAAAAAAGAAAAGCAAAAAAAGGTCTCTGAACATCAGAGACGCTCAATATCAGCTGCTGGTCAGAATTTCAATTAATCCTTCAGTTTGAAATCTTTGCTACAGAATACCTGATTATTTTTCATAAACAAATGTATGAATTACCCAAGCAATGCAGGTTAAACCCTAAGAAAAACATTTTCTCTCTTTTATTCTACTTTCATGCAAATCTTAATGCTATCATTACCAGGATATGATACCTATCTTATCTATGTCTAGCCAACAAAATGGAGCAGACAAGTGAACCCTTAGTCGCTTTAATTGCCTAAGGGTCACTTGACTGGGTAATTAAAAATTTACGGATTTTAAGATACACATGTGATACTACTTTAAGATTTCCCAAAAAATTTGCATAAAAGTGCCCAACTCTTGAAGGATATACTCACATGGCAGTCAGAGGCAAATGAAAATCAAGCACTATAACCCAGCAGTCAACCCTGAAAGCGCTGCATCTTGCATGAGGAAGCAGAAGAAAGAGCAAAATGTCCATCTAAAGCAAGAAGACTGTAAATATAAGTTACAATGCAAATCAAGTGGTCAGAAAACTTTTTGACACCAGTCATGACAAATACTGAGAAAGTATTATAATTGCACCTTCAAATCAGTGGTATCCTTGTCAAATTCCAGTTATGAAGTTAATTCCCAGCACTTAATCTCCCACATCCCTAACAATACCACACGATGTTACTAATTGAGATTCGAGTCAATATTAACCAAAAGCAGAACATAAACACAAAAAGCAAAAAAGGAAAAACAAGCTCGGTGCTAATTTCAATTCATAATTACACATCCAATCATATTCATCTGACCTACTAAGGTATACCATCAACAGGTTAAAGCCAAGAACTTCCGCAGACTGACTTGACAAAATCCATGTCGCACCATGAACATGTGGAGCTGTTTTATGTTTCGGCAAGAATCTTTGGAGGATCCAAAAAGATCCCAGTTTTCAGCCTTCCAGCAGGTCATGTAGTCTGACAATCATCTACAAATGAAATAGAGGGCATAAGAAAAGTATTTCCGAATACTCCAATCATTCTTCAGAAGTTAAACTTTCTCTACTGACATTAGATATCAATGTATTAAATTCACTCAAGTAGAATTGCGTACCTGCAGCCTAAAGCACAAAAGGATTCTGTCCTTCAAAGATACACTTAATCCAGCTCAAAACCATTTTCCAATGTAATCCACTAGCTTTCACGTGTGACACTGCAAATCTCACATGTCTAAACATTGATATAGTCAAATGAAATGGATCCTTGATTTGTTCATCCAATATTGTCAATATATAATATATCATGTTCGTTGAGGGTGGGAATAGTCTCCAACCATGAACACATTCTTCCTCCTCTCCACTTCAATCCAGCTACATCCTGCTGGCTTTGTCAACTCTCTTGTCTTCATCAGTTTTCTTATCTCCATGACCCCATCCCATCTAGAATCTGCTGCATATAGGTTTGACATAACAACATAGTTTCCAATATTGTTTATTTCAGTTTCAAAGAGGTGATTTGCCACAATACGGCCCAATTCTACCTCGTGATGGGTCCTGCAGGCACCTAGTAGTGTACCCCATATACTTGCATTTACTTCAATAGGCATACTAGTAACTAAAGAATATGCATCACTAATCCGTCCTCCGCGAGCAAGAAGATCAACCAGACAAGCATACTGTTCTAAGGTTGGTTTGATCCCGTGAACTGTCTCAATTGAATAAAATATCTTGAGTCCTTCATCCACAAGACCAGCATGACTGCAAGCAGACAATACTGCAGTAATAACAACATGGTCTGGCTTTACACCCAACTCAAGCATATGAGAAAAAGTCTTAAGTGCTTCCTTTCCCATACCATGCATGGCATACCCAGCAACCATGGCAGTAAACATAACCAGATCTTTTTGAGGATTTGACAGGAAAATCTTAGAAGCGCTGACTATGCTGCCACATTTTGCATATAAATCTAGCAGAGCTCCTTTCAAGCGGACATCATCAAAACAAGCCCTTATCACATATCCATGGCACTGCCTCAGCAGGTGGACTGAAGCCATTTGAGAACATACAGGAAGGAGGCTCATGATAGTCACTGAATCAGGCTTCATTCCTCGAGCTTGTAGTTCAAGGAATAGACTAAGGGCTTGATTAGGAAAATCATTGTCAGCATAAGCTCGAATCATTAAATTCCAAGGGGTGAGATCCATCAGATGCATTTTGTTAAGCATCATATGTGCTTCATCATCTGATCCACAGTTTGCATAACCTGAGAACATTGAATCGAGCGTGACCAAAGTGCACTTGTCCAATAAACTCTGAAAAATCTTGAATGCGTATTCCATGTTACCACATTTTGCATATGCATCAATTATTGCATTCCCAATATTAGATTCGGTATCAGCTAGTAACAAACCAGCCTTAATTGAGTAACCATGAGTTTCCTTAACCATACGTACTCTCAAAACATAAGCAGAAAAGTGAAGTATGTTTAAGATAGTAATGGAGTCAGGCCTTATTCCTTCCATAAGCATGCAATTTAAAAGGTTCAGAAACCGAGTATCATATCCACTTTCTGAAAAGGCATCAAGCATGGAGTTCCATGATATCAAGTCTTTCCTAGAAATCATCAAGAATGTCTTATGAGCTGCCTGTATGTCATTGCATTTCACATAGAAACTAACTAGGGCATTCCCCACCGCCACATCCTCACATAGGTAAGGATGATGGAGAAAATAGCCATGAATTTCTTTCCCTACCTCCAATTCTTTTAATTGTGCACAGGCCGGAAGAACACTGACAAGAGTAATAGAATCTGGTCTTATTATCTCTATAGAGATTAATTCACGAAAAAGATTCAATGCTTTCAACCACTCATCATTTAATGCATATCCGGCAATAATAGCATTCCAAGAAACCAGATCTCTCAGTTTCATCCTCTGAAACAACAGTTCAGCCTTTTCCATCAGTCCAACTCTCAAGTAGAAACTCACTAAAGCATTGTAGACTGAAACATCTGTCATCAATTCGGCTCTACGCAAGACATAACAATGAGTCACTCTCCCAAAGAAATAGCCCACATTCTCATCTAAAGAGCCACAAATGGGTAGAATATTGACAATAGTTGCATAATTTGGTTTTATTGGTCCTCTCAGCATCCAACTGAACAATCTCAATGCATCCCCATGAAACTTATTTTCAGAAAAGCCTGAAATTATTGCATTCCAAGAAACCACATCTTTGTCCTCAATGCTATCAAATACAGAGTACGCATTATGTACCAACCCACATTTTGCATACATAGATATTAGAGCATTTCCAACTAAAGTATATGTTTGCAATCCAGATTTAATCACATACGCATGCACGCTCTTCCCTGCAGATATATCTTCTAACCGTGCACACACGGGAAGAATTATTGCAAAAGTCACAGAGTTAGGCTTAGGCTGATTAGCAACATGCATATTGTAGAACATACTCATAACATGACCATCGTTAACACGAGAACTGGCAAACCCAGATAACGAAATGTTCCAAACGACAGGATCAACGGCACCCATTTGACTAAACAGTTTCTTGCAATCATCAACACCTCCAGATTTGGCATAAAAGTTAAGTAGCGCTTTGGACACAGCCTCACAAGAACTATGGCCCAGTTTTATGACATAACCGTGAAGAGCCTTGCCTAGAATAGTGGCAGAGAGAGAAGTACAAGATTTGAGAGAAGCTGCAAAAAGCCGATAATTGTGTCTAACGGAAGGTGAAGATTGTATGTTATGAGCGAAAAGGGAAACAGCCTCCTTGTGCAAACCATCTTTACAGAAGCTGTTAATTATAGTGACCCATGAATATGATTTGGCATTTGATTTAATCATTTCTACAAGCACTTGCTGTGCATTTCATACCAGTCGCTCAATCCACATCATCGAATAACTACACGAAATAGGAGAGAGTGCCGTCAACATAATTCCAACTCCCTCTTTATAGAATCGGGAAAACTACACCAACCCCCTGTTAGATTTTATCGATGACATTTTACCCCCTGTTAGAAAAAAATATACAAAATTCCCCTACAGTTAGGAACTTAATGGTGTAAGTAAGCTTTTTATGAACAAAGAGATTTTTCAAATATAAGCACTATCATAGCAGACAAAATTTGAGTTGGATGGGACAAGTCATCTTGTGTAGGCAGAGGACAAGTCATCTTTTGTAAATGTTTGTGTTCAATTAATTCTATTTTTGTTTGTGGGTTTTATTTAAACAAAAAATTGTGGATTTGGTTTTATATTACGAACTTCTATTGGTAAGGTATATGTATTGAGGTTAAAATATGTTGGTTATTGACAAAAAATTTCATTTTTCAGCTTTGGTTCATAAAAGCATTTTTATTTGTTTAATGCCTTTTGTTTGTTAGCATTTAGTTTAAAATAAATAACTGTATACTGTATAATTTATACACAAGTGAATTAGTGGATATGATGATAGTGAAAGTAATAGATGAATGTTTGTGTAATATCACTATAAGTAATAAATTATTTTGTTTTGACAATTGCACGTAGTGAAGGTATTCGTACACTTTTGTGGGATTGACCATGAGCTGGGAGGATGCGATATGGATCGTATCAACTTAGTTGCATGCATTAATGACATGCTAAGAGACCTATTTAAAAGGTCTAAGTTTAATGATGAGAACTTTTACAGATTGGTCAAGGAAAATAGTTGACCTTGAAATAGACAACAAATTTATAGACCTTTTAGAATTACACTTATCCAAAGGTGTTGAAGATGTTAAATTGGTGTTTGAGTTACTTGCTCTAGCATGTGCTTCTCCTCTTAAGATTCTAGTCACACAGTCTCATCAATCAACAACAAGGAGGAACTATTTAGGACCTAAGACAGATCATCAGAAGCCTAAGAAAGGCCATAAACCCAACCTGACCTAGTTGAACCTACAAACCCATATGATGATATTTCTATATCTTAATTAACCCAAGTACAAAACACACAACAACCAGAAAATTCAAAGCCTGCATCAGATGGACAATATCCTAAAGAGCCCCAGCAGTCTCAACATCCATAACAGCATAACACACCCAATAAGCAAGTACCAATATCAGTTGATTTGCCCCCAAACAAAGCTGATGACATACTTCAGTCTCTAGCTAGGTTGTTTGAACAGTTAGAAAACACAAGAGTAGAAGGATTTGAGTTTAGGGAAGATGCTGGGTTAGGAGATCTACATAATGATGAAGCTGTATATGATTATGTTGCATCATACAATTCAACTAAACCCAATGAAGATGCATTATACCATTCTAGACAAAGTGAAGGTTTTACTCATGACGTTGGTGGTGAAGATGCTGGTAATGATGATGATGCTAGGAGTGCAGGAACCATTAATTGGACAGATGATGGTATTGGAGATATGGTAGAATCAAACTCTGCTGATGATGTTTCTCTTGACCTGACAAGCTCAAAGGATTCGAAAAATGATAACCTAGCTGACTACAACAGTGGGGATGATGAGTTTGCTTCAAGTGGTGATAAAAGGGAAAATACAGGAGATATTATTAACAGAATGGGTAAGGAGGTGAAGCATAGGCTGTATATAGGATAATTAGAGGGTGAGCAAATAAGCCTCCATATTGGCCAGACCTTTACCTCAATTTATGTATTCAGAGATTGCATTAGGGAATATGCTATTATTAAAGGTGTTGTCTTAAACCAGATCAAGAATGAAAAATCCAGAGTTACTGCACAGTGTGCCTTGCCAAATTGTTAGTAGAGGACACATGCATCAATGATAATTGACAAGGTGACATTCAAGATAAGAACCATGAGTGCTGAAGACCACAAGTGTAATCAAGTGGTGTATAATCCAGAAGTTACTAGTTCTTGGGTTGCTCAATAGTTATTTGCCTCAATTAAAGCCAACCCTAACATTGGAACGTATGTAATGGCTAAGGAGTTAAGAAACAAATATGGGATAATGACAACAAAAAGGAAGCTCTATTGTGCCAAGAAGAGGGCATTGGCCATGGCTTCTTCTGACTTTACTAAATCATATGCAAAGGTCAATACATATGCTCAAATAATTTTAATGGCAAATCTAGGAGCCATAGTAAAGATTTAGCATGATTTACGAGGAACAACAACATTGTTCAAAAGATTTTTCATCAGTTTTGAGGCACAATAAGTAGCATTTCAAGGGGGATGCATGAGATTTGTAGGACTAGATGGAGCCCATATGAAATCTGTTTACAGTGGTATGCTGATAAGTGCTGTGACCTTGGATGCCAACAATGGCATTTTGCCTTCAATAGTAGCTATATGTATGAGAGAAAACAAGGAAAGCTAGACTTGGTTTTTAGAATTGTTTCAAGAGCACATGAACATACCAAATGGAACATCTTTGTCAATCATGTCTGATTAACAAAAAGGCCTTGTAGTAGCAACTGAAGCTGTGTTTCCTGGTGCTGAGACAAGATATTGTGCAAGGCATGTGTACGCTAACTCAGGAAGTAATTTTCATCAGAAATGTTGAGACAAATGTTCTGGATGGTAGCAAGAGCAACAAACAAGGTTGATTTCCAAGTTGCAATTGATGGTTTCATGCAAGTAAATCCTACTATTCATAAGTGGCTAATTGACAATAATCCAACTACTTGGGCAGCTCATAGTTTCAATCCATTTTTTAAAACTAATGATGTCACTAATATATATAACCAAAAGTTAGAATGGTTTCTTGAACGAGTTAAGACGAACTAGTGTTTGAGCTACTAGAATTCATTAGAATGAAGGTCAAGAGAAGAATGATCAGAAAGAAAGAGAAGACTAAAGCTTGGCAAACAAAAATGTGTCATCGGGTTTCTAAGCATCTTAGCAAGGTTGGGAAGCTTGTTAGGAATATGCTTGCAATGAAAGCTAGTAGAGGTGAATTTGAGGTTATGGATACAGTCATTGGCAACCCTAGGCACTATGTGGTCAAATTGCAAAAGAGGTATTGTGAATGCATTGGATGGCAACACAGTGGGCTACCTTGTAAACATGCATTGGCATGTATACTGTAAAATCATGAAAACCCTGAAGAGTATATTGACTTCTTACTCACTAAAAAGGCCTATCTTCAGACCTGTTCTGAGATCTTCCATTTAATCCTTGATGAAAGAAATTGGCTTACCATTGATAGACTTGAAGTCCAGCCACCAGTAAAGCGCACATAACCTGGCAGGCCTAAGAAGAACAAAAACAAAGAACTAAATGAAATAGCAAGGGGAAGAAGGAGGTTTACTTTATGGTGTGGCATTTGTATTTTGCTTGGACATAGTAGGAAAACTTGTCCAAGTTCTGAAGTTAGTAATTATAAACTTAATAACCCTAAGCAAGCATATAACATGAAAATGATACTTTCTTGTTTATGCAAATAACCAAGGCCAGTTCCTTTTTCCTCCACTAAAACACACAAGGCCAAGGACAAATCGAGAGCATTAGATTATGTCATTAACTTGCTATTGTAAATTATATTTCTATCATGAATTCATTATTAACATATGGACATGTGAAAATAGCATCTTCACCTCAACCAAATCATATTGAACCTTTAAAAAAAAAGATCTAAAAGAAGCTATAGCATGCACGCAAAAGCTTTAACTGAATCCAACCGGGCTAACGCTAAACCTTCAATGGTGTAATCACAATATCATACATCATGCAAGCTCAATCAGGTACACTACTTGGTTTGTATGGCTTTAAGCTTATGCAATTATGAATGGTAGTACTGATGTCTTAGGATTCTAAGCATATGTCATTGGTCTTGCTCTATATTGCAACAACGGTGAATGGATGCAAGGATACAAGGATACAAGGATACAAACAAGATAGGAGAAACACACAGCTAACTCTACTATAGTTTTTGAATTTCTTTTGCAATGGCTTAATTATAGTTAACATGCTGAGTGTGTGCATAGGATTTATGTTCATTTGCCAAGAACAATTTGCTTTGTGGTTTGCATGCTTCACCAATTGAACACAATGCATGCACATATACATTGCCATTACAGATATATAGTTTTGCTTATCTCAATTGTTTTGATAAATGTATTTTTTTTTTTTTGTAGAAATCAACATTAACACAACAGCCTTGTATCCAAGTAGTTCACTAGTTGATATGGTTAATAATATAATCTAATATTTTTTTAATCTTCTTTACTTTTTTCATTGGTTGATGATTTCACTTCTTCCAAACCATTACTATACAGATGCATATCAATATCAAACAAATCATTAACATATTTTGCATAACTCCTAACATTTTTAGAATTGTTCCTATTCTATCATCATGGTGATTAGTAGTTGATAATCTATGTGAATTTGAACTTTCATCTTGAAATTCATGTGTTGGTTCGCCTATGTTTCGATGCCTTAGAGTCTTTTGCGAGTTATCACCATAGCCTCTGTTGTAGCCTTCACCTCCTCTCCCTTGGCAATTGTACTCTTCTCTTGCAAGTTTTCAAAATTGAAAATATCCACAACTTTGAGTTTACTTATAGTGGAAGTATAACTTGTTTGGATTTCTTTATGTCTCAGATATTGCTATGCTTGCCCTTTCACAACAAGTACACAACTTGCTCATGAATTTTATTACTTCCCCATTAACCATATTACTTTGTGAAATTTGCATTTCTCTTCTTCCCCTGTCGTTAATCTCTTCTTTACTTGGACACTAAAATTCAAAAAAACCACAACTTGACTCATTTATGCAGAAAAAGTATAGTTTATTAGGATTTTTTTTTTGTCTCTGATATGCAAACATTAGCTTTCTTCCGACACTTACACTTTCTACTTTTAAAATTCACAATTCCTCTATTTATTTCCAAGGTAGAGCTTTCCTCATAAGAAGAGAATTTAGACATTTTGTTACTTGCTGAGTTCTAGAATGTATAGATTACTTGCCTTATATGTTCTCGAAGGACTAGGAACTGATTTACTAATGCTGCTTACTTGCTGTCTACTATATGAACCAAAATTTTACAAATGCCTACACATTTCTTTTTCTTGCTCGATTTGCGTGGTTTCAAGAAATTTCGAATTGTTTTGCTATGGTGAAATTGTCTTCCTTATATATTCATTTTTTGTCCCGTTCGATAAACCTTTACCCAACAATTATTTGTAAAAATATTAATTTATTTTTCTTTGGTCAAATATTTTTTTATTACAATGTTCATGTCAACTCAACATTTTTTGATCATTTTGACGCAACCACAGTGACTTCCGGGTCATTTTAATAAAAGCTCAGCTTTTTTGTTAACTTAATAGACTAGCCCTGTTGACAAGGGGGATGTTGTATTTTTTTTTCTAACAGGATGTAAAATATCATTGGTGAAATCCAACAGGGTGGTCGATGTAGTTTTCCAAAATAGAATTTGTTCTGAGTCAAAATTTTATGAAATAATATTTCAAATTTTAAATTTATTTTAAACCTTTTTTTGAAAAGAGCAATAATCATTTAGCTACACAATATTTCAGTCAAAAATGAAAATAAAAAATTCCTTTAGTTGTGTGGCAGTTAACATCCATTTAACAATTGAAGGGCACTTAAGTAATTAACCAAACCAAGCTAGGGCAAAAATTAATTTTAGATATAAAGAAGAAAGGAAATATAAGTTCATTTAGTCTATTGAATTGATTAGTTCTAATAATTTTTAAAATTATTTATTAAGGTTTCAATTTATTATAAAATAACGAGTATACTACTATTTAATGGTACATAAGAAAATATTTTAAAATTTTTTTATAAAAAAAAATATAATAATAATGATAAGTGTTATTTAATAACATATTAATAATTAAATATTTATTAATATTTTGTAGTTAAAATATAAATTACTTATTTTATAATGTATTAACAATTCAACATTAATTATAATTAAAAAATAAATAAAGTATAAAATAAATATCAATTTATAAATAAAATGTCTATGAAAATCCTCAAGCTACGAGTTACTTGATGAATTTATGTGTTTGTGAGTAGGGAAGCATGAAAAGTGAAATTGAGGATAATTTGGTGCAAACTAGATTAAAGGAGTAGAAATTGACATATTGAGTATGAGTTAGTAAAATGATCATAACTTTATCTATACAACTCAGAATTGTGATCGATTTATTGTGTTAGAAACTAGACAAATAGAGCTTCCCATTGATATATTATGGGTAGAAAGGGTGGAGCAGCTAGCACTAATATAGAAGTGAAAAAAAAAACCACCCAAAGCAGCAAGGGTGGTGCGGCAACACACATCATGTTAACACTCTCTTGACCATGATTGTGGTGGCCTAGTACCTTTTACCCCATTCACCTAAAACCCTCACAAACATAAAACTCTAGCAAGTTAAATGACATCCCAAAACCCTTTTTAGTCGTTAGATTAACTTTAGATCACCGGATTTAGACAAACCTAGGTTTTTGTTATATTTTTACATCGGCTACCATTAACCATTATAGGGGGGGAGACGATAATTTTAGAGTGAGAAACAGAAAAAGTGGAGAGAATTATAGAGAGAGAGGTGGAATCATCAATTTTTGGAGAAATTCAAGATAATACTTGAAGAATTGCATATTGAAGCATTGACATCTCTAGTTTATCTCTTAATCTCTACTTTTTGATTTGAAATTTTGATTATTATCATTGTTTTTGTTCATTGTAAAAATTATGAATTTCATGATAAATTGTATTATGGATTTATATTATGTTAGGCTAAATTTATTGTTTTAGTGACTTGATGTAGCTTATTTGAACTATATTTTGATTTATTGATACATTATCAATGTAGTACGTTTTAATTCACTTGTATTTAGCTGTGCTTAATGTCTCTATTTTATTGTTTGATAAATTAGTTGATTGATGATGAATGATGAATGAGTTGATACTTAGGAGAGATTAAATTATTTATCAGAATAAAGAAACACAATTTAGATTATTATGAGTCCAGAAAGAGAACATTACCTAGATAATCATATTAATACCTAGAACCTTTGTCATATCATTTTTCCACTTGTAGATTTTTCCCAACTTTGTGTTAATATTTCCATTTGTTAATTAACCTTTATTTTTCGTTTATTTTTATTATTTTTGTATCTTAAAATTCTAATTGCTTAGATAAAATTAGGTTGGCATAACCACAATACTTCGCCTTAATTTGAAAATTCAATTCCTGTGAGACGATATTCTTACTTACCACTTTATTACTTGTTACAATTTGTGCATTTATGGTAACACGTACATACATTAGTGTTATTGCGAATAAGTTCTTCGATTTTACTCACAACTCATAATACAATACTTATGATTATACTATAATTTAAATAAAATATATTTATAACTAAACTATGTAT
The DNA here is from genome assembly GCA_022749755.1 of Azadirachta indica. Lineage (NCBI taxonomy): Eukaryota > Viridiplantae > Streptophyta > Magnoliopsida > Sapindales > Meliaceae > Azadirachta > Azadirachta indica. Next base: position 9,155,168 of record CM040447.1, on the reverse strand, counting down.
AATATAATTAAAGTAAAGAATATTATTATATAAAATAAACAAATTTATAATATATTAATAAATATTATATTACAATTGTGTTGAAAAATAATATTATTATTTATTTTATTAATATATTTTAGATAGATATATTGTATTTTGTCAAATTTTAAAGATTTAATAATAATGTTATCTTTATCCTTGATGGAGTCTTTGTAAAATAAGTAGAAGTTTAATACATTCTTTCTTATTTCATTAAGGAGTCAGATAACATATAATATGGACGGCTTTAAGTAGTGGTGGATAAAATTGGTATTATATGTGATCATATAGTTATTGAATTTTTATTTGTAGCATGTTTGTGGTTAAATAACAAATGAAAAAAAGTAATGCATAATGTTAATTTTATAGCATGAAGTATGTTTTGGGTGCTTATGTATGTGGTTCTTAGTGGAAATAGGAAAAATTGCAACTGTGTTGTGTTTTATCACCTACAGATTGTGTTATTGTTACTTTGAAATGGGAATACTCATTAGAGGAAGAGGATAATTGGAGGACTAAGATATTCAAAGACATCATTGCAAATGAGTGAAAACCTAATACTGATTGGTCAATCACACTACATAAGGATAACATGTTCCGTAACATTGAGTATATACAAAAGGGAGATTATTAGAAAAACGCAGCACAAAAAGGACTTTGAAGTGAAGAGTAATAGAGTTAGACTAATAAAAATGTTTAGACTGGGTTGTAGTTAGGAATTTTATGTTTCAATTTTATCTAATTCTAGTACTTTGATGATTATAATTGGGAGAAGCATAATCGTGATAGAATGCTTCAAGATAAAGAGGTCACTCCATCCATATAAATAGCTAGAGAATGTGAACCAACCATTAAGACTAACCCCACATTGATACCTCTATACTGCATAATGAGTTGAAAAAAAAGTATTTTTTTTTTTTAGAATGTAGTGCAAAAAACATTTACATGGGAGAATTCCCGATTCCCTTTGATTGTTTGATCTAATACTCCGATACCTCCTATTATTTCTATAATATTTCAAATCCCTCCTTTGTTAGTTGACAGAGTTGAGTATAATAATGCGTGAGTCTTTAAAGTTTAGTTTATTAACTTCAATAATCGTAATAGTTTTAAAAAAATATCTATAAAATTTTAATTTATTAAAAAATAACAATTATACCCTTATATAATAGTAATTAGCTAAAAAATTATTTTGAACTCCTAATTGAAAATAAATATAAAAATAATAATATATATTATTTTTTTAACACATTGATGACTAAATATTTATTAATATATTATAATTAGAATATAAGTTTATTTATTTTACAATATATTGAGAATTTAATATTAATTAGGTATTAGAAAATAAATAAAATAAATAATCTATAAATAAAATATATCATAACACACTACTTATAATTATATATACTCACAACTATTGTAGTAAATATAATTATAAAATTTTACAATATATTAACAATTCAATATTACATAGCTATTATAAAATAAATAAAATAAATTGCATATTTAATATTTTATTTATTTTTTTAGCTAACTGCTATTAATTTTTTAGCTAACTACTATTAAAAAAGGACATAATTATTATTTTTAATAAATTGGGCCTTTTATAAGTATTTTTGAACCTACTAGTTAGGACTAATTAGATTAATGACTCAAATTTTAGAGACTTGTATGTAATTAATTCTTTTTTATAATTCAAAACAATAATGAGTTTCATAACTTAAATAATAATATTTTAAACTAAAAGAATGATTCCACAATTAAAACATATTTCAAACTAAAATTTTTTTAAAAAATATAGAATATATAATAATATAATATAATATTATCTATATCAATTTATATAAATAAATTTGTATATGTAATAGTAATGATATAATTTTTTTTTAAATATATTGTCCTTCATATGTGTTAATCAATATAAACAACATTTTTTATATTAAATATTAAATAAAATATTATAAATTATTCTTTGAATAAAATTTATCTAAATTTTGAATATTTTAAATATGATAAATTTATTTAAATATTAAATAAAATTGATTTTTCAATTTATGAATATCATGTTAAAAAGAAATTCAAAACTTGAATAAATTTATATTCAAAAGATATTTTATAAGTTTATATTTAATGTATTATAAAATAATATAAATTATTATTTTAATATTTATTTTCAATTAGAAGTTGAAAATAATTATTTAGCTAATTACTATTATATAATGGTATAATTGTTATTTTTTTAATAAATGGAAATTTTCATGGATGTTTTTGAAACTATTAGGAATATTTAAGTTAATATGCTAAACTTTAAGAATTCACATATTATTATATTTAATCCTGTCAATTATTAGAGGAAAAATTTAGAATATTATGAAAATAATAGAGGGTATCAAGATATTAGATCAAATAACATAGGAGGATTGGGATCTCCCTATTTACATTATAAAAGAAACTTAGGAGTTGATCATTAAAAAGGTTATGCCCAATTGTGGAAGTATGACAACATATTATTGAAGATGAATCTCAGAGCAAGGGTTAATGTAAATGTTAAAAGGTTACGCCTTTGAGTTAGTCTACAATTTCAAAGGATTTTTGTCTCTTTCTTACTCAAAGATGGATTTCTAAGTAGTAGTTATAGGTCTTGATATTTTTTTAAAAATAAATAAAAAATAATAAAAAAAGGTGAAAATGATGTAATTTTGAATCTTGTTATTGAACAGTGATACTAAACTCTTGTACACAAAAATATTGCCAAAGTATTTGATAGTCTGACACTTCTTGATGAGTATCAAACACTTGGTATTATTAAGGGGATGGTTTGTAATGGTGGCTTCATTTCTTTAAAGACAAATCACATTACCGACAACATGACTTAAAGTTGGAATCGATTTCTAAATGAGTTTAGAACCAAAGTAGTGTTAGATTTACTAAATTTTATCAAGATTAAACTCATGAAAAGATGATAAGAAAGGAAAGGGCAGAGGCATGGAAACTGTGCCAAATCCTAGGTTTTGCAAGAAGCTATCATACTTGTAAAGGTTGCAAGAAATCTATTGGTTGTGAGGGTCAATAAATATGAATTTGAGGTGATGAACACTTTCACTGATAAACAAAAGCACTATGGTTTGATCTAATCAAGCACTACTATGAATTCAATGGATGGAAAACGAGTGGGATACCATATAAGGATACATTATATGTATTTTACAACGTAATGTTCACTCTACTAAAGTTTGTTTGGTATAACTTTTCAAACAAAGTTTTTTCGAGTAGACCTTTTACTGATAGAACTTTTAGAAGTAGAGTTTTTAATAAAATTTTATTAATCATTTGATTATCACAAATAACTTTTGAGGAAATTTGAGTAATTACTTTAATAGACAAATTTTTAATGTTTTATTTTAAAGAAATAACGTAAAATTTTTAAAATTAAATAAGATTATTTTAGATAATGTCACCTTCTAGGAAAGCTAGAGAAGCTTTATTACAAAAAACTCAAATTTTGAGCTTTTTTCAATTGAAGAAAAACAATTTTTTTAATTCTCTAAAACTCTTCTTTAGTGTTAATTAAATAACCTCAACAAATTTAAAAAGAGTTTTTATCATTAAAAAAACCCTTTTGACTAATAAAAAAGTCAAACTAAATAAGCACAAACTTTATAGTCTTTAGCCTTATCAAAGGTCCTTATATGCTTACTTTCACATTATACACCTAATTCTTGATAAAGCAAGTTGGCTTGCTATTGAAATACCCAAAATTTTGCCCCATGTTATTTGTTTATGGCTTAGACAGCTAAAGAAGAAACAAAAGTAGATAATCTAATGAGGTATCAAAGGGAATAAGGAAATTATACTAGAGAAAAAAGAAGAGAATTTTTCCAAAGAATCAGGTTCATAAATTTATATACTATTGTTAATTACAATATAATTAACATTAGATGCAGGTAATAAGGATAATTCCTTATACAAGCAACAGCAAGGCCATTACAACGAATTTTGTTCTACTTTATGATTCTTATTTGTAGATAATGTTAACTTTTTGTATAGGCTAATTAAACAATTGTAAATCCATCTTCACTTATCTTAATACTTGTAAATCCATCTTCTCTTATATCAGAATTTGCTCAACAAAATAAAAACATTGAACCCTCACCAAAAAGACTAGAAGATATGAGATGACAACAAGGAGCTCAAACCTAATTGGTTATAGTGTAAAATCACTAAGTTTAATTTTCAATTTAGTATAAATAGCTGCAAGTACAATAATTAAGCATATTATATATATTTTTACTTAAAGGCAGAAGCAATAAATTAAACTATACTTATGTTTGGTTTTTAATCAAGTTTGTGATTATGATGTAAGGATGCATAGTCATAAACATGAAAGGTAGTTCTACAATTCCATCACAAATTATGCATAAATAAGACAAATATAACTCCTTTCCTTTTTCTAATTTTTGTTATCGACTAGAGTTAATTTAAATAGCTAATATGTGTGTAGGAGTAATGATGCTAGTTTGTGTGTAGGAGTGCTGATGGTTCAATTTACAAGGACAATTCACATTTTTGTGTGTATGCTACAGCAATGAACACAATGCAAGCACATACACAATGTCAGTACATATATATATATATATATATATTATCATTTTGAACTAGCATTTTTTTTTCTTTTGTGAAAAATTGACTTACGTATTTGTCCTTATATCAAACAATTCATTATTGACTTTTGTTCAAAATATAATCATATTTTTTTGTACATATATTGTTTATGTCATAAGATTTTATTTTATCATCTATTTCACATTACACAAGTGCATATTAATATTAAGTGTGCCATAAACATATTTAATTTATTGTCAGCAATGTTATATATTTAAATTTTACATAAACTCATTTAAACTCAAATATAAATTCATCGGTTTTTTTTTTTTATATATAAATATTTATACTAACTCATCTAAATTATATCATTAATTATCATATGAAAACTGCATTTTTATCAAAGTTAAAAAAATAAAAAATTAAACCTTGCGCAAATTCATTTAATGTGGAAGTGTTATTATCATTATCACATGTCTACAATTTTTATATGAATAAAAAAATAAATTTAAATAATAATAGACATATTATTAAGACATTAGTTCATAAACGTAAGAGTATAAGATTTATATAAGAGTTATATCTCTAATACAAAACTTGAATTTTTATAAAAAAAAAACAATTCTTAGTATTATTATTTTATGTGATTAGAGTACTTTTACGTTAACGTATGCATTGAACAACTTAAATTTTTTTCAAGATACATAAAATCTCAAAAGTTTTAAGCTATGGAGTGCTTTCAATAAAACACTAGGGCTAATAGATATACTCATATGTTGAACAATTATAAAAAATAGTTGTGGTATTAACAAGGACTTGACTAGATAATAATTGATGTACCGTACAAATGCATCATTGGCATACAGTAGACTATCTAATTAATAATGAGAAATTTAGTGCCGTTAAAACAAAGTTTCATTAGTAGAACACCCTATTTAGTTTCTTGCTCTTGCATGTGGTTCAAATTAAGCATTCCCACACTAATTCCTTGCTCTTGCAATGTCTCCTAGTTGCTGCCCCCAGTCAATTTAGTGAACATCGGTATGATGCCTATGTAATCCTTTCAAATACGTGGCTAGTTCCTCTTAATAGTAGCACAGAAAGCTTTGCAAAAGAACACTTAATAGCAGCACATAAAGCTTTGTCAAAATAACTTTGTGGAATGAACTCCATAATCTTGCACATCAACATCTAGGAGGCTAGGTGGCATTCCTGGTACATTCAAAGTTCACCTTCCACTAAAATATTAAATAACTTTTTCTAAAATTGAGTTAATCTTTCTAACAAGAGTGAATGAAGCCATAGTAGTTTCAGGGTAAAAATGTAAAAGAAGAGAAGTTGTATGAGAACCTATATTCTTGTTGGGAATTAAGAAGTTATGTATAAGATTTAAGAGATTATGGAGGGAGTAGGCTGCTATTTATGGTGACCATAATGGTGAGGTAAGGTTATATATCTTGGCCTTGTAACAATGGCGATTTTATTGCATTAAGAAAAGAAGCCATTTGGGAACCTATATTCTTATTGGGAATTAAGAAGTTATATATGAAATTTAAAAAATTACAGAGGTAGTAAGCTACCATTTGTGGTGGCCATCATGATGAGGTAGTGTCTATATTCTGGCCTTGTAAAAATAGGGCCAATTTCATTGTGTTAAGCATATTCATTACACAATCAAATTTAGATTTAAATGTATTATTAAAATGGAGGACAATACTATTCCTTGGTGTTAAAATAACCTATATATACAAAACAATTAGGAGAGAAATATTAAATAATAGAAACTGAGTTAAATTTCAAATGACAAATAATGAAAATTAGAAAATCTTAAATGTTAATAGAATTAACTCCATCCAATTGAAAATATCTGTAAGGTTAATATAAACTATTTCTAGTAAAACACGATATAAAAATTAAAAATATTCATTCAATATGTAACATGTATAATAGTTGGAGTGGTGGTGATGTTGCTAGTGTTTCAATTAAAAAAACAAACTTGATGCAAATACAGATGCACACAAAAGCAAGAATGAAGAAATTCAAGAATGCATTGAATGGGATGATTTAAGGTTTGTGGGATGATCTTGCAACAATTCAAGAGTACAAGAAAGAGTCAAATATCAAGTTTGGACTTCAAGACAATAATCAGAGCTTAGTAACATTGACACAAGTACAAGAAGGCAAAACCTAAAAACTAAAGCTTCTACGGAATTCGACTTCTCAAATCTGTATAAGGCCATATTCGAATGATGTCTCAAGGCTAAGCAAGCATGTTCAAGTCTTGCTTGTTCAAGTCTTTTAATTGCAGTTCGAATCAGATCATCATCATGATGCAAGTTTCAGATTCCATGTGCCATTTGGGTTAAGTTGCTGCTCAAGCCCATTATCTATCTTAATCTTATTTATAAGCATATATTATTTAGTTTGTTATGTGTTTGGGCTGTTAACGTTAATTATTAAGCCCAAATTTAGTTTGTTTTAATATAAGTTAGAATAAGTTTAATTTTGTGATCAAACACTCCAATTAGGGTTACTTATCTCTTGTACCCTTATATATTCAGCCACATGCTCCCATAGAGGCATAATTACTTTTTGAAGGAAATAAAATTGAGTGTTTCTCTTGTTTTTTATTCTTGCTTGAATAAAGATTCTTACAATCAACGCTAATTACTTTAAGGGTATTTTATTCTAAGGTTTTATTTCACAAGTTGAAATTGGGTTACAAATTTGGTAAAAATCTGATTTAACTTTCCAAGAGGTTGCTTCCATGCATAAAGATATTGGGTTTCAAGTTTAATATACTCGATGTGCGTATCAAAACTTCTCACACCTTATAACCCAATATATGCTGGATATAAAATATTTTTAACAAAAGAAATTTCTCCAACATACCTTCTTAAAGAAAAATTCAACCCTGATTTTGCATGTTGACATGCAGAAGATACCTTATTATCATACAAGATTAGAGCAAATAGACATTTTGAAATATGATCTTTAAGATTGGGAATCCAAACTTGAGAATAGGGACACAATACTCCCGATTGTCAATTCAATATTGATCAAATGCCACTTGTTGTGTTAATTCATATATATCTTTTTATAAATGATAAAGAATTTTATTAAAAGACAGCATGGATTGTGAGAAGATTATAATTGGGACGCATTTGACGTATTACAATAGCAAATAACAAAATTAGGATGTTGTATGATATTTCTTGTAAAATAGAGGATTTCTCTTTCGATTTTCATTTTGAAATTTAGAGAATCATCAGAAAAGGAGTGATATGTGGTCTTTTATTAATTTTTGATTACTAACATTCTTTCTTGTCTTATGTTCAATCTTAGTTCATATCGTTGCTAGCTAAAATTTTGATCAAAGGTTATTTATACTTTGTGAAATCGAGTAATACTATCCATTTCAAGAGAAAAGTAGATGTGGAAAATAAGAAGGACAAAGATGGTGTGATATAGAAGATGGATAGGAAATAGTAGAGGTAGGAATGACAAAGAAAGGGTAGACCAAAGGAAATTGCAATAATGTTTAATTCTTGAAAGAGATTCTTGTATACAAAAGATGAAATAAAAAGAGTAGGAGTATGATATAGAGACGCATTAATTGATGAACTAGAAAGAGAAGGGGGAATATAGATTGAGAAGACTTGTGTGAATATTTTTAAAATGTATAATATATTGTCATTTTAGTTAAGAGAAAAAAAGGAAGTTAGTTGAGAAAGAGCAAGTTGGAATAGTTTTATAATACATAATAGGAATATTGTTTTTCTTTTGCACCAATCTTAATAGTAGGAAATTTGGTACCATTAAAACAGAGTTTTATTAGTAGAACACTTCTTCTCACTTTGGTCTCAAATAATTAGGTTCTTACTCCTAAATGTAGTTGAAATTAAATGTGCCCCTAGTAATTTCCTCCTCTTTCAACGTCTCTTGGCTACTATCCCTAGTCAATTTGATCAACATTTGTAATGGAAAATAAAATTAACATGTTGATAGATATAGTGCCTCTCTTTTGGACCAATATTAATAATGGGATATTTAGTGTCATTAAAACAAGGTTTCATTAGTAGAAAAACCCTCCTCACTTTGGTCTCCAATAATTATTTTCTTATTTATCCATACAGCTAGAATTAACATACCCCAAATAATTCCTTGCTCCTGTAATGTCTCCTAACTATTGCCTCATCAACTAATTTGGTGAACATCATAAAAGGAAATTAGAGTAACATGATGCTATACATAAGAATATTGGTTATTTTTGGAACCAATTTTAATAATGGGAAATTCAATGTTGTTAAAGTAGAGTTTCAATTGTACAACACCTCTTTTTACTTTGGTCTTCAATAATTAGTTTCTTGCTTCTGCATGTAGTTCAAATTAAACATACACTTTGTAAATTCTTGTTCCTATAATGTCTTCTAGCTGCTTTCCCCATTCAATTTAGTGAACATCTGTAATGGGAAATTAAAGTAACATGATGCCCGTATATAGAAATATGTTCTGTCTTTTAGGATTAATATTAATAAAAACAACATATTTGTGGAAGACATTTCATATTAAAGACTAATTAAATTGAAAAGTAAAAAGAAAAAAAGGCAAGAGCCTCATTCCTACAATATTAACAAATGTTAATTGTATAAACATTAATTATACACCCCACATTATTGAGAGTTATAAGTGGTTTATATAAGTAACTTATTGTGAACAAATTAATATAAAAAAGAAAAGAGTGTAGAGCTTCGTATTATACGGTGAATTAGCAACAATTGGATAAAACTAACATCCAATGTCATCCCTTCAAGTGGCAGTCAATTCCTTTTAATAACAACACATAAAACTTTGTCAATAGAACTTTGTGGAACGAACACGATAATGTTGCACAACGGCATCCAAGAACCTATGTGGTATTCCTAGTAAATATGAAGTTCAGCTTCCATCAAAATATTAAATAACTTTTTCTAGAATTAAGTTAATCTTTATAACAGAATTGGAATGAAGCTGAATTAGTTTGGATAAAAATCTAAAAGAAGAAAAGCTATATGGGAATTTGCATTCCTGTTGGGAATTAAGAAGTTATGTATGAGACTTACGAGATCATGGAAAGAGTAGGTTGCCATTTATGGTAGCCATCAAGATCAGGTAAGGCTTATATTTTAGCCTAGTAAAAATAGGGGCGATTTCATTGTGTTAAGCATATTTATTACACAAATGAAATTTAGATTTAAACTTATCATTAAAAAGGAAGATGATACCATTCCTTGGTGTTAAAATGACCTATATATATATATATATACATATATATACATATATATATGTATATATGAACTAATCAGGAGTAAATATCAAATAATAGAAACCGAGTTAAATTTCAAATGACCAATAATGAAAATTAGAAAATCTGAAGCTCCAATAGAATTAATTCTATCCAATTAGAAAGTCTGTAAGCTTAATATAAACTATTTTTGGTAAAACACCATATAAAAATTAAAAATATTCATTCAATATGTAGCAAGTTCGATGGCAGAAGTGGTAGTGATGTTGCTAATGTTTCAATGAAAAATAACTACTCATGCCTCTTAACCCAATAGTTGATGGATATAGAATATTTGATGAAAGAAGTTTCTCCAATATACCTTGCAATGGAAAATTCAATCTTAATTTCATATGTTGATACGTAGGAAGATACCTCATTGTCATACAAGATTGGAGCAAGTAGACATTCTAGAATATGATCTTTGGATTGGGAATCCAAACTTGAAAATAGGGATAAAATACTCCCAATTATTGATTCGATATCAATTGAGTGCCACCTTATGTGTTAATTCATATATATCTTTTTATAAATGATAAAAAAATCTTATTAAAAGGTAGCATGGAGTGTGAGAAGATTACAATTGGGATGCATTTGATGCATTACAATAGTAGATAACACAATTAGAATGTAGCATGAAATCCCATGTGTGAAATGGAGGATTTCTCTTCTAATTTTCCTTTCATAATTCAAAGAATCATCGTGAAGAAGAGTGATATGGGGCCTTCCATTAATTTTGATTGGTAACATTCTTTTTTGTCTTATGTTCAATCTTAGTTTATATAGCTACTAGTTTAAATTTTGATCAAAGGTTATTTATACTTCGTGAAGTTGCATAATACCATCCATTTAAAGAAGAAAATAGACTAAGAAATAATAAGAATAGAGATGGTGTTGCGTAAGAGATGGAAGGAAAATGTAGATCAAAGCAAACTACAATGCTATTTAATTCTTAAAAGAGACTCTTGGATATTAGAGATGAACTAGAAAGAATGGGAGTGGGATATAGAGAAGCATTAACTGATGAACTACAGAGAATGGAGGGACTATAGATTGAGAAGATTTGAGCAAATAATTTTATAATGTATAATACGATGCCTTTTAGTTAAGAAAAAAAAAAGGAAGTTAGTTGAGAAAGAGCAAGATTGGATTAAAGGCTTCAAAAAGGCAGCTTTACAATATGATAGATGTCATATATATTTAATGGAAATTTTCCTTTGAAGGATAGACTAGGCGATTGCATGAAATCCTGACCACGTGGGTCATTGAATTCCGTTTTATTTTTATTTAAATTAAAAATTAAACTTTTCCTGAAACAAAATCAAAACTATAAAAAAAGTGTTGATTTCTTTCTTAAGCGTTGAGATATTCATCAGATTTCTACTTCAATTACTCAAGGTAAGCTTATTTGCATGACTTTTTTTCTTTATTTGCGATTGTCCATTTTAGTTTATGATTTGTGTAGTATGTCACAAATTTAGTTAATTAATTTAAAATTATGCTTTTGTTGTATGATCTATTATTAAATTATTTTTAACCCTTATTATTTTTCCCCATAACCATTATCTCTTGTTAAAGTCTCTCGAAATTAACAATTACACTGGTTGCTCATGCATTTTCCATTGAACCGATCTAGTGAGGACCTACTAACTATAAACTAAAAATGTTTCTTTAATGTCATAATGCTAAACTATCCCTATGGAACTCTTATTTTTTACTAAATATCTAGCCAACACAAATTTCACCGCTTCTAAATCTTGAGCATGCATTGGAAGCCATGTTCATTAAAGGCAGAATAGGAGCTATATACTGAAAAGGATTTGATGAGGATAGAATGTTCAATTTGCATTTATCCCAATGGGTTACTTCTTTCTCTACAGTATTTTGTGACAGTCTATGACCTGCAAGAACATCCCTCGTGTCATTAAATGGCCCCTCACAATCATTCCTTTCACTTTCTTCACCAGAAATGTTGTAACCAATCGTGGTTGGTTCATTATTAATCATATAAGGCGTCTAACATTATAAAATCGAGGAGAGTAATGTTCAGCACTTAAGGGGCTTTATTGTAATAATGCATAAAGTAATGTTTGACACCTGTTGAAGTGTTGTGTTTGATGGCTATTTATGTTTAAGGAAGTGTATCATTAATTTGATTGTCAACAATAAAAGAAGTAAATGGGTGTGCATTAATCTCCAAAATACTAGCATGACATTTATATGAGATAATGTAGGGTCTGTGACACCTCTTTGATCCAAATTGATGAACATCGGAGTAAAACCTCTTAAAGTGGCTACGTGCTTTATGTTTAAGGTGATAAGATGATAAGATTGCTATCACTTTATACATTACAATAAAAACCTCTTTTATGGTTGAAAAAATTAGTCATAAATAATACAAATTCAACTGCAAAAGATGCTTTTGTAGCTGAATTACAGCCAATTGCCACAAATTTCATTTGACTGCAATAAATCCCAATACAAAAGATTTGTCATTTTTGGTTGATTTTAGCAACCGTAAAAAATATTTATAGTTAATTTTGCAAATGACATGTAGCTGTCACAACAAGTATTTGCAACCAATTTAAGACTAATATGTAACGGCTGCAAATAATTTTTAAAATTTATATATTTTTTCTACCGCCTTTTATTACAAAATATTTTGCTGCAAAAAATATTAACTATTTATAATCAATTTCATTAATCTAATTTCAATCACAAATACATTTTGTTATTAATCATCACCAAATTGATCATCACCCACAACTCATTATATATTTACAAACAAAACCTCAAAGTTATTCTTAAACTCAATCCCCTCACAAAATCATCTTTCCTAGAAAAAATATTGTGTTGATATTTCAATACAACCTTAAAAATTTATCAGAAAACTAAAAACCATAAGTTACTACCATAATTAGCAAACACCATATATTCATGTATCAATAAAAGTTCAAATACCCTTTATAAAGAAAGCGAAACCAAATCAATGTATACTGTTTTTGTAGGTAGATGCAGTCCATTAGCCATTATCCTTTTCTTCTCTAGATTACTAAATGAACTTCCTACTTAATAAGTCATTGACAATTACAAATTCAAGTCCTCAAATAACATAAATTCACAAACCAAATGTACAAATTAATAACTAATAATTTATTTTTAATTCATATGTACTTGTCATGTTCTATTCTTTTGCAGCCAAAGTACTTACAAAATCACCAGCTTGATACTAAGGCCAATTCTTTCTCTAATTTCTAATGAGATCAAATCAATCCAAGTAATCTTCAAGAACTAAACTGTAACAAGTACATTATTTAAATATAACAATGACAAATTTTGCAGTAACATAACATTAAGAGAAGAAAGTCGACCTCCAACGTTATCCTTCTTTACTCCCACAACTGTTTCTTTGGTCATTGATCCAAAGGAATAGAGAGTTAACATGAAACATTGACATTCCATGTGAAATCACAAACATAAACAATAACAAGAAACATTATCTATGAATTTCTGGCTTCAAAGCATTGAATATTCTTTTCAATCTCTTTAATGCAAGCAAAAAAATTGTACTAACAAATCAATTAGTTCATCATATTATAGTTTATTAATAAGTTAAATAAATAATGTAAAAAAACCTCAATATGTCATGGATGATTTTGTTGTGCTGGTGAATTAACTTAAGTATCTACATTGAAAGCCATATGATATCCATGGTATGCACTAGAAGTATCTTCAACATATTAACCATAAAATATAAATTATCATAAATTTGAATTTAAGTAAAATAAATTATAAGACCTTTCATAATAAAATAAACAACTAACATATTTTGTACCTATCCATTTCTAACCATATTTATTTGATACCCATATTTACATGATTAAAAGCGGGTTCAAATAAATTGAAACTCTACATAAAGTTCATTGTACTTAGTTTTGAAATCATCAATTACATTCTCATACTCTTTGTAAACTGCTGCATGTATCTTATTACGTATCATTCTCTTTTTTACTACTACTTCTTGATGAACTCTTTTCCATATGTTTGTGTTTGTGTACATCAAGACCCATCGCATCACCAAATATCTTCTCTCAAACTGAATCACTTTGCTCATCATTTGATATTTCAGAAAGATATTCATTGAATTACCTTTGTGTAATTAAAACGCATAAGATATATATATTAAAAAAAAAGGGTGATTGGACATTCCTTTTGAGTAAAATTTTAGAGCAGAATAAAATCATATAAGCTTATTAATAATCTTCAAAGTATATATACATATACACATGTGAATCATTTAGAATATTTGTTCTCTAAAGCTTTGTAGAATGAAGTTCTATACTATGGATTCATTAGACAAAATGCAAGATTTATATAATGAATATGGTTTTAGGCCATCAATTTTACAGATTCTTTCAAACAAGCTTAGCTTAGCACTCCTTGTACAAATTCCCATTTCAGAAACCTTCGACACATGCGTCGGAGTAGTTCAATGATTAGTATAGAATAAGCAAGTAGTTAACTTTTGAAAAACAAGGGCGAGTGTATGCTGTATCTTGGAAGACAACAAATACAGTGACACGTAAGATTGACTGTTTTATTTCATTTATAGTCGCAACTTTATATCGCTCATAGAAATTTCAGCAACATTCCCCCTTAGTTCTCCAAGTACATAATATAGATTAAGAGTATTTATGTTATTTCAAGATATTTACCAAAAATAACACAAAACCACTCGAGCTACTAATTACAATATAAATTTATGCATTCTCGAACTATTTAAATCAAGACATTTCAAGAATTATTAGTTAACATACAATTCTCAAAGTCATTATAAGATGATAATGAAAAAGGAAACATGTTTTATGAATAATTGTGGAATGGGTTTAAGGTTAGATGAATGCAGTAAAATTGAAATCATATTTAAAAGTATAAGAACAACATGTCATCAATAATAACATATTCAAAGCCATTAACATAACAATACATAATATCTCAATAATTTATAAGAAAAATTTAAAATTTGTAAAATTCAGTTTATAATCTTACTTGTAACAATCACTGAAAACTATAGCAAGCAATACAATGAGCAATAACAAGCCTGTGTAAATTAGTAAATTTGCTTATTAGATTTGTACAATTTAGATGTTTAACTAGCAAATTTGCGTCAATAATAAATGGCAAACAACATAACATAGGTTATTGGTTAATAAACCATGTAGATTGGATCAAACTAGAAAATAAAGAATTACACAGGAAAGGTTATGTTAATGCTATATTGTCTGCCTTCCCCTACATGTCTACCCCTACCACCATGTGCCTACCTTTATATTCATATTTAGCTTTACTAATTCTAATACTTCTTAACCCTAAACGAGTAGTACGCTTTAATGTTTTCCCTATTTAATGAAGTATCTCTCTATCTCTATATCTCACATGCCTATTATATATATATATATATTTGTATGTATGTATGTATGTATGTATGTATTAAAAGGAAACAATGAGCTTCTGCCATCCGTCTCAATCCCATATTCTTTCTTGTTAGTTAGCAATAAATTATTGAAGACTAAAAATCCAGGCCAAGCAGGCAGGTAGGCAAAAACATGCATAAAGTTTCCAAACAAAGGGTTAAAGCTAGAGAGAAATATAGTAACTTAAGTTGCCTAGATAAGGCAAAACATGAAATTAAATACTACATAACTTTATTAAATACTACACAAGACCACGCTTATGAAATTATACTATGCTGTTAATTAAGACAATAGTCGTATAAGTTGTCATATTTTTTAAGTGGAGGTAATAATAAAAAGTAGAATGCACAAATGACCCAATAGTAGGCAACACCTACTAGTTTACTTCAAGTCTAAAGAGCACTATCATCAAACTTTTTGAGATGCCTTGTATGAATGTGTGATAAATATAAGTAAGTATTAAAGCCTTTACTTCGTAGTAATGTTGTGAGTACATAGAGGAATCATCTCAACTACAAATGCTTTATCAAAGAAACTAGAGTTCTATTTTCGAAATAAGGATATTAACCTATGAGAGAATAGAACAATTTTGTATGAATCAATTTGACAACAAATTAATGCCCTACTCATGGCCCCATAATCTCATTAAAGTAAGCTACAACATAGTGTAACCATTGCTCAAGAAGAAGTTGTCCACCCACTCCACCACAGAAGCAGAATAAATAGGTTCATAAAAGCAGAATAAATATGGTTCATAAAAGCAGATTTACAATTTCCATAGGAAATTAAAATAACTTGTTTGTCTTCTTTTAGTTAACAATTGTAAACTGGGAATGAAATCTTTTAGAAAGTAATTAAGAGTACATGGATTATTATTTGCCCACAGAATACATTTTCAAAAGTTGAAACTACCCGAAACATTTTGATGTAAATTTCATAGCGAGTGAATAAACACAACTAAAAGCAGAGCAGATAATAGACATTCATTCCTCTTTATATACATTTAAAATAAAGAGGAATTCAAATCTTCTAATGCTTTATACTTGATCAGCTCATAGAGATTACAAATCTTATTAATTATAAGAGTTCCAATACATTTTTTGACCATCTCATGAAATAAAATAGAGATTATAGCTTGTAATTAAAAATAGAGTGAGAAAAAATTATCGACTAATGAGATTATAAACCAAAAAAGGAAAAATAAGCTCAAAATGGAAATAGAAACACATTGTTGCCAAATAGATCCAATACTTCTAAATAATTGAGAACATGATTAAACATTATGAATATAATAATTTCACTAAACAAAGTAGGTTAAAAATACTAAGAAAAACCCACATAACTCCAAGCAAGAGAAAATAAGGAAACAAACGAAACTAATCAATTCATTTTGCCACTTCATTCACACTCAATGAAAATAGAATTCTCTAATCAAGACTGAGAAACTAAAAAAAAAATTTCTAGAGAAAGAAACAAAAAAAATTTGGATGAAAATTGAACAAAATCTTATTGGAGTTTATGAGAAAAGAAAAGCAAACCAATACTTTAGTTTCAGGGGCCAACAATGAGTTGTCATTCTAGATATAGCTCCAACATTTGTAATTTCTGTAACCCTTGAAACAAAGTCAACGCAGAAACATTCAAAAGGAAATACGAAACACCCAAAAAAAAAAAAGTGAGAGTAGAAGTAGAGAAAGACAAGTTAGGAACAACTTTACAAGGGTAAGTCGACGACGATGTGCTAAGGAGCTTGACGATCAGATTTAATTTGCCATAGACAATTTTTGTGAAGAAAGTTTTGGAACAAAAAAAAATAATAATTAAATGATTTTTCTGTAAAAGAGCATTTGCATATTCAATAGTTGAATAATTAACATTTGATACATAGTTTAATATACTTTACCATTTTATTCCCATTTATCAGGGACGAATAAGTGATATGCAAGATAATAATACTCAATTTTTTATTATAAAAAAATACACATAAAATATTATATTTTACTAAATCGACATCATTTTATGATAAAATTAACTACCACTCCCTTTTTGCAGTTGATATTTGATTTGGTCGCAAATAATACACTTTTTGCGATTGAATTATGTGTAGTCGCAAATAGTTCTTCATTTGTAGTGGATTGATAATTGGTTTGAAAAAAGGTTTTCTCTTGTAGTGACACACTAACTATTAATTTAATGATATTTCTATGAGTCTTGGCTATAAATACACTACAATCTATAGTAAGTCTCAATACGTTCAGGACTTAATCTCAACCAGCTTAGAACTCACTTTTAACCGTAGTGTATTTGTGAGTAGAGTGCAAATACAACATGTTTAATACTGTGATTGCAATGCTAATGTTCATGAGTGAGTCTCAAATGATCGGGAATGAAACTCAATCGTTACTCACTCAAGGTAGATTCATAATGAGTCCTTATTGTGATAGATACTTAGTAATTCTTCTACAACCTTTGGACAATATCAAATTCAAGAATCTAATATAATATATACTAAAACACATAAATCACATCTCAATATATTGTTCTTGCTATTACATTGACAAAGTCTTAAAACCTTACACATTTTTCAAATAATCACATTTAAAAAAAATTAAACCAAACAATGTTGAAAATTCTAACCCAATTAAGTGTTGTGATGGGAGAATTACATAATTAGAAAAACTTTGTTCGATCGCAAGAATTAGGAATAGATTAGGTAAAATGAGATTTAGGCATAATACTTTTGGATTTAATGTTTCAATTTCCTTGTTTCTTTATTCTCTTGATTCTGTAAAATTTAAATTTGTTAAATCTTAATCTTTTGGAAAATTTTCTAAAATAGCCCTGATCCAATTAACTAAAATAGCTATCTAAAAAAATTTTTACCAACCTAGCCCAACATCTATTTTTGGGACAATTTTGTTCTCACTAGCCACATTTAATTTTTTTCACATTTTAACATTTTGTTTTGAAGAAAAAAATGTATAGATTTAAGATGAAATAAATATATTTTGGATATAAATTTTGTTGGGTATAATAATGTGGATGCATTTGACTACAATATCTCCAAAATCTTAAAAAAAAACAATTACCAAAAGATTTAGAAAATTTTCAAATTGCGGGTGTTAGAGTAATTTTCGGTTGTGGTTTGATTTTTAGGTGAGGTGAGCATGTAATTTTTTAATAGTGATAGGAGGCAGTATACCCAAAAAAATTGCCCATTTCAGGCGCCCTTTGGCCACTCGAAAATTATGTTGCCAAAGGCATCCCAAAATACATCTACCTCCCTCTCCCAAAAATTACACTCATACCTCACTCACTCAAAAAATTACACCCACGTCCCACTCAAAAATTTTATTTTTGGCAATTTTTCCAAATTTCAAACAACATTTCAATCAAATACATCCATGTTATCGAGACCCAACAAAAGCCATACCCAAAATATACTGATTTTATCTTAAATCTATATTTTTTTGAAATAAATTAAAAATATTTATTCAATGATTTCATCCCAAAATTTATCTTAAAATACATTTTAAACATTCTTATTCATGTTATAAATATTATAAATCATATTCCATTATAGAAAAGAGGTTTTGGGAGAGAAAAATTGGGAATTTTGTCAAAGTGTAGTTAGTAAAAAAGGGAAAGATATAAAAGTAGTATTAAAATGTAAAAAAAAAAAATTGAATATGGTTAGTGAGGGCAAAATTGTCCAAAAAATAAACGTTAGGCTAGGTTGGTAAAAATTTTTTTTGAAGTGATTGTTTACATCAATTAGTTCCTATTAGGGCTATTTTGAGAAATTTTCCTATTAAAAATCATTTTTACAATATTCTTTTATTTTTTTACAATGGGATAACATATTTAAGACAATATTCTCAGTATTCACTTAAGAATTCACATGCAAATCAAAATAATAAGTTGTTATTATTACTCAAATATTTTTTTGTAAACATTATTCAACCATTATTCATTTTATTTTTTTATTTTTTGAGTTTTCCTCCATAAATAAAGGCTTTATAAAACCTTCAACTATCAACGAAATACAATATTCTCTTTCATTATATAAACTTTTTCATGGTATCAAAGTAGGTTCAACTTCGAGTTTGAGAGTTGTGTTTAGATATACTCCATGCTCCAAAGGAAGTTCTCCAACTCTTTTTGAAACCTTTGTATTCCAATACTTTAATCTCCAAAGACCTCAACTCTAAAAGTAGAGAATGTTGCCTAATATGCACACTTTAGTAACCCGACCTCGCGTTCAACGTTCATGATGCACAGGCTTTTTTAGCGCTCTTGCCAATGATGTCACATCTTCTATATCTAGTTTCAACTTACCAATAAACTCATAGGAAAATTCACGCAACTCTTGTTGAAGGCTAGCAGTTTCTATAATCCTGAGTTCCAATTGCACTTGGAAAGACTTTGTATGTAATGACATAAAATCAACAATAGTTTCCAACTACACTACCCTATTCTTTAATGCTTCTCCCAATTTATTTAGCCAAAAACTCAAGAGTGTATAAAATGAAAACTCTACAAAGAGTTGAATTAGCTTCGATACCAATTGTCACCGGGGACATTTTGATGATGCTGGTATATTTTTCTGTACAAGAATAAGAAATAAAGCTTTGCACATAATGTCACAAAAGAAACTACCTTAAACTTTTCTTATTTCACTCAAGAAATGGATACAATGTGCAATGATGCTTGTATGTTAAAGATTCACTTAATTCACTTGATGATTTCTAGCACTCATCATTGCCTTATATATAGATAAAAGGTGTAAGTAACATCCTTATTTGCTAAGGGTACATGTCATATACACACACATTGTCATCACATATTTTACCAAATATAAACAGTAAGTCTAAGGCCACTTTGAATGCCACTTTCCTTGATCTAAGGAACTGTCATGCTATATTATAAAGATCATAAAGATCAAGTCATCCTTGTATCATTCCCACCATAAAGGGCCTTTTTGAGTTCTCAAACTATTGTCTTGAGTCTATAAACTTATAGCTCACAACTAATATTACTCATAATATGCTTTTTCAACACCTTTTTCATAACTAAACTACTGCACTATTCCTACTTGTACCTTTCTTGCCTGTTCTAATATTATACAACTATTAGGTGTATTCTGGCAATGTCAACATTAATTGTGTTCTTACAATACTAACCTGTCTTTGGATGCCATATACTACCTATATGTTTTCGTTACATTTCATTTTAAAATATCGAGACCTAAACTTTACCCTTGTTTCCTTGCAATAACTCAACTTGCAAGGCAACAAGCCAAGTTATATTGTGCTCATATTTTACTAATAGTTAGCTTTTAACGAAAATAGGACTTCAGAAGAGAAAAAAAACACGTTGGACATGGAACAACAAAACTTTGTTAGCTAGAACAAAAGGTAAGAATATCATTATAGGATTCTAGCCTTGAATCTCTCCTTGAAGCAACTTCTTATCCTCATTTACAAACCTTGCATGTTAGACATACTATGTCAAAAACAATTATTGGATTTATTTTACGTTTTATCTGTCTAAGAAGTTTTTGATTTGTTGTATAATATAATCTTGATTTAGTTAAGTCGCTTTGTAGAATTGGTGAATTGATTAACTTACGCCATCTTAATCTTTTGAATACAACTATAAAAAAATTTAATGATACATCTTGAGACACTTAACATAGTTAAATATTTTTCTCATGCAAGGCTAAATACTCATTATTCAATAATCTTCATCTATCAATCATTTTGTGTCTTGAAATAATAGATTTGACATGACTCCCATATGCTTTAAGTCGTCAGTTTCATACTTTGAAAAATTGTTGTTTATTGTATAAAATTATAAGTGCTTGAGAATTGGAATTTTCTTAAATCTTGTTGTAGTTTGTTGGCTGTGATTCAAAAATCAACAATGTCTAAGCTGATTCTAAGGTGAATTTTAAGACTGATCTGAATAAGCATTTTGAGTTTATATGGTTAGATGGCTTAAATAACTATAAGGTGAGAACTAGGTTAAGTCGGTATCAAATGAGGTTGAGACCAGGTGAGGTTAAGACCTAATTAGCATTAGGTCAGGTAGGTACCAAGTCAATACCAAGTTAGGTTGGGACCTAGTCATATCAATACCAAATCAAGTAATAAGCTTGACTCTGGTTAGGAGCTTTATTAGTCATGTCATTTAACGACTTAAAATAGATATGGCCTCTCACGTGTAATCTTGGAAGTTTGGTAGAAGCAAATAACAAAATTAATTATTCTATTATTAGAGTATGCATATAAATACGAGTCTTCTTCAACCTTTAAGAGATAGAGAAGCACTTGTTCCAGTGAGAGAAACTTAGAGAGAGAAAGCTTAGAATTAGAAAGAAAAGATTCAAGAGAGAGTTTGAAGCTTCTTTATCTTATAATTGCAAGCTTGTAATCTGGTTTTCGTTATTAGTAAAATTCCTTTGAGCTGGTTTGAGAGTGGATGTAGGCCTTCTTGGCTGAATCACTTATATTGCGTGTTCTTAATCTATTTATAGTTTTGATTTCATTCTTTTTCTATGATTACCTGTTATCAGGTAATTCTATGATCGGTTGAATTTGGCTTTGTTTATTTCGCATCACAGTAAACTAGTATCAACACTTTGGTTTGTGAAAATGGCGCAACCAAGACTTTATCTTAAAAAATTCAATAGTAAAAATGACTTGAATTTATAGAGAATCAAAATGAGGGCTTTGTTGGTTCATCAAGGCCTAGAAGAAGCTCTTGATGGTAAAGAGAACTTACTTAAAAGCTTGTCTACAAGTAAGAAGAAGGGAATTTTGAGAAAGGCACATAGTGCCATTTTCTTGAGCCTAAGTGATGAAGTCTTGAGGGAAGTGTCAAATGAAAAGATGGTAGCTAGATTATGGGAAAAGCTGCAAATAAGGTATATGACCAAACTTTAGCAAATAGGCTGTATCACAAAAGGATCATTAGCAGAAGGTGGTTTATTTAAGGAACATCTTGATGAGTTTAATAGGATAATTCTTGACCTTGAGAATCTTAATTCCTTGATTCCTAGCTATGATATTGTTAAACTTTTTACCAAGAAAATTTGAACATCTTGTGGATATTCTGACACTTAGAAGAGAAACTGTTTCATTAAAGCTGCCCCGAACACTCAAGAATTGAAGAATAGAGCTGGTTTTTGAGAATCTTCAAATGGTGAGGGCTTTGCAGCAAGGGAAAGACTAGAAAAAATAAATAGTAAGGAAAGAAACAATACAAATCAAAGCCCAAGAAAATGGTTTTGAAATGCTTTCAATGTTAGAAGAAAGGTTATTTCAAGAAAGGTTATATTCTGACTCTTTACATGTGTCTAAGTGAAGAGTCTTTTGTTACCTGTAAGACTTGCAATCGTAGCAAGGTATTAATGGAGAACAATGTGGTAGGCTTAGTTGTGGATATAGGCTCTGTAGACTAAAGTTAGGTGATGCAACTATAAGTGAATTAGAGAAGGTTAAACACGCTCTTGACCTAAAGATGAACTTCATTTCTCGAGGTATGCTGGATGAATAGGAATGCTTGTTCAAGGCTGAGAATGGTACTCTGAGAATTATAGAAAAAGTCTATTATATTGAGCTAATCGCATATGCATTTTTTATATTATACAAGAGTGTATTGAACCTGAACCCAAAACTTACAAAGAGGCAATGAAGAATAAATAAAAGGAAAACTATAAGGCTACTATGGATGATGAAATTCATTCATTAATGAAAAACTAGACCTGGGTTATAGTCATAAAACCTCTTAATAGAAAGGTTGTTGGCTGCAAATGGATCTTCAAGCTGAAAGAAGGAATTCCAAGAGCTGAGATGATAAGGTTCAATGCCAGGTTAATGGTAGAGTTCAAAAGGAAGGTGAAGACTACACTGAGATTTTCTCACTCATAGTCAAGCATACATCCATAAGACTTCTCTTGGTGCTGGTTATTACACAAAGCTTAAGTTAGATTAGATGGATGTAAAAACAACTTTCTTACACAATGAATTGGAAGAGCAGATTTTGATGTCACAACTAGAAGGTTATGAAGTATCTAGAAAAGAAGATCAAGTATGTTTGCTTAAAAATTCCTCATATAGCCTTAAACAATCTCCGAGACAGTGGTGCAAAAGGTTTGAGTACTTTATAATCTCATAGGGATTCAAATTAAGTAAGTATGACTATTATGTTTATTTCAAGGGGGTAAATTAGATCAGTGCAATCTATCTACTTCTCTATGTTGATAATATGTTTATTGCGAGTAAAGATAGAGTTGAGATCAACAGGTTAAAAGATCAACTCAGAGATGAACTTGAGATGAAGGATCTGGGAGTAGCTACGATGATTCTTGGTATTGAAATCAATAGGGATAAGAATCTTGAAAAGTTGTCTTTTATTCAGAGAGATTATGTTCACAAGATACTTGAGAAGTTTAGAGTTGGAAATGCTAAACCTGTGTTAACTCCTTTGGCAAACCTTTTCAAATTATAAGTGATTAATGTCCTAAAACTAATCAAGATAAAACTCTGATGGTCATGATGCATATGCTAGTGTTGTTGGGAGCATTATATATGTAATGGTATGTACCAGATATGATTTGGTTATGTAATAAGTGTAATCAACAAGTTTATGACAAATCTAGGAAAATTAAATTGGCTAGCAGTCAAAAGATTGCTAAGGTATCTTAAAGGGACATCTAAGGTGGGCTTAGTATGTGGAGGACTAGATCAGAAACCAAAGGAAGTCAAGGGATATGTAGATGTTGACTTTGCAGAAGATCTAGATGGAAAAAGATCCTTGTCAGGATACTTGTTCACTATTTCAATATGCTTACTTAGTTGGAAATCCTCTCTTTAACATGTTGTGGTACTTTCCACAATAGAGTCAGAGTATATAGCTACTATTAAAGCTGTAAAGGAGGCAAAATGGCTTCATGCGCTGAAACCTGAGTTAGGTTTAAAGCAGGAGTCAGTATGTGTGTTTTGTGATAACTAAAGTGTTATACATTTGGGTAAAAATTGAATTCATCATAAGAGAACTAAAGATATTGATGTAAGACTCCATTTTATAAGAAATGAGATAGCACCAGCGTTGGTGAGAATGGAGAAGATTCACATTAAGGAAAAACCAACTAACATGCTTACAAAATCTCTACCATTAATCAAATTTACGTATAGCTTAGATTTGGTTGGTATAGGAACAAGCTAGATAACATCTAGAAAACTCAAAGTTGCTATAAGGAAAAGGATTTATGAATCAAGGTGGAGAGTTGTTGGTTGTGATTCAGAAATCAACAGTGTCTAAGTTGAGTCTGAGGTGAATTTCAAGAATGATTTGAATAATCACTTTGAGCTATTGGGTCAGATGGCTTGAAGAACTATGAGGTGAGAACCAAGTTAGGTCGATATCAAAAGAGCTCGAGACCAGGTAAGGTTAAGACTAGATCAGCATCAAGTTAGTCAATACCAAGTTAAGTTGGGAGTTGGTCATGTCAATACCAATTCAAGTAATAAGCTTGAGCTCAGTCAAAAGCTTCATTGGTCATGTTAAGCGACAACTTAAAATAGATGTGGCCTATCACGTGCAATCTTGGAAATTTGTTAGAAGCAAATAATAAAATTAGTTATTCTGTTATTGGAGTATGCTTATAAATACAAGTATTCTTCAACCTTTGAGAGATAAGGAGAACACTGGTTCTAGTGAGAGAAACTTAGACAGAGAAAAGCTTAGATTAGA
This sequence comes from Azadirachta indica, assembly GCA_022749755.1. Taxonomy (NCBI): domain Eukaryota; kingdom Viridiplantae; phylum Streptophyta; class Magnoliopsida; order Sapindales; family Meliaceae; genus Azadirachta; species Azadirachta indica. The sequence continues at coordinate 9,129,986 of CM040447.1, read as the reverse complement.
AAGAAAAGATTCAAGAGAGAGTTTTAAGCTTCTTCATCTTGTAATTTCAAGCTTGTAATTTGGTTTTCCTAATTAATAAAATCCCTTGAAGCTAGTTTGACAGTGGATATAGGCCTTCTTGGCTAAACCACTTACATTGTATGTTTTTAGTCTATTTTTGGTTTTGATCTCATTCTTTTTTTGTGATTACTTGTTATCGAGTAATTTTATGTTAGCTTTGATTCATTAAGGCTTAGATTGATTAGTCAAATTTGAGTCTTGGTTTTAGTTTGTTCATTCCACTTCACAACGCAACTGATGTTAATTCTGTAACATGTGTCTAAAAAGCTTTTGCCTTGGAAAGACATTGTTTTCTTCCTTCAAACCATTTTCGTTGCAAGGACTAAGAAAGCTCGTGTTTAACAACAAAAGTGCAAAGAATTTAAATGCATTACAAGTTCAAAATGGTGGAACTAGTGGAAGGATGAAGCCACCAAGCAGGTTTTTGCTGCAAAATTCCATCACCTTGGAAACATTGAAAACCTTTTGATGTATACGGGTATGTCAAACTCTTCTTTGTCCATTATATTTCTTTCATTTTCTCAAACTTACTATTTATATTTGGTAAATAGGATAAAGAACATTTCCATTCCTAAACTTTATCGAAATAATAGAACAGGATATGATTTTCTCAATTTAAGTATGTTAGTCCTGGTCACCCTTTCTTTTTTAATAGAACTTCTTACTAGGGATAATAATTTGGGTCATGATATAATTATTTGATAGGATTTTGAATACAAATAGACATATTCATATTTAGGTAGTGCTTATTTCTTTTGTCTTAAGTCTAAATATAAATGAAATATAAAGTTGATTGAAATATGAATCTGAATATGTTTCTTTTTTTGACCTTAAACGTTTTAATATAAATATTAAATTATTTACTTTTATAAGTATAAACAAATCTTAAACTGTTATGTTGACATATATGTTCTTCTTAAGTATAACATATATTTATATTTATATTTTATAAAAAATTTAATTTTGTTGACATAATAATTCATAAATTGAATAATTTTTAATAAATATATAACTAATTTGTATTGTGAAGAAAAAAATTATAAATTAGCCATTTAAATGATATAAAAATTAGTAATAAAATAATAAAAAAAATAAATAATATGAAAATATTCAATCAAGTAAAGATGGCAGAAAACAAAAAAATGCTAAATAAGATTTAAAAATTAAGTTTTAGACGTAAAGTGATAAGTAAAGGTGTTATTGATAAATAAAATATTTAATTCATTCAGGTATTTGATTATTTAGATTTAGGTTAAAATTTTTTGTACTTAATTACATTCAAACAATTTTAAGAAGCTTTCAGATATATGTTAAAAAATAAATATATCTTAACATCTAAATAACTTTATTCAAATTATGGTTTAAAGAAAAAGCCCTAATAAAAAAGACACTACTATAAAATAGGTGATAGAGTTGTGACAACATTAATAATCATGTCGAATTTAATTTAGAGGTCATGATATATAAATCTTTTTATGATATAATTAACTATTTGAGTAATCATTTAATGTTAACTCATTGATGATTAAATAAATTTATTTTATATTTTTTAACTTTTAAAGTTCTCTAGTTATATTTGCCACATTTTAAAAAGTGCTCAATTCTATTTAAAACGAAATTATTAGCATTTTAAGGTAGTAATATAAATATTTTAATATACATATATACATTTAAACTATATTAAAAAGTTAAGTAGATGATACGATTATAACCCACTTAACCCTTCAATAATCATGTCAAATTTGAGTTTTTAATTCAAATTTTGAATTAATGTAAAGTGTATTATAACTTTGTTTGACATGATAGAAATACAGGATAATAATCCGAATTGTCACCCTTACTTCTTACAAAGTATTAGGGATTAACATGTTAAAATTTTATAAATTATATTCTGGTTTGTTACTAAAGTTAATTTAGAGACAAAAATGTTATTATCCCTTTAATGAATCTTTGATAAATGAGAAATTTTCGTAATCAGTTTAAAAAAAAAAAAATTGGTAGATAGTATATGATATAATTACATTATTAGCTAAAGATATAAGCATGGACGTCCATAAATGAGATTATTAATTTTGAAGAAGATGTTATATGTTTATACTTATTATAAACTTTGACAAAACTATTTGAATTTGGTTTGATATTCCACTGATTCTTTGTTAATATATTTCCATTATTGTAGTATGTAGACATACCATGAAATGGAAAAATAACCTTTTTCCTTTTTCCTTACTGTATGATTGTTTCCACAAATCTTTTTTAAATTAACGATTGTCCATCAAATGAGTGCTTGAATAACAAATTTGAAGACTTAATCAGCAAGAGTTTCAAACTTTGGATCAATGTAATTGTTGGTGCAAATACTGTTTTCTTAGAGCTTCTAAAAGTTGTCAAGTGCTCATCTCTCTTGCACTTTAAGAAGGGGATTCGATTCTCTTGGTGATTTTTGAGTAATTTTTTCATAAATAGGGGTAAACTCGCCCAACATCTTAACTCTGAATTCTTAGTAAATTTTTTATATAATATTAGTAAATAGTAATTGTAATATTAAAAAAATATATATTTTCTAATAGAAAAAAATATTCATATATATACTGCTACTATTCAAAGTTATAGCTCAAAAACTGATAAACTCTTATTTCATAAATTAGGAGAATTATAATTAGTGATGATAATGGTACAAATATCTTAATATCTATATTTTCATCTTATAAACCTAAGTCCACAAATTTAATACGTAAAACTATTCATAACAACTAACAATCGACATTAATAATTTCAATAACAAAGCACCCTCGTACCACATCCTCACCGTTCTTGCCTTCTACTACCGTTACCATCCTTAATCATGATTTCTCTCCCCATTGTGCGGAATCATGATCTAATCCCTTCAAATGTTAGAACTTTCTACCTTACTCTTTATTTTTATCATAACTTTATTTTAAAATTTAAGTATCTACATTTAATAAATTATAATATAATTTTAGCTATTGATATGTTAATCTATATAATATCATTTAAAAAATTAAAATAAAAAATATTAATTTATAATTATTACTGGAATATTCATTTTAGTTTGTAATTTCAACTTTTTCTTATTATGAATTTACTTAAAAATTAATTTATAATCGTTTTTACTATTAAATTTCTTTGCTTATCAGTCATTGCATGAACCATGAAGTAAACATTAGAGGAATATTTTGGTCATTTGATTAAAAAGAAAAAAAGCAAATTTTCTTTTTAGCTAAAATTGAAAATACGCTCTAAAATATAAAACTTCTTATTAAGAGTGACAATTTGAGTTATAATACAATTATTTTATAGGAATTTAACATAAATAGACAGGTTTGGATTAAGAAAAAATGACATGATTAATAAATAGGTAAAAGTTTGCTACGATTAATAATCATGTCAGATTTAGTTTAGAGGTCTTGATACATAAACATTTTATAATATAATTAACTATTTAAGTATTCATGCATGTAATGTTAACTCATTAATGATCAAATAAATTTATTTTATATTTTTTACATTTTAAAATTGTCTAGTTATTTTTGCTATAAAAAGTGGTCAATTCTAATTAAGAAGAAATCACTAAATTTAAGAAATTAGTAATATAAATATTTTATATTATTTATTAAACAATATGAAAAAGTTAAACAGGTGATGATACGATTATAATCCAATTAATCCTTTAATAATCATGTCAAATTTGAGTTTTAATTTTTAACACAATTATTAAATGGATTAGATTCGAATGAGCCTGAAATGTATTATACCTTTATTTGACATTGTAGAAATACGACATAATAACTCAAATTATCACCCTTACTAATTACAACGTATAAAGGATTAAAATATTGAAATTAGATAAATATATCCTAATTTGTTATTTTACTAAAGATTACAGACAAAAATATTATTATCCCTTAGTGAATGTTAGACAAACGAAGAATTTTCATAATGGGTTCTAAATAAACAAAAATTATTTTGTTGATTGTATATGATATAATTACATTATTAGATAAAGATATAAGAATGCATGTCCACAAATAGGATTATTAATTTCTAAGAAATCTGTAGAAACTAGGAAAGCGCGACTGTTTGCTGAACTACAACAAATTGTCCCTGATAGAATGGGTGATATATGCTTACTACTGCATAATATATTTATATTTGTTATAAAAATTTAACAAAACTATATGAAATTTAATTTGATATCCCACTAATTCTTTGGTGCTATATTTTCATTATTGTAGTATGTAGAACTATCATGAAGTGGAACAATAAACTTTTCCTTTTTGAACCTTTGCTCAGGTTCTTTGTTTCTCATTTTTAGGTTTTACAATTCAAAAAGCATATACGTAGTTAAGGTGATCCAAGGTATATAACTCATTTCAGTCTTATTCTGGTGAGTGATGTGGGATGTGACACTTTGTAAGGGGAAAAAAATGAATTAAGATCTTGGAAACAAAAGATAAACATTCCAATTACTAAGTCGTATTGTCTGCTATCTCTTAGAACTGGCTTAGAACCACAAGCAGAAATGTTACATGAGTATGTTGATGGTTGAAGACATTTATATGCAAGTCTAGCTTCACTATGCATTTCCTATTTCTGATAGTCTTACTAGATGCATTAGGATCTAGTCATGGTTCTTAAATCAGCAAAATCTCTACAAAGACCCCTATTTTTTTCCTGTTACTCATTTCTGATTTCACATAGTTGCATAAGAAAACAGCTCTTATGATTGGTCTCTCTCCTTATAAAGCCAAAACAATCTCTTCTTTGTAGCGAATTTGTATTATGTTGAATCAAACATATCCTGATCTGAAGCTTGATAGATGACCAGGTTTTCTGCATGACCACTAGAGTTTTACTGCATTGTTCTTTGAGCAATCTTGCTTTTCTCCTTTGATTTTTCGTTTATACACATCGCTTTGTATGTCAAGTGGTAAGAATAATAATAAATATATTTGGATAACTTATATGCAAAATAAATAATAAGTTGTTACAATCAAAGACAATTAAATACTGAAAAGGCAGATGAGTTTTGTCAGAAAATCATTGCTTTTCCTATCTCCTCTAAATATGATTTTTACGGGGGAAAAACAAAGCTTTAACAGGAGGAGAAGGCCTGTCAAAATTATGTTTCCTCATTGGTCCTGGGAGATGATAGAGGAAACAAAGTAAGTAGTTCTGGTTCAGTGTATCCTGGTCTAGACCTTGGAGATGGGTGCAAATAAAATCGTCTCTCTTTGATGGCTTTCTCCTCTTCTTGGCTATTCAATTCAGATGCTGCTGTTTCTTCCTTGTTTTGCTCTTCCATTATGGACAACCTAGAGAAAATTGTTGAAGGAGTTCCAACAGGACTGGTGGGAAAACTGGGGGCTTCTGGTTTTGATGGAGATGAACCAGGTTTGAAGATAATAGGAGGTTTAACTATCTCGAGCTTGGGCCTTGTATATTGTCTTCTTTCATGGAGTTTAGAAGTCTGCCTCTTTATACCAGCTACCTTCATGGCTGCTCTTTCTTGTGCACTCACATCACTCTCCGATGGGCCAGTTAAACGCTGCACGACCTCTCTGAAAGTGTTTGTATCTGTTTGCACAAATGTTGTCAAGGGTTTGCAACCGGCTGCGCCTTGGCTTGCCGGATTTTCCATGGGTGATTATCTCATTTGACAAGCTTGGTTTTTCCAATCAGATAGGCCTTAACCTGCAACAAGTTTTCAATTACAAAATGGTAATTAGTACATTCTTAAAGCACCATTTTCATTAAACCAATGTATGTTTACATGTGCTGCATATGAAGATGTTTACCTAATTGCTTGATTTACTTAACTCGTTGCCATCAAAGGTAGAACTGTCATAAGTCAATATATTAATTACTTCTAAAAGAAAATGAAAACAGAGAATTCTACACTGATTACACAAGAAATGAAGAGTCAAAAGGTTTAGTGTGGTGAGCATAGGTCTAAAACCAAGTAGATATTGTCCCATCATAGCAATACTTTCGGATTTTACAAATCAAAACCCATCTCAATTGAAGGGACCCAAAGTTTATAACTCAGTCCAATTTCATAATCGTTAGTAATGTGAGATGTGACAGTAGCACAGCCAAGTGGACCCTAAATTTTATCACTTGCTTGGCCTGTTGTGGTTTTTGTGGTTTAAATTTGATAAGCTTTCTGGGTTAGGTGCTTATACTTTTGACCAAATAAATCTTCTCTCTGTATTTAGAATGGGAGCCAGAGCAAAACAAAAAACAAAGAGTCCTCACGCCTTTCCTTTTGCTAATTGGCAATAACTCTTTTAAATGCCATAATCTATGCAATAAACTCTAATGGTAAAAACATGTGAATCTCAAGCAAAACATTCAGAAATTATCTGCAAATTTTCCTTCCTGACAATCAGCAAGTTAACACAACAGATTAGAAGAAATGAAAAGCTGCCATTTATGCCAAAGCCAAAGGGGCCTTTGACAACTCAAGCCAAAGGTATATGCTCCTAATTGTTATTGCTAACTGCAATTATGAATTTCATAACATGTAATTCAAGTTCTGCAAACATATGTGTGTACATTTAGCAGCAAAAGGCCATAAACAAAATAAGAAGCCAATCAAACATACCTAGGAATAGGAGGCCTTCTGAAATCTACCCAAAATGTCAAAATGTGAAGTTGGGTATTTACATTTGAAGAAAAATGTTAGCAAGAAGAAGAAGAAGAAGAAGAAGAAGAAGAAGAAGAAAGAAGAAAGAGAAGTTTTAGAAAAATGACAACCAAAAAGAAGCAGAAGGAAGGGCAGTTTTATGATCAATAGTGAGAACAAGCAAAAGGTAACATGGAATGGAATGAAATTGCAGCCTTTGGTTTTGCCACATCATTCAGTTCGTTGAAAAGTCCATGTATATCAATTTCAGTTACTCTCTTTTTCCTTTTTCCTTTTTCCTTTTTCCTTTTTCTTTTATTTCCTTATTTAAAATTTTCATTCATATTTTGAGATAAGACAGCTGCATGTTAACAGGATTCTAATTGTGAGGCCTGACTTGACTTGAACCATCTATTTTTACTATGACCCAGTCAGGCTTGTTGACTCTTCTTCTTGATTTATTTATTTTTTTATAATAAATACGATGATAATATCAATATTGCAGAAGAGAAAATAAACCAATAAAGTGTTACAAAAAGGAAGGCAATATGTTCCTTGTCATTTCAACAAAAATTGACATGAGAAGCATGAATCATTTAACAAATTCATGACTCCAAGCAGGGGCAGGAACACCTCACAAATTTATTATGTAGCATCACAACAGTTGGTATACGAATTATTACTCATTTAGGGTTTGTGAAAAAGAAAAGTTGAAATATACACAAGTGTTTATATCTATATATATATATATATATATATTAATACTATTTAAAAAAATTTTATATCATGAAATTTTTATTCATTATATTTTAAATAGTATATAATTGTGTAATTTAAAAACTGTCTATTCTTTAATTAAATTTAATAAGTATTTTTAGCGCAAATAGTCAAACACTTGGGTGAACGCTTATATGACTTAATTTTGGTTTAAAATATAACAGTAATTAGTGTTATTAAATGGGTCTTATTTTTAATCAAAATAAAATAGAAATGAGTAATGGATAAATAACATTTACACCTTTAAGATTTGGTCAAAAAGAATTTTTATTCTCAGTGGTTTCAAATTACAAACGCAAACCTTCATTCATTAAAGTATTTTGTTAGTCCAAGTGATTTATGTGTGTTTCTATTACAATTATTAATAAGTCTTAAGTATAATTGTTTAAAGAGTTAAAAGAATCAAATTATTCTTATTTTTATCCAAGATTCATGAATTATATTTACGAATAGTGGTATGTGTAGATATTTTTTAAACCAATAGAATTAAAGTATATATTTAACTAAATCTTAAGGGGTATATATGTCATTTAACTAACAAATAATATAGAAAAAAATGAATAATAAATAAAATATTCAAAACAAAATCCTAATGATAAGTATCACACATCTAGAGTTTTAAGGGTTTTAAGGATTTGTAGGAATGAATGAGTATAACAGCATGTTTTACATTAATGCTTTGTCCAATTTAGGATCGTGTGTTGATTTAAATTTATTTAATTCCACTAATTTTAAAAAATATCCACATTAGGGTGTTTATGTTAGTTCAATCCATGAATTTGAGAAAAAGTAAATACTAATTTAATATATTTAACTCTTAGAATAATTATAATTAGTAAAATATTATAATATCTGTAATGGGAAAACGAAAATATCATCTAAATTAATAATTTTTTTAATAATAGAGGTCTGCGCGAGTAATTTTGGAACAATGAGTTTAAAATATTTTTTTATCAAACTTAAGAGTATATATATTCTTTACCTTTTATTATATGCTTAGTAATTAACCACAAATCATACACACATATTTGCTGAAACAAATTTATATCTTAGCATCAACTCTAATTCGTTTGTTTGTAAATTTAAAATATAAATTTAGGTAAGGAGATAAATCATACCTCTTAATTTTATGTAATTTTTTATATCATTTTTTAACCGTTGAATCACATATTTCTTATGATTAAAATTAAAGCTGAACAATTTAATATTTTTATTTTTCAAAAGTATTTTATTTTATTAAATTATTTATTACTAACAAAATTAAAAATATAATTAGCTTTTTTTAACATATCTCTTCTTTATTGTGAGTCATTTTTACTTGTCTTTTCATTTCTACTTATTTTATACTTTTATTATTACAATAAAATTATATATTTACATAATCATAATTATATTGTAACATGACTTATTATTTTTATTGATCTTTATATCATCGATTAAAAATTATTTTTTTTAAAAAAATATATGTCAAGCAAATAAATAATATGCATACTAATATATTAATTTATTTATTTATTATTATACTAATATAATCAAAATTATTTACATAAAATATATTATTTAAAAGGGTATATTTGTCAAAATATTATTTTTTAAACTTTTTATTTTTTCAAAACAAACAACTTAATAGTTATATTTAAATGTTTTAAAATAAAAATAAACATATCATGTAAATTTAGATTTCAATTAAATTTAAATTTCAATCGTATTTAGAGTTTAAACAAAAAAAATAAACGCTACCTTAAACAAATAATATATTTAAAATGGTATAAAATTAACTTAAAAAAAAAAAAAAAGAAAAAACGAGGGAGGATTGAGGCAAGTTTTCCTTCATAAAATGGCATGGAAATTAATAAGAATTGCTACTTGGGCAGCTATATAAGTTAACAATAAAGTTTGGATGTTGACTTGACTTCTGTGTTAAATTACTTTCCTATATATCTCACTCTTTTACAAGTTTACCCCTACTTACTAATTAAATTGAGTTCGTAGTTAATCTTTAACTCTCCATGTTAGGGTTCAATAACTTGGTATATATAAAATGTTTTACCATATTATATAGGATTAGTTACCAATTAGAAATAACAAGAACTTGACTAGTAAAACCTTCCATTTTAGTCTAGTGCTTTTTTTTTTTTAAAAAAAAATGCAAATACATTTGAAATTTGAATATATCCGAACTTAAAATTTTAAATAATTTTAAGTAATAAATTTGTTTATTTATTTATAATAAAATAATTTTAAAACACCTTAGATGAGAAAGAAATATCATCCTTATGAAATAGTTTGAAAACGTCAAATTTATGTCTCCAACTACCTCATATCAACATCAACTGAATAATGCCCAAAGATTTATATTTTTATATATATGACTAGATGCTTATAAAATTATTCTTAAAAATTTAATTACAGTCGGTTTTTTTAAATTTTGGGTGTCCATATTAAATTTTTTAACTTTTGAAATTGAATACTGTTCAAGATTACACATATGAGTAGTGACATAGATGAACATTAATTAAACCGGCCAAGGCCAACCACTTAATTCTCACACAGCCACCCCAATTAAAGTTTGGCTTTGGCTTTGGCCTTTGGAGGTTAACTATCATTCTCACTCCGAATAATCCGGCGATACATAATCACATTAATTAAATAATTTAATTAATTAATTAATTAATAAAAAAAATACTTCTGTTATATGTATCTTCTCTACATAAACCCACTTTTCATTCGTATCATTTCTGTCAAAATATCTCTTCAAAAAAAGATTGATTGAAGAATGGTTTCAGAGGAATTCAGCTTTCCAGATATCAGCAACGAGGTTCAGAACCTGGGAGCAGTAGTAGCTTCACCAATATCGCTATGGCGAGTCTCTTCACTTGTTCATCCTGCTGATTATTATTTTGATCAACTCAATAAAACAGATGATTATGATGATGATGAGGACGAGGAGAAGATGGACATGTTGTGGGAAGACTTCAATGAAGAAATACAAACTAGGGTTTCTTCCTCTTCTTCTTCTTCTTCTTCTTCTTCTTCTTCAATGGATATTCATCATGAGAATAATATTAACAAGATGGTGGAGCTGCAAAGCGTGAAGATGTCAAGAGCAGCACCTGCAACTGCAACTACTGCCGTGTTGGTGATCAAATTTTTGAAGAAACTCTGCTCCGTTAGCAACTCTGTCAGATCGAGAAGATTAAAGTAAACATATACAAAATTAGAAAAATGTTTTCTGTAGCAGTGAAAAACTGATCTTTTGTTTTAATTCGTATGAAAAAAAAAAAAAATAATGGCTGTTTGTTAGCTTAATTGGAAAACATTTTTAGGATGATATAAGAAGTTTGCAACTCAAAGGATACATTAAATTAGGGAGAAATTTAATTAGGTTATTTTATTTTAATGTTTATGAAAAAATTTCCCTAGAAATAGACAATAATGGTAAAATATGCATATGGTTTGTCCAAATTGTAACTCAAAGTGATGCGATACCTTCCCATTAATTGAATGATACTTCAATTTTACAACTTTTGAAATCGTCAATCATTAAGTCTCATTACCTAATTAATGAAAATTACATCACCCTCTGTTGAATGAAAGTTGTGATACGACTTGATATTAAAAATAATAACAAAAGGGGTAGGCAACGGGCCGGGAACCCAATCTCCAGCCCCGTCCCCGGTTGCGGCGTGGATCCTCATCTTCAGCAAATAAATAAAAATTTTCTTACTTTCAGAGCTCAAATACTAGACTAGACAAAGATAAATAATACCTTACCACTGCATCACTTTCGTGCAATGATTGAAGTGTGTTAATACAAATATTTAACTATACATACATATTTAATCTATATTTTTTAAAATATTATTTAAAAAATTATTATTATATTTATATAATAAATTTATAATATAAGACAATTAAAATTTTAAAAATAATAATAATTATTATTATCATAATAATAATTATTATTATTATTAATCTAACAATAGTTTTTTCTTTAACAATTATTTTAAAATAAGTTTATCACTCTTATTTTTCTTTATAATTATTTGAAAATAATAAATATATTTTAATATTATAATTATTAAATTTTAAATAAAATAAATTTGATTATAACTATAATTGTTTTCTTTAAAAAATTAAATTTTCAAATTTTTAAAAAATGTATTTAATTTTTTATACATAATTTATTATTATTTAACACTAATAATAAAAATTATGGGTAATTATAATTATTAAATCTGAATTATTTTAAATATAAAATTATTTTTTATATATTAAAGTGAACATGGCAATTACCTCCCTAAAGATTAAGCCAAAGACAAGTACCCCTTACTATTTGAAGATAAACAAATACTCCCCTAAAATTTGAAAAAAAGACAAGTACTGTCTTAAAATTACTATGCAATCAGTGACTTTTATGGCAAATGATTATTATGTCCTTAAATATTTAAAAAAATATGTAAAAGGACAATTTTATCTTTATTATTAATATATAATAACTAATGTAACCTTTTGACTTTTAAATAGTAAAATTAAAATATTATATCCTTTTTTTTAACAGTTATATCTGAGATAGGATCAATAGTCTTTTTTTTTACACAAAATTTACATAAATTATTAGCCCTTACATTAAGAATATATTAATGGTATGAATTGAATGAAATAAAATATAATAAATATTTTATATTTATTGATTAAAATCTTTTATATTTTTTAACTCTTATTCATCTCGTAATTCATAAAATCTCTTTTCTATTTTTCGCTTATTTACTACATCTTCTCTTTCCTTATTATTTCTTTTCATTTTAATTATTATTTATAAATTTAAAAACTCAAAAATTTAAATAAAAACAGTTTTAATTTTTATTTTAATTATCACTTGTAAATTGAAAATTTTGAAAATTTAAGTCAAAATATTTTAATTAATTAATTTATCTTAAAAACTTATGAATTTTTTAAAAATTTTTATAATATATAAATATTCTAAAAAAATTATTTAATTCATGTATTTTTTAACTTATAAATAATAATTAAAATTAAAAAATATTTGAGGAGAGAGAATATGTAATAAAGAAAAATTAAAATGAGAGAGAGTAATAAATTAAAGATAAAAAAAAAAAAAAAAATATAAAATATTCTATTAAATAAGTTTGTTAGAATTTTTTTATAATCCTCCATATATTCTTAATCTTTGAACTAATAATTGATGTAAAAATTTATATAAAAAAAGGATATTGATTTTGTCCCTATGTATGTATGTATGTATGTATGTGTGTATGTATATGTACATGTATACTCTATGTATGAGATGTATGAGCATTGATAAATTACCAAACGTCAAAATATAAAGCAACCCAGAAACATTGAAATAACATGCATATTTGACAATGTGACCCCACATAAATTTTTAATACCCCCTTAACATTTATTTGTTAGGACTAATAAAGGAAGTGAAAAAATCGGAACATATAGCAACCCAAAAACACTTTATGTAAGCATCCTTATTCATTATACTCAGTCAATGGAAGCATTCACAAACATAAGCATATGTATATGTTTTATAGGATAAAAATACCTTAATTCATCTTAAATATAGCCAAAATCAATACAAAGGAGAATGCGTGGTCATTATTTCCCAAAAACTGATCAAAGTACAAGCATCAATGTTATGGATTTAGTTAAGAATTTACCTGAATTGGATGAAGAAGAAATCTGTTTGATAAAAATTTAGTTTTTTAGTGCTATTAAACTCTCTTGAAATTGTCAATTTTAACAAATTACCGAATAAAAGCCCAAATTGTCTTTGTCTCTCACTAAATATATACTCATGGGCACAAAGAATAGCGCAAAATAAAGATTTCTTTCTCTCCATATCTAGATTGTAGTTGCTACCCTCGAATTGGCGCCCTATGATTTGACACTCTGACATTTCGTCTAAAATTTGCTTCGAAATTTTTATTTCCATAATCATTTTTCCACATCGAAGCTTTTCTCTTACTACTGAAACTTTTATCTTTGACTGAAACAAATTCAAAAGACTAAAGTTACTTGCTTTTATTAATTTGCCCTTAATTATAACGTTTGACTAATAAATTTGGATGGTTAGAGGGGAGGTAAGTGTGTATTTCTTTAAACCTTATATATAAGTGTTAAAGTCACAAATTTTAAGGGAGATATGTGTTAAAACCCCTTATAATTATTAAATTTGAATTATTTTAAATATAAAATTATTTTATGTATATAAAGGAAAAATGGCAATTACCTCCCTCAAGATTAAGCCAAGACAACTATCCCTTGTTGTTTGAAGATAAACAAACATTCCCCTAAAATTTGGACAAAAGACAAATACCGCCTTAAAATTACTATGCAATCATTAACTTCTATGCAAAATAATCATTATATCCTTAAATATTTAAAAACACGTAAACGGACAATTTTATCTCTATTATTAATATATAATAACTAATATAGACTTTTGACTTTTAAATAGCAAAATTAAAATATTATACACTTATTTTTTTAACAGTTATATATGGGACAGGTCAATAGTCTCTTTTTTTACACAAATATTCACATTAATTATTAGCGCTTACATTAAGAATATATGGATGGTATGAATTGAATGAAATAAAATATAATAAATATTTTATATTTATTGATTAAGATCTTTTATATTTTTTAACTCTTTTTTATCTTGTAATTCATAAAATCTCTTTCCTACTTTTTTTTTATTACATCTTCTCTCTCCTTATTATTTCTTTTCATTTTAATTATTATTTATAAATTGAAAAACTCAAAATTTAATTTAAACTATTTAATTTTTATTTTAATTATCACTTGTAAATTGAAAATTTTTAAAAATTTAAGTAAAAATTATTTTAATTAATTAATTTATCTAAAAGACTTATGAATTTTTTAAAAATTGTTATAATATATAATAAATATTCTAAAAAAATATTTAATTCATGTATTTTTTAACTTATAAATAATAATTAAAATTTAAAAAATTTAAAAAGAGAGAAGATGTAATAAAGAAAAATTAAAGTGGGAGAGATTAATAAATTAGAGATAAAAAAGAAAAAAAGAAAAAAGATATAAAAGATTTTATTAAATGAGTTTGTTAGAATTTTTTTATATTTGTTGAATGTAATCTTGATCTTCCTCAAACTCATAATCTTTGAACTAATAATTAATGTAAAAATTTATGTAAAAAAAGAGACTACTAATTTTGTCTATATATATATGTATATATGTATGTATGTATGTATGTATGTATGTATATGTATATGTTTATGTTTATGTATATGTATATGTACACAGTATACTCTATGTATGAGATGTATGAGCATTGATAAATTAATTGCTTATAATATATATAGAGCAAGTTGCGAGCTATTTGTTTTGCCATTTGTCATTTGCTGGAGAGTGCCAATTGTGACACCAATAGCCAATTCATGCCTACATCTCCATTTTAGTAAGTGTTACATTTTCTCCCTCGTAAGTGAAAGCTCCCCCGAAAAGATCACTTGTTTTTTCAAAAATTAGAAAATGACTCACTATCGAGTGCTAAAAGTTGGACTAATTTTGAGTTATCCAGACACCAAATGCCCGTTTTCGAGTGCCTTAAGAGTTTTCTAGCGCTTGAAAATGGGCCACTTTCGAGCGCCTCTTATTCTTTGGAAATTGATCACTTATTTTACCAATTTGTTTTTAGTTTCGTAGGCTAAATAATTGCAATAATGTAGATATTCACAATCATAACATCAAACTATCGAACATATGTAAACCTAAAGATTTCATTCAATATGTTTTATTAACCAAAATAGTCAATTAAAGTATAAATATCATTATTTTACAATATTAAAGTGTTACATGCACATAATCACTTTAGGTCAAAAGTTTGGAAGTTTAACAGGTTACAATTTCATAATTCGATTCACTGCCTGGGATCAATAGGATTCGCTGGATTTATTGAATTTTACTCTAATATTATTACTAAATTCTATAGGATCTAAATGAAGGTGCGTGTGTATGTTGTGTGATAATTATTAGTAGTTGATGTTGTTCAATACGGTTAAGAGTCGAATTGTTGTGTGATAATTATTAGTAGTTGATGTTGTTCAATACGGTTAAGAGTCGAATTCTTCCACCAGGGTAATCCTCGATAGTGATCGACAATGTTACTCATAATTCGTTGTGGTAAATAAAAAATATAATAAAATTAGCCATCCCTACATATCAATAAAATAGAATATGTAAGTATTTGATTAAAAAAAAGGATGAGAACACCTTCCAATTAGAATTTTTTTTTAGTGCACTTGCTTTACTTAAAAATGACATTGAAGTAAGGTAAAAAATTAGTTTTATTCTAAAATTACTTTTAGAGTTTTTTTCAACCCTACCCCCATGTTTATTAACAAATATCAGAAATACATTTAATTTTGTGAAAAGTATCACTTCGACCGCAATTAAGGCTACTTGTCGTTACGTCTTAACAGATTCAGATGAAATAACTAATTTGCTCTTACTTAAAATAAATCCAATGTGCAGTGACAAGATTGACATGACGTGAGTAGTATTTTATCTTTAAAATAATATTATTAAGAAATTAATTATTTATGTAAATGTATGTAATAATCAATTTAAGTGTATATAATAATCATTTAAATATTCATAATTTAAAGAATTTTGAATTTTGAAAATCAAAAAAAAAACTATCTATTGGCAGATTTATAAAAAGAAACAAGCCTCAGAATTTTCCCTACAACATTTGTTTGCTTTCAAACCAAAGTGGCATAGCTTAGTGAGAAGAAGAAAACACTGCTATTGTATCCAAATGCCTTCATGTTCATCTACACAACATTCAAATAACAAGAATCAACAAGATGAAGTTAACGGAGTTTTGTTGAAGTTTTAGAACAAAATATGTGACTGTGGCATGAAAGCTGCTGTGAGAATTTGGAATCTACAAATAACCCACACAAACTATACTATTATTGTCTTAAGAACAAAGATAGGTGTTCATTCTACAAGTGGTGGAAGCCTTCAATGGAAGAATATAATCTTTTTACAGGGAGATTTCGTCAAAATGAAAACATAAACGAAGAATCTACCCAACATAACCAACCACAAATTCAGATGGATCGATTCACAAGAAAAATGAAATTTATGCACCAGGCAACACACAATCTCCTCCACATCATTATCATGCTATTGATTATATGTATAGTTATGTTGTTAAGAGTTTTAAATTAGTTATAAGGAACTCAAATGCAGTGTACTGAATCAGCAGCATATGTAAAAGTCAATCGAATATCAATGCAAAAAGGCATGAAACTATATTATCAGATTAGGTTTATGATTACAAATCTGTTCGTAGACTTTACGAAAAATAAGGCTCTTTCATGTATACAAAAAATTTCTTGATCAATAACAGCACCTTACATTTTCACATTGTTCATTGGTTGTGCAAAAAATTAGCTATTTCTTGTACAAAAAGTATCTACATTATCAATAACAGTTTCAATTTTGATTAGTTCAGCACCTATCAACTAACAAAAAGGATAACAAAATATTATCATACAAAAAATTATCAGTTTACACTATGCCACAAAAACCATCACATTTGCAAGTTATAGCCAAGATTACCAACATTGCAATTAGGTGTACTATTTTAGGTATTTTGTGATATTGTGGAACCTAGGGTTACTATGTTATTAACATGATATTAACATTTGCAAAAGTACACAGGTGGTTTAGTTGGTACTGTTGCTAGTTAGTTTAAATTGATAGTTTCCCTTGCATGTTGAAAAAAAACCTCAATGAAGAAGCAAGTGGGGAAAAAAAATGATCAATGCAAGTGATATTTTCTATCAAAATATATTACCATATCCATAAAATGCATTGGTGCTTTCCCTTTATCCAATGATCGTATTTGTGTGCTTTCTACATCCGAAACTTTTGCAGAACTTTGACCAAATTGCATTCGATTAACTCCAGCAATTCGTATTCCTTCTGCTGATGGAATTCATTTTCCTTATACTCCAACCTAAGCATCGTTTTGTGCTCTTTTTTTGCTAGGTCCTATTATTGACGTAAAACCTTGAGTTTGTTGTGTAGACTGATTTCTTGGTTAGTGGTTATGCATTTGCACTTCCTAAAATACCTACTTCAATTATAAGCTGTTAACAATTCCTTAAGAATATACGTGTGTGCAATTCAAGTTTAAGAAACAATCACTTAAAAAGAATTCACTGATTATATCCCCTTCAGTTCCTATTGCTTACTCTGCAAATATATTCTTGACATGCTGCCAGTAAATATTAAACAAAATCACATTAGTTTATTGCAAATTGATCAACAATTGTAGAAAATGAAGCAAGCTTAAATTGAGAAACAAAAATTTGAAAACTTACCCTAGTAACGCTTAATCATTTGTTCACATTTGTAGGATGCACCCCTCCTGTTATGTCTATATTGTCCACACACATTGCACTTCAATATGTATCTCTTTTTATGTCCAGGGACTTCATCTACCTCTCTACACCTGGTGGTTTTAGGCCAACTTACAGTTCTTTTCATTAATGGAGGATGTAACTTTATGCCATATGCTTTTCTTAGGCAATGGGTGAATCATGCCTCCATATGCTCTAAGGTATGTTTCCTTCTTAAAGCAATAATCCATATAGTCACAAATATCTACCCTATTATGCATTATACAAGAGAGTGCATGCTTACAAGGAATGCCGCTCACACTTCAACTACCATAATCACATAATTTGTTGTCTAAATTAACTATATAGGTCTTTTCCCTTTATCATCAACTTCAAGTAGACTCTCACTTGTAGGCATAGCACAATTCTTGCCTAAAGTGATTTGTTTTTGTATTCTGTTGTATATCCTTTGTGTTACAATAAACTTGCATACAGTTGCCTTCTTTCTTTTGTTGTTAACCTCGTCATCAATCTCTTTCTAATAAACTCACAAATGTGGATGACATAAAGCTTTCTTGCTTTACCAAACCAGGCATTGAAGGATTCAAACATGTTATTTGTGGTATACTCTGATTTACAAGTGTTATCAAAAGCATGGACTGACTAATGCTTAGAATAAATCTTCAGTAGTAAATCCCAAACACCAACATAGAACTTCCAGGTGCAGTTTTGTTAATAACATGTCATTATTGCTTTTTTCCTTTCAAACTTGACCTTTCTTACTCGAAATGCATCTTTAATGGCATGATCGATTAATGCCATCTTCATTTGCTACAAGCCCTCAAAGAACATTCTAAGCCTTAATTGATTTGCCCTCTCTTCAGGTCTATACATCATCCTTCTAACACCTTCTTTTATTTGGTTTTTTGCTTTGTCATAATTAAGTCAACATGAGTTGTCATCAGACTCATAGGCAAATAAAAGGGCATCATCTTTCTTGTCTTCAGTTCCTAGACATGTTCCATAGTTAGTAGTAGATTGCTCAGCACCAATAGCCCCTCCATAATTGGTTGAAGCCTCATGAGTAGATGACTCTTCATAAAATGAATCACCTCTACCCTCCTCATATTTTGAAGGTTCTATTTTATCCGTTGTTGTCTATATTGTGAGGGCACATAATTAACTCTACCAGGTTGAAAAACCTGTGATTTAGGGTCTTGTATGTTCAAATTGTCATGAGTTTGGGAAGAAATGTTATGTGTTGGAGTGATAATAGGTAAAGTTAACTTTGTATTGGGTGTTTGAGTATGGTCAGGTTCATTTGAAATGGCATGAGTTTATGTTTTGGTGGGGTACTTGTTACGGGAGGTTGGTGGTTTTGTCTAGGTCGATTAGCTAAATCCTTATTATCTTTAGGAATGTCTAATTGGCTATTTGTTGGGGCCTTACATGCATCAGGTGGGTAATCCCCATGCACTATAAAATTTGAATCACTATCTTTATGATCATTGCTTGAGTTTGTATCTTCACCTTGAGCATGATTGGTGAGATTGGGGTGATTTGCTTGAGATTGAGCAAGAGAGTGAAAATAAAATGGTCCTCTAAACAATGATCTCCTTACTGGTGCTCTAACATCAAAAGGAAGTACTTCACAATGTAGCTTGAATTTTTTATACCATATGCAAATAACATGGGCTAATGTGCTTTCGCCAAATGTATAACAAATCTGTATCGTTAGTTACAACAAATATCTTGTTGTCTTATGGATGAATAACTTCTATCGTATATTCTGCATTGAACAAGCTGTTTTGATTAAATGCTAGGTTGCGATGGCGTTGATCACCATAACTCTGCTACATCTATCTAGATCATACAAACCTAAGTCATACTTCAGACCCATAAAATTTGCCTACATACAAATATATTTATTTTCGCTCGCCATTAAACCTACAAAACAAAAATAAAATTACTTCAAACACAGGCATCATTTATATCCATCAATGCAATTACAAAATTAACCCAAACATCTGTCTACTAGTTATTTCATTTGCTATTATTCATTTCTATATACTTTGGCTATAGCCTATACGTTGAATCTGAAATTGTCCAGTTGTTGAGTTTTTTCTTCTTTAAAAGCAACAAGAAATGAGCAACAGGCAATGCATAGAGTAATACTTGAAAGAGCTTACCAAAACATCAATCAATAGGCAATGCACATCATGCTTAGAGCAGCAGTCATTAATAGCACCAACTGATAAAAGGTATAAGTTTAATTGCTAAAATTTTTTCTTTTCTTAATTGAGATTGTGTGGACAAGTTGTGAGATATCCAGCATTTGATTTCTGGTAAAAATGAAAAAGGAAGAACAACAAGCTTAAATGAATTTTCTAGATGATGTTAACTTATATTTGATTGAGAAAGTCTATTTCTAGATTTCCTCTAGTATTTTTTTTTTAACTTCCTAATGATACTTCCTAGGCATTGTAATATGGACATATTAAAATCAAAATAGGATCATGCCAATTTCTTATAACAACAAAATTTACTATAAAATTACAAGAGAGATATTGAAGTGGAGTAGAAAACTGATGTATTTGAAGATGGTAACTACGATAAGGAAGTTATAATTTCTATATTCCTGTAGAGTCTAATGTTTGAAGGTTGTACTTACTGCATATGTTGTTCAGCAAGAGCTTAAGCAAGTGTTGTGCACTGTACTCGATATTATAGAATTGTTTAGTGGTGCATATGCTGTGCAATATTTGCCTGTCAAAGAATTGGATAGGAATCAAGAAGCAAAAGCAATTCTAGTGCCCATCTTCAGTCAAATTCTGTTGTCAAGTAAAGATGAAATTGTAAGATTATATCTATACTTATTTGCATACCAAGTTGAAGACAATTGAGTTTGCCGTGATTTCACCATGTACATTGATTTCTCTTGAAACTAAATAGAATGCATAATGCGGAAACTATAAAGCCAACTTAAATGCTTTTATTTGCTTATTAAATTGATCAACCACAATCACATGATCAGGATTTAATAACATTATATACCACTACTTTTACCCCAAATGCTTCTCTGAAAATCATTAACTTCTACTTGGATCAAATATTTTACCTTTCTTAGATCAAACAAAATCTTTAACTTCTACTTTTATTTGTTTTTAAGATCATGTGCTTACTAGAAGATCATGCCTAACCCAATTAATCACAATGCTATGTACGTGTGGGCTAAAACCCTTCTACTACTAAGAAAATTTTGGCTTAAAACCCCTACTGGAATCTATTTCCGAACTCCTAAATCATCTCAAAATGATTCAAAAGCAAAAATATATATTCAGAAGCATCTAAAAATAAATTTTGTCTATAATCTTTTGCCCTAATTGTTCCAAAATTTATTATCTTTAATGAATTTTCTGGCATAACTAGCATAATATAGTATTTTGAGATGTTGAGCATGAGTATGACATTATATACCATTGATCATAATATCATTGTAGATACACAAAGACCAGACCTGATCAACAAAGGACACTGTACATGTCCTACTACAACATTTCATTGAGCAAAATTTATGACAATTTGAATCTTGTCTTGCATGAAAGTAAAACTTAAATCTGCTATTAGTCATAATTAATGAGTGATTTAGGAGAAATTTGTTAGAGGAATATTTGGTATGTAAGGCCAAAATTGTCTACAATGAAATGGAAAATATGTTTTGGCCAGATAGAAAATTGGGAGATACTATGAAATAATTGTTTCTAAAGTGCAAACATTCTCCATTTATAAATGTTTAATCAACACCTAGTGAGCAAATTTTTCCTTAAATAAGGTTGGTCTAACGAGAATCATTTTAATTAAGGGCTAGTTTAATTATGATTATCATTAAGTTTATAGTAATAGTCAAAATAAATTAGGCATAAAGAAAAGAAAAGTTTTGCCACCAACATAATCATGAAATGTTGGACATGATAATTTAATGTGGCCCATCAAGTGTGCAAAATGTCCACTACATGAAGTTCATTTCATAGTAGTGAGAGCACTAAGATACAATACATAGATATTCCTAACATCACAATAATTATTATAGTACATGTAAAATACATAAAATATAAACCTAGAATGTGAAATGGGGTGGAATAGTAATGTGTAATTTTCAATACTATTAATTTACTACAAACAAAATTAGAAAGTAAGAATAAGAGTAAAATATTGAAATTCCTAGCTTGACAAACTCGGAAATTTATGTTATAAGATGAAAAATGAAAACCTAGAATGTATAAAGTGCTACTATCTCTCTCCTCAAAATCACAAACAAGGATCCAATATTTACTCTTATTCCTACTTTCTAATTTATTTTCAATTTCAGTTTTTCAAATATTTGTATATCTCTATTTTATTCTTAAACCTAATAATTTGCAAATCACAATTACAATAAATTGTAAAATATCAAAAATGAAAATGCAAAACCATTGTTAATATTTGTCCATTAATAGAGCAAGCTTGTGATAGTGACCCGAAATGCTTGCAATTATAAATTTGAAGCTCATTTCCATTACCTCAATACATGCACTTGTTAACATATTAGATTTTAAAATGCGCCAACACCTATAATACCTTCAAACTAAAATCGATCAAAATCCTAATCAATCCTAAACATTGACCATGAAACCCATTTGGAATCAAACTCATTAGCAAAATATTATCATACCAAAGGACTCATGTAGTGCTATTCAAACCTAAACACTTATCATTCAAACACATTTTCACTTTAAGTAGAGAACAAATCATGCATTACCTAAAAAAAGAAAAAAAAATAGAGATTCACATGGTTTTATCTTTCATTTTAGCAACATGCATTTCACTCTATCCATATTACCAAACTCTATCATATGAAATCAATTCGCACTTGTTAAGGTTAATACGAATGCCCAAGACTCGTTCGCTTATGTCTGCTTCGAATGATTGTATCTTGATGACGAATCAAAAGAAAATACCCACAAGTTGCAGAGAGATTGAGCTTAAATCTTAGGTTAATCCATTGGTATCTTCACGAATACGTAGGAAAATTGCCAATGGCTTCTTATATGACCGAATGATTTCCCTCCATTGTCAACTTCTTCATCACTATGGTTGAAAAGGTTAAAAATTTGAAAAAACAAATTTCGACTATAACTAACAAGCATGCTTGAACACTAAATCCATTTCTTTTCATTTTTAAAACAACAGTCTAAAATGTCTCTTTAATCCCTCGCTCTATTACACTTAACAGCAAGTAGTCGTTACTTTAGGCCGGAGTGATGCCTTTCACAAATTTAGATGTATCTCTGTTATTTGTCAATAAAAGGGGC
Organism: Azadirachta indica; assembly: GCA_022749755.1. Classification (NCBI taxonomy): domain Eukaryota; kingdom Viridiplantae; phylum Streptophyta; class Magnoliopsida; order Sapindales; family Meliaceae; genus Azadirachta; species Azadirachta indica. The sequence continues at coordinate 9,106,716 of CM040447.1, read as the reverse complement.
GGCAATGTTGAAAATAGCCCTTCTTTTTAAGCAAACTAGAAAATGACAATGTTCTATACTTGCTTTTGAGTAATAAAAGTGCACTTGAAAACCACTATAATGATTATTAAGGTGTATTCTTGTTAGAAAAATAATGATTGGTTAGTTCAATTTTAAAAAATTGAAATATGGCTATTTTGGTAAATTAGGGTCAAATTGAGGTTATTTTGAAAAATTTTTTATTTATTTTTTTTAAAAATTTACTATAGTAATTACTGTTTAATTTTTTATTTTCAGCAATGATCATGGTTCAAAATATCTTTAAAAATGATTAACTTTTAATATTTTAAATGAAATTATCCCTATGACTAACTTTTTTTGGCTTGAAAATGCACTTTCGAGTACAAATAAAATTTTTTCATACTTGAAAGTGTATTTGTATTTGAAAGTACACTTTTGAGTATAAAAGGAAAAAAGTTATGCTAAAAAAAAGTTAATCATGAAGGATGATTTTGTCAAAAAAATTTAATAGTCAAATTTTAAAGTCAAATTTTAAAGAAATTTTGAACAACAATCATTTTTAAAATTAAAATTTCCCTTTTTTACTAGATTTAACCAATTTTTACCATTATTCTCTCCTTACATTCAATTTTGATCCCTAATATAATCCCATTAAAAAATGATCAATCTCATCATTTTTGGACCAAATTGCCCCGTCAAAAGACCTAACTCTCTCACAATCTCTCTAGATTTTTCACTCTCCCTTTGCTTTAGTCACATGGCATTCAAGTGTCCTTAAAGAGGACGCTGAACAACATGAAATTTTGAGCATTCTGGGAAGTTAACGGCACTTAATTGACAAATTCATTCTTTTTTGGTAGTAACGTGGGAATGCTGAAGCAAGGTGATTATCAATTTGTTAGGTGTGGTTTTCGATTTTGAATGGTGAAAATGCTAAAAAATTAATCGTATGTCATGATTTAGGTGTTAGAAACCTGTTATTGTGTGAATGATTGTGAAAAAAATTAGAAAATCATGTTACAAAGTGAAAGATTGTGGAAAAATTGTGAATTGAAATTGGCATGCGGTCTTGGAATCGCCTTGCTCGAGAGTATGGAATCCATCAACCCTGTTTAAGATTATGGAATCCATACTCTTGAGTAGGGCTAGCTCGCGAGTTCTCGAGCTACGCCAACTCGAGACCTATTTTGTGGCTTGCGTTAGAATTCATATTTTGGTCTATTTTCTGAGTTCTCGCTCAGTTTAATGCTTAACTTGTATGTGTTTGGATGTAGTTCCCAAGTGCTAAAAGGTTGACTCTTCACCTATACTATTGCTATTCGTCTTGCCCTAACAAAATGCGCACACATATAGATGAATCTTATGTTACTCCTTGTCTTCAAAGCTTGAAGTTGTTAATTGCAATGAAATATTCTTTTTCAAAGTTGATTCTTCGGTATAAATAAAGATTTAAGTGTACAAGGGGTATATTCTTGTTTACTAATTGTCACTTAGATTTTTTATTCAATGGACTACTTTAGAGAGGTCTTCATTGCTTTCATGTCAAAGCTTTCATTAGATATTATTTTCCACAGTATTCACTACTTAAACTACATGATGTAACTTTTGTGAAAATCAAAAACTTCATTCAAGTTGAAAGCTTAAGTTGTTAGGCAGAAAAGCATAATTATAGATTAAGTAACCATACAATTATACATTATGGTTGGTTAATATAGGGTACTTTGACATTCGGAGCTTGAGAAATTATAACCAAATGGGCCTTGGCAATGAATCATACACTAAATTGAAATATAGAACAAAAACAAAGTTGACTATACCATATTAGACTAGTTTAACACAAAAGCTTAAATTCTCTAATATAGGCTCTAACCACAGTTCAAGTAGCCTTACCAAATATTATGCTTAACCAAGAGGGGAGGGGGAGGGGCAAGGGAGAGGTTTGTTGTTGCAAAACTTTACTAACGGGATATTAAAATGTGAGCGTGGAACATGGCTAAATAGATCAAATGGATTAATCCTAACTAATTCTAGTTGTTTATCTCAATTTGGTTATTTGCAATTGGGTCTATCTAAAGCCTTATATTGTCTAAAAACATTGGAAATTATACATGCTATAAGGTTCTTCTTGCTCCATCTGTCCCTTCCTCTTTTTGCCTTATATTGCATTTGTTGTTTTCTTTGCACTGAAGTAACTTCATTCGCTTTTAACAATTTGGGTATTTAACAGTGTGATTTGTTATTTAATTGTTGTTATGCAGATTTATCTTGGATTTTACAATATGTTCATCACTAGTGATGTAGAATAAAACACAGAAACATATATTAGTCATTGTATATTATATAGGTATGCTGATATAGTTATTTAATATCATTGTTGAATTTAAAGTAAATTAATTGCAATACCTGGAAATGATATTGATGTTATAGAATGCATGGATGCATATATAGATGCATTCAAATGTTAACTAACTATTCCTTAACTTGTGGCTGTTGTTTATGTTATTGTCATTGATTTAATGTAAATTATCCCACTACAGGAGGTAATGGTTGCCGTTAGGTCCTTGAAGATCAATCTAGACACCATTTTCTTGCCGAGGTGACGTCGTTATCATACTTAAATGATCTGCAGATTATATATGACAAGTTGACAGTTATACAGGGCTTATTGTTCAAGCAGACATGTTTAGCCCATTTTTTGGACATACACACTAGTTTAAAGTTTCTTGGGAACTTGATATGTAATATGCTACTTCATGAGGTTGAGGTCAACAACACAGAGTAGGAGATGTAGTTTAAAATTAAGGACATGTACATTAAGTTCTCATGCATAGAGTTTGGTTGATGACAAGCATGAATTTTGGGCCATTTCCGAATATTGATGTGAAAAGTAATTGACTTAGAGACTTGTATTTTAATGGGCAAGATACTTACAATTTAGATACCATTTACAAAGTCTAAACCGATCTTGACTTGAGGACAATCAATGAAGTGGATACAGTGAAGTTATCACTATGCTTTCTACTAGAGCGTATCCTTATCAATAGATATCCAGATACCAATCAGACACGTGGATATTAGAGATTGTTGATGACTTAGACAACTTCAGTTGATATCTATGGGGTTCTGTAGCTTGGCGATACCTGTATTGGTCATTGAGTTGAGTGTTTGGAGGCTAGGCCATGCATTTTAAAGTTAAGGGAAAAAAGGCTAAGGCAAAGGGGAAGAAACATATGAACAAGTATAATGTTGAAAGATTTCTAATAAAGTTTCAAGTATAGAATGACACTTAAACTTAGCACCTTTTATCTTTGTTAACACTAAATTTATGTTAATTTTCAACAAGTGTGGATTTATAAGATTGTCTTAATGCAGGGTCTATGTTTAGGCAGTGCATGAACAATCGTTTGTCATGCATGCTATGTTGGCATTCTCTAGCAAGGAATGCCAGATCCAAATTGTCACTCTTTAAAGTTGAGACTGTATGCATTGTTTCATATGACAATTGATAATTAGTCGATATTATATCATTGTTTTAAGGATACTATAGTTTTGTTTTTTTTCCCTCTTACAACTACCAATAGTGATACCATTTTTAGATCCCACGAATGAAGAGTTACTACAACCATATGCGCTGGGACTTAAGGATATTATCAGCCCTCCGGAGGGTGAGTATGGAGGTCATGTGGCCATAGATGCCCAATCACACGTGATTTACATTGGACTCCTCCTATATCACCAACTCCACAATAGACACCAATGACTTCAAAAAGGCCAAAAAAGGTATAACAATATGTTTATATTTTCAGTTTAATAACTTTCTCTTGCTTCTGTGGCATTTGTACTACATATGGAATACAAATTCTTCTATCTAAGCATCTTATGTGACATTTTGTAGGGGAAGCAGCCTTAGGGGAGCAACCACGAACATAGGTCATTAGGGATAGAGGTGCTTGTCGATCATTTACCAATTCGATCATCCCATATCACAGACATTTCACGTGTTATTCAAGAATTGCACAACAAGTTCGAGGTATTCAAAGATAGGTAGGAGGTGATTGCTCGAAACCATGAGGAAGCTTTGTACCATTAGATAGACGCCTTGTTAAGCTTCATAGATGAATTTTGTGGATTTTTTCGCTTAGACAAATAGCTTATGAGTCAGGTACCATTGCATGTTTTTTATTGCAATATTTTTTTAGTGTATTAAGGGTGCCTTAGGCTGCCAATTGTTTAAGTTTTAATGTGCTTTGCATGTGTGGTGCATTGTCTACATTATTGCTTATGTAAGATTAAAATGCTTTTGGTTTGTATACATTTTTAAGGAAACTGTGTCCAATTTCTTCCCTATCATAAAATAGTATATTCTTTTATGGTTTTCGTTGTCATGACAAGACAATGATGTTGGCAATAAAAATAAGACAAATGTCCACATCCTTTCCATCCCACCTCCTTTAGATCCGCAAAGCCGATTCGGACATGTGTACAAGAAAGAACTAATGTTACGGGAGCCTATACATTAACCCATTTCGTACATTGACCGTGACGCGATGAGCATAATACCAGGTAAGATATGAGTTACAGCCTCGTGCTAGGTTGTATGCCAGTTTCCAATAGTGATTAGCTACATTAGGGGCACAGATTGAGGGCGAGACTATTATAATAACCCCCGATTGTGTTAAAGTCATTCTTGAGCTAAGCAATTGGCTAGAGGACAAAGTATGTGATAATTCATTTAGTTAAACTCAGTTTAATGTCTTATATCACATTGCACTTCACATTTACTTATAAATGTATAATATCACTTTACACTTCACATTTACTGATATCAATTTGCACTCCATATTTACTTATATATGTATAGTATCTAAAATTGATCAAATATTTTTGTGCAACATATTACCAAGTGCATGGACTTGTTAAGCCATCATCAGATGATGATAAGGCAGATGGTGCCACAGAATTAAACAGTCGCGTCTCTACATTTATATGTAAGTATCCAACAAATAATGACCTAATGTATGTTCTTACTAGGTTCTTATATTGTGCATTTGCCTGCTCACATATAATGGTTACCAAGTTGCATATAATGCTCTGTGTGGCATGGAATGGTTATAAGAGGAGGAAGCTTACTCTTGGGCAGTTCTACTCCAAGACTGACTTAGAAGGATCCGTGATAGAGAAGGGGGTCTCATTTCACGTGACTAGAGGTTTGTTGACACTGTGTATATTTCCCTTAATGTGCTCGGTGATCAGTGCACAATATGCCCCCATGCTCAATAAGTAGTTTAAATTATTAAAGTTTATAGATGCTCTAAAGGTAAAATTTATTGTTAATATTTGCAACAACCGTCAAGTTTGAGAGTTAAGTCTCGAGCAAGTAAGAATTCTTGCCTGCTCTAGTTTCTAGTTCGTCCATCTAGATCATCTTTAATATGTGTATTTCACTATTTTTCTCGTACGGCTCTCAAAATTATAGTAAATCTACCAACTCCGACTATTACATTATCTATTTTTATGTAAAATAATATAAAACAATACACTTTTAATTAACTAAATTGAAAAAATAAAAAAATTGAATCTCAACTTTGTAATCAATCTTAGATTGGTTACAATTATTATTTGTTATAACGTGTAAGAATGACAAGGTTAATGGATGCTTTCGGTTGGGTGTTGAAATTAAGATTGGATTTTTTGGAGAGAAATTCGGGCGAACTCGGAGGAGAGAAAACAGAAAACAGAAATGGTAGAGAAAAGGGATATGACGCCAGAGCAATTTGATCCGAAATTTGTCAGAGCAGTCATTTTTGAATGAAATTAGACAGGTGGTCCAAATTGAAAGTTAGGAGGGAATACTGGTCAAAATTGGTTAAATCCCTTATTTTACCTTTAAATCAACTTGAATTGGATTAAATAGCTTTTTTAACAGATGATTGATGGTCTGAAGCTGAGATACTTACAAAAGACCGGATAATTGTTCGAAAATGGAGTTTGAATCAGTAAAGAAATATTTGGAGCAGGGAGGAGGAGGAATAGAAGATGAGCACAAAGCGGCTACATTAATGTCGTCGCTTCCTTCGAGATTCTTTGAACGCTTCATCTTGGAACACGTTCACGTTGACCGCATCCACCCTGGTCGTCTCGTTTGCTCCATGAAACTACCTCATCAGTTATTGGTGAACCTTAAGCCCTGCTTTTACAATGACCCAATTGAACCCAATTCATTTTTTGTCTGATGTTTTGGTCTTTGTTTTTTGTTGATTTGTTATTAAGAACGCTGATAATTTATTGCATGGTGGGGTCATTGCTACGCTGGTGGATACGTTGGGATCGGCTGCACTATACACTCTTGGAGTTTGCATGGATAGAGTTTCAGTGGATATTAATGTTTCTTACTTGGATGCTGCCTGTGCTGATGTAAGTTCTTCTTATTCTCTGTTAAGAATTTTTGCTATCAAATATTTTCTTCAATCCATATGTATATTCCTGTAAATTTTTGGCTAAATAATTTGTGTTAATCTGGGTTTATGTTGCTTGGGGATATTAGATAAAGATTCCGTTAATGTTCCTTTGGGAATCTTATTATCTTCTTAGCTAACCTAGACTTGACTATTTTAAACACTATTTCTAAGTGTACATATTTGTATGTGCTAAGAAGAACCCATGGACCAATAAATTTTACAAGCGTCTCTACCATATATGCTCAAGGTGGCCTCAAAAAAACTAACGAAGCTAATGTGGGCTCCAGTGGTGGTTTCTACATGGGATCCAATTCTTAGAACTATCTTGGTTGGGCAGTTGCATCCCTCTTTCTCATTCTTTTGATAAAATATCTATGCAATAGGATTGACCTCGAATTTTGGTAAATTGAAGTTTAAGATTGTGGAGATGTTTGTATTATTTTAGATTTTCTGTTTTTAGTGTCAATAGCGGATGTTCAGTTGTCATGCTGGTCTATTTCCTTTACTTGAGTTTGAAGTGCTCTGGTTTAGCTATTAGGAAACCTGTTTCTTGTTCAAATGCACTCTTATTGAGAATTTTACTCTATAATTTAATGTGGTCAGCAGTTGGAAAGAGAAGATTAATAATCAAAACATTTTGTAGTTCTTATAATAAATATTTGTAGGAGCCTACTATTCTTTTTTCAGGAGTGACTCTTTGAAGGCCCTAGTGAGACACTAATGATTAATAGAAGAGTCAATTTCTATGAGGTCATTTGATCCTCGGTTGCTGGAAGAAATGTGGAGGGCCACCTCTGGTAATATCATGCAAACATTTAGGTATTGGAGCCCCTTGATAAGCCAAGATTTTAGTAATTTAAGCAGGGAGCATGAAGGTGATAATTGGCAGGGGAATACAGTCTACTTTGGACGAATAAATACCTTTATTCTGTATAAGCTTAAGCAGCCAGGAATACATCAAAATGTTAGAATTCTTTGAAAGAGATTCTGGGTGTCTAATAAAATTTGAATTGACCTTGTTGGCTCCTCAATTTGCAAATAATGAGACTGTTCATGTGACCAAGAGGAAATTTTCTTACATTTGTTGTTCAGGTTCATGTTCTGCCTTCACGCTTCATGCTTTCATTCTACTCTTTCCTTGCTTGCATTTTTTTCTTAATGAAATAAGACCTGACTGAGTTATTATAAAAAAAACAAAAATCTGACTAAATGGTTAAGGACTTCACAAAGCATTTTTACCAGGATAATCATGCTATATTAGTCTCTCTAAGCTTTTGTTTGCATTTTCTCATTCATGAGTGAGTGAGGAAGTCTCCTATGCCTTGTTTCACTTAGCTTTTTTTAACCTGGTCAATAAATAGATGTGGAAATATCTTGAGCATACTATTTTCCCTCTTTAAACAAGCTAAATAAAATACAAAAACACTTGCTTTGCTGAACTTGTCCTTGATGGCAAACAGTTTGCTAATGTGTAGAGAATATATTAAAGATAATGACTAAGTAGAATTAAAAGGTCCTTTGGATGATTTCTTACCAATACAATTTTTGCAAATAATCTGTCACTCAGAATATCCACCTTTTTCTTGAACCCTTGAGCTTGAACCAACCCTGAAAGAGCATGCTCATTGTGAGGCGGCTGATTGATGTATGCGCTAGAAACTAGTTTATGTTTTAACAGAATGAACCCTTAATGACAGTTAAATGGGAAACAAAACAGTGGTTTGAGTAGTCGAGCTTGAGTGAGACACCACCTTGTTGATTTTGGTGAAACTGTTAGTGAGACATATACTGCAAATAGAGAAAGGAAATAAGAATTTATAAAGGTAAGGATCCAACATGAAAATTTGAATGTCAGCCTGAACCCCGGTTGATGAATATTGGTTGCAATATTTTGTAGGTCTGATTGCCTCTTGTTATCAAATATACATTGAATTCCTGTTTTAGTTTTATGTGTTTATGCATTTGTATGAAGTCAAACTTGTATAGCCCTAGAAGAAAACCAGGCAGTCGTTTGCAGTCCCTCTATATATTTGTAGAATGGATACAGATATGTGTACACATGCTTGATGCGAGAGATGAATACATTTCTCATAAATGTGTGGAAGCTAATGTTTGCTTTTTGTTTTTGTTTTTGTTCTGTATGCTCGTAACCCAGGAGGAGATCGAGATTGAGGCCAAGGTTTTAAAGGTCGGGAGGGTTATTAATGTTATCAGTGTTGATTTGAGGGAGAAAAATACCGGAAAACTTATTGCTCAGGGTCGTCACAGTATGTACATCTTTGGCCCAAGTAGTAAACTGTGAATGTTCTGCAACTGAATAGTTGGAATTGTCTTCGCCTTACTGGAGTAAGTAAGCCATTTCTCATAATTTATCTACAGAATTCTTACAGTCACACCTACTTTTGCAAGCGACAATTTATTCCTTATGCTTCTACTTCTATATCAGAGAAAGAAACCATGTTATGGTCTCTTAGATATCTTATGCTATCAATAGCAAAAGCAAAATACATATTAAGCTCTTTGAATGGCATTGGTTAGTAATTGGGTTTGGAATTTCATAGTATGTAAGGGGGAATCAAAAGATTTTTTTTCCTTGAAAACGCAATGCTAACCTAATTTTTTCATCGTTCATTTAACTGGATAGTGAAATAGTATTAAAATAATTTAAGAAAGAATATTTTCAGTTGACTACTTTATGTTTAATTTTATCTCATAATTCAGAATGTATTGAAACGCAATAGTACAGTACTTAAAGATATAATTTGCGTTAATGAGCTAACTTTCATTAATAGCTGGACTTCGACAATAAAAATAAAACACTTACAACTATATCAATAACACATTTAATAGCATATCATAAAACTGGTAATATAAATCTATAACGAGAACATTCAAAATAAAAAATTATTTTTATTCGTATTTAATTTTTTATTTTAATTATAAAATCCAAAATATAGTTTTTTATTATAAATGCTCTTGCAAACACACACAAATATACACACGCATCAGTTTCATAATATACCATATTATGTGTTATTGGCATAGTGGTATGAATTATCAATTATCCAAGCTAAAGTTCAAATCTCTACTAATTCATTTCTGGCAATCCTGATAAATGAAAAGCTGATTTCAGTCGTACGATGTTAAGTTAAATTGGATGGACCTTAATAAAAGGGAGTGAGAAAACGACAATTTGTCCTTTTTTATATTTGAAATATATATATTTATCTCCTCATTGTTATAAAAATATCAAATCCCCCTACCCTCGGGTTTCTAACGGGAAAAACTTGGTTTTTAAGGGCAAAATGGATCTTTACATCACATTGATTAATTGGAGAGACGAGTATTACAGAATTGTAAGTAGGATTTAACCACTCACGTAAATCAAATATAAAGTTAAAAAAATATTTTATTTTTCCTTTCATTCTGTTTCCCGTTGTAACTGTTTGTGTTTCATCTCTCACCCATGCCCTTTGAATACCATCAGTTGTTGCCATAATTTATTTTTATATTTATATTTATAGTTTTAGTTATATTTATATTTATAATTATGTTTTTATATTTATATATTCATCTTTATATTTATATTTATATTTATATTTATATTATATTTTATATTTATTTTTTTTTTAGTTTTATTTTTATTTATATTTATATATCTATATCTATACCTACAGGGTTATTTTTACTTTTGTCCTCTAATTTATTCATACATTAGAGATATCATTAATTTATTAAAAGTTATAACTCCACCTGCAAATAGCAGTAAAACGACTATTTTACTCTTATTTTTAGTTAACAATAAAAAATAATAATATAGTTTTAGTTTTAGTTCCTAAACTTTGATGAAATAACAAATCATGATATACTTTAATTAATTATAATATTTTAATCTCTACTATTACATTTATCATCATCTATTAAAATTTTTAAGGATATAATTCACTTTTTCTGACCAATATTAAAAACTCATAATTTTGTTACAGTAAATAAAAAATTCAAAGGAAACACACTTCTCCTCCCATTTTTTTATTGAAAAATGCATCAACATTTTTGTCATATTTTTTTAGAAAAATAGATTAATTTCTCCTACTATTTTCTTGCCATCGACCAAATCCCTTATCATGGTTTTAAAAACTTATTCCCTCTACTATTAATTCCTATCATCTCAATTACTGTTCTTCCTCAAAATCACTAACAAAAGCCACCTAAGAGATAAATCACCAAAAATACAAACCTGAACTTATGACACATGACTTTAATTTGACTTTTTTTGTTAAAAAAAAAAAAAAAACCACAACAAAGATTGTTGGCATTTGTTTGGACAGTTATTGTCGCTTTTATCGATATTTTTTAGATATAACTTGGAGAAATTTGCATTTGAAAGAAAGAGAATGGTCATGACAGCTAAAGTGATAAAGAGAAAAAATGAAAAATAATAGAAAAGATAGAAGATGAAAAAAGAGATTGTGATAGTGGTGGCATAATTGGAGATGGTAGATTAGAGTTTTTATGTTTATATTTTATATCAAAAATGAATGGTACAACATTCATTTAAATCCAAATAATAAGGATAAATTTGTACTTATCACTATTTAACAAATTAATGTAACAATAGGCAAGTGTGTCTTCATTTGTTGTTTGGCCAAGTTTGGGGTTTAAAATGTTGTTACTCATTTTTTTTTAATTAAAATAAGGATAAAATAATTATTCTACTATTATTTAGAATGGAGTAATGATTTTCAATAAATTAATGATATATTTAAAGGTGGCAAAATAGATGGCTTGCCCTGAGTTTGGCATAGCTTAACTCATGAATAGTGTAGGTACGGCACAATACTATTTATATACTGAGAGTAAAGAAAAAAGGCCCACGTGCCGTGTTATAAATAGTACCATGCTGCGCTAGGTTGTGTCAGTACTATTTATGCATTGGGCTGTGCTGGGTTGCTTTATTATTTGGGCTATTGTCTATTCATGAACAGTGACCCGGTCAATAATTGGTTACTGTTTATCATTAAAAAAAATGATTTAAATAATAAAATTGAACTCATAAATTTATTAAAATAAAATTTAATACCAACTTTAATTACTCGTAATTTTGGTTAACAAGAACTACAATTTTTAAAATTAAATCTAAAAATATAAAATTTTACATAAATAAAATATAAATTTTTAATTTTATAAATATATTGAACTTCTATAGTAATTATATTATACTTTTATTGAATTTCAATTTCTACCGACCTAAAATAGAAAGACTAGTAGAATTTTTTTTGTAAGTTTCTAATTTGTAATATTTATTTGTATTATTAAATATAATTTGTTATTTAGATATAAAATGAAATGAAGTAAAAATGATTAAATGTAAAACTTTATACTTTGTAATTTGTAACATTGAAAAATGAAAAATAAAAATGTCCTCACTACTGCCATTAATTAGTTATTTAATTATAAAATAAATTAAAGAATTAACACAGTTTACATAAATTTTAAATTGTTTAAATTTAAATCCAAAAACTAAAAAATATGAATTTTAAATGGATAAAAGATAAAATTTTAATTTTGATTGTTACAACTATATAGAATTTGCATAAAGTTTTAAGTAAACACTGTAAATGACGATTGACAATTATTTTGAAATTAATTTATAAATATGTTTTTGAAAGAGATTGAAATACTAATCTTCTTTTTGCTTTTATAAATTGCAATATCTCAATTGTACTTAACTAAAATTTAGAATTAATCATTAAACTAATTCTAATTTTAGTTACAAATATGAATCAATATATTCGAATATGAGTACAAAATAAATTTCGAGTATATATTGTTTTGTACTCCAAACAAGTTTTGAATACTTTATTTCTCTCGTTAAGAGGAAAATATAATAAATATTAATATAGAAAAATACTTTTATCTAGTGTTAGAAACATGGTATGCATAGTACCCCCATTGAAATAAATACTCCAAAGAAAAAATACCAATTTTGTCTCTGATAGAAATTGATATTACTACTTCATCCCTAATGTTTCAAAATTACAGTTTTGGTAACTACCATCATAACATATCTGCTAACTCTTAGTATATTTTTTCATTTAACACATTTGCCCTTAATTAAATTAAATTTGTATTAGGCCTAAACTAATACAAAAAATATAAAAAAATAAACATCTTTTTATTAAGACTATAATTGCTTTTGTTTTTTTTTTTTTTTTATTTTAATTTTTAATTAAATAATATGTTTTTTAGATTATAAAATTTTTTAAAAAAAATTCGTACTCAGGCTTTACAAAATGTCTTATTAATAAATGGTTTTTTTCATTACAACAAATTTAGGTTTTATTATTTTTTATTTTTAGATAATTTTATTTTAGAAACCTAAAAAAAATACCATCAATTATCAGCCCTTAAATTAAAGATATGTAGAAAGTCAAAATTATAAATTCTTACAAATTCATTTATTAAGGTCTTTTATATCTTTTTAATTTTCCTTTCTTACCTAATAATTTGTAAATATCTCTCTTACTTTTCTCTTCTTTATTATATCTCTCTTCATTATTTCTTTTTATTTAAATTATCATTTATAATTAAAAAACTCAAAAAATTTCAATAACTATTTTAATTATCACTTGTGAATTGAAAAACTTGAAAATTTAAATAAAAATTATTTTAATTAATTAATTTATCTAAAAAAACTAATGCATTTTTAAAAATTATTATAATATATAAATATTCAAAAAAAGATTTGTTAATTCATAAATTTTTTATATTTATCAAATGCAATCTTACCTCTTCACATTCCCTTAATACAAAGGTTAGTAGTTGACATAAAAATTTGTGTAAAAAAAAAGATCTACTAATTCTATCCCATATGTATATATATATATATATATATATAAATTATGTCAATCTTGTATTATTTTTTTTTAAAACAAACAATAAATTAAACTTCTTCATTTCAACAAACATTACAATTTTACAAATATGCACCCATTTCAATAAGGATGTTGTAGAAATCAAAAAACAATAAACAACCAAACATATCTTAAAGTTACTAAGGTTAAGAGAAAATAAAATAACACTTTCATATTTGGGATTTTTTTTCTTTTTTAATGTTTGAACAAGAAGGTAAACAATAAATCATAGAAAAAGAACTTAAATTTAGAGCTTTTCTAGACCATATTCCACAGCTCTTTACTTTTTCTTTCCATTCTTTGATGTGATCTTTTTTATTAAAATTGTATTAAATCTTTTACACCATACTTGAAGTAGTAGATAATTTCCCTGATTTGAACAGAAACAAATCAAATCTCTTCATGTAAATCTCAAAAGTAACAAATCTGAAAGAAAAAATTACCATAATAATGTTAAATAAAAATCCACAAAATTACTGCAAATCTAAATTTAGGTAAACATAAACGACCGTTAAGTAAATATAATCTATTAAGTGGAGGTATACCACCATAAATTTAGATTTAGGTAAAAATTTACACTTACTAATAAAAGCAAAGCAAAAAAACGAAAGAATTTTCACTGGAGATGGAGTCGGTGAGAAGAATTAGGCTGAACGTAAAGATAGTAAAAGTGCAATGAGAGCGCCAACAGAAAAGAGAAGAAATGAGAGAAAAAGAGAGAATATAAGCTTTTTTTTTTTTTGGAAACAAACAGTTAATTAGACTTCATTGATATCAACAAACATTACACCTATTCCAATAAGGATGTTGCAGAGATCATATACAATAGACAACAAGATAGATCTTAAAGCTTCTCAGGTGATAAGAGAAAATAAAATAACACGTTCATATTTAATGTTTTTTATATGTTTGAACAAAAAAGTAAACAATAAATCATAGAAAAAGAAATTGAATTTAGAGCTCTCCTGGACCATATTCCACAACTCTTTACTTTTTCTCTTCATCCTTTGGTGTGATCTTTTTAATTGAAATTGCATTAAACCTTCTGCAATGTATTTGATTTAGTAGATAATCTCCAAGATCTGAATAATAACACATCAAATCTCTTCATGTAAATCTTAAAAGTTACAAATCTAAAAGAAAAAATTACAACAATAATGTAAATAAATAAAAATCCACAAAATCATCGCAGATTTAAATTTATGTGAACATAAATTATTATTAAGTGAATATAATCCACCAAGTGGAAGTATACCATCGGAGATTTAGATTTAGGTGAAAATCTATACTTATTAATAAAAACAAAACAAAAAACAAAAGTGAAAAAATGAAATCCTGAACTCCATCTCCTATGAGAAGAACCAAGCCAAAAATAAAGATAGTAAGAGTACAGTGAGAGGGTCGAGAAGAAAGAGACAATATAAACTTGTATTAATTAATGGTAAATACATTTAATGATGTAGTCATGATTACTTAAAATATACAGATTACTTACCATGAAATTTGGACGGGACCTTGTCCAAAGTATCTTTTACCAAGTGCACATGGCCATTCTTGACTTTGAACACAATAATCAGAAGGATTTCCTTCCTCTTGCGTGAAGCAATATCCCCATGCATAGGAACCGTCTGGTGCAGTCCGCCATCCTCTTAAAACATATGTACAAATCCTAATAATAAATTTATTTATTTATAGTTAATTATTTATATTCTTTTAATACTTAACTAAGTACCCATTTTTTTTTTTTTTCATAAATCAAAATAACTTTTTTAATGGTAAAATTTTTTCTTAAATTTCTGATGTCGTTTGATTGATATTAAGAAAGAGCTTTTGTGAATTAAAAAAATTATTTTTTTCTATAAAAAAGGTTCGAAATTTGACTTTTTGGCTATAAAGTTTTTTCCAATTTTTTTAAAATGTAAAATTATAAGTTGTTAAATCAATGACTCCTCTTTTTTTTATATAATTTTTTATATCAATTATAAACCGTTAGATTTAAACTTATCTAATAGTTAAAACTGTATTTAACTCATACATTAATTATTGATGTATTAATTATACTACATATATATATATACATACATACATACACACACAAACGACCAATTAGCTAATAGCCAACTGCTCTATCATTGAGCTACTAAGGAACTGTGGTAGATTCCCTATCGTAGAGCTCAATTCCTATTCTCAATCCAAGACCAATATGAACTTAAAGTTTCTTTCGTAACTACTGAAACTTCTTCGTAGTGATTCTGTTCTATGTCTCCTTTCACAAAAAACCTCAAAGTTACTTTATTTCATTATATTCCATCCATATTCCGATTTTATTTATTTAATATCTCTTTAGTGTTATTGACACACACGCACGCGCATACACACACATAAATATATAGGACAGGATCAATATCTTCTTTTTTTATATAATTTTTTATATTAATTTAAATCAGTGGATTTAAATATATTAAATGGTTAAGATTGCATTTGAAATATACATTAATTATGAATATATTAATTATATGATTAAATAAATCTTAATCGTAAATTTAACGATTTAAAATTGATACAAAAAATTATATAAATAAAGAGTTCTTCATCCTCACACACACACACACACACACTCTCTCTATATATATATATACAGGGGTAGGATCAGCAGTTTTTTTTTTTTTTACATAAAATCTTATATCAATCATAAACTGTTAGATATTGACATATCAAACGGTTAAGATTACATCTGATATATATTTTAATTATGGATGCATTAATTATATAATCAGATGCAATCTCAACCGTTAGATGTACCTATATCCAACGGTTTACAATTTACGTAAGATTTTATGTAAAATAAAATGACTGCTCATCCTGTCATATATATATATATGTGTGTGTGTATTAAATAAGTGTACTAAATTAATTATTGACAGTTATGTTCCTTGCTTGAACAAAACCGTAAGCAAGAGGGCAACAGGTATTTTTGGCCTAAATTTTAGGTTGTATTAATGAGAAGACCTCTTGATAACAATTTTCAATGATGTAACTCATATCATATATTGTCAAAGTTTTAAAACTTATCGTGTGGGTTTGGCATCGTTGGTATAACATTTAAGTTGACAATTTTTTCTACTTATTTAAATAGTTTATATCTTGCGGTCCAAAGATATATATCCTGTAATTTTATTATGAAAATTATTAATCACGTTAATAATCATAAATAAATATAATTAAATATTCAAATGGTATGGTACCAATATTTTTGCAAACTTTTCTATTTATTATCAGATCTTTTCATGTCATAGTCTTCAATTTTGTGATAATAATTTCATAATTTATTATTGCATTAATATGTAATTGAGATTTTGAATGGTTATGACCCCTTAGTTCTTAATAGAGTAATTAATTTTTCTACCAGATATAATTAGGGCCACTTTTTTAAAGTCACCATGGAAATAACTAGATTCAAATCTACATTTTATTTATAAAATATTAAAGTTGACACCAAATAAAATTTAGAAAGAATAAATTGTCGAAATTACATGTTTTATCTTATACTATTACTCTTACGATAATAAAGCGTTTTATTTCTTAATTTTCTTTATAAGATTAACATTAACAACATACCATTATTCATTAAAGAATAATGGTCAATGTTTCAGGTACATTAAGCATTAAAAGGTTTTGATTATTGCAATCCAAATTGTTTCCATAGCCAACTCCCAAGATGTCACAGTATCTCTTATAGAATCCAATCCGATCCTGCATTTGTGGGTTGGATCCTTTACCGCATTCAATACCACCATTGATAATATTGGTAATAACTCCGTAACCAGGGACTCGACCCGCCTGGGTATCGGCAGCCGAGGGCTGCCATTTGCCCGTGATAACATCGTGGCATGAAGGTTTTGGAGACTGCGGAGTCATCCAGAACCAGAAGGCAGTCTTGAATGAAATGGTTGCATCGTTTGCTACAGCATCGGGGTTGTTTAGCAGATCAGCATTTATGGCTTTTCCTGCTGGACCGTAATTGTAGTTGCTGCAGAAATTCAAGATCAAGAATCTTGTATTAATGATCAATATGTATATAACTATTTAGTCATTAATTAATTACCCGAAATATACGATTACTTACTATGAAATTTGGATGGGACCCCGGCCGAAATATTTTTTACCAGGAGAGCACATGGCCACTGTTGACTTTGAACGCAATAATCCGGAGGATTTCCTTGTTCCTGCTTGAAGCAATATCCCCATGAATATGGACCATCCGGTGCTGTAGCCCACCCACCTATAAATATGCACTAATTACATTCATTAATGTAGGTTCAAAAAGTAAATTAAATGCTCTTATTTGAATTTAAAATAGATATATATATGTAGCAATGCGTAAAGAAATCTAGATTTTGCAAAATGTCAATGCATAAGAGGATATATCTCATGCATGCAAGGCCTGCAAACCTGTAGTTTCATGTGAAGTCTGAGCCAAGAAGGCAGCGATTTCTCTTTTACGAGTGTTGGCATCACCAGTTGTGCCAAAAGCGCCGAAGGACTTGGCAGCAGCAATGAAAGCATCGTAAGTGTAAAAACCTTTGGCTGGGCAATTAGCATCATTTCGATGCTTTAAAATCTGTTCAAATAGGTCCCTGCTAATGAGCGAACCAACATCACCACCACCGCCACCGCTAGGTGTGGGAGTAGAAGGAGTGGGCGACCCCCCAGAAGTGCACTGGCTTTGGCAGCCGTTGGTGCAATACGCGGGAGTGTTGCCGCAGTAGCCAAACTTGCTGCAACACAACCCACCAGGACATAATGCTCCTCCTGCTTGGCTCCCACACTGTTCAGCCAAGGCTCCAAGTTCTGAGACCAAAATGCACAGCGGTAGCGCCCATAATATTTTCATTAACAACTTCATTTTTCTTTTGTGGTTTTGTGGAATTTGAGAGACACGATTGTCGCATATAAATAGAGATAAGATACAGATGCTCGTCTAATGCTCTTTAACTAGTCAAAATGGAGCGGCTTTGTAGAATTTTGTAGAAAACTAATATAATTAATGCATTCATTCATTGTTTCTTCGGATTTTGGATTCAGAAGTCAATGGTGAAATAAAGAATAATAATAAGAAAAGTTTGGTACTACTGACTTTCAATCAATTTTAAAATTAAAATTGAAAAAAATTGTAGGAAGCAAATTGTCATTTTCCTAGCGTGAACAGTAATTAATGGGTGCAAAGTAGTCCCAAGCAATGGGGCAACTAGGAGGAAAGTAGTGACCCGAAATCAATTCCATTGGCATCTCTTATTCTCTTTACAGTAATAAATAACTTGAGATATCTCGGCACCAACTTAGTTGTATTATCTCTTAGCTCTTTTTTAATTATAAATTATATTTATAATTTATTGATATTACATTACACATGCACTAAAAATAAGTTTTGATCCAATAATTAAAAGTTATTGTAAGTTTTCATTCGATAATTACAAATTATCAAAAGTCTTAATCTAGTAATTATAAATTATTAGAAGTTTTGATTCGGCAATTATAAATTATATTTATAATATATTGATATTACATTGTACATTTATTAAGAATCTAAGTTTTGATTCGCAAATCTGTATTTATTTAAGTAAAATTAACTTTCACAAATCTTTGAAAAGAAATTTACCTTCACTAAATAGATCAGAGGAATTAAGTCAATACTCTCTAATTGGAGGGCATGAGTACTAACTACTCTTATTAAGGGTACATAATTAGTATATCACCTCTTATTTGGTTTAAGATTGTTGCAATTTGACTGTACAACAGTTAAATATTTATTCTTAATTAAAAAATTATCTATTTTATAAATATTTAACATTTAATTTAATAATTTCATAGTGTGACAATTGTAATTTTAAAACCAAGACACTTTATTCCAAATTTCTAATTGAGTACCAACCAAGTAGACCGATATGCAAAAAACAAATGAATTTATTTATAACGACAAGAATCACAAATAATAGTAAACCATGTTTTATGAATCATACTCTTCACAAAGAGTACCCTTCTTTGGACAAGAGTTTTCTAACAGCATGAAGCAATTATCAAAGAAACAACGAAAAAAATAATTATTAAGTGGGATAACTGAACTTTTAATTATTTGTAATCATTTTAATTTGCTGGAAACGGCGTTTGGCTGTAGCAATCCAAGTTACTCTCATCGGTGACACCTAATATTCCACAGTATCGCTTATAAAACCCGATCCGATCCGCCACTTGATCGTCCGGACCGTGCCCGCATTCCAGCCCACCGTTGATTATATTGGTGATCACGCCGTATCCCGGGACCCGATTTGCAGACCTGTCAGCGTCAGAGGGTGTCCATCTTCCTGTGATGACATCGTGGCTTGATGGCTTGTTACCTTGTGGAGTCATCCAAAACCAAATGGCTGTCTTAAATGATATAACCGGGTCGGTGGCTACCGTATCCGGTTTGTTTAGTAGATCCGATCCAAGAGCTTTACCCGCTTGCCCGTAGTTGTAGTTGCTGAACAATAAGTAAAATAGTCAACAGTCAAGGTCAAAGATCAAAAGTTTGAAAAAGTAAATAAAAGAAAGGGAATCACAAATTTGAATGTATTAATTAATAATCATGCAAATTTATATGTTTGAAATTCAAACAAATGAACTTACTGGGTCAATTGGATCGGTCCTCGTCCGTAATATTGTTGACCAGAAGCGCAGGGCCATTCTGGTTTCCCATCGCAGTAGTCTGATTTAGGTTCCTTTTCTCTAACAAAGCAATATCCCCACGCATACGGGCCATCATCTGCTGTTGGCCAGCCTCCTGCATCGTTCAAAATAATCAATCAAATTATCTATAATTGCAAATTAATAACCTAATTAATCAAGCTAATTAATTAGTTACCCGTAGTTTCATGAGAAGTTTGTGCCAAAAATGCGGCGAGTTCCTTCTTACGAGTGCTGTCATCACCAGTCGTGCCAAACCCGGCGAAGGATTTGGCAGCAGTGATGAAAGCATCGTAAGTGTAGAACCCATTACTTTGACATCTAGGGTCATTTCTATATTTGAGCAGCTGGTCGAAAAGAGCTGATGTGATTATGCTGCTAACGTCGCCGGCAGCGCTGGGGTTCGGCGTCGGTGTGGATGGTGTTGTAGGGGTTGGTGAGCCACCACATTGGCTCTGACAACCGGCACCACAGTATTCGACTGTGCTGCCACACCACCCGTGTTCGCTGCAGCAGAGCCCGTTAGGGCAGAGAGCTCCTCCGGCTTGTCTCCCGCATTGTTCTGCTGAAGTTCTTCCTAGCAGAAAAGATGATGACAAAGCTAAGACAATGAAAATGGGAAACTTCATTCTTGTGAACGCGTACGATATGAGATTATCTGTGGTTTATGAACATGAATAATGGTAATACATCAATATTTATAGGGTTTTCTGTCTGCTGAGATTTCTTGACTTTTCTAAAAGAATTATAAGCCGCCTGCGTGTTAATTGGATCTCCTTTGTTTGAAGTTGCCAAGAAGTTTGCACGAAAGACATTGTCCACGTACTTCTACTTGTGCTCATGATCATGCATATCATACAAGGATTACTCATTTATTCGACACACTTTTGTTCTGTTACATTTCTAGATCTAGGCAAATGGTCTCTGGTTATTGC
This sequence comes from Azadirachta indica, assembly GCA_022749755.1. Lineage (NCBI taxonomy): Eukaryota > Viridiplantae > Streptophyta > Magnoliopsida > Sapindales > Meliaceae > Azadirachta > Azadirachta indica. Next base: position 9,085,686 of record CM040447.1, on the reverse strand, counting down.
AATCCAAATTATTAATACCAACGCTCACACCCAAAATGTCAAAGTATCTTCTGAAAAACCCGATCCGACACTCTGTCATCCGGACCGTGTCCGCGTTCCAGCCCACCGTTGACTATGTTGGTGATCACAGCATATCCCAGGACCCGGTTTGCTGCTCTGCCAGCATCAGACGCTGTCCATCTTCCTACGAACACATTGTGGCTTGATGGCTTGTTAGCTTGTGGGGTCATCCAAAACCACATATACGGCCGTCTTGAATGATCTAACTGGGTCGGTTGCCACTGGATCCGGGTTGTTTATTAGATGCACTCCAATGGCCTTATGAATTTCCTTTTAGGCCAACGACCCTACCTTCTTGAATGATATGCAAAAAGTGGTTGAAGTTCTTAGTAAAATACTGGAAAGTACTGTGATGCCAAATACTGACACATTTTTCATAGTGTAGAATTATAATTAGTGGTTGTTTGGTTTGATTTTTTTATTAACAATTGAAAAAAATTTTTTAAAATTTTTTAATATCATTTGATCGATAATAAAAAAAAATTTTAAAAATTAAAAAAACTGTTATCTTTTTATTAAAAAAAAAAAAAACCCAAAATTTAAATTTTTGGCAATAAAGTTTTTCAATTTTTTTAAAGGTAAAATTATTTAAAATACTCTTACTTTATTTTAAAAATTTTACGTTATTTCTTTAAAATAAAACATTAAAAATTTATTAATTAAAGTAATTATTTAAATTTTTCTTAAAAGTTATTTATGACAATCAAATAATTAATAAAATTTTTATTAAAAATTCTACTTATAAAAATTTTATGAGTAAAAACTCTATTTTAAAAAATTTTATTTGAAAAGTTATAACAAACCAACCTTTACTTGTAAAGGATGAAACATATTGTGAAAATCTGAATTTGCTTTCTTCATTTGCTGTCAAAAATTCTGCAGGACAATTACACGAAATGACACTTCTTTTTAGACCAATGTAGATTCTTAAATTTGTTGAACTTATTATTTATTGATTTGAAGTTAACATATTTAATTTGTTCAAAACTTGATTTGGTTCAAGAGTTGCAAGGAAGTTGTGTTTGTGAATTGTTTTTCATTTTCTATTTCAGTAAAGCATAAGATACGTGATTTTAATAGGTTACTTGCAAAATGAAAGGGGTATTTATTTGCAAAATGAAATATAATCTTTTAACTGAGAGGACATTCTATTGAACATCACTTATAGAAAGCATGTTCCATACAACAATCAGAACAGTTTATTATATTTAAATATCTGATCAAATACATGACTTATTATTCAAACAATTCAGTTAAAGCAGAAAACATATACATGAAACATTTACATTTTACTAGATATGGCAAGGTACTTAGTATGGCGCCCCTGAGCTATTATTTTCCCAGTATTTTTCTTCCTGAGCTCAACACTTCACAACAGCAACAGCCTTCCCAACCCGTAAAACCTTGGCCTCAATCTCAATCTCCTCCTGATTCAAAGCAACAAAGAGTTTAACATAAGCTTCCACATATTAGTGCATAAAACCTTTTGGGATTAATACAAGCCTAGGGTTCAAACCATGTTCACATATGATTGGGTAGAGGTTAGAAACCCAGAAATCACCTCAGTTATGACATATTTTAGCAAAGCAAAATCATGAGGGAAAAATATATAGTCATGCTTCTCACAAACAACACTATGAAATAGATGCATTGCAAATGGTAGTCCAGTTTGCATTTCACACAAGTGCATAAACACATAAAAGTTAAATCTGGCAATTCCGGAAAGGGAAATTTGATAAGCAGAGGCAACTAAACCTACAAAATATAATTGCTATTCATCACTAAGAGTGTCTTCAAATGTATTGCCACCTTCACATGGTATTCTTAATTATAATTTTATGACAAGATTGCCATTAATTGATTTACAAATTAGCAATATTACCCTCTAGCCCAGCAATTCTTTTTTTTTTTTTTTTTTTTTTTTTTTCCATTTTTTTCATTTGTCAGTGTCTTTTCTTTTTCTTCAAATCCATAAAGTTTATGGTACATAAACTTTACAACATTCAATGGAAAAAGTACAAACTGAAGCCATTGGAGTTCAATTCATTCACATCACACTTAAAATGCAGGACTCCATCCACACAAATATATATTACACTGACTACTTAGCAGCTTGAGAAGCCATGGACAGAGACAACCACCAACAATACAAGACAAACAGATAGGATAGGAGATTTCCTCGCCCATGAATAAAATGGACAGTATTAAGAAAAGCTTATAGAGTGAATACAGCAAGTTAACTTTGAGCCTCTGACAAAAACATTTTATAAAGCTCCTGCGTCCTGGGATGGAAAATTGGCATCACTCACTATTTGCAGATCCTCAGACAACAAAGCACAAATTCCAATATCAGTGATATCAGAATCACTTTCAAGGAATTACATTTTGATGAATACCAACAATGCTGCTTAAGTTGGACAAAATATATTGAAGGTATCGCTTTTGACCATAGTAGGTTCCATTTCTCTGTTCTGTTCATTATTATCACCGTGACCATCTCTTCTTAAGTACCAAGGTCTTGGCTTATGAACACAAAGTAAACTGAATGAGCTGCATCATTGCTTCAAATCCTCTACATGCTTGTTTCTCTTCGGTTTCTCATAAAACACAATCTGCAGTGAGCTCAATGAGAACGCAACTGCCAGGGCATTATGCAAGCTTTTCAGCATAAGGCCATCCCTTAAAATTTTGGGTGTACTGATGATGAAATGAACTCATCCAATTGGATTCCAGAAGGAGAATATACTACTAAAATAGCAACCAAGCAGAAAACTGAGAACCAGGACTCAATGCATTTGAGTTGAGAACAACATTAAAACTTCTAAATCGGTATTAACTGCAAACCTAGAGAAAACTGAACACCTTCACCATAGCCCTAAGAATCTATGCCCAAAGGAAAATTGGAAGTAACTTGTTCAGCCAAGTTATACTAAAAGTATGAAGAAAGGACATTAGAGTCCCACTAGGACCTTCTAAGAGTCTCTCCTTGAAAACAGGTCATAGAGTTCTGCCAATATCTAGTGCAAGAGCTACAGAAAGTTTTTATTACTGATATTTTCAATCATCTTTCCAACAACTGAGTCTTTTGGAAGCTATACAAAGTAACTTTCCCAATAAGAGTCCAACTTGAAGAAGGAAAAGGCTTCCTAATGGCTAAATAAGGCCATTCTGAACTCAAGCAAGGGAATTGAACAAATATTACAACTTAACACCTAATATTGACACCAAACAAAACAATCTATGACACAAACATCCCCAAGTAATCAAATTTCAATTTCTCTGAATCCATGGATGCCTTCCCATGTACTTATATAGAAAAAAAGGGAAAAGAAAAAAGGCAAAACTAGGATGCAATTGTCCACACAACCAAGAGTGGTTTGATTAATTGGATTCTAAATGTAACCTATCACTGGAGTCTGCATTACATTCATAAATATCTTATGAGTCTATCATCATCCTACACATTACAGACACTTGGTGTAACAACTCAAGGTTTACGGTTTTTATTAGGCACAAACCCAAGAGGAACTTTTACTTTTAAGAGTAATACTCCAGCGACACATTCAACAAAGTCCGGTCTATGCTAAGCGAGAAAGTAAGAGGATTCCCAAACCTAATTCAATCAAAGACATAAGGCTAGCAATATACAGTAAACAACTGGACTGAAGAAATAAAATCAATTACAAGAGTTTCCCAAGATAAGAAGAGGAAGACAAACTTACACCAGTATAAGCAGCATCCAAGTATGAAACATTAATCTCCACTGAAACTCCAGTCACCGGAGCTCCAACAGTGTATATCACAGCTGAGCCCACCAAGTCCACCAGCGTAGCAGTGGCTCCCCCATGCAAGAAATTACCGGCGTTCTTAACAATAAACAAAGCCCAAAAAGCATAATAAGAATCAAACCCCTTTTGGGAAAGCGCTAAAAGTAAAAATTTAAGACAAACTGGAAGCATATTTCTCTCTTTCATGTCAAAATTTCAGTGGGTTAGGTTAGGGTTTACCAATAAACGAGGAGGGACAGTGAGAGAGCAAACGAGACGACCGGGTTCAATAAGATCAACACGAAGGCCTTGCATGATTAACCGTTCGAAGAATCGCAAAGGCATTCCTTCAATAGTTGATCCATTCTTGTCATCTTCTCCTCCTCCCTTCTCCAAATACCTCTTCATTGACTCCAACTCCATTTTCAGTTCGCAGGGAAGAATGAATAATAAGATAACTAACTTGCACGTTCACAACTTAGCACTGTCCCATTAGTCTTGTCGTCATTAAATGTTAGCACTTTTCCTTTTCAAAATTTATTTAAGGTAGAATCTAATCAAATTTTATTATAATGAAACTGTTTAAGAGAACTAGAGATATCCGGGCCGGGTCCCTTGAAATGAACCCAAGCGGGTTTACAGGCCGGCCCAACTCAGACAAACACAAATTAGTAATCATGCCAGGTTGGTCCGAATTCATTTAAATTTATTTGAGTTCGGCCATGAAGCCCGACCCGTTGAAGCCGTGCTCCCTAGAGATGGCAATTTTTCTGGCAGAGCTAGCTTTGGAGGCTCGACCCCTTTGGGGTAGGGATGGAAGTAGAATTTTTTGAAAATTCAAAGATCAGATCAAGTTCGGGGATGAAAATTCATCCCCATCTAAAAATTGGGTCAGGGATGGAAATGGAGCCTCTTTTCTCATCCCGTTCCAAATTTCTATTTTGAAATTCAAATTTTATTTAATTAATCATGTAAATATCTATTTTATTTACTAAATAATTATACAAGTTATATTACTTTCATTTTAGTCGAACAAGCTCTTTAAAAAAATGTATAAATTTTTAATTTAATCAATTAAATTCTTTATAATTATTTATATATTTTCAATTTAATTAATGTTAAAAAAATTTAAATTTTATTTTCTTAACAAAAAAAAATATACTAAAACAATTCAAAACTAATAAAATTGAATAATTGTTAATAATTAAAAAATTAGAAGTATAAATTTTAATTAAATATAAATAATAAATTAATGTCAAGCAAAATAATTAATTTGTAATTAATGAATTTATATGTTATAATGTAGTAATATAAGATTAAAACAAATAATTTCTTGAATAATTTCTCTCTCTTTATATTTTATTTTATTATTTGCCAAACATAATATTTTTATGTAAAATTATAAAAAAAATAAAAACTTTAAGATTGATTTAATAGATTTCTCTAACTTTATCAATTCTTTTGAAACTTATATCATAATTTATTATCACACTTATTTATTTTTCTATTTATATAGGTTAATAATAATAAATTATCAATAAAATTTTATTTTTTGTTTTATAAAAATTTTTATTAGTTGTAATATTTTATATAAATTGTGCTAATCAAATTGATAATTGTTATCATTTATATTATGTTTAACAATTAATTCATGAAAAAGTCAAATATTTATTTTATCATATTATTTTGATGATAAGTGAAATGGTGATTCTATATATATAAATAAATAATTTATTATTATTAAAAAGATATAAAAATCTGATTTATATTACGGTATTTGATAAAAAATTAAAAATTGATTATATTTTTTAATAACAAATTCAAAAATGATAATTGTAGAAACTAATTTTTGTTAAATACTTTAAATATTTAATCAAATTAATAAATTAATAGTTTAAATAGTAACACAAGATTAACAAAAAGAAAAAAGTTCTTAAAGATTCATTTTTCTTTTCAAATTTTATTTTTTATTTATCAAATAAAATATTTATAGCACTAAGCAATTAAAACTTTATAATAAGATGCAATGACTAATTATATTTTAATCATAACATAACTAAGCGTTTTAATTAGATAAATATTTTTTAATGACAAATTAAAAATTAATAATTGTAGGAGCTATTTTTTTTAAATATTTTAAATATATATTCAAGTCAATAAATTTAGTACTTTAAATATATTTTTGTGATATTTGAAATCCTTATCAATATACTACTTTTATTTTTAAAAATTCTATGTTATATATATAAAATCATTTTTTAATTTAAAATAACTACAATTACCCATATATTTACTAATACAATTATTTATTTTTCTAATTATATAGGTTAACAAAAACATTCATATAAATGTATTAATCAAATTTGATACTTTGTGCTAACAATTAATTAAGAAATAATCAAATGTTTATTTTTATTATATTATTTTGATGATATATGAAATTGTGGTTCACATATAAATAAATAATTTATTTATTATTAAAAACATATAAAGATTTAATCATATTATAATATTTGGTAAAAGATTAAAAATTAATGTTTTAGCTCTCAATAACAAAATAAAAATTGATAATTGTATTAACTAATTAATATACTATTACTAAGAAGAAATAAAAATTTGATTTGTATTACAAGATTTGAAAAAAAAAAAAATTATAAATTGATGATAAATTTTTTAATAATAAATTAAAATTTTATAATTGTTGTAGGAGATATATCTTTTTAAAAATACTTTAAATATGTAATCAAGTTAATAAATTTAACATTTTGAATATATATTTGTAACTGTTTGGGAAGATGGGCTCAGGCCCATAAGATTAACGGACTTCACAATTAGTAGACTTAATGTCTGATCAGCCACTCTTAATGCTAAATCAATCGCGGTGCATTCTGATTCGGTCGACTCGGTAGGGATTCTGGTCAAACATTTCACGAATGAAGTCTTATCAGAAAAAGATCTTTGCAAAGTAAGAACAGCCAATTCTGGAAGCCTTAATTTAAGATAAATTAGAATTCTGCAAGATATACTCCGGATTTTATTAGAATTCCTAATGTTATTAGGACAAAAAAATTAACACTATAAATGTTTCACATTCTTTTCATGTAAATTCATTCATGCACTTGCTCAAAAATAGGCAATAAAGAGATTTTTTCTTTTAAGCGAAGAAGAGAAAAATTTAATATATACTGTGTGGTATCGAAGTTTCAAATTACGATATTAATAGTTAACGCCATCTGTAGGGAGTTATGATAAAAAGCTATGGCAATGATTAAGGAGCAAATAATATTCAAGAGGTCGTTTGTCGAGAAACTCCGCGAAGAGGATTCAATGGATTCTAATGTCCCCTCAGCCTCGTTACGATTGTCCCAAGGACGAACAACGATGCATGAAGCAAAAGTGGACGCAATCCATCTTGCATAGCAATTGCAGGAAAGCAAACAAAAGTATCTGGAGAAAGACAAGCAAATAAAGCCCTTGAAAGACAAAGCAGAAATAATGGAGAGGGAAATTGAGAATTTGAGGAGGATGATTTAGGAGGACAGTATCGGCAAATGCAATCTAGCGAAGTTGGGATATCTAGAGAATGAAGAAAGTGTTTCCTCACCGAGAATCCATCGCAAAGCATCACCCCTTAAGAAACTGGGGAGTAAACAGCAGAGGCAGAGCGAAGAAAGGTAGGAAAAGATCCGAACGGAGAGACTACTACCTGAAGGTAGCAACGAAGAAATTCCTCTTCGCGATGTGGAAAAGCATGATAAAAAACTGGCCCTTGATCAGCATGAACAAAGTCAGGGCAAAAGAAGACCCGAGCGTAGTACGAGTTTGGTAGACATGCAAATTTACTTGAACTAGAAGTGCAAGAAGCATAGGGGCAAGGCCATCACCGAGAAAACACCTGATCAAGCAATGGCCATTGTCGATCAATGGTAAGCAGGAGAGAAATGAAGGAGAGGATCCGGGAGCTTACTGAGTAATTACAAGCCTAAAGGCAAAAAGACATGTAGCGGGACGGGAACATATCGGAAGGGGTAGAACTCTCATTGAAGTCCCCCTTCTTGAAGCAAATACAAGATCACCCTTTCTCGAACATTTAAGATGCCCCAAATCCTGCTGTACTCGGGAAAGACGGATCTGACATTACACATCGATCTTTTTAGGGAAATGATGATGCTACAAGGATTAACGGAGCTGCAGATATGCCACCGTTCACCCTGACCTTGAAAGGCAAGCGCGACATTGGTACAAAAATTTGAGGCCGAAAAGTGTGAAGAGTTTTGATCAACTTTGCATATAGTTCGTTAATGAGCTCAGAGGAGCGGTGACCGTGACAAAAAAACCCAGCTTGTTGTTGCTGATAAAGCAAGGAAGAGATGAGATATTAAAAAGTTTCATAAAAAGGTATCATTAGGAAGTCATGGAATCTGATGCTTTATCACATCCTTTAACATTCGAAGGACTCAAGAGGGGGTTAAGGATGAATAAGAGATGGTTCACTATTTACAAGTGAGTCGTAACTACATATGACCAGGCTCGGAAGGAGATTTTCGAAGAAATTAAAATTGAGGATTGGGTGCTGCTAAAAAAGAAGAAAGAGAGATTGAAAGAATTAAGAGGTAGAGAGCAATGATCAAGACCTGAGTATAGGGGAAATTGGAAAGGTTCGTAGTGGCCTGATCTGAGGCCCTTTATAAAGAGAGAAGATTTTCTGTGACCATGTTACAATGACAAATCTGAGCAAAGGCAGGGTCACGGATTTCAATGCATGAGATATGAAGGAGAAACTGAGCAATGAAAAAAGTCCCCTCCCCGCTAAGGGAAGGGGTTAAGAGAGTCGCTCTCATTCAGGACAGAAAAAATTTACAAAGCTGAATGCTCCTTTGTCGGTGATATATGTGGAGATTAAGGATTCAAGCTTGCTACCCGAACCTCGTCCCTTAAGGTCAATGTCGAGCATTTGCAACAATGAAAGAAGGTGTGCATTCCACTGAAACTATGATCATACGACGAATCAGTGTTATAGATCTGAGAGACCCAGAACGTACGAAATAGGAAAGGACTTACCACACAGGAGAATAGAATCAAAAGATTATGTTCATAAAAGCATTGTAATTTCGGGAGGATCAACGTTGGTGGGTAACTCTAGTAACGCAAGGAAGAATTATTTAAGGTATTTGTTGTCGAGAACTCCTGTAGATCACTATATGATGAACGTCTGAGTTGAGAAAAAAACTTGTTTAGCGTCAGTCCCAATCATGTTCACCGATGAAGAGACGTGAGGGTTAGCTATTCCCACGATAACGCCTTAATAATAAGTTTGGAGTCGATTAAACTAAGGTTAACAGAATTTTGGTAGACATAGGGAGTTCAGCCAACATAATATTTAAAGAGACTCCGAACTCTTTGAAGATTGACAATCTGAAGATAGGACCAACAGATAACTCTCTATATGGATTTATAGATGCATACATCCTTCTGTTGGATTCAGTTCAGTTGCTACTGATGATAGGAGACAAATTATATTAAAAGATCATAATGATAGAATTTCAAGTTGTGGACCTAAAAATGCAGTACACATAATCTTAAGAAAAATAAGGGCAGTGGAAAGCATATATTACTTGAAGATTAAATTCTATGCAGGCTAGGGGATTGGCATAATAAGAGGGGATCAAACAGTTGCTTGGACATGTTTTGTGGCCTCTTTGAAGCGATTCTAGTGTATAATGGTGAAATGAGTTAGAGACCTAAATAAGGAAGATGCTAAGCAGTAGGAGAAGATGGACAAACTTGAAAGGAGTGTAGGCCAAGGAAGGAAATAGCTAATGCCTGAACCAGTAGAGAAACTGGAATCAGTGCCCATTTGAGACCTGAGCGGATGGTGAAAATCAGTTCTCAATTACCTAGTTAAAAAAAAAAAGAAGATGGTCTTTGTCCTAAGAGAGCATGTAGATGTGTTCGCTTAAACCTATAAAGACATGTCAGGAATTGACCGTAGAGTGATTTTTTATTGTTTGTTAGTAAACCTAACGTTTAAACCCATAAAGCAAAAAAGAAGAGTTTTCAATCAAGAAAGAAGAAAAGTGATAAAAATGAAGGTAGGCAAGCTTATCACAGCAAGATTCATCAAAGAGGTGTATTATTTGGATTGGGTAGCCAACATAATGATGGGTAAGAAGGCCAACGGGAAATGAAGGATGTGTATCAACTTCACCAACCTGAATAAGGTATATCCAAAAGATAATTTCCCACTCCTATTGATAAATCAACTAGTGGATTCGACAACTTTACATAAATTGTTGAGCTTCATGGACGTATTTTTGGTGTATAATCAAATCTAGTTGCATGAGTCGATCAAGAAAAAATGGCATTCTTGACTGACCAGGGGTTATACTGTTACTTTTGGTTTAAAGAACGTAGGGGCGACATTTCAGAGGTTGGTCAATAATGATTTTAAGCCTTTGATTGAGAAAATAATGAAGATGTATGTTAATGACATGATTTCCAAGTCATGCAGAATCGAGGATCACGTTTAGCATTTAAAAGAAACGTTTTCTCTGTTTATGAGGTAAAACATGAAGAGAAATCTCTAAAAATGTGCATTTGGAGTTAGTTCCAAGAAGTTCCTAGGGTTCATGGTCAATGAACGGGGGATAGAGGCAAACCCCTAAAAAATTCAGACTATACTTGATATGAAATCCTCAACCACTTTGAACGAGGTGTAGGCTCTAACGGGGAAGTTAACTGTGCTTAACATATTTATCTCTAAAGCCACTGAAATATCTTTCCAATTTTTTCAGGTCATAAAGAAGGGAAAGTGCACGAGGTGGATGAAGGAGTGCGAAGACAGTTTTTAGGAATTAAAAGCTTATTTAACGAACTCGCCTCATTTAGCCAACCTGCTAATTGAGGACACAATATACGTGTATATGGCAATGACTGATCACACGATGAGTTTGGTGCTAGTAAAAGAAGATAAAAGGATTAACTGGTCGATCTATGATATAAGTAAATCATTGTTAGATGGGAAAAAGAGATACGCTTGAAGAAGCTGGCCCTTGCATTAGTAGTGGTAGCACAAAATCTGCGACTGTACTTCCAAGCATACACGGTAATATTCCTTACCAATTAGCCTCTGTAGTAAATATTCCACAGGCCAGATCTTTCAAGAAGGTTAGTCAAGTGGTCAATTGAGCTTACCAAATTTGATATAAATTATCGACCCCGCAAGGTGATTAAAGCCCAAGCACTGATGGATTTCATTGCAGAAAGGTTAATCTTAGAGGTAATAGTGATACGACAGATAAGCGAACTAACAAGTATTGAGAGTGTAAAGGTGGGCGGACAATTCACGTAGACCTGCTTAATGGAGACGAAAGCTGATGGTGTTTCACTATCCGACAATGCAGCTGAACAGATTACGAGAAAAGACTGAGGAGACTTAGAGTTGTGGCACCTATACACAGACGAGGCGTTAAATACTCAAGGTGGGGGAGCCTGTATAATCCTAATCGGACTAGGGAATGAGGAGTTAGCTTATGCCCTACACTTTGATTTCAAAGTAGCCAACAATGAAGTAGAGTATGAACTTTATTAGTGAGACTTGACTTAATTTTCTCAATTGAGGTGGAGTGCCTTGAAATAAGGGACGATTCACAATTGGTGATGAACTAGGTCTCTAGAAAGTTTCAGGCAAAGGGGCGAAAACATGAACGCCTATTTGAGTAAGGTCATGGAATTAGTGAAGTGCTTCAGAGGGGTAGTGGTAACCTAGATCCCGCGGATGGAGAATGCGAAAATGGATGCCTTAACGAAATTATCTTCAATGTTGCAGGGAAGGTTTCCTACGACAATTCCTTTAAGAGTGCTGTATCAGAAAAGTGTGGAAAAATTAAAGGCGGAGATAAACCAGATCAATGTGTCATGTTAAGTTCAGACTTGGATGGATCCAATCTGAAAATATATTCTTGAAGGAAAGCTGCTCGAGGATAAGGAGGAAGGCAAGAGAATTAAAAGCAAATTCTCACATTATTCGGTGATTGATGAGATACTATTTAAGCAGGGATTTGGGCTGCCCTACTTGCAATGTGTCGACGAAAAGGAGGCAGACTACGTGCTCAGAGAAGTCCACATGAACAGTTGCGGCGACCATGGGGGAGGCAGGTCTTTGGCATACCGTATTTTGTGTCAAGGATATTATTGGTCGACTTTCACCTAGACGTGATGAAGACAACTCAGTCTTGCTCAAGTTGCTAGCTTCATAGGGACATCCCAAAAAAATCCCCCAAATAGGTCACCCCTTTATTCAGCGCATAACCTTTTGATTAGTTAGGGCTAGATTTGATTTGCCCGCTTCTAACAGGACATGCTTAGATAAAGTATGTAATTGTAGCTGTCGAATATTTTACGAAATGGGTGGAAGCGAAGTTACTATCTATCATAACAGAGAAAAAAACCATCACTTTTGTGGAAAAGAATATAATTTATCGGTTCAGGATTCCTCGTATACTAATAATTGACAACGGCAAGTAGGTTGATAATACAAAATTAAAAGAATTTTGTGTTCACCTGAGTATCAACCTCAAATTCATGTACCCCGCTCATCTCAAAGCAAATGGATAGGGGGAAGGAGTGAACAAAATTATCAAGAAGGCATTGAAGAAACAACTTAATGATAAAAAGGGAAGATGAGTGGATGACTTACCTCAGGTCCTTTAAGCTTATCAAACGACAGCGAGAACAACGACTGGCGAAACACCCAATTCACTAGCATTTGGTTGTGAAGTGGTAACACCAATAAAAATCATGGTACCCTCATTTAGAGTAAGGCACTTTGACAAATTTAAGAACGATGAGGCAATAGAGTTGAGCTTAAATTTGCTAAAGGAAAAACGCGATCAGGTACTCATCAAGATGGCTGCCTATTAGCAAAGGGTGGCAAAATACTACAATAAGAGGGTTCATTTAAGAGTTTTTCGAGAAAAGGACATAGTGCTGCGATGGATTACTCTAAACATTAAAATACTCGGCAAAGGGGTCCCGTACAACGTGGTCAAGATAGTTAAGCCAAGAGTTTATAAACTATAACACTTAGCTGGGAAAAAGGTCAAAAAGCTATGGTACGCAGAGACTTTGAAAAAGTATTTCCTTTAAAGAGAATATCGCTTAAAAGGATTTGGCCTCAGTTCAGATCGCGCAATAATTGCTTGGTCATCTACTTGGATTTGTTATGAAAAGATCTGATCTCAATTCAGATCGGACACTGATAGTTAAGAAGTTATTAGATTCTAGTTCTATTTGAAAATTGTTATAATAAGGTCTGACCTCAATTCAAACTAAGCAACAAACGTCAAAAGTAATTCTTGGTTTCAGAACATTATTATTGCAAAAAGATTTGACCTCGGTTTGGTTCAAATAGAAAAATTTACTCATTAAAATATTATACCAACTTCAGATTTGGTTTCAGCAATGATAACTTTCTTTATCGTTAACTTGACCTCAGTTTAGGATGCGAAATGAGTAATTTAAAAATCAGGTCATCGCTAATATTTGGTTAAAGACGAGTTTCAGGTCGTCTCGGTGATTCAATTATACAGCAAAAACATTACATTAGCAAAAACAGAAGAAAAGAGAAATAAAAGTAAATCTAAACTTTCATTAAAAGAATCTTTATTCACAAAGTAATCATTTAAACCTTACATAAGTTTTTAAACACAGAGGAATTACAAAAATTATTGAGTGCCCTTCGGAGAAGATATAATGCCAAAGGTCGGAGTCATAGAAAGAGACATGGTTGGACCAGGTTGAACAAGATTGGGTTGAGCAAGATTAGGACCCTGAGCAGGCTTTTCGATGAATGTCTTTCTTGGATCCCTAGCTTCCGATTGAATGGGTCAGGCAATGTGGAGATTGTCGAAAAGCCAACTCATGTCAAGTTCCTCATATTTCTTCTAAAAGATCTTGCAGGCTAGCTTCAAAGCTTCTTTGGTAGAGGCGTCACATTATTCTTCTATGTTAGCCTTAGTTCGAGCGAACTAATCGTTCAGATCCTTGTTATCATGAGCAAAATTTGTTGCATGAGACCCGAGTTGGGATACCTAAGCCCTAAGATTAGTGATTTTGTCCTCGAGGGTGCTACATTCTCCTACTCACTTATTCCTTTCCCCGCTCAGTTGAGCCTCTAGATATTCCTCCCATTTATCTGATTCCCTTAACTAATTTCCAAATAATTTTTTCTACCAAGTTAGATGATCTATTGTTTTGTACAAATTTATATTGGCAATTAAGCGTTCTTTTGCACTTTTAATATGCAAGTTAAGATAATAGAACACATGCATTAATTGAACAATAAGTTAGATAAGGCAGTCGCGATAAAACAAAAAGGAAAGGTCAAAGGTGGTTACCCTATCGAGGGTTGATGAATTTTCTCCTTAACGGCGTTGGAGCTGGCAGTCTCCACTTTCAAAGACATGGAAGAATCAATTGAGTAGTCCAAATGGTTAATGGAGAGGATCAGATACTCAAACAGCTCCCTTTTCTCCTCCAATATGTCTGTCCAATAAAGACTGTCCATTTCAATGATTTCTTTTCCTTGTTTAGTATGTTGTTTTTTGCACGGCCTCTCCTTGGCACTTTCAGAAACCTCCACTAAGCACTTTTCTTTGTCCTTGATAGGTTTCTTTTTGTCTTTCTTAGAGCTCTGGTCAGTCTTTTTCCCTTTTGGCTTTTAATCTGTTGCTTTCTACTTAAGCGACCCCTCTTGCCTTGTTTAGATTTTTTTACAGGCTTTTGCTGGTTCTCTTTTGAAGCCCTAATCTGGGTCTTCAACGAAGAGAGAACATACCTAAGGAGCTTAAGAGCTTCCCCTTCCTTTTTTTGGATCCATTTTCCCTATAAAGCATAAAAAATGAGATGAAGGCTCATACAAAACATGAGTAAAGGTGAAAGAGTTTCAAGAAAGAGGACGGGCGAAATATTCACTCTTACTAGTGGCGGATACGCTTCAGTCGACTTCTAAGACTAATTCTTTTTCTCTTCTAAGACTAATTCTTTTTCTGCCCTGAGAGCAGCTTTAAGCTCTTTATGAGTAAGGGCGGCCTTAACAAGTAGAGTCTTCTTATCAGCTTGGTTTGCGCGCCACTCATTGATCTCAACAAAAGCAGGACAAGCTAAGTCAGGCTTTGAACCTTAATTAGTTGCCTAAACAAAGAAGATATTAGTAAATCTTTAGTAATGGCATTTAGCATGAACAACCAAATACATCATTCCAACCCTATTAGATATACTTACGAAGAACGAGTTCGAATGTATAAGGCATAAGACCATATATGTTCATCTCGGCTAAGAAATACTAGTACTAGTCCTTACCCATGTAAAACCATATGTCCTTCTAATTTTTGTAACAAGAAGGGTTGCCCATAACCAATCTATAAGCATTGGTGCGAACCTAAAGGTAGTAAAAGCTTGGAAATTTTTTTGGTCCTTTCTTCAGCAAAAATAAATATTTAATTTCCCTGATGATCGGTGGGGTTTGCTTAGCTGTAGCGCAGATCATATATAGCTCGGTGATGGTTCTTTATCCATTTAGGTTCAACAGGTAGAGAGGAATTCCGAAGCCGTAGAACAAATTAGCAAAGTATGGTTACAATGGTAACGTAGGCCCTAAGAGAAATAGCTCCTTGATAAAAGCCACTCTATCCCCCCTCAGACAACTTGGGAATTCGTTGGATTCTAGGACCCTAAGAGTAACAGAGCTAGGGATTTGGTAGAGTTTTCTGAAGGCTGTTAGGTCAGCCTCAGTGATACTAGAAAGGAACTTATCAGCCTCGAATTGGCTGTTTTCCCTAGTTAAGTCGGGGGGCGAGGGTATTGAACTAAGAGACGCTGACTACTATCAATATGACTCAACCTGGTTATCTTCAAACTCATCATTCTCCTCACTCGTATTCCCATTCCCTTGTCTACTCATAATTGGTAGTGTTTTGGATGTGTGTTCGAGGGCTAGAAAAAAAGGCATAGGTTGATCAATTACTAGAAAGGAACTCATATCAAGTTTTTCATGTCTTGCAATAATTAACATAATTAACATAATTATATTGTTGCCATAATTAACAACAATATGGTTTGATCAGTTCAGAGTTCACTACAAGACAAAATTATAGATAAGTACCAACTTTGTTCAGGGGAACTTAACTCTGTTCAGTCCTAAGGTCACTATAAGGTCCCTAGGCTACGACTTGGACCCGACCAAATCTTTTCTCAAGTAAAGAAAGCTTAAAACGTCTAGGTTAGGTTCTGAAATAGTTCCTATGGTTCGTCCTGACTTTCGAGTCTATTCTAGCATCCTAAGGCATAAAAGTAAGTCTGAAAATATGCCTAATCGTGAAACTAACTAAGAAAGAAGCATGATGTTTCTCAAACAAAACAACATATTCGTATTTCCCCACAAAACAAATATATAAATGAATGAAAACGAGAAATGAACACAATAATCGAGCTTGAAGGAGGAGTGGCTTACCTAAATGAAAAGGTTAGCTAGAGAAGCGAGAAGTAGGCACTAGAGGAAAAAACAAAACTTGTTTGTGGGCTGGAAAAGAAGTTTGCAGAGAGCAGAAGATCTTAGAACTTAGTGGAAGTCGCGACAGAAAGTAAATAGTTGAAAGGGGGAGGGTGAAACTTTTATACTCTCCTCGCTCTATGCTTTAAACAGAATGGATGACTTCAATGGTGCCACAAAGCCATCGGCTGATGTGGACTAGTTGTGCAGAAGCACGTGGCAAAAAGGTGAAGGGTCTGAAAGCGGTAACAGTTGCAAGCATTTACGTACGTTAATTGTCAATGCGAGCATCAAGGTGAAACGCGAGCAAATTTCGTACCGTTGGCACTTCTTTTGAATTTCAAATGTCATAGCTTTGTTTTGTGTTCAACCATCAAGTAAGCTTCTGTTCTCACCTAATGAGTAGGGGAATTGGTGTTCGAAGAAGCGGTGGAACATTTAATGAAGTAAATCGTAGATTGTGTTCGGTCTAATATTCTCATTAGCCAGGTGATTATTTGAGAATAATCTAAGTTGTCCGGAAAATGGAGTTTCCATTGGAAACATTTTTCACTAGAAACTGGAGGGCTTGATGTTTGGGAAGATGGGCTCAAACCTATAAGATTAATGGACTTCATGATTAGCAAACTTAATGCCTAGTCAACCACTCTTAATGTTAGATCAATCGCAGTGGGTCCTGATTAGGTCGCCTTGGTAAGGATTCTAGTTTGACAGTTCACGAGTGAAGCTTGACCAGAAAAAGATCCTTATAAAGTAAGAAAAGTCAATTTTGGAAGCCTTAATTTAAAACAAGTTAGAATTCTGCAAGATACACTCTAAATTTTATTAGAATTCCTAATGTTATTAGAACAAGAAAATTAGCCCTATATATATATTACATTCTTTTCATATAAATTCATTTATGCACTTTCTAAAAAATAGGTCATAAAGCAATTTTTTTTTTTGGGCGAAAAGAGAAAAATTCAATCTCTATTGTGTGGTATCGAAGTTGCAAATTTTGGTATCAACAGTTACATTAGAGGTTTTTATCAATATAATCTTTATTTTTGACAATTTTATACATATAATAATTTTATATAATTCGGATTTAATAATTATAATTATCAATATATAATTTAAATTAAAAATCATGTTTAATTATTGTAGATTATACAATTATTTTATATTAATAACAATATAAATTAAATATTTATTTGTTTGTTAAATATATTTATTTACTTCTTTTGATCATTAAATCATAATGGTGTAGCCTGTAAAGTAATTCTATTTTTATTTCTCCACCTCATGTATTTAATTTCTAATGATTATTTATTTTTTTCTTATCTAGCGTGGGTCAAATGAAGTTAATAATGGGTAGGGAGCTCACAAGGATCACCTGCTCAAATCGGAGATGAGTTGGGGATGAAAATTAGTTGGACCAAGCAGGGGGATGGATATGGGATGGAGATGGGGTGGGCCAAGTAGAGCCAGGGCCGAGGATTGGAATCCTTGCCCTACCGCTACCCCGTCGCCATCCGTAGTGCTCACTAACAATGGTGCATGACATTCTATGTAACTTTGCTACATCGCGTAAAAGCCTTAGCAACACAAGCAACTGTGTAAGAATGTGATAAAGTTGAAGTAGATAGATTTAGACAAGTGGTCTACCACAACCAAGAAATTTAACACACTATTTATCGTTGGACCACTTTCACTTGTTAAATAAAATTATTTAAGTAGAATACATATTTAATTTATATTATTACAAACACTATTAAATTTATCAAGTATTTAGGATATATATATAATTTATTTTATTAAAATATTTAACTAATATATATGTATACACACATATAACTAAGTATTTAAGATTTTAAAAAAATATATAATAATTTAATTCTATAATGGTTTAATAGTATTAAATCTAATGTAAATTCAAAAAAATTACATTTATTGATTTAAATATATATAAAGTATTTAACAAAAATTAGCTCCTACAATTATTAACTTTTTAATATTAAAAAAGTGTTATCAAGTTTTAATTTTTCATTATATTTTGTAATAACAAAAAATTTTATATCTTTTCAATAATAATAATTTAATTTTTTGCATGAAAATCACTATTTCACATATAATCAAAATAATATAATGAAAGTAAATATTTTATAAAATAATTAATCATCGATTTAATTGAGAAAATTCATATAAAATATTCTAATAAAATATCAAATTTAATTAATACATTTACTTCAATTTTTTTTTTTAATCTATATAAATAGAAAAATAGATAATCATAGTAGTGAACTATGAGCCAATTTTTAATAAAATTGATAAAAAGTTAGAGAAAATATATTAAATTAATTTTAGAGTTTGATGTTTCTTGATAATTTTGCAGAATAGATAAATAAAAAATAAAATATGAAAAGAAAAATCAATGATTTCATTGACTATAAATTGATTATTTTTTATATCAATCGATTATTTTTATTTTATCAAAACTTATTATTCCAAATCTTATTATTAAAGTTGAGATGGGTTATGGAGCACAAAAATAATGCAACATTGTAATTTTTTAATTTAGTCAACTAAGTCCTTCACAATTATTTTCAAAATTTTAATTTAATCAATTTCTTAATAAAGAAAATTTTTAAAATAATAAAAAACGAACAAAATTAAATAATATTTAATAATTAGAAAAATAAATTATGATAAAATAAAAACAATAAATTGATGTCAAACAAAATAATTATTTGTAATCAATGAATAATTTATTATAATATAGTAACATAAGATTAATAAAACAAAATTTTCTTAAAAGTTTCTTTTTCTTTTTAGATTTTATTCTCTTATGTACCAAATAAAATATTTTTTGTAAAATTATTAAAAAATAAAAAACTCTAAAATTTATTTAATATATTTTTTTCTAATTTTATCAATTTTATTAAAAACTAGGTCATAATTTATTACTAACTTATTTATTTTTTATTTGTATAGGTTAATAAAGAAATTATAGTAAAATTAAATTTGATATTTTATTGTAACAAAATTTTTATTATCCACAATATTCTATATAAATTGTTCAATTAAATTAATGATTGTTATCAATTATTTTTTCTTAACAATTAATTTATAAAAAATATATTTATTTTTGTTGTATTATTTTGATGACATGAGAAAAGATGATTTCACGTATAAAAAAATAAAGGATACTTTACCCTTCAATTTTGGAGAAAAAATAAGATACCCCTCGGTTTATAGTCAAAGTTAGATGCCCCCTAGCTTTTCAAACAATATTAAGATATTCCCCTAACCTTTTAGAAAATATTAAGATACCCCCAAAGTTAATTTTTCCTTTAATATTTTCCATTCTTTCTAATATAAATGGTTTATTTTAACTCTCAACACATAAAATGACTATATTATCCTTATTATTAATTTGCAATAACCATTATAGGCTTATTTTAATATTTATAATAAAAAATTATAATAAATTTTATTTTATATTGCATTAATCATTCATCCTTTACATTTTTAATTTTTTTTCAAAAAACCCATTGAACCCCTAAACATTAAATTTTGAAATGCATGGGCGTTGTATCATTGGAGCAAGGCAATGTGCAATAGTAAAATGCTTTCCACTTCTCACATATTATAAAAACCTTTATAGAATAAAAATAAAATCACCCATCTCCATATCTAAAATATCCTTCCTCTCAGCTCTATTTCTGCCAACTCCAATCCTAATCCATGTTTGCTAACTTTATTTTGTTCGCCTAACTTCATTTCAGCCAAACACATGCAACAACATCACAGGGAAAAAAAAAAAAATAGCCAAGCTTGCAATTGGAACTGTAAAAGAGCTTTTAATAAAAAATCTGTCAATATAAAATATTTCATCATTGAGTATGCCAATACAAACACATAATCATTGTAAATAGTTAATATGTTTGTTATGTATCATCCTAAACAACATGCAGAAACATGTTTTTGATTTCCTCACATAAAAATAAAAAGACAAAAAACAACATGTTTATGCCAAAATACAAATATATATATATATATATATATATCTTCAATTCAAATGCTGAGTATCCTGACTTGAACTGCCAAAAGCATATCCATCTTGATTTTTCGCAAACACAATAAATAAATTAACATGTTATTTCACTAATTTATAATGCTTATAGATTTATACTGAAATATCATAAAAAAAAATGCAAATTGTAAAAGAGAGCATCTCTCCTAATAATCCTAAAATGCCTCTTTTTTAGTATTTCCCCAGAAAGCAAGAGTGGTAACAAAAAATGCAAGAGAAAAAAAAAAGTGATGCTTGAAACAGAAGATAACAAACTTAATTTGGAGACCACAAACCTTAAACATAACCAATCGTTAATCTAACAAAAAATGAACGCATCAATCTATTATGCACGTATACAACATTATTACGAGCCAATTTCACATTTATTGCCTTAAATAAAAAAACCCCTTAAAAAAAAAAAAACTAATCAACACCTCCCCAATATGTCAGCCAAATACAATTCAAATCCATTATTTTTGAAAGCTCACATTATTGTCAAGTCCACGATTGCAAATTCGCTGACAAAAGTTTCTCTCCAATGATGCACCAACGAGACGAGAGGGATAAATAACTTTTTTAATGTGGACATCGGAAATGAAATTTGAGAAAATTAATCAAAATATCTCATACTCATGCTTAATTTTCAGCAATATTTACCGTTTAAAATTTGTTATAAAAATGATCCACTTGAATTTTTTTCAAAGAAAGTACCTGTATTAAAAGTAAATGTTGGTCATTTTTAAAATTTTTTTATGAAAATGTTTTACTTCAATTGAATTATTTTTTATACAAATTTTGAATAATGATCATTTTAAAAAATTAAAATTTTAATTTGGTTACTACTGAAAATCTTCCAAAGAATTAAGAAAATTTGAGGGTTTTGTCCTTTAATTTTTTTAAACATTTTATTTTTACTGAAATTACTTAAATATCCTTATTCTTAATAAAATTATAACGCCAAAATAAAGTTAGTGGTATCTTAATATTGTTTAAAAAGTTAGGAAGCAATTAACACTCGCCATAAAAGTGATGCGGGTATCTTATTCTTCTTAAAAGGTTAAAGTGGTAAAGCACAATATCCCAAAAAATAAATATTTATAATATTTTTTTAATAATAAATTAAAAATTAATAATAATTATAAAAGCTAATTTATGTTAACTTTAAATATGTAATCAAGTCAAATAAATTTAGTACTTTTAATATGTTTTTGTGATACTTGAGATTTTTATCATTATAATCTTTATTTTTGATAATTTTATATTATACATATATATAAAATAAATATATAATTTAAAATAATTCAGATTTAATAATTTATATCCAATATAAATTTTACTTAATGTTAAATAATAACAATTATGTGTAAAAATAAAATATATTTTTTGAAATTTTTTAAAAAATTAATTTTTAAAAGAAAACAATTATATTTCTAATCAAATTTATTTTATTAGAATTTAAAAAATTATAATATTAAAACATAATTACTGCAACAATTATAAAGAAAATAATTTTAATAAAATTATATTTAAATAAGTGTAAGAGAAAATTATGATAAGATTATATATAATAATATAAAAATTATTTTTAATATTATAAATTAAATATTTATTCTTTATTAAATATAATTCATTTATATATTTCGATGAATAAGTAAAGTTGGTCTAATAGTACTATTGTTATTTATCTTTCTCTAAGTCTTGAGTTTAATGTCAAACAATTTCAATATTTTTTTTTTTGGTAATCCTTAATTTGCCCCCAACCATTATTGACAATCATCAACATGCTCCTAACTTTAATAAAAGTCCTCGTTTCACCGCAAAACGTTAACTTATACCATTATCTACAATAGTTAAAGGGTAAAATTGTTATTTTATAATTTTAAATTAATAAAAATAATTCATTTTTTTCCTTCTCTCTCCTCTTCTCCTTCCTCAATTCTTTTCTTTTCTTCTTCCCTTTTTTTTTTTTTTTTTTTTTTCAAATCATGTAGCTGCGTGCAGCAGCCATTTTTCGACTGCTAGTGGCAACCATGTGGCTGTCTGTAACAGCCATTGAAGCTTGCTTACAACAACCATTTTTTGGTTGCTTGTGATAACCATAGCGGCTTTCTACAACAACCATTGAGGAAGAAGAAGAGAATGAAAAAAAAAAAAAAAAGAAACTTATTTTGAATTATTAAGGGTAAAATTATATTTTCTCAAATTAACTACGGTCAATGGTTATGTTTAATGGTTAAAGTTAGCATTTGGGGATGAAGTTGTGATTTTTATTAATGTTGGGTGTGCGTTGGTGATTGTCAATAATGACTAGGATAAATTAAAGATTACCCAGAAAATATTGCAATTGTTTGCGCTTAAACTCAAGACTGAGGAACACAAATAAAAATTTATCACTAGACCAACCTTACTTATCATCAAAATATGTAAATGAATTATATTTAATTTATAGTATGAAAAATAAGTTTTGTATTGTCATATATAATTTTAAATATAATTTTATTGTAATTTTTTTCTTTATAATTGTTTGAAGGAGCAATAATTATGTTTTAATGTTATAATTTTTTAAATTCTAATAAAACAAATTTGATTAGAAATACAATTATTATTTTAAAAATTAATTTTTAAAAATTTTAAAAAAAAAAAAACTATATTTTTTTACACATAATTATAATTATTGAACATTAAGTCAATAATTTAAAGAGAGAATGTCTATTACTCCTCTGCTTTTCAGTCAATACCTCATTACTTCACTATATTTTTTTTAATACCCCATCACCCTCTGATTCTTTTTTTTTTTTTCAATTTTGCCCTTTAGTTCAAATGGTTTACAAAATAGTAAAATCGAAAATATTTAAAATATTGAAGGGTAAAATTTGAATTTAAGGGGGTGATGGGATATTAAAAAAAATATAAGGGGGTAATGAGGCATTAGCTCAAAAAACAGGCGGGTAATAGGCAGTCTTCCTAATTTAAATTATATATAAATAATTAAATCTGAATTATTTTAAATTATAGAATTATTTTTATATATATATTTATAATATAAAATTATCAAAAATAAAGATTAAAAGGATAAAAATCTCAAATATCACAAAAATATATTAAAAGTATTAAATTTATTTGCTTTGATTATACATTTAAAGTATTGAACAAAAATTAACTCTTACAATTATAAAATCGGGGTCAAAAGTAGGTTAGGGTGCGGCCAAACATGTGGCTGACATGACCCATGAGCTTGACATCTCAGCCTATCTCTACTTGACCACCGTACCGTGCTGGACCGTGCTCAAGCCTATTTGGCCTATTTGGCCTATTTGCTCCTTAATGGGAGCCACTTGATCTTTAATTGAGTGGTAATTGAACTCATATTCACTCCTAAACCTCTAGGCATAAGTTTGAATCTCATCACGTGTGAGGAGATTTATGAGTATATTATAAAAATGTAATATAACATCTCAATAGCATTTTAATGGTTATAATTTTAGTACAAAAAAAAAAATTGTTTGTGCGAATCTTCTTATAATATAATTTAGAATCAGTGCTAGTTAATTATTATACAAGTATTAAATAAAAAATGAAGTACTTATTGATGAATGTTTGAAAGTATAGGTTTATCAAGAGATATATTATGATTTACACTTAATAATATCCTTTTATTCCCCAAAAATGAAGTATATTCCTTTATATTAAATTCTAAAACATGAATTGGATTAAATAGTCAATTTTACGCAGATTTCGTATAATGAGCGTATCTTTCAATCTAAAACATCAATTGATACGATTCTTAAGCTGAACAAACATAAACTCATTATTTCAAAACTTTGTAAGCCAAAGGTTCGAATACTTCAAGCAATTAATTGGACAAAATTGGGTTTCAACAAAACTCAAGTGCATCTTCTAACCAGCCAAATATGCTTATGTATTTTGGCTATATCTCCTAAAATAAGTACCCAAAAATTATACAGTTAGGTGTCTAAAAACCTGACAAAGAGTTCTAAATTGTTTATGTTTTACACTTTCCCAAATTTCAACTGGTTGTCTATAAAAAAAAGCCATAATTCTAGAAAGTTGGTGGAGAAATGCAACTTGAACATTTCTGTCTATTTTCAACACAACTTACGTTTTATAGAATCAATAAGGGTGAAATATGGACCATTAAAAAGCTGAATCATCTACCTACAACTTTGAAGAAAGCCATTTCGCAAATTTTGGTAGTTTTGATAGTCAAAAATGTGTTGCAAGTTGATAGAGCGTGATTAATTGAAAATTGGCAAATTATGTTCACACATATGAAGTATCTTTAGTTTTACCTATATAAAAGAAGATGTGGAAGTAATTGGGATTGATCTTTGTTATCATTTTTTGCTTTTTGTAATTTTGAGCTTTAATTATATAATGCCTTTCTAAATTAGTAATTAGGGCTAATAGTGAAATTTTATTGATTTTATAGCATTGTTCTTTTATCATTCTAAGTTGTGCCTCAATGCAAAATCTTTTCAATTGAGTGAATTTTATTTCTTAAAAGTGTTTAATTTGTTAGGAGACTTGATTCATTGTTAACGAAATGTACACTAAATGCTTGCATATTTTTTACAAATTAAGAATAAAGTATGTTATAACTTTCACAAATAAATTGAATAATTAATCTTTTATTTTATTACCTTTTCTTCAAAGAGGTATTGTGCTGTATTTAAATATATTTATCTTCCAATTAAAATCATCTCTTAAGTGATTCTTAATTGAGTTAAAAAAATAAGTAAAGAATGATTTCTATAATTATTAACAAAATGAATCTCTATTACCCTAATAGTTAATAATATTAAATTTACATTCAACAAGTAACGAATTCATTCTATTTTCATCATATTTGGATAATTAGACTTGTAATATTTGGACATTAGACTTGTAGACTTTGTATAACGTATTCTCTGTGGACCAACATTCAGACTTCTAAACTTTATTATTTGAAACAACTTATACTTAGAAGTTACTAAAGAATTAGTTCTTTGACTTGCAAAACTTGCTACAACTTAAAGATTGTAACTTTAAAATATAAGTTGTCTCAAGTAATAAAATTCGAAAGTCCGAATATCGATCTACAGGGAATACATTATACAAAGTCCACAAGTCCAATTGTCCAAATATGATGAAAATATAATGAATTCGTTACTTGTTGAATGTAAATTTAATATTATTAACTATTAGGACATTAGGGATTCATTTTATTAATAATTATAGAAATCATTCTTTACTTATTTTTTTAACTCAATTAAGAATCACTTAAGAGATGATCTTAATCAGAAGATAAATATATTTAAATACATCACAATACCTCTGTGAAGAAAAAATGACAAAATAAAAAGTTAATTATTCAATTTATTTGTGAAAGTTATAACATACCTTATTCTTGATTTGTAGAAAATGTACAAACATTCAGTGTACCTTTTGTTAACAATAAATTAAGTCTCCTAATATATCAAAACACTGTTAAGAAATAGCATTCACTCAATTGAAAAGATTTTGCATTGAAATACAACTTAAAATGATAAAAGAACAATGCCATAAAATCAATAAAACTTCACCTTTAACCCTAATTACTAATTTAGAAAGACATTATTTAATTGAAACTCAAATTACAAAAAAGAAAAAAATGATAATAAAGATGAGCCCTAATTACTTCTACATCTTCTTTTATATAGGTAAAACTAAAGATACTTCACATGTGTGAACATAATTTTTCAATTTTTAATTAATCACGCTCTACCAACTTACAACACATTTTTGACTATCAAAACCACCAAAATTTGTGAAATGGCTTTCTTCAAAATTGTAGTGGATGACTTAACTTTCTAATGGTCCATATCTCACCTTTATTAATTTTGTAGAACGTAAGTTATGTTGAAAATAGACAGACATGTTCAAGTTATATTTCTCCACTGCCCTTTTAGAATAGTGGCTCTTTTTGATAACCAACTAGTTGAAAGTTAGGAAAGTGTAAAACATAAACAATTTAGAACTCTTTGTCAGCTTTTTGAAACACCCAATCATATAATTTTTGGGTACTTATTTTTAGAGATACAATCGAAATACAGAAGCATATTAGGCTAGTTCGAAGATGCACTTGAGTTCTGTTGAAACCCAATTTTGTTCTATTAATTGCTCGATCTAGTCTAACCTTTGGCTTACAAAGTTGTTAAGTAATGAGTTTATGTTTGTTCAGCCCAAAAATCGTTTCAATTGATTTTTTGGATTAAAAAATACGCTCATTATGCGAAACCTACGCAAAACCGACTATTTGGTCCAATTCATATTTTATAATTCAATATAAAGGAATATGTTTCATTTTTGGGAAACAGAAGAACATTATTAAGTGTAAATCATAGTATTCCTCTTGATAAACCTACACTTTTAAACATTCATGACTTATTTTTGTATTTGAATGGTTTATTTGCTTTTCTATTTGAAATTTGAGTAAAAGTATTAAGTAGTTTTTTTTTTTTCAAATACTAACGTTTGAAAATCAATAATTTTATAATTTTACCTTCATAATTTTAAAGATGAAATAAATAATAAAATTATACATCAAATAATTTTCACTCATACCCAAAAGTAAAATTTACATGTTTGAGTGTTAATATTTTTATAATTTATGATGTTATATATGAAAAGTAAATATATCTAAATTAAAAAAAAAATTAACAATGTATTAATAATAATCATACATTTAGTACATCAAATAACTTAAATTATGCAAATCATAATCATACTAATAGTTCACAAAGACAAATAAATCAATTAATTAATTGCTGGAAACAGTTGCCATTTGATCCGTAATTAAGTTGGCGCACAAAATTTGGTCTGTTGTGAATAATTTATGTGAATTATCAAACAAGATATAGTATGCTTAAGAAAAATAAATTCCAAATTAAAATAAATAAAAAAATATAAAAAGATAAGAAAAAAATAAATTCCAAATTGAAAGAATTATTATCAAACATAATATTTTCTTCTTGAATATGTTTTTCTTCAACCAAAAAGACAATGGTGAATCCTACAACAATCAGAAAGTCATCTACACAACTTAGATCTGAAATGCATTATCCATTGACAAGACCTGAAGATGAGTTCTGTTTGGATAGGAGTGTTTTTTTTTGTTGAAAGTATTAATTGAAGTGTTTTATTGGATTGTTATGGGATTATTAGGTTAGATAAGATAGGGTCCTAGGTTTCAATAGTGAGCCCCTTTCAATTTTAAAAAGGCAGTATAAAATACCTGATTTTGTTCACTATCACACACAATTTGTGAAAAGTACCTAATTACTCTGAAAAATTATCGTTTTCTATAAACGGAGATAGTGTCATTGGGTTATTGAGATAATAACGAAAATAACAAGAGAGATTCGAGATATTAGATTAAACAAAGAGGGAGAATTGAGAATTCCCCCACAAAAAATTGGCCACATATATCTATAATATGCACATTCACATTAATTTTATTAGTATTAATACAATCAAATTTAGCATTAATAAATTATATTTAGGAATAATTAAAACTAACAAAAAAATTGTCAATAGATATAATATTTAGTTTAACATTGTAATTTTTTATAAGTATGTATTAACATTAAATTTTAAAAATTATAATTAATTTTAAAGTTAATATTTTTAAATTACTAGCTTTAACGTTTGTTGATATTGAAAACTCGTGGCTATTGCCACATAGATGCCACGTGTACTACATATTTGTTCAATGCAACATACGTGCCACGCATGTACGTATGTGTCACATAGGTCAAAACCCAGTCAAAAAATATTATTTGTCTACTTTGTAGGGAACAAATCAAGTGTGGAATGAAGTTAGGATTTGGGTCCACGTGGATCTTAAACAAGGCTACCGTGATGACTTTGTCTTGGGAGACAATATTTAAAGTGTTAATGAATAATTAGTGGTTATTAGCAGTGTGACCGACGAATACCTTATGATGCTCAAGGCAATTTAAATGCCATTGAAGAAATTATTTCTCACTAATTTGAATCCAAAAGCTTCAAATTAAAGAGAGAGAGAGAGAGAGAGAGAGAGAGAGATCATTTTTAGAGAGAGATAGTTTACTTATCTTATTTTAGGTGACCCTATAGTTTATATGGGTGCCACTATTACAAGTGATGCAACCATTTTTTCCATGTGATTCACGACGCTTCATCACGAGGGATTGCAGGCGCTACTTGCTCTCAGTTCTCACGAGCCCATTGCTGGCTTCCTTGAGAAGAAATTATGCTCACCGTCTAATTTCGACAAATGCTAATTAATCAGTGGTTGTCTTGCTATAACCCTCCTACGTGTCATTCTAGTATTGGCCAAGAGATTTTTCAATAGGATGATGATGACACCACATTAGTCACTTCCACTTTTAAGTAAGGTCAATTTTTTGCAGTACTTTCTCTTCGAATTATTAAGCACACGTCACTTGCTTTCTTGGACCTAAATCATTTTCCCCTAGGCCCTCGGATCTTGGGTTTTCTTGGCCCAATTCAGCATTCATTTGGAGGCGGGATTCTAATATACTAAAGCCCATGACTTGCATAGGTGAACATGTCAAGGTAGATATTTTTATGTGGGCGTCCCCAAATAGGACCGTGTAGTACTATTACTTTTATCTCCATAACAAAAGCCCCCTAGTTCTCATTTCATCTTTGATTATTATCTCTAATGACTCTTAGCTTTTACTTGTATCTTTTTTTTTTTCAAACTCTGAAGGTAATAAACATATCTTTTATTTTTCAATAACTTTATAAGTGTTTTAAATTTAAAACGAAAGAAATCATAGATAAAAAGAGAGTTGATCATGAAGAAGTAACTTTCCAATTACAATATGGAATTTATGAAAAATTTGCTTATTATGAATTACAATTGAGCATATTTTGAAGAAAAAAATTTAATTAATCATTTTTTATCAAACAAGAAAAAAGGAAAATAAAAATTAAGAACAAAACTTCCCAAAGAAATGAGATAATAAGGAATGATGTAAATTTATACCTCATTTTCATGCATGTATCAATTATTTATATAAGGAAAAAAATACCATTACCCTATTGGGATGAAATAAATGAAATAACCCAAAACCCACTATGTGGTTATTTTTAACAAATTTTTGTTACTATTTTATCCTTTGAATCCAAATTTTAATTCAAATTTGACGAGTTTAAGTTGGGTCTAAGCTAATATTTGTAACAAACATTATAATCATTCGAATTCATAGCGTTGCCAACCAAGCTAGATTAATATTTAACATTTTTATATATGCATTATTATATATATATATACTCTTTAAATATAATATTCCTATGCATATTTTTTTATAATATATTTTATAACTTAAATTTAGCTCGTAAATTTATATTTAATTTTTTAATGTTACAAAATAATTATTATTTTAATTTTACGAAAATTTTTTACAAAAC
Organism: Azadirachta indica; assembly: GCA_022749755.1. Classification (NCBI taxonomy): domain Eukaryota; kingdom Viridiplantae; phylum Streptophyta; class Magnoliopsida; order Sapindales; family Meliaceae; genus Azadirachta; species Azadirachta indica. The sequence continues at coordinate 9,055,793 of CM040447.1, read as the reverse complement.
ATTATTAGTTTAATGTTGCAAAAATATATTTTTTCTTTGTAATTTTTATTGATTAATTTGACTTTACAAATTTATATTTAATTTTTTATTACTATAATAAATAATTTATTATTTTAATTTTATACAAAGTTTTTACAAAATCATTATTAGTTTAATGCTATAAAAAAAATATATTTTTGTAATTTTAATTAATTAATTAATTTGAGTCTACAAATTTATATTTAACTTTTTATTGTTACAAAATAATTATTGTCATAATTTTTATGCAATTTTTTCTACAAAATCATTCACTACAAGAAAATAGTAAATTAGTCATGAAAATATTTGTAATAAAATCTGAAAAATTTTCATCACCGATAACCAATAGTTACCAAAAATCTTTCGTTCCCAGTTCTTCATCATAACCTCATCACAAAAGGTAATTAGTCAGCAACAAAAAGTTTTAGTAGCTAAATCACATGAAAAAATTAGTGACCATGTGTGGGTGACTAAAAGAAAAGTATTATTGTCCAATTTCTTCATCACTACAAGATCAAACATTTGGTCACTAAAATACTTTGCTGGTAACTAAAAGTAAAATGTAATGAACTTATTTGTGATGAAATTGGTCACTAATAACTCCCTACTTTTGCAACGAAGAATTTTATTACTAAAAAGTATCTTTTTTAGTGGACAAATTTGGTCACTAGTTAACCATAGTTGATGACTAAAAGTGTCTTTTTTTTTTTTCCAATGAATATTTGATTACTAATTAATAAGATTCATAACAAGTAAAAAGTTTGAGACTAATGTAATAGACTTATTTACTGAAAATTTCAAATTTTAGCAATGACAATTTGGTGACTAATTGATGACCTCATTCATAATTATAGTAATCCTTTTTAGTAATGAAAATATGGTCACTCGTTGATTGCACTTTATAGTTATTAAAGTATTCTATAGCAATGGATATTCAATTACTAAAATTGAGTAGCCTATAATAAGAATTTCATAAATGAATATTCAATTACTAAATTGACTAGACTATAACAATAATTTAATATCTCTAATAACAATTGCAAAAATGCATAGATAATTTGGTATTTGAATATTGTGCTTATGCCGAAAGATTTAACAAGATACAATATATGATAAATATTCTGCTTAAATATGTCTTATCTATTTTGCATCACTTGTACAATTGTGAACAAAAAAGACTAAAAGAATGCATAACTTGTCTTTAGTTATGTACAAACACCAAAATGCTGTTAAAAAAATAAGTGCAAAATATGAAGTGTCAGCGAGTTTAACTCCAATTATCAAATGATCATGAGACAATTCTTTGATAAAATTGAATGATTACCATCTGTATATAGGAAAAATAAAATTAGTATCAGTTTATAACATTTATCTAAGAACACTAACATTGAAAGCTTATAGTATATTATTCCATCAAGAATAAGCGTGTCATAATAATTCTAAAACTCAAGTGAGGTAGTGTGAATCATTAAAATTTGAATTATATAATTAATTACTGGGAATATTTGCATATACACACACACACACACTATAAACAATACAAGAAGAATGACTACATATTTAAATAATCAATTGCGTTAAAGACATAAAGATAATCATCCTTTTTCTTTCGAATCATATATAATGAGAACAAAAATTTTCCAATTGAAATACTAACTTGTTTTTTGTGGTTTCCTGCCAAAACTTTAGAGCATTCATCAAATTTTAATATTTTATAACCAAAATAAATAAATAATTTTGTAATAATGACACTTTGAGCAAAGACAACTTCCTGACAAATCTTTAAGTTGTTTTGAGATCAATTAGAGGGCAAACGCGACACTACGTTGTTCAGAATTTCCTTTAAAGAGTTTTGGGATCAACAGTTAACAATGAAAATTGTTTCTCCGTGAGCTCATCCCTTTTTGTAGCTTCAGCAGCCACCATAGCTGCCTCATCAGCCCTTTGTGTAGCATCAATAGCCACTTGAGTGGCCTCCTCCATCTTATGAATAGCTTCTTCCAATTGTGCATTTCTACGTTATGGTAATGCGAAAGATTTTTTTGGGCTTTAGTCCTACTCCACAGCCATGGATGTGAGCTGACTTAGAGGGAAAAACTTTCTCATAAATGTGATCTTCAGATTCACATTCAAATACTTCCATTATGATTTGTTTTGGAGTGATTATAATTCGTTTTGGATAAGATATAATAGGAATAAGTCAAAAATTTTAAGAAATATGACTAATAAAAATAAGAATTATTATACATGCTTACAAAGGCATTTTGAGCACCGTCATTGATCCACTTTCCTTTTTTCTTGCTAAATCTAGTCATTTGGAACATGTCAATATGGCTAAGATCTTCTTCAATTTCAGAATTTTTCCATATATTTGGAGAAAAACATAAATCATTCAAAATATCTTTCATATTATATAATCATAAATATAAAAGAAAAAATAGAAATCCACATACATTCAGTCCTAATGCGACTAAATGCCTTTGACCCAACACAATGAGTGATCTTTAGCTTTCCTTTATTTGTCTTGTTCTCACTAATTTCCTTATGCCAGTTGAAAAATAGTGATTTAATAATTATAACTCAAAAGTATTAGGCCATTGGCTTAAACTAGTAATATAGTTTTCTGATTCCTTTTGAGAATTAAACATACCATCCATTTCTCACTTTCCCACAAATTAATAAGATATCTCCAATCTTCTGCTTTAGTATTTTTAGGTGAATGTGCTAGTGGTTCATCCATTGTTGCATGCTGAAGAAATTTTTGATGTGGAGTATAACGCCATCTATAATATTTACGCTTCATATCCTCTTCAATAGCTAAATCTATGTGAGCTGTAACGCTTAATATGAATTTGTCCTGAGAATTTTAATGCAATAACATGATGTATTTAGAATTTTAAAATTGTATATGTATAACTTTATGTCTATATATACCTGCATTTATATTGGGAATTTGACAACATAAAATAGAATACTTACACGAACAAGCTTAATCAACATTTCGACAACTACCCTTGGGATTTCACTCCAACCTTTAACTTGTAATGGTTGCATGTCTTCTAACAATATACCCTAAATCGGTGATATAAAATTGACTACATTCTCCAGTAGTCCTCATCGTTTTTTTGGGAATATCTATTTCAATTTTCTTACCCGATCGTCTTCGTTTTACTAGCTCAAGACCACATGTCTCCTCTCTTCCTTTCTTTTTCCTTGGCAAAACTACATCTGATTCATGAATAAGTTTCTAGAAATTGTAATATATTAATAATTTTTTTTTTGAATTTATATTCAATCTTTCTCATTTACACCCTTCTAATCTTGAAGGCGTTATGTACCAAAATCTCATGTTCTAAACTATATATTGTTAACTACTTTGTAATTATAACGAATAACTCAAGTATCATAATATTAGCCTTTGCAAAAATATATAAATCATAATGTAGTTAATACTACTTATACTAATTTGTAGCAATAGTATCAAAATCTATTTCCAAGTAACTCAAAAAAAGTAGAAATTTAATTTTACAAGTATTTTAAATACAATTGACATACCATTTTCGTTATCTCTAATTCCAGAAAGGGAATTTTGCCCACTGTGAGACTTTGGTACTTTTGTAATTAGACTTATAACCAAATCAAGTTGATTAGAAGATGATTGGAATCTATGAGAGGTGCTAGGGAGTCTTTGGTAGAAGCGGTCGATTGATTAGATTGATCAACATATGAATTTGTTGTACTTGAGGCCCATTGTCTAAAGGGTTCTTTATTACGATGATTAGTGGCAGAATGCTTTCTTGGAGATGATTGCAGTGGATATGGAGGTAAGGGTGCTAATAGTTTTGTAGAAGAATGACTTTTAATGACCTTTTTTTGAGAAGCAAGTTTATCACCTGTATCTCGTTGATCACAAAGTTAAAGAGGCAATGAAAACAAACCTTAATTCAAAGCATATAGAACTATTGTATTAATTTATTTACAAGCATCAAGTTTTCTTAAAACCAAGTATAATCATAAGAATAGAACAATGAACAATGAAAATCAACAAACAATATAAGAATTATGTATCTAATAAAATCAAAAGATTAAGAAAACTAGACAAGAATAAAAATAAATAACCGAATTATTATCATCATTAGAAGAAACATAATCTTCCTTGATGTCTTCATTACTAAAGTTTATGTCATTTGCATCATTGTCACCGTCAATAGAGTTCTTATCGGTCATTTTTTCAGCTTCATAATTCACATCTACAACAATCATATCCATATCATCCTTAGACAACAAAACTTCATCATCATCAATCCCAAAAACATCACTAATGACATGTGACTCTGGTTGTTAAAATGGATCTTCAGCTTCCAACCCATAACCTTCTTCTACTTCCTCTTCTAGAACATCATAGCTTCCTCGAGGTTGTGATATATCTACAACTCGCCAATTTTTACCGAGCTTCGTGCTAATTGTGTAGAATACTTGTTGTGCTTGACATGCCAAAACAAATGGTTCCTTGTTGTACCATGTTTTATTAGTATTTACGCTTATCATCTTATGCTCATTAATCTGGATTCCTTTTGCATAATTGAAATCCCACCAATCACATTTGAAAATGACCACCCGATTCTCCCCAAGATAAGAAAGCTAAATAATCTCTTTCAGCACCCCATAGAAATCAGTACTCTTACCCTTATGGTCTCCTTTAACAACCACTCTACTATTTTGAGTTTTACGAAAACCATCACGATCTTGTGTATGAAACCTGACCCCGTTAAGAATGCATCCAATGTAGTGTGTCACTATTTTATCAGGTCCAATGGACAAAATTTTCAACCCTTCAGTAATTTTGATGATCTTTGTTTTTTGAGCCATTAAACCTACTAACATGAATATTTACTAAAATAAGTTCAAAATAAAATAAATGGTCTTAATAGCTTTTCAAAAAAAAAATAATATTAAGTACTTTTTTGTGAATGTATGTGCTCACATGAGCAAACCACTGGTGAAATTCTAACTCTTGCTACTTATCTACAATCTTAACATTTTGCCTTTCAAGTTCTGACTTATGCTCCCTGTATATAATTAAACTATTATATAATAAAGCATCAAGCTAATATATTGCAAAGTATATAACTCATTTGGATTAGTTAACTTACAATATACACGGTTGCACTCCCTTACAATTATTCAGCACATACCAACGAAGTTTTGCCCAATCAATCAAACTAAGCTCATCAATGATCGTTGCTCCTAAGCAACGAACTTTCTGTTGGAAAATCGATAGACCTTCTATTTGTTCACCTTCACATACATCATTGTTCCGTTCTGGTCGATTAAAACTTGTTTCAACATTATAAAAGTAAATAGAGCAAAATGTCAAACATTCATGGTCAGATTATCCTTTAGCTAATGAGCCTTCAGGATATGCTTTATTTGTATCATAGGTTTTCAAGTTGTGCATTTGCCTGACAATATAGGAAAATAGTTAGATATTCTCTTAAAGATACATAAAATATATGAAAAAAATAACACAATAATTAAACAGAAAAAAGTTAAAAGAGAAAAATGAACATTACCTTTCGAATGGATATATCCACTGATACGGAACTAGTCTAGCCACCATTGCCTCTTATGCTAAGTGAATGGTTAAGTGAATCATAATATCAAAAAAGGATGGAGGAAATAATTTTTCTAGTTTGCATAGTATCGAGACAGTATCTTTGCTAAGTTGTTCCAACACATCCATTTTCAAAGTCTTGCAAGTTAATTCCTTAAAGTACAAACATAATTCAGTAATCTCCACCCAAACATCCTTGCTCAAGAATCCATTTAATACAACAGGCAGAAGTCGTTGTAAGATAACATGGCAGCCATGGCTTTTCAATACTGAAATTCGATAATCTTTAATGCTAACACATCGAGATATATTTGATGCCATACCATCAGGAAGCTTTACAGATTTAATGAATTCACATAATCCTTCTTTCTCAACTTTAGACAAAGTGTAGCATGCAGCAGGTAACATAATACGACCATCAATGCGCACTGGATGCAATTCACGCCTTATACCCATTTCCTTCAAATCAAGACGAGTCTTATATGTCCTCAATGTTCATCAATGTTCCCAAAATACTATCATATACATTTTTTTCTATATGCATCACATCGAGATTGTGACGCAACTTAAATGTTTTCTAGTACGGTAATTCAAAAATAAAAAATAGTCTTTTTTGTCTAGTTTAAAAATTAACAGTTTGTTTTCTCTTCTTTTGACGTTCTGGTTCCTTCTCGAAACATGGTTACTTGACATAAACTATTTTGCTTAAATTAGCAATTTTATCAAGGATGAAATGGTTACTAATAAATTGAATGAATAACTGTACATTCCATAACTAGAACTAATAAATTTCCTAAGTATAAATAAACCGTTTATTACAATTAAATTAGCACTTACATGTAATTAATTGACCATGAGACGGCATGTTAACTTGTACGTACGTTGAACACATAATTCATAAACTATTTTTCTAGTATGATTTTTAACGCTATCTTGATTAGGAACTCAACTTGGGTAACGTTAATTCAATTTCAATTCAATGGCGTTTTTTACTTTGTTATTACATATTAACCTACAGTCCAATTATTTGAGACCATGTTGATTAATTACTTATAAACAACCAGTATTTGCCATGTCAATGGATTATTTGAAGGAATAAACTGTGTAAGTAAATGGAAAACATGAACATGTAACATCGTATTCTACGTAAATAAAGTAATAAAAAAAGGAAAAACCATGAACAACAAGCATCTGAAAAACTGTAAAACCGTAATAGATAAAAACTATACAACTATAGTAAGTGTTTAATACAACTATAGCAACTATCTGACCTACAAATCTACCACGACCTTCGACCGCATCTGACATTTGTCCTCAGGGCCAAAGTCGAGGGGAAACCTCTAACCCAGGTATTGTATAATGATGCATGTAAATACATCACATGTATTTGCATTATACAAAATCTCTGTTAAAATTTATATAGAATTAAGGTGCAACAAACTTAGTATTAGAGTGTGATTAAAATTTTATAGACATCTTTTACGATAGTTAGGAAGTGTTGGAAATATTTTTAGTTTGTCATTAATTACGTTTTTTATTACATATGATCTTATCATTTGGATTTTTGTTTGGTTTTGTAGTATATATAGCTGTGACTAAGTATGACATATGAATATCTATTACTAGAAAGGAACAGTGTGCTCTAAGTAGGTTACTTATTAAAGATCATAAGAAGTTAAACCTGGTCAGCATTATACGGCCCGAACCAGCACAAACTAGTATTGCATCGTATATTTTGGACTAGAAAATTTCACAATGCCTGCAAAATAATGAAAAATTGGTGCAAAAATTTAACAAAAAATTCAATGAGTGAGACTAGCAAGGAAAGATCAACGATTTTAGATCCTTTACCTACTAGAATGGAGGGACCCTTCAAACTATTATTATTGAGAAAAATTAAGTAAACTGGTGAACAGTTGGGCCAGGAGAGACTAAACTATTTAATAAGTGAGTTTTGTATATACTTAGTAATTTTGTATAATTTTATCTATGGTAACTTAAGTTTTTTTATCTTTTTAGTATCTTCAGTCTAGTTTTGTTATTATAGATTGTAAATTCCTAGTGTTAATGAAGAATAAATTCTGTTCTTATTTGTGTCATTAAGAATTCTTTCATTCTTATATAAATTTATTTTAACTATTATGACGTATAGTTCTTTGGATTCTAGCATGCCTGATAACAGAGAAAAAGAGCCATCTTCTTCTTTAAGAGCATGCAAGTTTAGCAAATTTTTCTAGATAACGAAAGAATTTGTCATTCCACTTCATGATTTCACAAGTAATGATGATCTACATAATTATAGCAGTAATGTTAAGGGTCAAAACATGTCGATATTAAGTGAGTTTAGGAAACTTAATCCCCTAACTTTTAATGAAAAGGTTAATCCACTAATTGTTCAAGAGTGGGAGGAACAAATCGATCGAATTCTAGATGCAATGCAAGCACTTAAAGTGTTTTTGGTTAAATTTGCAGCATTTCAACTAGTCAAGCATGCAAATCATTGGTGAAATACCATGAAGATCAGAAGGCATGATAAAGAGTGGACATGGAAGACCTTGAAAGAGGTTTTCTTCGGTAAACATTTTTTGGAGGTATTTACTAATGTGAGGTTGGATGAGTATATTCATCTAAGTTAGCAAAATATGTCAGTAGCACAACATAAGGCAAAGTTTGAAATGTTGAGTTGGTTCATTACTTCAACGATTTCTAAGGAGAAAGACAAGAATAAGTGGTTTATGAAGGGATTAAACAAGATTAAGTGATTTATGAAGGGATTAAATCCAACACTTTGTCATGAGCTCATAATGTTAAATATTAAAACAAATTAGAAACGGTTGAATGAGCTTTGATGATAAAGCAAGATGAAGGAAAATTAAACAAATAATGGAATTTAAAAAGAGTAGTTCTAATCAAAAACTTCTAGAGAGAAAAGCAAATGAGAGGTTAATTTCCTACTTAGGGAAGACAAAATTCCAGTAAGACATTTGGTGTGTGTTTTGAGTGTGGACAACAAGGATATCACTAAAATACGTGTTCACATTTTAAAAAAACACAAAATAAACTAACTAGTCCCATTCAAGAAAGCACTCAAGATAGTCTGAGCTTTCCTGAATCCTTGGTTGTGTGTTTTAAGTGTGTAGAATAGGGCTATTACCGAACCATTTGTCCACGTTTCGGATGGGCATCAAGCTATGTAACCCGTTCTACTCATAGAAGCATTCAATTAATACTACAATAAACTCAATAGGTTGGAATATAAACATGTGTCCACATTTGTGAGTTCTAAATGATTGAAGTTAAATTTCTTGGGCATACGGTGTTTGAAGGTATTTTTGTGGACCTTCTCAAAATAGAGGCATTGTTGAATTGGAATACACTGAAGAGTATGACTTAGATCAGAAAGTTTCTAGTTTAATAGAATATTACTATAGATTTGTAAAGGATTTTGCTCAAATATATGTTATATTGTTCTTAAATAATTTAATTGAATTTTGATAAAAAAAATATACAAAAGAATAGAATTTTGATTACTTTTATTTGTAATACCTAAAACATGTACGTATTTGTTTTTAGTCCCCTACGTGTAAGTTTAAAGCACGCTTAACACTTCTACACCATTCAGAGTTTAAGTAATACTAAGAATAAGGATTTAGTGTTCAGGAAGCTCACTACTATTCAAGACATTTAAAAAATATATAGCTATTTTTTATATTTTTATTTATATTAATCTGAGTTTCATAACTTTCTTAAGAAAATATAATGACTATGATATAATTTCTTTAATAAATATATTATATTAAAAATGTTTTATTATATTTTTTTGATAATTAAATATTAAATTATTACTAAGAAAATAACACGAAGGTTAAGAATATTTTAGCATATGAGTTTAGTCAACTCATTGTTAGAATATTTTCTTTTCTAAAATATTTTATTAAAATAATAAATTTTAAATAATTTAATTTAACATTTTAGTCCTTAATATGTTGTGAATGATATAGACTAATTATTATAATTGTAAATGATATATGACAGTCTATTATTTTATTAAAGTTTAGAATATAAAAATAATAACCTACATATCAATTGGCAGAATGTTAAAGTTAAGAAGATATTTGTCTATTTCTTCAAATTTGAGGAGAATATCTATCTTTTTTTCAAATTTCAAGAGAGTATATATCAATCTTCTTTACTTATGATAAAAGAATAAATGTTTTCATGCTAACTTTCATGATATTGATTATGAAATTTTTCTATAATAATTTTATTGTCATTGAAATTTAAGAAGTATTTTTTTATGAAAACTTTTTTATCTTAAATTTTTAAAACTATTTTTGGATTTAAATATTTACCACGTGTTAGCTTCTCCTCTATTTTTCAAGTTTTTAGTAACTTTTGAAAGGGAAAATATAGTTAAGATTAGGAGGAATTCTCCACGAAGAGAATTTGAAAAGGCTGAAAAATGCAAGTTTGAGCTTTGTTTCTCGATCTCCCTTGCTCATATGTACGAAATGTGAGTGTGAATGGAGAAGGCTAGAATTTTGCACTGGTATATATCTTGACGCAGGGAAATATAGACGTTGGTTTTCAACTACTGTAACAGGTTAAAATGAATTTTCTGTTGCTTCCATTCTCCTCTTTTTTAAGCATTCTTTTCTGTGATGCGAATATCATATATTGTTGCTTGCAAAAGGGAAAAAGTGGGCCTGCATGCAACAATAGAAACATAAAACCTAGGTTTTAAGTTCTTAAACTTTTTCCCTATTTAAAAAGTTAAATATCAAGGAATTATGGTCATTTCATTATGGTGGGTTAGTCAATTAACAAGAGATCGAGCTACGTGTATCTTTCCTCAATTCTTTCATATCTATTTACGTAAGAGGTAAATCTCACGGGAGATATTCGTTCAAACCTCAGGGGAGGTATGTGCCTATAAACAAGCATATGAAAGATATTTCCCCAGATCGATGAGAAGATTAAACAAAAAGAAAGCAGTAAGAATCTAGCATATGCCTATAATTTACAAGCATGCATTTCTGCCAGCTAATGGTGGGAAAATATATGGGTTGAAGATAATATATGAATCAAATACATGCCTATATTCAAGTACAAAAGGGAAGCTTGGCCTCTAATGGCTGTCAGATGGAGACTAAAATAATAATACATAACTACACACAAGTACGCGAGGAACCACTGTGTAAAGAAAACCACGATTAAAAGCAGCAGTTCTGATCTTTTCGTGGAGTCTATGACCAAAAGCAAGTTTTGTGAATATGAGTGAGAGCAAAAGGAATATATATATATATATATATATATATATATGTAGATATGAATCATACTGTAATACATTCAAACATCAAGAAGTTGGTTTGCAAATGTTGCAAGAGAAGATAGTAGATGGAAACAGTATATATCACCTCAAAACTAATATGAAATGGCAATTTTTTCATGCACAACTTCAGAAACGCACAGATTAAAGAGCAAATCTGCCAAAAATTCATCCGTCATATAACAGTTCCAAATTAAATTTATCTCTAATGAGTTATAGTCCAAGATACCAGATAAGACAATTTTAGCTTGATCTGGAGAGATATCTATATGTGCCCTCGAGCTTGAAGCATATCATATGCACCCCAGGATGCAGGTCCAGGTCCACAATGAGGATAAGTTTCTGCACCAGCCTGTACCTGAAATTTGTTGGGGAAAGAACGCCTATTCATCCAGTTAATAAAAGCAAACGGCATGTCCATATATTATCTGCCATTGCAACTTATATAAATAGCCATTACCACACATGAAAACACAAACATATAAATATATTAACAAGCATATAGAAACATATGCATCTTAAATATCAAAACTTACAGGATCCATGCTATAACTAGCAAGTTAAGGATTTCCATTATATCCAGCTTCAGGAGTGCTGTAATTTGCATTAGAACTTACACCTGCAGCAAACCGTGATAAGAACATGAGAAGATTTATTGAATCAATGAAAATAAATCAAGCTTCAGAAGAAAGATCAATGAGAATATCTGAAGGCATTGCAAGATTAAGCTGGCAATGAGATCATGGCATTATCAATCCGATACATTGGACAAACTTAGTAGATGATCACACTGCCTAAACTAGTTAAACAATGGACTTTGAACTCAATCAACACTACCAGTAACAACCAAAATTTTAACAAAATCAATAAACACTGTTGTATCAGCTCAGATATGTGGTTTCTCCATTATAAAATCTACAGCATTAGATACTCAACTGAACCTTGCTCAAACTGACTGGTTTACACTAATTAAACTCTAGTTTAGAACTAGAGCAGAGAATTGCCTAATTCTGTATCTCCCATTCACATTTTTGTGATAAAGTGGCAGCTTGTAAACCAACTCCACAAAAATGGTCTCATAGAACATCACTTGCTTGAAAGTTGTTGCTAAATAATCATCTCACACATCCTTGGATACAGAGCATAGATATGTAACATATTAAATATATAAAGCAACACTGATGCTTATTAATATGAAACATACTTGCTTAACAATGTTCTCCGCTTTCAGTATTTTGGACAGAAACAGAAGAATCAGTCCATGCAGCTTCCATTGACACCATTCTCAGTATTTGACTTCTTTTTGTGCTTAAGAGACTCATGTTATGCATTGCCATGGATTCTTTTTTGGAGAATTTGGAAGTCTTTGCTCTTGCAGGAAACACATGCCAATAGTCCCTGGTAGCGAAAAAAAAAATGTGAAATTGAATGTTATTCAAAATCTCAAAGCAAAACAAAGAAGAAACTCCATATATATGCACCTGCAATACTAGCCAACAATCATGCTCTACAAAAAACATATAGATACTAGGAAGTACTGCATGAAATGCAACCAACAACTTATATAAACAGGAAAACAGTTTTCAGCTGATCTTCAAAGTGTTCACTGTAATGGCCAGACAGTTGAAAATGGATGCAATGTTTATTGACATTCCTCCCGTAACAACCTTGCAGAATCTTTGACAGGAAATGAAGGAAGCAAATTCAGATTTTCACGATATTTGTCATCCTTTCTAAGTAATTCTATAACTATGGAAAATGTGGATGCATCTGGCATCACATTTCTCTCCGCCATTTTGTGAAGAAGTTCAACCACTTTTTGCACATCATTATCTTTCAAGAAACCTCACATAAGTGTGTCAAATGTTACTACATTTGGGGCACAACCAGTTTTATCCATATCTAGGAACATATCACACGCCTTTTCCAACTGTCCTGCTTTACCAAGTCCATTGATCATGATGTTATATGTTACCACATCTGGCAACAAGCTATATTCAGGCAGATTTTGAAATAACTCCCAGGCACTCTCACACCTCCCTGCTTTACATAGTCCATCAATGAGGCAATTAAAGATTTCAATGTTCACCTTAAACTTGCAGTTCTTCAAATTATAAACTAGTTCCAACGCCTTGGAAAGAAGACCATTCTTACAAATGCCGTCAATTAAATACCATATGTCCATGAATTAGGTAAAACTTTATTAACTTTCATCTCATCAAACAGCTGCTGTGCATCTCCCATCTTTCTTGCACGAAGAAGGTTAATTAACAAGGTGCTGTATGTAACAACTTCTGGCCTAATTCCTTTTGATACCATTACCCTCTATAGACTCATAGCTTCCTCTAATTTTCCCTTTTTGCAGGAACCATTAATCAAACTATTGTAGCTACAAACATTAGGACTACAACCCTTATTCATCATTGAAACAAAGAGTTTCTGGGCATCATCAATTCTAGCTACCAAGCAAAAACCATCCAACAATACGTTGTAAGTAACCGTAGTAGGATTCACGCATCTTTCTATCATCATTTCCAACAATGTAATTGCTTCGTCTATCTTGCCTGTCTTGCAATGATCACCCATCAACACATTAAATGTTACCGCATTGGCTGTACACCTTGATCTAACATCCCAATAAATAAACGTTGAGCTTCATATCGATCACCAACACAACAGAAACCATGAATTAGAGAGCTGTAAACAACCACATTCGGATTAATCTTCCTAGTCTTCATATCCAAAAATAGTTATTTTGCCTTATCTACAAACCCGTCTTTACAAATCCCATCGATGATAGTACTACAAGTAACAATAGTAGGCTTACACATCCCACCAAATGCATCATTTCCATCAACCAGTTCTTCAAATAACTTAAGAGCAAGAATCATATTACCTGTGCGACACAACCCATTAATCAAAGTCCCATATGAAATCACACTGGGCCTACAACCAAACAAAACCATTTTCTTAAACAGCTTCGTAGCTTCTAAAACCCTCCTCTCCATCCAAAAACCTTGAATCAAAGCATTAAAAGTTGAAGTACTCGGCCTAAAACCCATCCTCAAAATCCTCCCCAAAACCGCAAAGCCCTCAGAAACCCTCCTCACATTGCAACAGGAATTAAGTAAAATGTTAAAAGTAATTAAATCTAGCACCAAGCCATCTGTTGAATTCAGTCTCTTATAAACAAAACGACACTATCATAATGATTTTTCTTACTAAGTGCAGAAAACAAAATATTGAATGAAGAAATAGGAGTGGGTTGGGTATGAATCATGTAATTGAAGAAGAGAAGCGCTTCATTCAAAGTGAAGTTACCTGATTTGCAGTTCTCTTCGAGAAATTTTTGAAGAAGTGTTTCGTTCATGGGTTGTGTGGACAAAGATGAGAATTCAATTCCTGCATTTGGAGTAGTGAAAGACATAGAGGGAGTAAATGAAAATGGAATTTGTAGTTTAAAACTGTTGTTCAAGAACGAAGCGAAATTTCTGGAATCATTTCCTTTTGGGTTTTGCTTTTCTCAACAGACAATGTAGTTGGAAGGAAGCAAAGCTGAAGAAAAGAAAATGGATGCTTCGTTGTCAGACTCGATTTGTTCTGTTTGGTGGCTAATAACCTTTGTATCCCTATAGTGTTTTAAAATAATAACTTTGGAATGGGTTTATCAATTGGAACATTGTAGTCCTTTTCTTTTATTTTATTTTTTTTTTCTGTTTTCAGTCATTTTCATTTATTATTAAACAAATGTTTAGGGTTAAATATATTATCGCTCAAATTGAAGTTCCATTATATTACATTTTTAATATTATTTTCAATGAAAATAATCTTTACTTTTATTTACGAGATTAAAAAAGAAACTTTTTTTATCTTAATAATTATATTTTTTAATCAATTTTTTTATCATTAAAGATAATATTTAAATAGTTCTTACACAGATTGTTTTTAAACTTTCAAGCATTCCCTTATTTAATTTTACATAAATAAATATAAAGCTTGAAATTCAAGGCTATTTTTTCATTTTACAGAAATGTAATAATAAATAATATAATATATTGTTTTGATGATGTAATTAAAATATAATAATTGTTGTTATAATTTGGATGGAAACATGCTTGCTATTAGTAAATGATGTTCAATTGAATATCCTCTCAGTTTGAGAGATTATTTCAACTGCACCTTTCTTCTGTTTCACATATTCTTTTCACTTAGGAAAAATAAAAAGAACAAAGCATGATTTTGCTTAAGTGTTTTCAGAATTCACCAGTAATGACATTAAATTTGCCCTCTCTATATATAGAGAAAAATGCAAGCAAAACATTAAGCACTTGCAAAATTTGATCAAGCCCCTAGTAAAGACAGTACGTTTGTATGGTGGCTACATGGTTACTTAAAAAGTGAAGGTCAATTAAGTCATTTACTATGATCCATTTCTCACCACTCCAAAAGCATCTCCCAAGTTAATAGTGGTCCTCATGGTTCTCCTCCCAATTCCACCATTGCCCTTCCTCATCATAGCTGCAAATTCCCCGTAATCTATTTGCCCATCCTGCAACACCAAAGCTTCCGTCAATAATAACTTAGAGAAAATAAGATCAAACAAGTTAGACTTCTGCATTTTCACCATCCCACCATGCCTCCCAATCATGGCGATACCATTCTGAGAGGAGCAGGAACCTTTGTCAACAATCATCTTGAACACAGAGCTTTGTGAGATGTTCACATTTAATGTGAATGGCATCAGTGGACCTCCTACCTAAATTTTTTGAGTTGTGTCCTCAACACAATGCTTTAAGAAAATCTTCTTTCCAAGATTACATAAACTTCATAAGTTAAATCTATGAGCAGGCACTGGAAATCTTGCAAAGAAGAATAAGCTTACATTATCTTGATCAATTTCTTTGATCATTTCATCAAGGTGGAGATCGCTTAAACCAAACTCTTTACAGGCTTGTTCAACCTCGTCGATTGTTATGTAACCACTACCATCCTTGTCAAAGAAAGAGAAGGCAGAGAGTAAATTTTCCTCTCTCTCCAACTTATTTAGGTGCAAAGTAGCAGCAAGGAATTCACCGTAGTCAATCGTTCCACTGTTGTCAATATCTGCCTGCCAAAAACCCACAAATACATGTTTTTCACACCATAAAGTTCAAACGACAAAAAGTTTTATCAGATAAAAAACTGAAAATCTTTCTTACTGCTTCCATCAGATCCTTGATCTCAGATTCCTAAGTTGGGAACCCACTTTTTTCAAGCCCTCTTTTAACTCATCAAATGTTATTGTTCCACTATTGTCTGTGTCTATCATTTTGAACAACTCCTTTAGACCTCCAATTTCTTCTTCATTAAGCCTCTCAGCAATGACCTACAATTTGGACAGAGTATCAGTACTAGGTTACCATCATATTCCATATGCAAATTTCCAGTGCCACCACATGTAAAGCTATGATTTTAGTCACTACAATTAAAATGAACATAGCAGACTCTTAACAACGGAAATACTTGTGTCCATCCAAGTCCAACACTCCCACATGTAGTAATAAATGAATTCTTACTTCTATTCACCTTAAAAATACATAGAGTATTTCAAGGATAATATTCATTACTAAGAGATGCTAGAACATACTATATTTTCATTATTGTTTCATAATTTCTGGTCTTTTAAAAGGAAATAAACAGTCAATCATAGTTAATGATATGTACAAAATATAAATTCATAAATAAATACACATAAAAGATCATGTCCTGTTGTCTAAATAAAGGGAGCTGCTATGTCAACACCTGCTTTTCATGTGAAAACAAGAAACCTGTCTCATTGATCACAAATAATAACAATAATAATAACAAATTCATGATTTACTGTCTCATTTCTATCAATCTATTAAGCATAGAAGTAGCAGTTATTTCATATCATCCATCATGTGATACGTAATCTTTCCATATAGTATTCAGGCCTAGACTACATAGTTCCTGGTCTTTGGTTTCATTAAGCAGCCAAAGTAGATAATATATGCTAATGTGGAATCTGATCTTCTTTAACATATTTTGAAATGTAACATTTTGTCTCTTCTAACAACCCAAATTAACTGATGTAATTAACAATGCTCTTAAACTGTAAGATGTCATGCAATAAGCACACTAGCAGAAGGGCAAACATTGGTCATATAACTCATTAGGGATTGGATGCATGGATCTTTAGATAGTAAAATATATGTCATCTTTCATACTGTTGCCTTGCTTCCCCAAGATAGTAAACTCAACTCAGTAAAACCTTCCAGTTCAGGAAATAGAGACCATTATGCACTGTACAAAGTCAACTTACCAAAAGTTTACTTGATACAGCCTTCAGACTGCTTGTGCAAGTGATTAAACTGCATTGTAATTTAAACCATTATACAGTATGAATAATTTTCATATTGGCTTTGAACATTGAGAAAGAATTTGATGACTCGGAAACTAGTCATTAGTCACCAGTTCATACCAAGGATTACTTTATTGCAATATAAGGTACTGGTATCGCCTATGCATATCAGTAATGTAACTTTAAAGATATGCTTTAAGCTAATGGCAGTTGAGACTTAAGCATTATCAGGCTTCAATTCGAGACTTTTAAAGTTTTAAAACTATTCACTATATACTCAACCTAATTCATATAAAAGAACCTATAAATTTTAAACCTAGCAGACATAGGAAGAAATGAACTGCATGCACATGTTTGCACTTAAGGCCAATGTCGTCAATAATGGGAGACAAGATAAATAATTATATAGCTAGTAAAATCTTACTCGCAAAGCCATCTTCTTGAGCTTGTTCATTGCTGAGAAATGCTTCAAGCGTGATAAGACAGCTGAATCCAGAGGTTTGTCTGGGGCAACTTTGTCATCTACAATCCATAGGTGGCCTGATATAAAGCATAATATCATCTATTAGCAATTACAATGGTAAAATCTGGTTCAGCCAAATTTGTATAATCCTAGCATGCTTTCCTTGTGTTAAACAAGTGAAGGAGACTTACAGAGGACCTCATGTGCAGTTAGCCTTCTCTTTGGATTCTGATCCAGCATTTTTCTTATCAGATCCTTGGCACTATCTGAAATGCCAGGCCATGGTTCAGAGTCGAAATCTATTTTTCCTTCTAAAATCTGTCGGAAGATCCCCATTTCAGTCTCTGGGGATCAGAAGGGATGCAAAAATTACAATTAACGATATGACGTGGAAATATATAGAAATTATTCAACAAAAGTTGTCTAGCATTTGACTATTCATCAATTTATGAACTCAGAGATTGGTACCTGCCCAAAAAGGCGGCACCCCACTTAACAAGATGTACAAAATAACTCCAGCACTCCATACATCAGCCTCAGGTCCATAATGCTTGCGTAAAACCTCTGGTGCAACATAGTAAGGACTTCCAACAACATCAGAAAAGGTCTCACCTACAGATATATAAAAGGAAACCACAAGCTCATGTCAAACAGAGATGGCAATCAAAATTATAGAATGATGAAACATGAAAGGTCCAATGCATCAAATCTTAGATAAGCAAGAAAGCATCATTGCCTACAAAGCTAAATCTAATGGTGTCCATCCATAATGTGCACTACAGAGCCATACGTTGGGAACCCTGGAGTTCACAAGAAATAAACTTTTACACTAAATAGTAACAAAGAAGTTCAAATACGTCTATGAAGTGCTAAAAACAAGAAAAAATTGTCAAGTAAAACCTAATATTCAACAATAATCCCTATCAATGCACAAATAACCCAGCTGTTTCTTCTAGTTAAAGTCACATTATTACCAATAGAACATGTCAAAATGTGCAAAATAAAAAGTGCGAAGAATCATCATCCCAGCTAGTCATCTATCAAAGAACAGATCTTTCTATCTTGCTTCTTTAATATATCCATTGAAAGCCACACAATCATTGCCCACGTAATACAAAGACATCAAAGATGATGAAAATACTTCAATTTTTGACTAATAATCTAGCCTCAAAAGGAAGTAAAAAGCAAGAAATGTAAGAAAAACCTGGCTTGTAGAAGACAGATAAACCAAAATCAGTAGCCTTAAGAGCAGCATCTTCATCAGCAGACAGAAACAAGAAGTTTTCAGGCTTAAGATCCCTATGAATAACACCAAGAGAATGACAACCCTCAACAACACCAACAATAGTCTTGATTAACTTAGCAGCTTCTCTCTCACTGTAATGCCCTTTACTAACAATTCTATCAAACAACTCGCCACCCTCGCAAAGCTCCATAACAATATGAACAGAAGATTTGTCCTCGTAAGTGTCGTGAATCCTAACAACGTGTGGGTGCTCAGATAGATGGTGCATTATCTGGATTTCCCTCCAAACATCCTCATAGTCTTCTTGACAGAGAAGCTTGCGTTTAGGGATAGTCTTGCAAGCATAATTATGCCCTGTAGACTTCTGGGTACAGAGATATGTAGTACCAAACTGGCCTTGCCCCAATTTCTTGCCGATTGAGTAGTGTTCAGTTATGTTTTGGGTATCATAAGGAAGAACCCTTGTGGGTTTTGTGATTCTTGATGGTGGGTTTGAAGATTTCTTCATTTCTGGTGATTCTGCTAAAGAACAGAAGAAGAAGAAAGACCTTGACTTGACTGTTCTTGAAGAAGAACAAGAATAACAATCAAGAAACTTGTGGGTAGATTTTCTCTTTCTCCGGGTGACTCAGAGACTGTAATCAAACCATGTTCAAATGTGATCTCTCGGTAGATTCCATCTCCACTTTTTTCTATCTATGGGCTGACTGACTGTCTATCTGTTGTCTTCCTGTACTGTTTTGGATTTTGCAATTGTTCAAAGAACTCCTTTTTCTTTTTCCCTAATTAAAATTGGGATAACAATAAATTGGTCCCTCCATTTTGGTAAAAAAATAAATAGACTCAATACTTTGGTAATTCTAATAAATAAGTTCTTTACATGATATTTTTTAATTTTATACAAGTTCCTCAAAACACGGGGTCATGATAAGAGTACTCAACACGACCTCAATATAAATAAATGAGTTGAAATTAAAATATAAATAAATATAAATAATAAATAAGTTGTATTTTATAACTTGCTTCATTAATAAGTCATTTTATATTTAAATGTTAATATGTTAATTTGTTTAAGACATAATTACATCAATTCATTTATGATAAGAATCTATTTAAAATTTGTTTAATTTGTACTCTTGTGTATTAATTGAACAATCATCAATTTGATTTATCTTTCTTATTTATAATCAATATACGTAAATTTTAATTTTTTAAATTATTTTTAATAATATTTTATTTTATGTTTAAATTAAGTTAAATTTTAAGTTGAAATTACATTAAAGAAATTCATATTGTATATAATATCATTCATTATTTTTATATATAAATGGAAAAATTAAACATGATTAATAAATAAATTATATTCAAATTTAAAATTTTAATTCATAAATTAGTTAGATTCATGTTGGCCTAAAATTCTATTATCTACCACGAATTGTGTCTAAGACTAAGACTGACTTATTTAACATAAATAAATTAAAATATAATATTATCTATTATTTGCTAAACTTTGAGAACCTATTTTATTATTAAAAGTATTGTAACAATACAAATAACTAAAAATACACAATAAATAGTGATAAATAAAAATTATTTTAAGTGTTTGATACAATATAATATGATATGTATAATATAATATAATAGAATAGAATATAACGTAATGTAATATAATATAAATATGCTTATTTAAAATAATTCATAGAAAAATATATATATTATACTAAAAATGAAAGAAAAAAAGTAATGAAAAGAAAAAATTTTTATTTTAACAATTTTATTTTTGAATTAAAGTTAAAATTTTAAAATTATTTGTAAAGTTAATTTTGGGTTTTATAATTTTAAATGGATTTATTTAATATTATACTTAACAATAAAACTGCTTTTGAAAATTAGATTTTAAAACTTAACTCTTTTTCTATTTCTTAAAATCTGTTATAAAATGATGTGATTTTACTAAAACTGATTTTAAAAAAATTTTACCAAACACTTAAAATGACTTTTGACGGTTTAAAATCACTTTTATCTTTACCAACAATAATCTCAAATGGGCTCTAAATGACTTTTTAAGCGCTCTCCGCTTAGTTTTGAGTCTAAAATATATAAAAGATAAAAATTATATGTTTTGAATTTTGTCTAGCTCTTATATTTTATGAACAGTGTTATACTATCTCATCTACTCACTCTCAATAAATTTTTCATCTAGTAGGTTTTAAATTATTTCTTTCGGTGCTTGAATTTTTAGATTCAAATTTAATCAAATCTATCTACATATTTTATTTAATTGGAATAAAACCTATATTTTTATGGAATATAGAGTGAGTTAGTTTACAAAAATTGAGCAAATTTTAAAGATATAAATGTATATTTTTATTAAATAAAAATTAAAAAATTAACATTTAAACAAGCATTTGACTACCGGCCTAAGTGCAAAACATTAAAAAGACAAATTTTTGCCTGATTAAATTAACCTAAAAGCATTAGTCTCAGTGGTGAAAAGACACATTTCTTCCTTTATAGAAATCGTGTTCATATCCTATCAAATGTAGAATTATCCACAATATTGTGAGTTTTTCATTCTATTAATGATGTGGGTAGATTTTCCTTTGAGTTAAGGGCGAACTAAAGTTCCCTTCAAGTTAAAATCAAACACTACTTAAATTAGATACAGTAATTAAATTTCTCTTTAAAAGGGTAAATTAAGTTTTCTTCAAGTTGAGAGTAAACATTATTCAAAATAAGTGTAAATTCTCAAACGTTATTAAACTAAATTCAATTTTAGGATAGACAAAACTTCTCTTCAAATTAAGGATTAATATCACCAAATTAGGTACGGTAGATAATTTTCTTTCAAGTTAAGGAGAGATTAAATTTTTCTTCAAGTTGAAAATAAATATCACCAAAATTAGGTATAAACTTTTGATCGATATTAGAATAGATTCGATCAAAATTATCAATTTTTGATAGATTTTTAATTTAATATTGTTATATTATAAATATAAAGTGTGATATTAAAAAAATTTAAATTTTAAAATTAAAAATATTCTAAATTGACACAAATCTAATATCAATATTTAAAAAATCAGCCATTTGATAAAAGATAAAGCAAAATATTAAGACAGCGGTACGATCGTTGGTTGGTGGAGTGGGAGTAGACAGACAGAATATTTTTCATTTACGAGGAACATTTAACGCACGTGATTATTCATTAATCTTATTTATTTATTTAAAGACAATTTAGATTTTATAATATAAAGTTTAAAAATAGATTTACATTTTAAAAAACTTTTTATAAGGTAATTTGCATTGTGTAATATCAAGTAAAGGATAAGGTTCGGATAAAAGAACATGAATATATTATTAGATTTCGTATAATTATTCATTTTTTGTTTGAAATATAAATTTAAATAAATTTAAATAATTTATTTATTTATCATTTATCATGTCTAAGATAGTTTTTTTTAATCTGAAATTTAAATATAATTTAAACTTGAATTTAATTGAAATCTAAATTTAATTGATATATTTATTTTTTTACCTGAAACGTCTAAATATAAATATTAAATTTTTTATTTTTATAAAAGTAAAAAATTTAAAACTATGATGTTAACATATATGTTCTTAAAAATCTTAAACTAATATGTTAAATTGTTAAAATATATGAATATAATTAAGTAATAAACTAAAGGTATTATTGAAAAATAAAATATTTAATTTATTTAGACATTTAGTTATTTAAATTTAAATTAAAATTTTTAACATAATTATATTCAAACATTTTTAACAAATTTTTAGATATAAAATAAAAAATAAATAGTTTTTAAATATAGAATAAAATTATTAAGATTTAAATAAAAAAGAGCCTTTAAATATGAGTATTTGAAAAACAAACATTTTAAAACATGTGAACTATATCAAGTAGGCACTAATTAGATTCATCAATTTTATAATCAATTACATAGACTTCTATTCGTTCAAAAATTTTGCTAATTTAGATTTTTTTTTATTTTTTATTTATAGATACAATAATATTCTATTAATTATAATTATTTTAATAGTTAAATAGATAATATTAATTTTTATTTTTGTCTAAATTTATGAATTAAACTAATAAAAAGAGTTTCTGTCAAGATTTTCAAAGTTAGTAAAATTAAAACATAAATTTAATCAAATTTTAAAAGTATATACATCCTTTTCTCTCTTAGGAGTCGTTTATTTTTTTGACCAAAGTCTTAATATAATTGTTTAAATATTTAAAAGTCATTTATTTTTTAACTTATATATGAATATTTATTAAAAACATCTGAATATGATTAAATTAAAATTTTTGACTTAAATTTAAATAAGTAAATGTTTGAATAATTTAATTTTTTATTTTTAAAAAAATTCTTACTTTATTAATTTATTTACTGACAAACTTAAAATTTTAGTTAATTATTTTTAACATATCTCTTATCTATTATGTGTCTCCTCTACTTAACTTCTCAATTTTACCTATTTTATACTTTGATTATTATAATAAATTTGTATGTTTACATAATTACAATTATATTACAATATGACTTATTATTTTTATTTATTTTTTATTAATATTTATATCATAGAAATAATTTTTTTTAAAAAAATTATATATCAAACAAATAAATAATGTACATACTAATATAATTTATTAATTTTTTATATATTATTATACATATAAATATATTATTTAAAAAAATATATATGTTAAACTATTAATTTTTAAATTTTTTATTTTATCAAAACAAACAACTTAATATTTGTTTTTAAATGTTTTAAAATAAAATATAAATATATCATTTAGATTTATATTTCAATTAAATTTAAATTTCAATTATGTTTAGAATTCAAATAAAAAAATAGATGCTATCTTAATATTACTATCTTGTATTAGTGTAAAATTATTTTTATGGTAATATTCAATTTATTTATAAATTTTGCATTTAATTGACCTATTATGATGTTTTGTGTTTATACTATATTTACAAAAGAAGGGAAAAAAAAAATCATAGTCCTTCTCAACAAGTCTTACATAAAGGACAATTTCGCTGAGTCAGCATGTTCCATCTAAGATTCTTTTTCTTTGATATCTTTATGGGCAAAAGAAAAAGCTAAATATGATATTATATATATACAGGTACATATAATACAGGCGGGATTTGATGAATTTCGAAATTCTTTATTATAAAATAGTATGTAATAAAATATTCATAAATTTTATAATATGCTAAATACAATTAGGGATTGTTTGTTTTTTCAATAATTAATTGTTTAATTTATTTACTTTTAAGTAATTAGA
The DNA here is from genome assembly GCA_022749755.1 of Azadirachta indica. Lineage (NCBI taxonomy): Eukaryota > Viridiplantae > Streptophyta > Magnoliopsida > Sapindales > Meliaceae > Azadirachta > Azadirachta indica. The sequence continues at coordinate 9,031,448 of CM040447.1, read as the reverse complement.
CATATATATATATCTTAATAATATATTTGAGTTTATTAAGAATTCAGACTAGTTTATAAATTTAATTAAAAATTTAATAAAGAAAAAACAAACGTTACTTCACTCTAACTACAGCACACATGAAAACCTAAAAATTATATATATACATCATTTACCATGCATTTATTTGTTTATATCATCAATAATTATGTATAAAAGTAATACTACGCGGCTTAAATTTTAATTAAAAATTCTCGTCACAAATAATGTAGAATTTATTGAATACATGGTAACAATGTGACACATAATTTAAAAAATTATGAAAATATATTGTCCACTTCATATTATTTGGAGTAAAAATTTAATAGCTTGTTAACCCTTTTTATTGAAAAAGTTTAATTCAATACTCACTAAATCATGTGCTTTCCACATAGCTCATGAGTACTTCGAGTTATAGATATTAAGAATTTAAACTCACGTTCACTTGAGAATTAAACTAAAACTACACGATTATTGAAAAAATAAACCCTACTCAAAAGTTGGTAAGTCCCAATATTTTTCAGCTTTATTTTGAAAATTAAGTAAAACCAAAAACTAACACTACCAAATACACCCTATTATGTCTGCCAATACCGTTGATTTGTTTTGCTACAATATATTATTAGGCAAAATTTAAGAACCTATAACAACAAACTAGCATACTGTCACGTGCTGCCAATTCGGAAGCACACCGAAATTTCACTTCAATTTCCAGCACGTGACGTTACGCTGACTTTAAAACCTTAAAATAAAATAAATGCAAACTGCACCTAATAAATGCAATAATTCTATACATCCCATCAAAAGAAAATCATATATAAACTTATAATGTATAGCTGTAGATCCACAAGTAAGACCATTTAGAGTGTGGAGTGTGTCACAAATAAACATTTCCTATAGAAAAGACGTCTACACAAACTCCGCAGATTAGCTCCAACTTTCTCTACAGTAAGCAGCTGCTGCTGCCCCTGCTCATTTAAATCCTGAGAACGAAATTGATGGTGGTGGTGAGGTGACTACAGTGGCGGTGGTGGTGCGGTGACTGCATTGGCTGTGACGGTGATGGTGGTAAATTAATAAATTAGATGTTGAAACATCATTAAGGTTAGATGTAGGTGCTCATCTCCTGTACAAAAACTAACTATTTCCTACCTAAAAATCTATATAAGTAACGATGCTTTGTCTAAAACAGGAGGGATTAATATATATTTAAGATGAAAGTAAAATCCTATCTATCCTATCCTATCATTTCTATCTTCATAGCTTAAAAAAGTCATAAGGGCCTCAAGGAAGTCAGTCTATAGCTTTGAAGCCTGCATAGCACTAACAGTATTTGATATCTCCATAAGCTGTTCCTCCATCTTAGCTTTCCATTTCATCAACTCCTTACACATTTCCTGCCAAAGAAAGACCACTCCCACATGGAGTTTTGTTGAGACGGTGAAATGACAATATTATCTATCATCTATTGATGCGTCAATCACAATGAAGCATAACTTATCAAACAACATTACCTGAAAAATAATTAATGAATTATCAATGTCTAATTTCGAGTTGCTGGTAAGAGAAGAATCTGGGGTCACATTGGCATTTTCCTCCTCTTGCCTCCTGGGTACTAGCTCCAGCACATCCCTGCTCACACAAAAATATATAAAGAGAGAGAATGCCTAACATCAACCAACAGGTAACAATGTTTTCTTACAAATCCGGCTCAGCCAGCTCAAATACCTCTTCATTTTGGTCATTTCTTCCTTAGGTAGCTCCAGCTCTCTTGTGCAAACAGGATCCTGAGAAGGGCTATCCCCAGACTTCAACTGAGGTGGTGGGGCTGAGTAGGGATCTCGCACAGCCACCTCTCCACTAACATTAACTGGTTCATTACTTCCAAAGAGAGGTCCAAAATCTTCTGGCTGAATATCATCCAGGTTGGTGCTATCCAACCAATCTTCCCATCTTCCGGCAGGATCTGAAGGACTGAAGGTAGTGCAATTCTTTGATGCCAGCATACTGCTCAATGAATTTGAAACTTCAATCAGCTGTTGCTCAATTTTAGCTTTCCATTTTACTAACTCCCTGTACATGTCCTGTTAAACAATCAATTGTCAGATATGACTTGATTGATCTAAAATTGACACACAGTTGAAGACAAAGATCATATCATCCTAGCCTTAGATAATAAATTTTACAGAAAGTAAACGCAATCATTGACATCTTATCTTTCTACTTCAAAATATCAGAACTCAAATGGGGCTTGAGGTGGAATGTTGCTTTGCTACCTGCATGCCACTCAAAGAACTAGAGATCTCCAGCAAGTGTTGGTCGGTTTTAGCTTTCCATTTCACCAGTTCCTTGTGCATATCCTGTCATAAGGAAAATACCCCAGTGAGGCTCTACAAAGCAACAATCACATTATCTTTGAGCATAGTGATATTAAACAGTTACCTCAATTGGATTGTGCTGCTCTTGCTCTCGCTGCTTGCACATTACCTCATGCATATCTCTTTGTTGGTATATCACATGGAACAGCATAGATCAATCAGAACAAGTTACAGGGCATGCCAAACATCAACTATAAAAAGAATGTCTTTCAAGTCCCTACCTCTTCATTTTCTCCATTTCTGCTTTAAGTAGCTTAAGCTCTTCAGCACAAGCAGAACCGTCCGTGGGCTCCTCACCATACTTCCCCAAAGATGGAGAGACATTATTAGGATCTGAAACCCCAGCCTCTTGCTTAATCTTAACTAGGTCAGCACTTTCCAGACAATACTCCATCACTCCTTCAGTGTACCTCTTCAGTTTCTCCGTTTCTGCTTTAAGTAGCTTAAGTTTTGAGCACAAACAGAATCCTGAGAGGGGGCCACACTGGACTTCCACCAAGATGGAGGAATATAGTTAGGATCTGTCACCCCAGCCTCCTGCTTAATCTTAACTAGGTCAGCACTTTCCAGCCAATATTCCATCACTCCTTCGGTGTTGTAGCAGCGTCGAAACCTCTCAGTGCCACCTGGTGCCACCTTACCGTCAATGTGCTTCAGTAGATGGTCCAAGAGGCCAGTGTCACCAATTCGTTTTCGAGCTGCCATTCTCAGAGCTGGTCGAGAGATTGGATTTTCAAATACAGCCCCTTCATCCTTCATGATCTCCAACATACTTTGCTCTGCCAGCTTATACCTTCAAAACATGCATTTGATTCTTAAAACACTATAACATTTGTTAACAAGACTGCTAGAAAAACAAGTCAAATTACGTATCCTGTACCTATCTGCAGACCATCTCTCTTTGGATTTCTCAATCTTATTCTTCTTAGACTTACAAAAACTACTGTTTTGCTGCTTTAATTTTGCACGTCTCGTAGCTCTTGCTTCTCCAATTTGGCTAAGGGGAAGGCACTTTCTTTTGCGAATTTCTGGTATGACAGGAGACTCAGCTGTCACAGCTTCTCCATCATCTCTTTCATCTTCATCCTCCTTAACAACACTGGATGACATTTGAGACTCATCATTTTTCTGCTGGAATTTAACTAGTCGACAAACACCCCACTGCGACATCCCAGAGCGTTTCAACTCAGACCAACACAGCCCTTTCTTTGAGGTTTCATCCAACTTCCCACAGCCTTTTAATGCTTCTGAGGCACCTTCGAACAAAAACAACATTCAGCAACCCAGTGTGGAGTATCATTTCAGTACCGCTCTTAAAAGCTCAAAATTGATTTATATTAACTTTTGCAAAGAATAAGAGCATACTTTCCTACTGGTGCCATAAACTTAGTAAAAGGACTGTTTCTAGATGAAAATGAAATCATGGCAGACATTACAAATAATACAGACCTCAAACTATTTTGCCACAAGCTTGATGCCGTCAGCAGGATTCAAACTCAAATTTGTAATACTCAAGATAACCAGACAAGCTGCTACAATTTTGTACTGGAATTTTGAAAAAGAAAAACTAAATTCCAAATTTCCTTATCTAACTCAAGAGAACAAATTTTTCAGAGTCAAGTTACCAAAACCTCCAAATTGAAAGAAAGTTCAAGATAAAATGATTAGTGACTTTATATGGAATTCTGCAAAAAGAAACCTCTCCTGACTTCTGCAATAGAACGACAGCCATAATAATCACTTTTGCCAGAAAAAGTCATCACCCTTTCTTACAACTTATAGCATAAGCAAGAATTTTCATGGCCATAACTTTGATGCCTCACAATTTTGAAATGTTGGAAAAAAAGAAGGAAGAAGAAAATAATAGTGTCATGAACAGTACAATTTGAAAAGTAATTGGAAGAATTCTTGTGCAGTGGATTCTTAGTCTATGAACACATTCAGCATAAGAGATTAATGATGAATCGATAAATGAACCAAGTCATCATTCTACAAAAGTATTGTCTCAATAGAAGTCTGCATACGAGCTGAATGGACAACTATAAATCATGAAGAAGCAAATTTGAACTACATCACATGTAAAACAGCATATAAGCCCATAACAGTGGAAACAACAAGTATTTATACAACTTCATTTAACAGATCATCATTGCATGGGGAAAAAAAAGTGATCAACTATTAACCTTCAACATTCCAAAGCATTTAAAATCAGTTGCTTCACAAGGGAAAATAACCAAAAACACCAGAAAACATCCCCGTGTCAACCTTGGAATTTAATTTTCATTCACATTCAACAATTGCTCCCACACCTACCTTTTGGATAAGTACAAACGCAACAGCAAAGAAACTGATTATCCAAGTCACACTCAGGTGATTTCAGTTTTTAAGCACTATTTCAAACTTTAAGACAATTACCGAACAAAAAAAAAAAGAAAATATTTCAACCTTCCCTCAAAGAAAAGAAACTTTCACAAACACCATAGCCACCATGTTTTGAGCAGTATTTCAGCAGCATCTACATGGGAGAACACAATAACCTTTTCCAAAAACTGGAAACAATTTTAAATGTCTGTAAAACAGTTCCTTGGCTTTATACCATACCTACTGCTGTACAAAAATTTCACTAATACGCAATCACGCAAAAAACAATCATGAACACCGGTGAAGTAATTCCACAAAGAGACCGCAGACTGCGTAAATGACAGAATAAATTAATAAAATAAACTCCACATTGTCCATATTACATTAACATTCCAGCATAAACAAGCATATTTTCCTTCACTTTCTCAGCAAACAAACAGAAAAAGAAAACCCTAAAACTGTAAAAGGGCAAGAAAACCGGGGTCCGATCTGGGTAGTGACCGATGGTCGTTTCGTTTGAACAAACATGCAAAAGAGGGAAAAAAGGAATTAGGGTTTAGGGTTTATTTACCTGGAGCGGAGATAGGTGGCAGCTTCAACATTAAAAAACAAAATAAAACCCTAAACCAACCACACACATGAATAAAATCACTGCCATTGGTAAAAAAGTGAAAAAAAATAAAAAAGAAAAAAAAGAAAAGAGATAACAGAAGAGAAGAAAGAGAACGAGAAGAATACCTTCTAAGGCGTTTCACGAAAGGAAAGGAAATAAGAAGAAAATGGCCGACAGTCACTGTAGCACAGCTCCTTCTATTCCTCTATGAGAAAATATAATATCCTCCTTTATACAAAAATTCCTTTTTATTTTAATTAATTAATTAATTAATTAATTTAATATTTAAATAATTTATTTTTTCACGTTGGTTCTAAACCCTAAGCGCCAAAATCTGTGCATTAGTTGAATGATGCCGTGTGGATTATGCACTTTAATTTTAATACCTTTTCAAGGTTATGTTATTTAAATACATAAATAATTAATTAAAAAATACGTATAAATTTCAAAAATTTAAACTACTAAACGACTTAATTTCAATGTCATTAAAAATAATTATTAAAATTTCAATTTGATAATATAATAAATCTTATAATTTTGTTAATTTCGAATCTAAAATTTAATAAAATATAATAATTTATTTAAAACATATTAACAAAATAAATAATAATAATTTTTTATTTATTTTAAATTTGTTTTAATAAATTATTTCTAAGAGAAAACTTTTAGAGAAAAAATATCATTAATAAATAAAGAGTATAAAACAAATAGATGCCAAAAGAATAAAATACATGAAAATATATTTTGCTTATTAGCGGCCAACTAAGGTGAAACCAGAAAAGCTCAGCCCACAATTGACTATAGCAGCAGCTAGCAAATAGGCTAACCAACGCTGCCTGACAACAAACTTTAGCTTTAAATTGCCAATTATAGCAGGAAATTGGCAATAAGCTACAATAGAAGAACAATAGAAAGAATGGCATCAAAGCTAGAACAAGAACATAGTAGCAGAAAAAGTAGTAATAGAGATGCGATAGCAGAGAAATAATAGTAGGAAAACAACAGTAGAACACACATCCTTTACTAATAACAACAACAAAGTTGAGCTACTCGTGGCATAATCTTCAAAGCACTGCATGATACAAACTAAACAAAAGTCAGCTAGAACGATAATTTGGAAAGTCCTATACATCTCTGGATAAGAGGTGGCCAACACCGAAGAAGGGATGATCTCACCATGTAAAATCATTACAAATAAGATCCATATTTGTGAGCTTGTCAACCACAGCATTGTTCTCATGAAAGGTGTGAGTGTAACAAAAAATCATCTTAAATATAAGACTATAGCAATGTTGCAGCGAGAATGTAAAGCGATAAATGCGTAAAATACGCGCTTATTATTTACTTTTAAACTTGATTTGTTTATTTCTCAAGTCTCATTGGTTTTTGATGTGTCTTGGTTGCATTGTGCAGAAATTAAGAAAACTAGCTACTTAAAGTGATTTTGACTAGAAAAGGAAGATGTTCAAGGACCAAATTGCAAGAGATTTAAGGGCCAAAATGCAAGGCATATGGGGACTAAAGTGCAAAAGAGTGCAAAAGAATTTGGATTGATTTGCAAGGTTTTTAAAACTTGGAAGAAGATAGCATGGCGCGATTGTGCCAAATTTTGGCGTGTCCACGCCATGCATCTTGCCCTTAGGCAAAATGCGTGGCGCGGCCCCACCACCAAGTGGCACAATTGCGCCATCAACTAGTGCAGCTGCACCATCCTTGCATCTTGCCTTGCGGTCCCGCGCTTACTACATGCGATTTGGACGTCTTCTGGGCTTAATCTGAGCCCTAGGATCAGCTATGAATGGCTGGATTTAGGAAAAAATTAGGTTATTTATATATTTGGGTATTGGATGTTAGGAAGCCATTTTTGGAAGGGTTTGGCTTGCAAGAAAGGGAAAAAGGAGGGAGAAGAGTGGGATTGGAGGGATTTTGGAAGTTCAAGTCCAGATTTTGAAGATTAAAACTCTCCTTACCTAGTTTTATCTTTTTCCCTTGTCTTAATTTGTTGTCTTAAATTGAAAAATTTTGAGTTTATTGAGATTATGTTATCAATTGTTAAATTCTTAACTTGTGGATTTGAATTTTATCTAATGGTTAGCTAAACTTATATTCTTGAATAATGATTTAATCTATTTGAAATATCCAAATTCTGAAATTGTGTGTTTCATTTGGTTTAATATTGAGTGCTGAGTATTTATTATGATGCTTAATGCTTTTAAATTTTTGACCAGTATTTGAATAGTTTGTGGATGGATATGAACTAAGAGATGATTATTATATTTAGATCGGGTGATAAATACCATAAATTACATGTTAAACAGAGATGTACTAATATGATTTACGTAATTTTTGAAAATTATGACTAATCGTAATGCACTTCCATTTAACTAGATTCACATAGAGATATAGTGAATTATTGAATGCGAAGTAGGTTCGGCTGATATCGAGACAGATAGTCAAATAAAGTAAGATAACTAACTAGTAACATAAATCAAATCAACATCAATTGAAGAATTAGATTTAGCCAAGTACGATGAAATCATTAGCCCTAGGGTTTTTTTTTTTTTTTTCTATTAGTTGAATTCTTTAATTAAGTTGCTTAGTAATCAATTTTAGTTTATTCAAAATTCTCAATCAATCCATTTTGAATTCTTTAGATAAATTCACAAATTAATCATCTTCGGTAATTATTGGCTTAACTTTCCTCGTGGGACCGACACTCTCCCATCACTATATTGCTTATTTACAACACGTGCACTTGCGTTCGTAATATATGTAATAAGTTTTTGGCACTATTGCCGGGGAATGTTAAGTCTTTTAGTATCGATTTGGATTAATATTGAATTTAGTCTAAAGTGTACTTTTTGTTGCTCTTACAGGGATTTTATATAGTGTATGAGAAAAGCCAAAAGTAGTAATTTATTGCCTTTCAATTTTGAAATTGAGAGAACTTGTTGAAGGAATAGAAAAGAGAAAAGAGAATCAACAAGATGATCGCAACCTTGCACCATGGAACAAAATCTTGGGGATAATGTTGGGGCCGAAGACTAGCGCACTTTGAGAGAATATGTTATCTCGACAATTAATGGAGCTTTGACCAGCATCAGGAGACCAGCAGTACAAGCTAACAACTTCGAAATCAAACCAGCCATTATTCAGATGATCTAAATCTTAGTTCAGTTCAGTAGATTAGCTCATGAAGATCCGAACGTCCACATTGCAAATTTTCTGGAAATTTGTGGCACTTTTAGACATAATGGCGTGTCAAAGGATGCGGTAAAGTTGAGATTATTTTTGTTCTCACTGAGGGACAAGGTGAAGAATTAGTTGAATTCATTTTCGCCAAGTACTATTACCACTTGGGATGACTTGGCACAAAAATTCTTGGCAAAATTTTTTCTACTAGTAAAGACAGCAAGGTTGCGAAATGATATCACCACATTTACCCAATATGAGATGAAGTCACTATATGAAGCTTGGGAAAGGTACAAGGATATGATGAAAAGATGCCCACACCATGAGTTACCTAAATGGCTTCGAGTGCAGACTTTCTATAATGGGTTGGGCTGTTCAACATGAACACTTGTCGATGTAGCAGCGAGAGGTGCCCTAATGGGGAAAACGATTGACGAGGCCTATGACTTGTTAGAGGAGATGGCTGTTAATGCTTATCAATGGCCCACAGAACGTTTGACATCAAAAAAGGCCTCAGGAGTTCATGAAGTAAACAATATTACTGCACTTATTGCTTAGTTCACCACACTAAACAAGCAACTAGGAGCTACGATAGCAAATTCTATCCAAACTCCTCAGATGGTTTATGAGTTATGTAGTGGTAATCAACCAGGCATTGATTGTCAAGTTGGTAATCCATTTGCTATGTCGTTGTCTGAATAAGTTTCATATGTTACGAACCATAATCAGCAGCAGAACAATTCGTATTTCAACACTTATAATCAAGGATGGCAGAATCATCCTAATTTCTCTTGGAGGGGAAATCAAAATACTGCAGGACCACCACCTAAATTCCAACCTCAAGAGAAGAAAGTTAACTTAGAAGAAGCCCTTACATAACTCACCTTGAATAATTCCAAGTTCATGACAAAGACTGAAATAACTTTGCAAAATTAAGCGGCTTTCATTTGGAATTTAGACGTACAAGTAGGGCAACTTGCGAGTATGATGACAGAAAGACAACAAAGATCATTACCAAGTAATACCAAAACAAATCCTGAGGAGCCAGTGAAAGCCATTACACTTAGAAGTGGAAGCAATTTGAAGAACCACAAGGTAAATTGAAAGCACAATTGGAGGAACAACCTAAAGCTTCAGCATCAAACCAAGCAAAAACAGAGGATGAGATTGGTGAAGAGTAAATGAAAAGCACCATTAGCACTTCTAAAGAAATAAACTCTTCAAAGTCACCACAAGAAGCGTTAGCTCCTCAGAAGAAAGCTTTGTCACCTCCACCATATGTGTCTCTAATCCCGTTTCCTCAACGTATTCAGAAGAATAAGCTAGATAAGCAATTCTTTAAATTCCTTGATGTTTTCAAAAAGTTGCACATTAATATCCCTTTTGCAGATACACTAGAGCAAATGCCAAGTTATGCAAAGTTTATGAAGAAGATATTATCCAATAAAAGGAAATTGGAGGAGAATGAAATGGTGATGCTAACGGAAGAATATAGCGCAATTTTGCAAAACAAGTTGCCTTCAAAATTGAAGGATTTAGGAAGTTTCACCATCCTTTGCACCATTGAAGAGTGTTATTTTGAAAAAGTATTTTGTGATTTGGGTGCAAGTATTAATCTAATGCCTTTGTCTTGGTGAAGTTAAGGTTACAACTATTTCACTTCAATTAGCAAAGAGGTTAATTGAAAATGGTCTCCCCAAAATGAGTGGTATCTCCCTATCCTTTTTCATATCCAACACAATGAAATTAGTCAGAAATATGAATTTGCTAACCTTAACTAGTACATCCTCCATAATTCCTCTTGGAAACTTGGAGAACACTTATAGATGTTCAGCAAGGAAAATTGATTTTGAGGGTTCAAGATGAGTAAACAGAGTTTAATGTGTTCAAGGCTATCAAGTATCCTTTTGAGACTGATAGTTGTCTTAGGATGGATATTATTGATCGATTAGTGTATGAAACTTTCAAGGAAGAACATCTGGAAGAACCTCTAAAAGCTTGCATAGTTCATGCTAAATCTACCAATGCGGAAGATGATAGAATTGTTGAATGTGCATAATACTTGGGAGCTGCGCCATCATTTTATCATGAAAAACCTAAGTTTGAAGAGCTAATGAGAAATCTGGATCCATCTTCATTAATTAATGCAAGTTCTCCTAAGCTTAAACGTAAACTGCTATCAACTCACTTCCGATATGCTTATCTGGGTCTAGAGTCCTCATTTCTGGTAATCATTTTAGCTTCACTAAGTGAATTAGGGGAAGAAAAGTTGCTCCGGGTATTAAGGAACTATAAGGCATCCTCCTCTAGGGTGGTCCATTACTTAAATTAAGGGTATAAGTTTGTCAATTTGTATGTATAAAATCCTTATGAAAGAGAATTTCAAGCCGATAGTGCAATAACAGTGTTGTTTGAACCTAAACATGAAGGAAGTGGTGAAATATGAAGTTTGAAAGTTACTTGATGCAAGCATGATATACCCAATATTCAACAGCCCATGGGTTAGTCCAGTGCAAGTAGTGCCAAAAAAGGGAGGAATGACGGTGGTCCAAAATGATAACAATGATCTCATTTTAACACAGACAGTAACGGGATGGCGGATGTGTATTGATTATTGTAAGTTGAACAAAGCTACTCGTAAAGTCCATTTCCCATTTCCGTTCATTAATCAAATGTTGGAAAGACTCGCTGGTCACTCCCATTATTGCTTTCTTGATGGGTATTTCGGATACAACCAAGTTCCAATTGCACCCGAGACCAGGAGAAGATGATATTTATGTCTTTATGGCACCTTTGCCTTTTGAAGAATGCCATTTAGATTGTGTAATACACAGGTAACCTTCTAACGTTGTATGATGGCCATTTTTTGTGATATGGTGGAGAAGTTCATAAAAGTTTTCATGGATAACTTTTTTATTATTGGCTCCTCCTTTGATAATTGCTTGGATAATTTGGCTTTTGTCTTACAACGTTGTGAAGAAACAAATCTTGTTTTGAATTGGGAAAAATGCCATTTTATGGTTCAAGAGGGAATTATTTTGGGTCATCATATTTTGGCAAAGAGGATTGAGGTTAATAGGGTGAAGATAGAGGTTATTGAGAAATTGCCTCCATCCACTTCAATGAAAGGAATCAGAAGCTTCTTGAGACATGTTAGCTTTTATTAGCGCTTCATTAAGGATTTCTCTAAAATCTCTAAACCTCTTTGCAATCTTCTTAGTAAAGATATACCTTTTAACTTTTCTGTTGATTATTTACAAGCATTTACCACTTTAAAGTAGAAGTTGATTTTAACACCTATTATCATAGCTCCGGATAGGGAATTACCATTTAAGTTGATGTGTGATGTAAGTGACTATGCTGTTAGAGTTGTTTGGGGCAACGAAGAGTGAAAACTTACATGTCATATACTATGTAAGCAAGATTTGAATTGAAACTTAAATGAACTATGCCATTATAGAAAAAAAGTTATTGGATGTTATGTATACATTTGATAAGTTTCGCTCATACTTGATTGGCTCAAAGGTAATAGTCTCATAGACCATTCAGTCATTAAGTACTTGCTTGCGAAAAAAAAAGCCATACCAAGACTTATTCAGTGGGTACTATTGCTTCAAGAATTTGATTGAGAGATTAGAGACAAAAAAGGGTCTAAAAATCTTGTAGCTGATCACTTGTCTAGATTGTAATAAAAGGAGAATAAAGATAGTACCACAAGTGCCATTAATGAAGTATTTTCAGATGAACAACTCTTTTCTTTCAAAACATGGAACACACCTTAGTATGCTGATATTGTGAATTATTTGGCTTGCAGTATTCTTCTTGAAGATTGGTCATTTCAGTAAAAGAAAAAGTTCTTTTCAAAGGTTAAACATTATTATTGGGATGATCTGTTTCTATATAAGCAATGCTCCAACTAAATAATTAGGTGATGCATTCCAAAAGAGGAGATGGTAAATATTTTGAAGCATTGTCACTCATCAAAATACGGGGACACTTTAGTTGAATTAAAATAGCAGCTAAGTTACTTCAATCTAGATTCTATTAGCCTATGTTGTTTAAAGACTCTTATACATTTGTTGCTGCTTGTGACCAATGCGAAAGGTCGGGAAATATATCTCGAAGGAACAAATGCCGCTCAACAATATTCTTGAAGTGGAGCTAATTGACTTGTGAGGTATAGGCTTCATAGGAGCTTTTACGTCGTCTTTCTCAAATTAATATATTTTGGTAGTAGTGGATTATGTCTCAAAGTACGTAGAAGTGATAGCTTGTTGTACCAATGATGCAAGGGTGGTCTCAGTTTTTTACGTAACCATATTTTCCCTTGATTTGGCACCCCTCGAGCAATTATTAACAATGGTGGGAAGCATTTTTGCAATAGTCAGTTCAAACTTTTGCTGAAGAAATATTGTGTAACTTGTCGAGTAGCTACTGCTTATCACCCTAAAATAAGCAATCAAGTGAAAATTTTGAATAGAGAGTTGAAGAGAATTTTGGCAAAGACCGTTAGCACTTCAAGGAAGGATTACTCAAAAAAATTGGATGATGCACTGTGGGCTTATTGCATAGCATTCAAAACACCTATTGGAATGTCTCTATATAAGCTAGTTTTTGCAAAAGCTTGCCATCTTCCAATTGAGCTTGAACATAAGGCATATTAGGCCATAAAGATGTTGAATTTAGACATGAAGGCCACTGGGGAGAAGAGGTTGTTACAACTCAATGAAATGGAAGAGTTTAGAAATGAAGCATATGAGAATGCTTGAATTTACAAGGAGCGTGTAAAGAAGTGGCATGACAAACACATTTTGAAACGAGAATTTGAGGTTGGTCAAAAGGTGTTACTGTACAATTCTTGTCTTCGACTCTTCCTTGAAAAATTGCATTCTCGATGGTCAGGTCCTTTTACAGTGGTACGTGTGTTTCCATATGGTGTGGTTGAAATTTGTCATGAAACTAAAGGAACATTCAAAGTGAATGGACAACGGTTGAAGCATTATGTGAAAAATGAATTCGAGCAATGCAAGATCATGATTACTTTGGCTAGTGTTTGAGTGTTTTTTGTTGTGGTCACACTCTGTCCAGTTGAAGACGTTAAACTTAGCGCTTTTTGGGAGGCAACACAAGCTCTATATTATGTATTTCGTTTGAATTTTTTTTATTATTGTGTTTTCGTTTGCTATTGTTTAATTGAGTTTTTGTGTTTTTTCTTTATGGATGTGGAGAATTTGTGCAAAATTAAATTCAAACTAAGGAAGTGGAGGACAAGATGAGAGGTTAAAATTAAAAAAAAAAAGAAAAACAAAAGAAAAGCAAAAAAAATTGTGGGGGGGGGGCGCAGGCTAATCGCGCGCGCTTGTGCTTACAAAACAAATGGCGCATAGTGGCCGCACAATTGGACCGGGCACCCGTGCCACTCCCATCAAAGAAAGGTGTGCGTGCAAGCTGAATGCCTGTCGCATACGTGCAACCAAGCGCGCCCGCACTGCACCCCCCTGCACTTTTTTTTTGCAATTAACTACCCCTCCCCTTCTCTGTTTTTCCTTACCCTTATATTTCTTCCACAATTTTGAGCTACTCCTTCATTGCCACAATATATTTTAAATTCCATCCACACTTCCAAATTCAAACCTACCAAACAAAGCACGACCCATCCAACATCAAATTACCAAATTTCTCAACATTGGAGCATGTGAAAATTTGTGTTCAATGCAAAGAATTCAATCCCAATGTTAAGGATTTTCACAACAAATTCAAATAAGTCTACTTGTCTACAATTTTGTTCTTTGAATTTAACTTTTGGTGAGAAGTTGAATTTGTGGCACTTTGGTAAAAGGTGGAAGTGTTGGGTTGTTGACTTTTGCAAGATTTGTAGTGGGTGTCATAGATTGATTGTTATTTTACAAGTGTATGTGTTGATTATGACAAAATTTGGGGGGGAAAATTGAAGGATTGAAATAGAAATTGGATGGGTTGATAAAAGTGTGGGGGAACGAATTGTGGAAATGCTTTGTTGAATGCAATGAGCTTTATTTATCATGTTTTAGGAGTTTTGCTTTGTTTGATTGTTAATTTTGAGTTTGTTTATTTTTAGTCTTTTCTTTTCTTGGTTCTTGTAAGTATAACACTTCTGTTGAGAGTGGTCTTGTTTTGATGAGCTTGCTTTTATCTTGAATGGAAAGCCAATGATCTTATTGTGATTATGAATACTTAAACTGTGAAAAATGATAAATGCTATCCTAAGTCCTTGTGTTTGATTTGTCAACAAATTGATTTTACTAAAGGAGTCCTCTAAATTCTTTGAGTACCGAGTCATAATTGCTTGCTATTTAGAAATCTAGATAAAGTTTATGTGATCTAGTAAGGATGTTAAACCTTAGTGAACTCTAGAACTTAGTTGATGGTCACTTGAGGTGAATTTGTAAAGGATACATCATTAGGGAAATGAATTAGGTTATCTTTGGAGCATTTGAGCCTTTCAAGCCAACTTAGAAACAATCAATCTTTAGTTCACCATTTTGAGCATTAATTTTCTTGTTTTATCCTCGTAACAAAAAAAATAAACCAAATTTCATAGCTCTTGGTTTTAGCACCTTAAAAGCTTTTTTCCTTTTTAGGGCTATTCAATTAAGGGAGGTTGGGTGGAGTACGAAAAATAAGCCAAATTCTTACCAAGTAATCGGGTCTCACACCTAGGTAAGTATAGAGAACTCGTGTCAAAAGGTAAGAGTAAGGCTAACCAAAAAAAAAAAAATTCTTACTGAGTAACCGGGTCTCACACTTAGATAAGCGTAAAGAACTCGCATCAAAAGGTAAGATTAGGGTGAAAAAAAAATGAATGATGTAATTAAATAAGTGTAGGGTTGAGCAAAATGGAGAGGTGAACAAAGAAAAGAAGCATGGGATAGAAGAAAGAGTTCTAGGAGGATTAAGGTAATTAGGGTGCTAGAACTTCACTTAAAGAGAGTGATTAGAGAGTGATTTGAAAACTAAGTGTATGCAGTTCTTAACCTTAGCTTATCACTATAAGCCATATAAGTCATAAGGATCTTTAATATAATATCCTAATTCATTAGTAGAGAGTGATTTGAAAACTAAGTGTATGCAGTTCCCTAGGTGTCCAATTTGAGCTTAATTGTGAGCATAATCTAATCAGAATCGAAAGACATTCAAGCATGAGTGACAATTTGCACGCACGCAAAAAACCCTTGAGTAAAATGATTTTGTTCTTAAAGTCAAATTATGAGACGAATGACTGCATTTTGAAAGTTTCCTTAATTTAAGTATAACATTTGATCTATGAGGCTTGATATTGTTTCGACAAAAGGCTTACTCATTCGTTAATTAATCTTAATTGTGAAATTTTCTTTTTATTAAATAATTTTCCCCTATCTATTTTCATATTGGTTTAAATTGCTTGAGGACAACATATATTCAATGTGGGGGTATTTGATAAGTGCGTAAAATGCGCGCTTATTATTCACTCTAAGACTTGATTTGTTTCTTTAATCCTCAAGCCTCATTGGTTTTTGATGTGTTTTGGTTTCATTACATAGAAATTGAGAAAGCTAATCATCTAAAGTGATTTCAACTTGAAAAGGAAGATGTTCAGGGACCAAATTGTAAGAGATTTGAGGGCCAAAACACAAGGCATATGGGGATTAAAGTGCAAAAGAATTGGGATTGATTTGCAAGGTTTTTAAAACTTGGAAGAAGACAGCATGGCACGGCTGAGGCAAATTTTGGTGCATCGGTGCCATGCGTTCTGCCTAAGCGCAGAACGCGTACACCATCTTTGCATCCTGCCTCGCGCCCTTGTGCTGTTTTGGCACCCCAGCGCCTACTGCACGCGATTTGGACGTCTTCTGGGTTTAATCTGAGCCCTAAGATCAGATATGAATGGCTAGATTTAGGAAAGAATTAGGTTATTTATGTATTTGGGTATTGGATATAGGGGAGCCATTTTTGGAAGGGTTTGGCTTGCAAGAATAGGAAAAAGAAGAGAAAAGAGAGAAACTTGGAGGAAAAGAGTGGGATGGGAGGTATTTTGGAAGTTGAAGTCTAGATTTTTGAAGATTAAAGCTCTCTTGACCTAGTTTTATCCCTTTCCCTTGTTTTAATTTGTTGTTTTGAATTGAATAATTTGGAGCTTATTGAGATTATGTTATCAATTGTTAAATTCTTAACTTGTGGATTTGAATTTTATCTAATGGCTAGTTAAACTTATATTCTGGGGTGATGATTTAATCTATTTGAAACATCCGATTTATGAAATTATGTGTTTCATTCGGTTTAATATTGAGTGTTGAGTATTCTATCATGACGCTTAATGTTTTTAAATTTGTTGGCCAGTATTTGCATGATTTGTGGATAAATATGAACTGAAAAGTAATTATTATATTTAGATCAGGTGATAAATACCGTAAATTGCATGTTAGACAGAAATGTACTAATATGGTTTACGTAGTTTTTAAAAATTATCACTAATCGCAATGTACTTTCATTTAACTAGATTCACATACAAATATAGTGAATTATTGAATGCGAAGTAAGTTCGGCTGATTTCAAGAGAGATGGTGAAATAAAGTAGGATAATTAACTAGCAGCAAAGGTATTAAACCAGAGCAGCATTAATTGAAGAATTGGATGTAGCCAAGTATGATGAAATTATTAGCCCTAGGTTTTTTTTTTTTTTTCCATTAGTTGAATCCTTTAATCAAGTTGCTTAGTAATCAATTTTAGTTTATTCAAATTTCTCAATCAATCCATTTTGAATTCTTTAGATAAATTCACAAATTAATCATCTTCAATAATTATTGGCTTAACTTTCCTCGTGGGACTGACACTCTGTTATCATTATATTGCTTATTTGCGACATGTGCACTTGTGTTCATAATGTACGCAACATAAAGCCCAAAGAGGAGTGAGATTAATGTCTTGCAATAGGTGATTAATCATGAGAGAGTCATATTCCAACCAAAGCCAACTCTTTGATCGCCATAATTTCTATATAGTAAGCTATTTGACCCCTAAAAGAGTGGCAAAACTACCCTGGAAGAGACCCTGATCATCTCGAATGATAGCCCCACAAGTAGCAGTACCTGAATTTCCTTTGAGAGCCTATCAAAGTTAACCTTCACTTATCCCTACAAAGCAGGAGTCCAAGATAAAATAATAACTGTTGGTACCCAATGAAGGGCAAAAAGAATTCGAAGACTAGATAAGATGTCTTGATCTCAACAAAAAAGAATATAACCTAAACAAATTTGAGCAAAAAATGTAATGTGAACCTCATAATTTGTCACCACTGATTGCGCTCGCATTTGAATATTATGCCAATGAACTAGATTACGAGCCTTCCAAATTATATAAAAAAATAAAGTAACAGATGGTAAGCAAATGTTGTAGAGTTAGGGGCTAAATATCTTATTACAGATATCATTCTAAAGAGACATAACCCCTGAAGATAAGGGAACAGCAAAGTGAAAATGATTGGCAACCTAAATCTCTCTAGCAAAGGAACCATGAGCAAAAAGATGATTCGTATCTTCCTAGCACATCAGTGAAGGACATAAAAAGCAAGTGGAAACCATGCAAACACCATGACTTCTAAGTACATCATCAATTGGAATATGATTTTGTGGAAGTCTTTAAGCAAAAGTAGAAAATTTTGGCAGAATAAAGGAGTGCCAGATTGAAGAACACTAACTAAGGAAAGGGCTTAGAGTGCGAATATAATTATAATAATCTACAAGGGAAAAGGTTCATCCCTAGAAGAATTCTACACCAACTTATCTTGCAAATTTGTTGGAAAGATAAGATTTTGGGAAGGAATTAAAGTAGGGAGTTTATCAAACATTAAAAGAGGGAATGCTTTAATCCCCGTCTTGAATCATTTTAGAAACATGACAACTTAACTAAACTGCACCTATCTCACTCTGGACAATGTAAGGGCCCTCAAGCCAATTATCAAACCAAAAATTGATATTTGATCCATCTCCCATAATCCACTAGGAAGTTAGAACCCTTCACCATCATCTAGATGACAGACGAAAGCTTAGGCCATACTGAAGAATTAGGAACTCACCACTTGATATCTAAAATAAAGTGATTTAGAAAATAAGCTAAACATGTAGTGCCTTACATTGAATATCCCATAGAGTTATAAGTAAACAAGCCTTATTAAGAATACCAAGCCTATAGAGATTAAAACCTTTTTTTGATTGCGAACTATAGATTTGTTGCTAGGAAATTAAAGCCAACTTATGTTTACTATAATCACCTGACCTGAGAGGATGAAGTTTTTATCACCCTTATGAAGTAAAGCTATAAGAGACTTAGGCCAAAGATAAACTTTAAAACTATGAAGGAGCAAGCTTTAAGCCTATAGATTCTCTCTTTGGTAGGTCGCGTGGAGTTAGTTAAGCTTTAAGTTTAGAGATTGCTTTGTTAGCCAAACTTTGAAGATGTTGAGTTCTTAGACAACCTTTAAAAATTGGTACCTCTAAATAATGCAAAGGAAATTGGCCTTCAGGGTTGCCCAGAATGTATAATATGTCATCTTATCTATCAATTGTATGCTTCCCTATGAAAACTCGACTTTTTTCTTTATTGATAAGCCTAAAGAAAAGCCATAAGGTTGGACAAAGACATTTTATCCCTTTTAGAAAAAATGAAGACATCATCTGTATACAATAGATGAGTAGGCGAGTTACTCCTTCAAGAAGAGAAATTCTCAACATATATATTTTTGTTTGTAGAGCAAAAATTCCATGACAAATGACTTTTTCACTAATACAAAATAGGAAAGGTGACAAAGGGTCACCTTATCTAACTCTGCAACTATAAGAAAAGAACCCATAAAGGGAACCGTTAATTAAAACAAAGTTGCCGGTTAAATTTAGGATGATATAGATCCAATAAATGAAAGTCTTATGAAAGCCAAATTGACGTAGAACTTCACAAAAAAATTACCAATTTAAGGTGTCAAAAGCTTTTATGATGTTAAGTTTGAGACCAATATTGCCACCCCAAATATGTTTATTCAATATGTTGATACTTTTTGACACTATAAAAATGCAATCATGAATATGTTGATCACGAATAAAAGCTACTTGATTTGTAAAGATAACTTTTGGCAATAAATCATCCAACCTATTAGCCAGAAGCTTAGCGATAATTTTAAAAAAGAAGTTGGCTAAAGCAATTGGTTGAGAATCCCTTATTTGATCTTCAATAAACACCTTGGGAAGAAGAATAATATAATTTGAATTCATTAATTAGGTAAAATACGTAACCTTGTAGAAAGAAGTGTCATATTCTCTTAACAACATCACTACCAATCAAGTCCCAACAAGCCTGATAAAAAGCACCAAGAAAACCATCTAGACCTAGTGTATTTAAAGGGTCTAAAGCAAAGATTGTATTTTGAATTTCAATAAAATTTGGAACACTAACGAGCAAATCATTATTAGTATTCCATAAAAGAGAAGGGATGTTAGAACAAATCTCCAAATTTCCTCTAAATGTTAGGAGTAAGGATTGCGGTACAATATAATGACTTGTAAAAATCTGCAATATGACATCAAATTTCCTCAAGAGCCTTCGACAAGACTCTATTAATTTGTAGAGAATAAATTCTTGATTTTACAGAGCTGACTATGGCATAAGTGTGAAAAAACTTCATTTCTCATCTTCGTTGTTTAACCATTTGGTTTGAGCTCGATTGCGCCAAAACATGGTTTGGTAATTAACAACATTAAGAACCTCTAGCTTGGTTTTTCTTCCAAAGAAAGATTATCTTTAGTAGCATCATTGAGGGCAATAGAAGCTTGGATATCTTCCAACTTATGCCTTGCTTTTGTATTCAGATATGAACATCTCCAAAGATTTCTTTATTTCAAAGCCGAAGTTCTTGCTTGAGAACTTTAAGTTTATGATAAGCATATAACAACCAAACCTAGGAATGGAGTGCCAAACTCGACTTATTAAATTCTTGAAATTTGGATGATATAACCACGTAAATTGGAAATGAAAGGTTTAGGCCCACTAAAGCCTATTGTTAGAGTCTTAAATCTTGTGGGCCATAACATACTCAATGATGGCCTTGCATCAAGTTGACAAGTTGTAGGATTTCCATAAGGTTGCGCGACAGGTATCGGCAAATTAAGATAAGGGTATGAGGCTACGTTGCCGAGAGTGATGCTGAGCACTCTAAGAAAGATTAGTGTTCTGGGAACGATATGAGGATAGCCAGAATCATTGATATACACCTATTTAACCCGAAACATGGATGTGAACCAAAATGGTACAGGTAGCAACAAGGCAGTATCTGAGCTGTGCAATGGGTGTCAATAATGAACTATACGGGTGAATACGGATGCAGGTCGTGAGCTAGAAGACTTAAAGCAGTAGCGGAGGTATTCGGTAAGGCCTTAAATAGGGTGCATTTGCTGGGATTAAGGCAACAAAGACTTGGTCTTAATGTGATGTCAAGCAAGGACCAAGTGTATTATGTTTTTTCAAAGTATAGAAAGTTTTGAGAGTTGAACCTCAATTGCAGAAGTGTAAATTGCCAGCTGAAGTGGTTTGGCACAAGTGCAAGGTTGCCGCATTAATAAAAAGTCCCCTGTGATAATTGATATCAAAGCCCAATTAAAGGAAAGAGTGGGGCAGCTGGAAAGAATTGTTGGTTCCGTATTAGCTCATGCGAATCTATTAGTAGTACAATCAGAGCTTAACACTTCTGAAATTGTTAGTTTTCGGTAAAAGTTGAATGATTTACCAATCTACTTGCGGAGAAGCTGAATGCATCTATAGAGGATGTGGGATCGTTTATAGAAGCATTAAAAGCATGCATCAATGATCCTGAAGAAGAGGTTGGATTGCTGAAGTGCGCCTTAGATAACACTTTGACATTGAAGGAGTTGGGTCCTTTCAAGATCAAAGTGCCGGAACTTAAAAGTTTAAGTACTTTAAAGCTACCCGGATACGTAAAGTGGGGCAAGTTACCATCACAAGCATGTTTTTTGAGGGAGATGCAAAGTTATAGTGGCGCATTCAACTATAAGAGAATGCAGAAGTGCAGCACAGTACTGTTGATACATGGGATTCACTGAAATGAGAGCTGAAGGCTTAGTTCTTGCTTTGCAATGCGGGATAACTTGCGAGGGAAAGTTTATAGGGACTCAAGCATACGGGTTCTATGTGTGAGTATGTAAAAACGTTCAGTTCGTTGATGCTTGACATCAAGAACATGTCAGATGAAAACAAGCTTTTCAATTTCATTTCCAGATTGCAGTCGTGGGCATAAATGATGTTACAAAGGCAAGCGGTGAGAGACTTGCCTATTACAATCATAGCGGCAGATAGCTTAGTGGACTATAAGTTCAGAATCATAACTAAACAAAAGAGAAATTAGGGCAAGAAGAAAAAAGCTGGTATTTTGAAGAGTGATGGCCGAAAAAAAGAAGGAGAATCCAGTCAATCAAAGCCACCAAAACAGGAAAAGAAGGGCTTTGCGTGCTTCATTTGTGATGGTCCCCATAGAGAGAAAGAATCCCTAAAGCGGAACAAGCTAAATGAGATGGTTGTTGAAGAAGAAAATTCAAAAGCAGAGAAGTTCATTTTGAAGCTCAACCTTTTGTGACAGTAGTGTTGCAACATGTTATGGATTGACAAGAGTTACTAGGTTCTTCCGTACACAAAAGTGCATGTAACTAGCATCTAGATTTGATTAATGATGGACATAGGCACGACAAACAACTTCTTCATAGCACAGGAGGTACAACGCTTGCGATTGAATGTTAAAGGAGTGTCGTGTGCTGTGTGGGCCATGAATTCGTCAAATATAGTTATTCAAAAAGTGGCCAATAGCTCTTTGAGAGTCAGGGATTAGGAAGATAAGGTATGTTTCTTAGTTTAACCTCTCGAAGATTTTGATTTAATTTTGAGGATCAAATTTTTTGTGGGCACTATAGCATATGTGATGCCACAAATGCAGAGTTTGTTAATTACAGGAAAGACTCCACTGCTCATACCTTGCGAGTTTTTAGAGAATGGAAAATTGAGGCCATCATCGCAATCCACCAGTCAATTTAACAAGGGGCTAAAGAAGCGGGAGATATCATACATTGCAGTGCTTATTGGGATCAAGTTTGACTAGGTTATGGAGATGCCTGATGAGTATAATGCGGTCTTAGATGAGTTTGTGAACATCATGCTACCCAAAATCCTTAAAGAGTTACCCCCTAGGCGTGCTACTGATCACCACATTAAGTTGGAACTTGGTGCAAGATCCTCTGTACAAGCTCTTTACCGAATCTTGCCATCTGAGTTAGTGGAGTTATGGAGACAACTTAACGAGTTGTTGGATGTAGGATACATCCAACCCTCAAAGGCTCCTTATGGCGCATTAGTTTTATTTCAGAAGAAGTAAGATGGATCGTTGTGGATATACGTAGCTTACCGCGCATTTAATAAGGTCACAGTAAAGAATAAATACCATGTATCTAATGTTATTGATTTGTTCGATCGGTTGGGCAACACTTGTTACTTTATGAAGCTTGATTTGAGAGTTGGCTATTGGAAAGTAAGGATCGCTGAAGGCAACAAAGTGAAGACAGCGTGTGTAATAAGGTACAGTTCGTATGAATTTCTTGTAATACCATCGGGACTTACCAATGCACCCGCTGCCTTGTACAACCTTATGAATGACATTCTTTATGAGTTTTGGGACGAGTTTGTAGTTGTCTATCTAGATGACATTGTGGCATATAACAAGAGTTTTTAGAGATCATCTTGAGCATTTAAGGGGTATATTCACAAAGTTACGAGAACACAAGTTATATGTCAAGAGGGAAAAATACAAATTCTATAGGCAAGAACTGCTATTTCTCAGCCATTGAGTGAGTAACAGCAGCATTCGCGTGGACAAGAGTAAAGTCAAGGCCATCCTTAGCTGGACCAAACCTAAAAAAGTACTCGAGCTCTAATCTTTTCTTGGTTTAGCTTACTATTACAAAAAATTTATTGAGAGCTACTCCAAAAGAGTTAGTGAGCTCACTGATTTGTTGTGAAAAGATCAAAAACGGGAATGGGCCGAGGCAAGCCAATGCGCATTCGATGACATTAATAGTGCTGTAGCTTTCGAGCCCATGCTCAAGCTACTAGATTTTAGCAAACCCTTTAAGGTTTATATGGATGCGTCGAATAAGGCAATTGGTGGCATGCTAATGCAAGAAGGACACTCGATTGCTTTCAAAAGTTCAAAGTTGAAGGATGCTAAGTAGCGTTATTCAATCTACGAAAAAGAGATGACAACGATAATGCATTGGTTAGCAATATGGTGGCATTATCTCTTTGGGACACTCTTCACGGTAGTGATGGATAATGTGATGAATACATACTTCCGCTTACAAAAGAAATTGTCCTCAAAATAAGCAAAATGGTAGAAATTTCTTACTAAGTTTGACTTTAAATGGGTACACAAGCCGATGAGGTAGAATATGGTTGCGGACACTCTCAGTTGAAAGGAAGTCGAAGGCTATATTACGGCCTTAACCTTTGTGGTTTTGGACTTCATTGACAAGTTGCGGTAGCATGTCGATGGTGACTATACATATTGTTGGCTTCGTGATGAGATTAAGGAAGGGTTAGTGCGAAGATTTTGGCTTGAGGATGGATGGATCTATGTACGTGGAGGAAGGCTCTATGTTCCAAGTGGTAGAAAACTTAAACGCACATTATTATGAGAGACATATAACCATCAATAGGGTGAGTATTCAGGGGTCAAGCAGATGATGGCGCTCTTGGAGTGTTTTACTACCAGCCAAAAATAGAAGAAGACATACGCATGTATGTCAAAACTTGTCTTGTGTGTCAACAAGACAAGTCAGAGAAGCGGAGACCAATAAGCCTATTGTAACCATTACCAAATCTGGAGAGACCATGACAATCAATCTCAATGGATTTCATCTCAAGCATGGCAAAGGTAAACGGGCAACAATCAATGTTGGTGATAGTGGATTGCTTCACCAAATATATGGTATTCATACCCACACCTCATGCATGCATAGCGAACATGGTAGCAGAAAAAGTTCTACAAACATGTGGCGAAATATTTTAGGATTCTAGAAAACACTGTGAGCAATAGAGGCGCTCACTTCATAGGTTGATTTTGGACAACACTCTTCAACTTAATGGGAACTGAGTTGAAGTTTTCGATGGCTAATCATCGTCAAACCGATGGGTATATGGAGAAGGTGAACGCACTACTTGAGGAGAACTTGTGACACTATGTAACAGCCAGCTAGAAGAATTGGGTGGATTTACTAGATGTAGCTAAATTTTGCTACAACATACATTATTCCTCAGTAACAAAGATGAGTCTAGTGGAGTTAATCTTGGGGCAGCAGCCACTTACTCCACACGAGGTGGCGAAACAAGCTACTGGAGTGAAGTGCCCAAAAGCACATAAGTTTGTACGAGACAAGCAAGAGTTGCTAGTGTAAGCATCAAATAGCTTGACCAAAGTGTTTTGATGAATGAAGAAGTATGCGGATGCTGGAAGGAGACCGTTAGAGTTTGATGTAGGCGACAAGGTCTTGCTCAAGCTCACGTCCCAAATATGGGAGATAATCAATAGCAAAACTATACATCAAGGGCTAGTGTTGAAATATAATAAACCTTTTAAGGTTACGAAGAGAGTGGAGAGAGTAGCATATTGGTTGAAGCTACCCAAACAATTGAAGGTTCACCCCACATTTCATGTAAGCTTTCTCAGCCTTTTCACGAAGACTTGATTGATGGTAAGGCTCCTCCGTTAATTCGGAAGCAATTTGATAAGGAAGTAGAGAAAATCCTTGATCACTAAACAATGGGCAGAGCAAAAAGAACAATGCACATAATATTAGGTTCAGTGGAAGAACAGTAGTGAAGGAGATGTTAGCTGGGAGCGAGATGTCATTTTATAGTAATTCAAAAAAGAGGTTAAGGCATACTTAAACACCTTTCCGACGAGGGCATCAAACTCTTCTGCTGGGGGTGGTTTATTAGAGCCTTAAATCTTGTGGCGTGCAAAATACTTGATGATGGCGTTCCATCAAGTTGATAGGTTGAGGGATTTATATAAGGTTGCGTGACAAATTTCGACAAATTAAGATAAGGGTACGAGGCAAGGTTGCTGAGAGTGAAGCTAAGCACTCCGATAAAGATTAATGTTCTGGGAACACTATGAGGATAGACAAAACCATTAATATGCACCCATCTGACTTGGAACATGGTTATGAGCAGGAATGGTATAGGCAGTAATAAGGGAGCAGTTACGTTGTACAATGGGTGTTAATAATAAACTATGCAAATGAATACAGATGCGGGCCGTGAGCTAGAAGACTCAAGGCAGTAGCAAGGGTATTCGGTAAAGTCTTAAACGGGGTACACTTTTTGGAATTAAGACAAGGAAGACTTGGTCTTGATGAGGTGTTAGGCAAAGACCAAGTTAAGATAACTTGGTTGGGCAATTCCTTAGCTAAAGGGAAGTAGCACACAAACTAGCCTTAAAACTAGTTCATTTGACTAGGGAAAATGCACAATGATAGCATGTGTGTGAGACATATGACCCTAGCAACCATGGGTGTTGTTGCCTTTACATGTATTTATATAGGATAGTAAGAGTGATAGAGATCATCATGTGAGTTGAGTGAATCTTTAACATAGCAAACCTTGTACATTTGTAATCTTTTTTTTAAGAGAAATAGAAAAGATTAAAGGAGATAGTAGTTCAGAGAGTGTTTCTAACCCCCATTCTTTAAAGATTCAAGTTGTTTATCATCATTATAAGAATTTTCCTCATCATCCAAAGAAAGAGCTATTTTAAGCATATTGATTATAATATTATCATTGAAATATAAATTTATATTTTTATACTATATTTTATTTAATCTTTAATATTTAAATAATATTATGTTGTAATATATTGTAGAATAAATAAATTTATATTTTTGTTATTGAGAAGAATCGATGACTCATTAAATTTACACAATTTCTTATACCTATTACAAATTATTAGATTACGAGTAATGCGTCATAATTAATACACATAGGAGATGCAATCTCAACCTTTAAAATTTATAGATCTAATAGTTTACAAAAAATGTAAAAACTTATGTAGAATTAAGTATCAGAATTAAGTATCATTGTTCCCTCTTCTTTAATTATAATATATTAACAAATATTATATTATTAATGTGTTACAAAATGAATAATTACTATTATATTATTATATTACCTAGTGGTCTAAGAGTCGCAATATTTTAACTTTTGACACATTTGCTAAACAGGTTGTTTTATGAGGTACAAATACAAACTCAAGTTAGAAGTCTATGATATAAAGGCAAGTTTGATCTAGTAACAATGCAAAAGAATATATTATACTTAATATAAATCACAAGTAAGGCTAGATTTCTCAAATTTATATAAGGTATGACTTGGTTATATATAATACATTTAAGCAACAACTTTATAAATTGGTAGTTTATGGCTGTGGACAGAGGTGTTTTGGTGCCTAAGGATTGTAAGACTGGTGCATATAGGTGCCTATAGATGTAGAGAAGATATAAGGCTATTACAGTATGAGCAAAGCTTGACTTCACAACAAAGGTTTGTTGGGAGAGTAAGATTGCAAAGACTTTGGTGTGCTTATAGGTTGCAAGGTAGTGGTAAACAAGATTATGCTTTCTTGCTTGTGGGAAAGAGAATGATGATAATATATATAAGCAAATGTCGAGGTCCTGTTTAACGTTTGAGACGTCCTGCTTTTATAACTTACTTGCATATAATTGTAGTGAAATGCTACTTACTGACGTACACCAACTAACGTACACTATTCTAAGTTAAATCTATATTCTTCTAAGATAAATCTTTAACTAGGGAATAAACTTGTATGTGTTTTAATTCTTATCAGAGATAATTAGAAACTTTTAATGTGAAAAACTTCTCTTATTTTAGTTAATGTAGGATTAATTAAAATAAAATCTTTAGTATAAAATATGTATTTGAAAAGAATGATTTTAAATAATTTTTTGAGTTTTCTTATTGTGCTTCAAGATTTTTAAACTTTTTATTCTTATTGCATTAGTATAATTATATAATGACTCTCTTTTGAGTTTAAAGTCCTTTAAGTGAATTTAATATGTATTGTGACTAAATATTTTGAACGTATGTTAATAAAACATATCACTAATAGTAAGTTAATGTCAGTAAAAGCTAAATTTCTAGTAATGTGTTTATTTTACATATATAATAATATTCAACATATATATATATATACACACTCTTCTCATTGAATAGTTTTTTTTTTTTTTAAATTTTCTTAGCATAACTAGAAATTTCTCATATGTGTTGAGATCATATCTTTTAGCCAAAGAATTCTATTCAAATAAATTGGAAAATTCCACCAAATAAAAACCGGTGGGAATTGAAGGACATGAGTTCATTTACCACCAGTTAACCAGGTGGCTATAGAATCTTATTTAATTCAACGTTGATTGGAATTAACATAAATATTATATGATTTTATAATTAATGTCAAGTCCATTGTTGATATGAATGACAGATGGACGAAATTGGATATTCTTAAAAGATAAGATATAATGGTAACGGAAAGTTTGAATTGTAAATTAAATAAAATTAAATATATTTAAAAACCATGATTTTAGAAGAAATATTACATTGTTCATAAAAAAAAATCCATTATAACTAAAGAATAGTAGTTATTCTAAAAAAATTGTATTGTGAATATAGATTAAAAAATATAGATTAATAATAAAAAAAAAAATTAATCCATCCAAATGCTCATCCTGTACAAATTTTTTAATAAATAATTACCAAGAGCAAATATCAAATATAGAGTTACAATTATTCAAGAAATTACAAGCTTAATTATTTTACTGAGGAACGCGCAATGATCTATTAACGAACAAGGGAGAAAGATCCTTCTTAATTTGTTTGAATGCATAACAAGAGTTTTCCTTTTCATGATAATTAACTTTAATATACAATTAACAAAATTTTTTCCTAAAAAAAATTAAGATGATAAATACGTATGTACCCTAAAAAAAATACATATGATATGAAGAAATATTTCAATTCAAGGAGAGACATAGGACTAAGAGTGACAATTGTTGACATAACATGTCAACTAGACACTAAGTTAAAGGGTTAAAATTGATTTAAGATGACAAGATAAATAAATGGGTGATATGAGTATGCTACGATTAATATTTATATCGAGTTTAAGTTTAAAAGTTATGAATATTTCAACTTATTTATGACATAATTAACCATTCAATTAATCATGTCATATTAACTCATTTAATTTTATACTTTTCCTATTTTAAAAGTATTTAGTTATATTTCTTACATTTTAAAGGAATATTCAATTTTATTTAGAATAAAAATTTATGATTATTTGAGTAAGTGGTATTATAAGTTGTTTAGAAAATATATTAAAAAATATATATTAAGTGGATGAGACAATTATAATGCATTTAACTTTTTTTAAATTGTATTGATTTAGGGTTTAAAATTTATGATCCAATTATTAAATAGGTCAGTTTCATGTTAGTTTAAATATTTATATTTGATACGGACGGCATGAATATGACACGCCTCCAAATTACATTTTTTTATATAAGTGTATGTTAGTAATAGATAAAGGGACAAAAAGGAAAGATATTGACGAAAGAAAGAGATATATTATTGATTGTTGATAAATTTAAAATATAATAAAATAATTATAAATAGATATTATTTTTTGAGTTATTACCTTCAAACTTAAGTTTTTAGGTCTAATAACAATTCAATATAATATCAGAGCAGGCTTGATCTTACAGTTTTAACTTTTACGTTCAAACCTTTATTAACAACAAAAATTAAAACAATTATTTGGGTCCACGTGCAAAAACCTATTAAATAAAATCAAACTTGTACATGAGAGGGAATGATAAATAAGATATAAAACAATGCCTTCATTTTTCTTTGTTTGAAGAAAAGAGAAATTCATTAAAAAGGAGAAAGATTACAGCAGACAAAGAACATTATACGGCAAGTCTTCTAGCCAGATACAAGCTTTCTTATAGGCAAAGCTAGTTTTGCCAGACTATGGGCTGCATAATTACAAACATGAGGGACTGATTTGAAATTACAAATAAAGTTTCCTGAGACCAAAGCTAATATCTCGTGAATTAGCCATTGAATCTCCCTTTGCTGGAGGCTTTCCTTGTGACTAAATTAATTACATTTAAAGCATCTGACTCAACTTCAAGAGGCTTGATTCCACACGCTATGGCCAATTTAATACCCTCAAGCATTGCCTGAGCTTCAGCATATTCCACATCACCAATAAAAGAGTCTGTTTTAATAGAGGCAGCCTTGATCTTCCCTTCGTGGTTTCTGATAATAGCCCCCAAGCCAACTTTGCAGCCCAAACCATTAACTGCGGAATCAGTATTTAACTGATAGAAATCTCTGGCTGGGGGGGTAGCTCAAAGTTGGCTTGTGCAGAGTGCAAACTAGAATTTGTGGAATTGGTGGGATTTTTAAAGGTTTGGAAAATATTCTTTACTCTTGCATAAGTTATCAAAGGATCTGATGCCTCCCCCTTATGATTGGATTGATTTCTAGAAGTCCATATAGACCAGGAAACTAAAGCAAAAAGCTCCAGGTCTGATTTAGAGAAGGAATCTTTGAGTTTAAATATCATATTGTGAAAAGTTGTGGCACTTTGATTTCTGGTTGGATGATAAAAAGGGGAGTATTTCCAAACCTTTTTGGCCTTGTTGCAGCCAACTAGAGAATGAAAAGAGTTCTCCTGGAAGTTGCCACAGATTGTGCAATTTTGCTGAGTTGCTACCTTTCTGAGAAACAGCTTTTGCTGTGTGGGAAGGATTTCCTTTAAGGCCCTCCAAAAGAGAATTTTGGTTTTGGGAGGAATGTTCAAGCTCTATATTTGCTTCCACCAGCTGGATATATTTTTTTGATGTCTTGAGCTATCCCCGGTCTTGTGTTTGAGTTGACAATTATGGAGGATTTCTCATAATTGAAAAGTTGACCAAAAGCATCAGAGTATCTTTCAAGGATTTGCTTCAATTGGTAACATTGCTTCAAAGATGCTCTACTGAAGATCAAGCTGTCATCTACAAAGAAAAGATGAGATATTGATGGCCCATGAGAGCTAAATTGTATTCCATGGATTAACTTTAGTTGCTCGGCTTTTAAGAGAGCAGTTGATAATACTTCAGCACATAGAATGAAAAGATAAGGTGAGAGAGGACAACCTTGCCTTAAACCTCTTTGCGGTGCAATGTTTCCTTTTGCTTCTCCATTGATTGAATTGAAAAGGAAGGGGAAGTTATGCATCGCATGGTTAAATTCACCAACCTTTCTGAGAATCCCAGTTTGAGCATGACACTTTCTAGGAAAGTCCATTCAACTCTATCAAAAGCCTTGCTGATGTATATATTCATGGCAATCAGTCCTCTACCCCCCAATCTTTTGGTTCTGAGCTTGCGGAGACATTCAAAGCCAATAATGATGTTGTCTGTAATCAATCTCTGAGGAACAAAGGCACTGTGATTTGGTGAGATGACCTTGTCTAGAATAAATTTAAGTCCGTTCGCTACAGCCTTAGAGATAATCTTGTATATGACGTTGCTGAGACTTATAGGCCTGTAGTCAACCACTTTTCTTGGATGTTTGATTTGTGGCACCAGCACTAAGAGTGTTTTGTTCAGATTGGAAAGATCCTTGTTATAGTTATGAACTTGAAAGCACAGTTTGCAAACAGCTTCTTCAAGGATATCCCAGTGCTTCTAAAAGAATGAGGCAGAAAGTCCATTAGGGCCTGGAGCCTTACAAGGGCTAATTTGGAAAAGGGCTAACTTTATTTCTTCTCTTGTGAAGTCTGCATTGAGAAAGTCATTCATAGTGTTGTCGACTCTTTTGTTCACACAAGATATACAATTGTCTATACATTAACTTGAAGTATTAGAAGACTTGAAGAGATTGGAAAAGTGAGAGCATATGACATCCTTAATCGCTTTTGGCTCCTTCACCCAAAAGTTATTTTGATCTATAATCCCCTCAATGGTGTTCTTTTTCCTTCTTGCTGAGGCTTTAGCATGAAAAAATTTTGTGTTCCTATCACCATTTTTAAGCTAATTGGCTCTAGATCTCTGCATCTTGTAAATTTCTTCATCCCGGAGTAGAATGTCTAGTTCTTTTTCCATCTCTGTTAGCTCACTAGTGTTTATAGAATTTTAGGGGGGCTTTGTACAGAAATGATAATTAGACCCTCAGTACTCAATTTGCTTTTTCCTATTGCCCAATTCGGATGAGCTCGATTAGATCAGTTGTTCGAGAGTTTCTGCTACCATACTTTGAAAGAGAAGTATTGGTTCTTTGGCTTCCTGATTAGAAAATTTTCCCCTAACTTGCTTCACTATCTCCTTACAGTCTTCACAAGAATTCCATAACTCCTCGTAATGGAACCTGGGAGTCTTTCTTTCCCCCTTAGTTTTACTAAAATTCTTTTTCTTGAACATTTCCATACATATTGGGAGGTGGTCTGATCCCCAAGCTTCAAGGTGGGTAGCTGCCGTATCAATAAAATCATCTCTCCAAGACTGGGAAGAAAAGAATATATCCAGTCTCTCCAACACTAGACTACCACAGGAATGGCGGTTAGACCAAGTATACGGACATCTATTCCATTTGATATCATAGAGACTAGTATCCTTTAGAGCATCCCTGAAGTCTTGAATAGCTTATAGGCTTTTAGGAGGACCTCTACACTTCTCATCAACTCTTAAGATTTCATTAAAGTCACCTCCACATAGCCAAGGTAGAGAAAAGAGTTTTGATAATCGTCGAAGTAATTCCCATAAGTGCCTTTTTTGTGCTCTGTCTGGATTCCCATAGAAGCCTGTAAATCTCCATGCATTGCTACCTTCTGATTTGACAAGAGAGTCAATGTAGTACTCTTCATAGGATAAAATGTTGACTTCTATATCGGATGACTAGAGCAAAGCTAGCCCTCCTTTAAAGCCATTGCAATTGACAGAGAAACAGCTTACGTAACCAAGATGGGGACGTAAAATCTTCCATTTTCTTTGACTTTAGTTTAGTCTCACACAAAAAAACAATACTGGGGCGATTATTTTGGAGAACATATTTTAGAGCTCGAAATGTTCGGGTGTTCCCCAATCCTAGAGCATTCCAACATAAGAGTTTTATGATTCTCGGCAAGGCTGGATACCAGCCATCACCGTTGAGTTATCATATGTGAGATGTTAGTAGATAAAGGGTCCAAATTTGTACCTGAGTGCATGTCATTGGCATTGCTAAAATGGTTATTGTTAATGATAAATGATTAATGAAATCAAGATGATTTCTTTTCTAATTCTGTTAGTCAATATTATTAACAAACTTTCGTTATTTACTATGATTCCTTCTCCTTTTATTACTTTGATTTCTTTCCATAAATATTATACATAATTATAGATTATTTATTTCCTTATATATTGTTTTGTAAAGCCTATATAAAAACTACTTTTGTACTAAACTAATTCAAGAAATAAGAATTGTTTTCTTCACATGATATCAGAGCCAGATTTAGCCTGCTCTCAATATCGGTTTTCCTTCCGATCGTAAGTTCAGAATTCTGTCTCTCCACATTATCTGCAAGGAATCAACGTCTGCCACACGTGGACTTCACAGACCATTGTCTTCTTTTGCGCATGTGACTCACGTGTTGCCACAACCAACCTTCCTTTTGCAGCACCGCCTATTCCCACAGCATTAGAGTTTGTCGGCCAATCTACTCGTGGTCTCTGTATCCTCACATGTGCCACCATTAGCCTCTACAAAGATAGCCATTTTTCAGTTCTGTCACGCTTCGATCCGGTGTATTCTCAGCGAATGAAACCTCACCACCACCATCTTTCGACTTAGAACGCATCGGCCATTGTTCCTGTAGTCTCTTTTGTCATTTCTGGCCATTTATTGTCGCAGTCGACTCTGGATTAGAACTTCACGCGCTGCCTTTGCTTCGCCAACATCTCTGGCAAGTGAATCCTCACTGCCTCCTTCATTTGACTCAGCACGGGTCGAGCATCCTGCCTGTCGCCTCTGTGCCTTGTTTCTAGCCACTTACTGTAATGGTTAAACCAGAGTCCAAATTGATTCGACTGTTCTTCGATTAGAAAGTTTTTTTAATTATTCTGTATTCTTGTTTCTCTCAAATTATGGATAGATCAGATGTATCTCACCCTGTTCATATCTAGTTAAATGGACATAATTATGTACTATGGGCTCAGGCAATGTTTAGTTTCCTCAAAGGACGTCGTCTTTGGCGCTATATTACTGGCCATATCATCAAACCTATAAAAACCAATGAAGAAACTGATGAAAAGTTCGTTGATCATTTGGAAGAGTGGGATAGTAAAAATCATCAGATTATTATGTGGTTCCGTAATACATCTATCTCTTCTATCCATCTACAATTTGGGAGATTTGAGACAGCCAAAGCACTGTAGAACTTTCTTGCTTATTGGTATACTGCCACTGATTTATCATACTAGTATCAGATCCTATGCAAGCTTCATCAGATGCACCAAGAGCTTGGTCAGTCTATTTCTGATTTTCACTCTTGGATGCAATTTTTATAGGACCAGTTATCACTTTCAGAACCTAAGTGGATAACCTTTGGGGATGCAACAAGATTTGCTACTCACAAGGATCAGCAAAGGTTAATGATGTTTCTCATGGCCTTAAAAGATACATTTGAACCTACTCGAGCTTCACTTCTTTATTAGAAACCTTTATCTACTTTTGATGAAGCTATTGATATGCTTGTCTCCAAAGAAACTCAGCTTGCTCATCTACAACCATCTTGCCTTGACACTTCTCTGGCTACAACTTCAGCTTCTCAACCTGTCTTTATAGTAAACTGTAACTATTGTCATAAAAATGGTCTCTGAGTTCTTAATTATCCCATCTGAAGATGTAAAGTTTGTCGCAAAGTTGGTCTTTAGCACTTTGCACGAGACTGTCCACATAAAGGAAGACCGAAGCATCCACCACTAACTACTGCCGTTGCTGATAACACCAATGACTGTCCTACCTCTCTATCCCTTACCACCACTGATCTCGCATATCTTCTTTAGCAAGTTTTGCAAAAATCCGGTAATCCTCCCATTTCAGCTTCTTTAATTCCCTTAGGTATATTCTTTTGGTACTTTGATTCTACATGTTGTAATCATATGACTGCAAACACTACTCTCTTTTCGTCTAAATCTCATGTCTAACATTTTCCTGCCATTCAAACTGTGAATGGATTTGCTATGCATGTCAGTCACTTAGGACAATTCTCTTTATCTAATCTCTCTTTACCTAACATCTTCTTAATTGCCTCTCTTACTCTCAACCTTTTATATGTTGGTTAATTATGTGATCTTGGTTTTCATGTTCTTTTCACTACTTTTGATTGTCATGTGCAGGATCCGAAGACAAGTCGAATGCTTGGGATAAACTGTAAGGTTGGATGTCTGTTTGAGCTCATCAATTTTCATCTGCCATCCACATGTCGCTCTATTCCTCTACCTGTTGCTTCCACAACTTCTTTTCACTACGTCTGATTGTCATATTCTTTTCATGTTCTTTTCACTACGTCTAATTGTCATGTGCAAGATTCGAAGACAGGTTAGATGCTTGGGATAGGCCATAAGGTTGGATGTCTGTTTGAGCTCATTAGTCTTCGTCTGCCATCCATATGTCGCTCTGTTCCTCTACCTATTGCTTCCACAACTTCTATCTCTTCCTTAAGTCTCTGGCACTCCTGACTAGAGTATATGTCAATCGATCATCTCCGTTCACTAGTTTATAGTGATATTCTGAGTACTGTATCCCATAATCAAATTGATTGTGTTTCCTGTCAATTAGCAAAACGTACTGCTTTACCTTTTAATAATAATGACTCTATTTCTACTGCTATATTTGATCTCATCCATTCTAATATATGGGGACCCTTTCCTAATGCAACTATGGGAGGTTCCAAATACTTTGTTATTTTTGTTGATGATTACTCACGTTATACATGAATTTATCTTATGAAGCACATATCAGAGTTATCCAAAATTTATCGTGATTTTGTTAAAATAATTCAAACACATTTTTCTTGCTCTATTAAAGTTTTTCGCACTGATAATGCTATGGAATACAGAGATTCTGACTTTTTAGAACTCTTGTAAACTAATGGGACTTTTTGTCAACGCTTTGTCTTGGCACATCCCAACAAAATGGTCAGGCTGAACGTAAACACAGACATTGATGAATGTTTAAAAGTGTAGGTTTATTAAGAGAAATATTATGATTTACACTTAATAATGTCCTTCTATTCCCCAATAATGAAGCCTATTCTTTTATATTGAATTGTAAAACATGAATTGGACTAAATAGTTGGTTTTGTGCAGGTTTCGTATAATGAGCGTATCTTTCAATCCAAATTATCAATTGATACGATTCTTGGACTAGACAAACATAAACTCATCATTTCACAACTTTGCAAGCCAAAGGTTGGACCAGTTCGAGCAATTAATGGGACGAAATTGGGCTTCAACAGAACTCAAGCGCATCTTTGAACCAGCCCAACATGCTTCCATATTTGGGCGTTATCTCCCTAACTCTAATTTTCTTTTACTAACTTTAACCTCTAACTCTAACTCTAACTCTAACTTCAATATATATATTTTTTTTAATTTACTTGTTGTTATTTATTTTTATTGGGAGGCTCAGCCGCCCATTTATTTTTACATTATGGTTGGTTCTACATATACCACCTAATTTCTGTTCATGGTAGGCTTTGCAACCTTTCTTAATTTTTTCTATTACGTATTATGTTGTTATTTTCATTTACAATAATTTTATTAAGAGGAAGGTTATACCACCTCTTTTCTTTTTTTATTTGTTTTATTGTGCTAACATTTTATTGTATTGTGTTTTCTTATTATTATTATTGTTATTTTTATGCTTGGATGGTATTGTGATCCTCATTCTCATCGATTGGTGAAAGGTAATTCTGAAACCTCCTTTGGAAATTTGTTTGATTCATCTTCAAACTCACACACAACTAACACTATGGCTGAAAATGAAAGTATACATGGAGAAAATGAAAATCATCATGTTCGAACTATGCGTGAATATTTGCAACCTCCTCGAAATTCATCTCCTTCATGCTTTATTTTTCCGCTTAATGCAAATAACTTTAAATTTAAGCCCGGTATGATTCCTTTACTTCCTAATTTCCATGACTTAGAGTCTGAGAGTCCTTATTTACATTTGAAAGAATTTGAGGAAGTGTGTGCCATATTTATGGATCAAACATGTAGTGAAGAAATAATTAAGCTAAAATTGTTTCCTTTTTCTTTAAAAGATAAAGCAAAAACATGGCTTAATTCATTAAGACCTAGATCTATAGGCACATGGCAAGAAATGCAAACCAAGTTTTTAAAGCAATTTTTTCCAATACATAAAACGAATGCTTTCAAGAGACAAATTCAAAATTTTTGTCAAAAAGGAAATGAAACCTATTTTCAATGTTTGGAAAGATTTAAAGACTTGTTGAATTCATGCCCACACCATGGTTTTGAAAAATGGCGTACGATAAGTTTTTTTTTTTATGAAGGGTTAACACCAGAGACAAAACAATTTGTTGAAATAATGTGTAATGGTGAATTTTTAGACAAAGACCCAGAAGAAGCTTTAGAGTATTTAGATCATTTAGCTGAGAATTCTCAATCCTGGCAAACCACTAGTTCCTCTGAAAATTCAATTAGATCTAATATGACTAGTTCTAGTGGGGGTAAATATAATTTGAGTCAAGAAAATGATCTAAGTGCTAAAATTACAAATTTAACGAGAAAGATTGAAGCCATGGAATTAAGGAAAGTTAAAGAGGTCAAATCTGTGCATAATGATGAAATTTGTGAAATTTGTGAAGTCATGGGACATTCCACTCAAGATTGTCCAAATATTCCTATTTTTAAAGAAGTGTTGCATGACCAAGCAAATTCTATGAATTCCTTCAAAAAGCCTTTTTCCTCTAATTCTCCATATTCTGAAACATACAATCCTGGATGGAGAAATCACCCAAATTTTAGTTGGAGAAATGATAATCATGCCCATCCACTACCTCAAAGACCTTCAAATTTTCCATCATACCATTCACCACATTTGAAAACTCTTGAGGAAACATTGCAAACATTCATGCAAGGGCAAACAAGCATAAACAATCAAACATCACAAGCCATTGATGATATCAAGAATACACTTTCAACATTGACCTCAGCTTTGCGCAGTCAAGAGAAAGGTAAATTTCCTGCTCAACCACAACCAAATCCAGCGGGTCAATTTCATGTAAGTGATTCTAACTCAAATGGCACACAGCACGAGAATGCCAACTCTATCACTACTCTCCGAAGTGGTAAGGTCATTGATAAAACCATTTCTTTGAAAGAGATTGAACCTAAAGAACCATCAAAATTAGTGAGTGAGGAAAATAATGTTGAACTTAAGATGTGTGATGTTAAAAAATGCCCTATCCCTGCTCCTTTTCCTCAAAGATTGCAACCAATTTAAAAGTTGAACCAAAATTCCGAAATTTTTGAACTTTTTAAGCAAGTCAAAATTAACATTCCTTTGTTAGATGCAATTAAGCAAGTTCCTTTTTATGCCAAATTTTTGAAAGATTTATGCACTGTTAAAAGGAAGCTTAATGTTCAAAAGAAAGCATTTTTAACTGAGAATGTTAGTTCGATTATTCAACATAACACTCCACCAAAATATAAAGATCCTGGTTGTCCCACCATTTCTTGTGTAATTGGAAACTTTAGGATAAACCATGCTTTACTTGATCTTGGTGCAAGTGTTAATTTGTTGCCATATTCAGTGTATGAGCAATTAGGTTTAGGTGAGCTTAAACCTACTTCTACAACACTTCAACTTGCTGATCGTTCTGTGAAAATACCACGAGGAATACTTGAGGATGTGTTAGTCCAAGTAGATAAATTTTATTTTCCTGTAGATTTTATTGTCTTAGACACACAACCTGTTTCTAACTCAAGCACCCAAATTCCTGTCATATTAGGACGTCCATTTCTTGCTACATCTAATGCAATAATCAATTGTAGAAATGGAGTTCTAAAATTATCCTTTGGAAACATGACATTGGAAATGAATGTGTTTAATATTTGCAAGCAACCTAGTGAAAATAATGACATGCATGAAGTTAGTTATATCGAGGAACTCATTCATGACTACTTTAATGTTTCATCTTTCTCTGATCCCTTGGATGCTTGTTTAAATGGTTGCAATGATTTCAATTTTGATAAAAATTTTGAAGTGTCTCATATTTATTCTCTTTTAAAATCTTCTCAGATTTTGGAAGTTAATGGATAGAGACCAAAATTTGAAGACTTACCTCAACGAGCTGATAAACCGATGCCATCGAGTGTTCAACTACCAAAACTTGAATTGAAACCATTACCATCTGACCTCAAGTATGCTTTCTTGGGTGCTAATGAAACTTTTCCGGCGATAATTTCTTCTAAACTCAGTACTCTTCAAGAATGTAAGTTGCTCGAAATTCTAAGATTGCATAAATATGCTTTAGGATGGACAATAGCTGACATAAAAGGAATTAGTCCTTTGATTTACACACATAAGATATATTTGGAAGATAATGCCAAATCATCTAGACAAATGCAACGTAGGCTAAATCCTAATATGAAAGACGTAGTGAGAAATGAAGTTCTCAAGCTTTTAGATGTAGGGATCATTTATCCTATTTCTGATAGCATATGGGTAAGTCCTACACAAGTTGTACCTAAGAAATCTGGAGTTACTGTAGTCAAAAATGAAAATAATGAATTAATTCCAACTAGAACAATTACTAGCTGGAGAATGTGCATTGACTATAGGAAACTCAATTCAATGACTAGGAAAGACCATTTCCCCTTATCATTCATGGATCAAATGATAGAAAGGGTAGTTGGACATGCATTTTATTGTTTCCTAGATGGGTATTCTGGGTATAACTAAATTGAAATTGCACCTGAAGACCAAGAAAAGACCACTTTCACTTGTTCATTTGGAACTTTTACATATAAAAGGATGCCATTTGGATTGTGTAATGCACCAGCTACATTTCAAAGATGCATGTTTAGTATTTTTAGTGATATATGGTTGAACGATTTCTTGAAATTTTCATGGATGATTTTTCTGTGTTTGGTGATTCATTTGATGATTGTTTATCTAACTTGGAAAAAGTTTTGATTAGGTGTGAAGAAAAGAATCTTGTGCTTAATTGGGAAAAATGTCATTTCATGGTCACAAATGGTATTGTGCTTGGTCACATTGTCTCATCAAAAGGAATTGAAGTAGATAAATCTAAAATTGAATTAATTGCCAATTTACTTGTTCCTAAGTCTGTTAAAGATGTTAGATCATTTTTAGGACATGCTAGTTTTTATAGAAGATTTATCAAAGACTTTACTGTCATATCAAGACCATTGTGCAATCTCTTATTAAAAGATGCTCTCTTTGAGTGGACTGAGTCATGTCAAGAAGTTTTTGTCAAATTTAAAACTATGCTAACATCTGCTCCTATCATGCAGCCTCCAAATTGGACTTTACCTTTTGAAATCATGTGCGATGCTAGCGATTATGCTGTTGGAGCTGTTTTAGGACAACGAAAGGACAAGAAACCCTATGTGATTTACTATGCTAGTAAAACCTTAAATAGTGCTCAAATGAATTATTCTACCACTGAAAAGGAATTACTTGCAGTAGTATTTGCATTGGATAAATTTCGATCTTATCTTGTTGGCTCACCCATTGTGATTTTTAGTGATCATGCAGCATTAAAATATCTTCTTTCAAAAAAGGATGTTAAACCTAGATTGATTAGGTGGATTCTACTACTTCAAGAATTTGATCTCACAATTCAAGATAAAAAGGGAGTACAAAATGTGGTTGCTGATCATTTGTCAAGACTTATGTTTGAAGAATCGACTAAGACAACACCGATTAATGACAATTTCCTTGATGAGCAACTTTTCAATGTTTCTATTTTACCTTGGTTTGCTGATATTGTCAATTTTCTTGTTATAAGTCAAATGCCAAATCATTGGAATGCTCAAGATAAAAAGAAATTTTTAAGGGAGGTACGCAATTTCTTTTGGGATGATCCATATCTTTTCAAATATTGCCCTGACCAAATTATAAGGAGATGTGTACCTAACAATGAAATTCAAAATATCATTTCTTTTTGTCATTCTGAAGCATGTGGTGGTCATTTTTCTTCAAAGAAAACTGCTGCGAAAATATTGCAATGTGGATTTTATTGGCCCACCTTATTTAAAGATACAAATACATTTTGTAAAACATGTGACTGTTGTCAAAAATTAGGTGGAATAACTCGTAGAAACATGATGCCATTAAATCCTATTTTAGTCATTGAAATATTTGATTGTTGGGGTATTGATTTTATGGGTCCTTTTCCATCTTCTTTTGGGTATCAATACATTTTAGTTGAAGTTGACTATGTTTCAAAATGGGTAGAGGCAATTTCTTGCAAAAATAATGATCATAAAATTGTTTTGAAATTTTTAAAAGAAAACATTTTTTCAAGATTTGGAGTGCCTCGAGCCATAATAAGTGATGGAGGTTTACATTTTTGTAATAAGCCTTTTGATAATTTAATGAAAAAATATGGAATTACACATAAAGTGTCAACCCCTTATCACCCACAAACAAGTGGACAAGTTGAACTTGCCAATAAAGAAATAAAACATATTTTGGAAAAAATGGTAAAACCGAATCGTAAGGATTGGTCTTTAAAACTAACCGATGCACTTTGGGCTTATCGAACTGCTTTTAAATCATCACTGGGCATGTCTCCTTATAGACTTGTTTTTGGAAAGGCTTGTCACCTACCGGTGGAATTAGAACATAAAGCTTTTTGGGCCATTAAAATGCTTAATTTTGACGTAGATAAAGCAGGATCATTGAGAAAACTCCAAATAGATGAACTCGAAGAAATTATGAATGAAGCTTACGAGAATTCTAGAATTTACAAAAAGAAAATGAAGGTGTTTCAGATAAACATATCATTAGAAAATCATTTGAACCTTCACAAAAAGTTCTTTTGTATGATTCAAGATTGCATCTATTTCCTGGCAAACTTCGCTCAAAATGGACAGGTCCTTTCATTGTTAAGAAGGTTTACCCACATGGCGCTGTTGAGATTGAGAACCCCATGGTTATGTTTTTAAAGTTAATGGACACCGTTTAAAGCCATTCTTTGAGAATTTTCCAAGTGAGTTAGAGTCTATCACTTTGAATGAACCTGTTTAAACACTGGATGATTTTTTTTGTATATACATTACTTGTTTTCTTGTGTTATTAATTTTTTTTTTTGATTCCATTGTTTGTTTTCAGTTACTTTCCTGGTCAAGTGGCGGATAACGGTACTCCGTGACTCTTCAGTTCAGTTCTTTCAATTGCCCAAAATTACTGATACTCTTTTTTTTCTCTCACTTCTTTTTCTATTCTTTTCTCTCATTATGGATGTCATTCTTTCTAGATTGCAAACATATTTTCCTTCTTTTCCTAAAGATGTTCTACGAAAAATGTACCAAGTTAGGTGTGCAAGATTAAGAATGCTTATGCAAAAAGGTATTCCTGAAGATGTGCGATGGATAATTGAAGCAAAGGTACGTTTAGCAGGTGAGTTTTCTGATTCATTTGTTTCACGCATGCCTGGTTTAAGTAAGAGCTCTTTTGCAAAGAAACGAAGAGCGAAAAGGTTACAATTGTGTCACAATTGTGCACGTTCAACCTGTAACAAGCGATGTCGTTCTCTAGGCATAGTGTCTACTAATAGAGAAGATAAAATTAAATTCATCAAGGATGGACTGAGTAAGGAATCTTTAGATAATATCTTATTGACTCTTGAGACGCATCCTAGTGGATATGTGCAACGTGAAATTCTCAATTTGTATACATTATTTCAAAAAGAATGTGATCGTTATAGTCTTGGAAATCTGACTTTAAAAGACCCTGTTTGCCAATTTGTAAGAAAATTGGATGGGAAGCCAATCCTCGACCCATAGAGGGCGTTTAAGCCGTTACTGGACGTAAAACCAGAGGAAGATGTGAGCCACAATCACAACTATCTATAAATATTTACTTTTAGCTATCGTTGTTGAAATTTTTATGTTTTAGATTCCTATATTAGCTGTTATCTTTGACATTTTTACATTTTTAAATTTTAACTTTTATGACAACAGCTGGCTTACCTCTATTGGTTTCATTAATGCATTCTCTTTAAGTTGTATAAATGCAGGACCTCACTTCTTTATTTTCATAAGAAATTTGAATCACTGACGAGGGTAAAAGACTGCAAAAAAATGAAAGGAATTTCTGCTCATCAAATTAAAACTATTTGTGTTTTTTGTGGGTCAAGTTCTGGGAAAGGTGAAGAGTTTGTAAAAGCAACAGACAACCTGGGTCGAGTTTTAGCTGAGCGAAAATTTAACCTAATGTATGGAGGAGGTAGCCTTGGGTTAATGGGGTGTGTGTCAACTGCCGCACATATAGGAGGAAGTGAAGTCACAGGTATCATACCAAAGGCTTTATCTGCAGGTAACATAACTGGCAAAACAATTGGAGAAGAACTAATGGTCTCAACAATGCATGAAAGAATTGCTAAAATGCTTGATTCTGCAGATGCTTTTATTGCCTTACCAGGTGGTTTTGGGACCTTAGAAGAAAATTTTCAAATTGCATCTTGGGCACAATTCACCGTTCATCAGAAACCTATAGGATTGTTAAATGTTAATGGTTTCTTTAACAAGTTGT
Source organism: Azadirachta indica (assembly GCA_022749755.1). Taxonomy (NCBI): domain Eukaryota; kingdom Viridiplantae; phylum Streptophyta; class Magnoliopsida; order Sapindales; family Meliaceae; genus Azadirachta; species Azadirachta indica. The sequence goes on along the minus strand of CM040447.1, from coordinate 8,987,909 downwards.
TGTCTTTTTTTGATCATGCTGTAGAACAGAATTTTATTTCACAGATGGCTCGCAAACTCCTCATTTCTGCTCCGACTGCTAATGACTTGATCAATCAGTTGCAGAACTTTGTCTATGAACCAGATTCAACAATGGCACGATTAGAATGGTCAAGTGAAAGCAGTAAAAAGCGAAAGCTGGATTTGTCGCTTCATTTGTAACTTTTCTTATCTCTTTTTTCTTTTACTCATTGCATTTTGTTATTTTTTTTGTTATTTTTGCTTAAGTTTGTTTTAGGTTTTACTTGTGTTTCAATAACTACTATCTCAGGTAATATTCTTTATACTGTACCTCTTTACGTTTAAACATTGGGGACAATGTTGCAATCTGGTTGGGGGGAGTGTAGTCGACATAAGTAACTATTTTTTTTATATACAACTAAAAAAAAAAAAAATTATTAGATTCATAATTTGTAAGGATGGTAGAGTAAGGAGTAATCTTACTCCTGAGACACATCTTAGTAGGTATGCATTATCATTTGTTTTGATTTTTGAATTTCATAACAAAGAATTTATCATTCACTTTCTTTTGAATTGATCAAATATACAAATTCTCACATCATCATCACATAATAAATTATGCTCAAATACTCAATCAGTAAAATATTTATAAACCATCTTTCACACACATACTTTGATACATGATTGTGGATGACATATTGAAATGTTACAATATTTGAGCTCTTTAATTTTGTCAAAGGTAGCAACTAAGGGTTCAAAAAAAAAATCTCCAAAAAATAATAATAATAAAAAAAAATTAAAAACAAAATAAATAAATAAATAAAAATTCTAATCAAAACTTTTACTTAGTAACTGGGTTTCTTGCCTAATCAGCAGTGAATGTTCGGGTAAAATGGTAAAGTTTTGATATGAATAAGTTCATAACCTTAACTCGAGTAATTAAGCCCGTAGGGGTGTTTTAATACCTAATACCCTAAGGCCAATTGGTCTGGGAGTTATTGGCCCAAAGCTCGCTACATGGGTTAGGTTATGCACAGAAAAAAAAAAAATGGAGATAGAAATAATTTTTGCCCAAAGAAGTTTATCTTGACAAAATTTAGAACCAATGTTGTTTGATTCTAATTAAGTCCCATAACATGTATTAGTTATAAAAGCACAAAAAGAAGGTTTATTAATAATTCGACTGATGAGTATTTGGCACATATATAGTAAATTTTTAAGTGAGAGTTTGTTTATTTTGAGAAGATGAAAAGGAAAAGAATGATTTTTACTTTGAATGTAAATTCTATAAATCAACTCTAAATGATATTGCTTATATTACTAGGGACTAGTAATAAGCTGGTTGGGGGGTGTGATGAATGTTTAAAAGTGTAAGTTTATCAAGAGAAATATTATGATTTACACTTAATAATGTCCTTCTATTCCCCAATAATGAAGCATATTCCTTTATATTGAATTGTAAAACATGAATTGGACTAAATAGTTGGTTTTGCGCAGGTTTCGTATAATGAGCGTATCTTTCAATCCAAATTATCAATTGATACGATTCTTGGGCTAGACAAACATAAACTCATCATTTCACAACTTTGCAAGCCAAAGGTTGGACCAGTTCGAGCAATTAATGGGACGAAATTGGGCTTCAACAGAACTCAAGCGCATCTTTGAACCAGCCCAACATGCTTCCGTATTTGGGCCGTATCTCCCTAAATATGTAACGAAAAATTACGTGGTTGGGTGATCTAGAAAGCTGAGAAAGGGATCTAAATTGTTTATGTTTTGTACTTTCTCAAATTTCAACTAGTAGGTTACCAGAAAGAGCTATCATTCTAGAAGGACGGGAGAAAAATGCGACTTGAACATCTCTGCCTATTTTCAACACAACTCATGGTCTAAAATAGAAATAAGAGCGAGATATAGACCATTAGAAAGATGAGTCATCCACCTACAACTTTGAAGAAGGATGCTTTACGAAATTCGGTGGTTTTCATGGTCAAAAATATGTTGGAAGTTGGTAAAGCGTGATTAATTGGAAATTGACCAAATTATGTTCACACATGTGGAATGTCTTTTGTTTTACCTATATAAAGGGAGACGTGGAAGTGAGGAGGGAGATCAGATTTTGTTTTTCCATTTCTATTTTATTGTTGTAATTTAAATTTCAATGATGTATTTCTAATTTCGTAATTAGGGCTAAGGGTGAACTTTTGATGATTTTATAGTTTTGTTCTTTGATCTTTTGTTTTGCTCTTCATTGTTAATCTTTTTATTGATTGAGTACTATATTTTGCAAGTGGTTTTGAATTGTTAGAAACCTTGATTCATTGTTAACAAATGGTACATTGAATGCTTGGATATTTTCTACATATCAAGAGTAAGGCAACTTATAGTTTTTCACCATCAACTAAAAGGTAAGTCTTTTGATTTCTTTGTGCTTAAATGTTTTGTTTTCATCATCCAATTAAAATCAATTCTTTTGGTTCTTAATTGTATTTTTCTTTAAAAAAAAGGATCAAGAATAAGTTCTATACAAATCATTAAAATGGATCCCTAATGCCTTAATATATAATAATATAGAATTTAAATTTGACAATAAGCAAATTCACTCCATTAGAATATTCGGATTTATAATATTTAGACCTTTGGACTTGTAGACTTAATATAACATATTCCCTGTGGACCGACACTCGGACTTCCGAACTTTATTACTTGAGACAACCTATACTTGGGAGTTACAACCTTTAAGTTGTAGCAGACATATCCTTGAAACTGTCTATGCTCTTCTCATCTCTGCCTTTTGTCCAAAACGTTTTTAGGCAGAAGCTGCTTTTTATAACTATATACATTATCAATTAACTTCCTTCTCCACTCTTTGAAAATCAATCTCCTTATGACCGAATGTATGGGACTCCTCCTGACTATAATCTATTTAAAGTTTTTGGTTATGCCTGCTTTGTTTTTCTACAACCTCATGAATATACCAAATTAGAACCACGTGCTTGTCTATGTTGTTTTTTGGGATATAACATTGAACATAAAGGGTAAAGATGTTGGGATTCTATATCCAATTGACTATGTATATCTAGATATGTAGTCTTCTGGGACCACAAAATATTCTTGTCCATTTCCAGTTTTCGTTCAAAGTTTAATCTTCCTTCTTTCTTTACTCACAATTCTATAGATTTGTTTCCAGGTGACACTGATGTAAGTAATTCAAATGAGCCGTCAGCAGATATATCCACTGCACCACTGCCTGCTCTTAAGCTGACGACTTTGTCTTCTACGTCCACATTTGACGTCTCTATTGTCCCTCTGTCTCATTCTTCTGATCTTCCTTCTCCACCTCATCAATCCGATCGAGTAAAAACACTTCCTATTTGACTTCGAGATTATCACTGTTTTTCTGCTACTCTTTCCTTGTATGAGCATCAATTCTATTTCGAGGCCAGTTCTAATCCTGTTTGGCAGCAAGCAAAGGCAGAAGAACTGCATGCACTTGAAAAATCTCATACATGGGACCTAGTTGATCTACTACCTCAAAAATCAGCATTTGGTTGTAAATAGGTTTACAAAATCAAAACTAAAGCTGATGGTTCTATTGAACGGTACAAAGCTAGACTAGTTGCTAAAAAATTCAATTAGGAGTATGGTATTGATTATGAAGAAAGCTTTGCCCCTGTTGCCCGAATGATATCAGTACGAAGCCTTTTGGCTGTGGCTGCTGTACGATGATGGACACTGTTTCAGATAAATGTTAAAAATGCTTTCCTCAATGGTGATCTCACTGAAGATGTTTATATGAAGCCTCCTCCAGAATATTCCCATCCACCACACAAAGTCTGCAAGTTTCGTCGTGCCTTGTACGGTCTCAAACAGACTCCTAAAGCTTGGTTTGCCAAGTTTATCACTACTATTCAGCAACTTGGGTTTCACTCTAGCTCTTATGATATAGTTTTCTTTATTTGCAACATAAATCATAGCTGTATTTTTCTCTTACTTTATGTGGATGATATGATTATTACTAGTGATGATATTAATGGAATATTTACTCTCAAGACTTTACTTCAACAGTATTTTGAGATGAAGGATGTTGGTTATCTTAACTACTTTCTTGGTTTGAAAGTACTTTCTGACTATAATGCCTACTATCTTTCTCAGACCAAGTATGCATCTGATCTCCTTGCTCAAGCTGGGTTGATCGATAATAAAATTGTTTCTACTTCTCTAGAGCTCAATGCCAAACTCACATCTCTTGACGGGGTTCCACGTAAAGATGCCACCCTTTATCGACAGTTGGTTGGTAGTTTAATTTATCTCACAGTTACTCGACCTGACATCTCTCATGCTATTCATATTATGAGTCAGTACATGTCAGCTCTCGCTCTCCTCATTATGAAGCTATTCTTCATATTCTTCGCTACATCAAGAGCACTTTATTTCATGGACTTCATTTCTCTGCCCATTCGTCTCTACAGTTACGCGCCTTTTTTGATGCAGATTGAGTTAGTGATCCTATTGACCGGCACTCTACCACAGGTATTTGTATTTTTTTGGGTGACTCTTATTTCTTGGCATTGTAAGAAGCAGATTGTTGTTGCAAGATCTAGCACGGAGACAGAATACTGTGCTCTTGTAGATACTACTTAGGAGATTATTTAGCTTCGTTGGCTTCTCAATAATATAGGTATTCATCATTCTAGTCCTACTTCTTTGGCCTGTGATAATAATATTGTTATTCAGATTGCCCACAATGATGTCTTTCATGAGCGCACAAAACATATTGAAGTTAACTATCATTTCATTCGTCAATATATCACTCAAGGCACCATTATCCTTCGTTTGATCCCTTCTTTGAACCAACTAGCAAATATATTTATCAAAAGTCATTATCCTGAGCGTTTTCATGATCTGGTGTCTAAAATTAAGATAACTTTTATTAAACCATATTGAGTTTGAGGAAAACTGTTAATGATAATTGATTAATGAAATCAAGATAATTTCTTTCCTGATTTTGTTAGTCAATATTGTTAACCTTTTCTTATTTGCTATGATTCCTTCTCTTTTTATTATTTTGATTTCTTTTCATAAATATTGTACATAATTATATATTATTTATTTCCTTATATATTATTTTGTAAAGTCTATATAAAGGCTATTTTTGTATTAAACTAATTCAAGAAATAAGAATTGTTTTCTTTACTGTTATTAAAAGAAGACCTATTTTTCTTTGACTCGGGGTTCTCTGGTTTCCATTTCAGTGTAGATCCTTTTTGGGTTTTTATTGGCTGAAAATTGGGCTTTTGTGTGGTTAGGAGAATTTCCGGCCCGAGCTTTTAAGCTCCTTTTCGATACTTTCCTTGGCTGTGATTTCTGCGGAAGATTTGTAGTAGGCCTTGCTGGGGTTTGTAAAAGGCCTTGATTTTGCTCTTGATTTTGGGCTTTGGCATGGTCCAAAATGTGTGCCCCAGCTGCAAATCTTTCAATTTCTTGAGGTAGATTTTTGCTCGTACACATTTGATGTAATCTTTGCAGATGAGGTATTAATGTCTGTCACAGGATCTCTGCACGATGGCGTCTCATGATTACGATTCTTTAATGTCGCCGCCTCATTCTCTTTCTTTATCTGCTGCTTGTTCATCGGGTCTATGTTGGAACAATCTAGAGATGTTGGTGGTGGTTCTGGTCTACTATTGCGTGGCTGCACCTTGGTTTTGCTGCCCTCTTCGCCTCCGTGCTTTTGGTGTTTACCTCTTTAATTTCTTGGGGTAGCTCGCATCCATAACCCGTAGTTGAATTTTCTAGTGCTTAATTCCGATGCTGCAACATTTGACAAATCTGGACATTCTGCGAGAGTGTGACCAATAAGACCACAATTAAACCAGAATTCTCGGAGTCTTTCATATGATAGGGGGAGAAGTGTGGATTGGTCTGGTTCTGAGAATCGCACTCTTAACACTCTTTTGAGGGGGCCAGTTGTGTTAGACTTTAACTCGTACTCTTAAGGTATTTTCCCAGGCAGTCTCCTGTTGCCCCCAAGTCTATGTCTTGATTTCACCTGTCAAATTTCCCAAATATAGTGCTACTTCTTTATTCATACTAATGATGGGGATGTTATGAACTTGGATCCAGAATGATGCATGGGCGAACTTTAAGTCAAATATATCGCCAATTCCATGTGGATCTTCAAGGATGAGCAACGCCTTGTCAAAACTCCGTGGACCATTATTGCTTACTCTTTTACGCTCGATGCTGGAAGAGAAGTGGAAGATGAATTTGTTCCCACCAAGGCTTTCCACCTTCACTTCGTTAACAGTTTTCCACATTTTCTAGATCATGTACCTGAAGCCTTCCCGATTAATGAGTTTGTTGGATAAGACTTTACCAACGAAGCAGTGTGCCATTTTTACTTCAGTATTTTTGGCATGAGCTTCCAGTGTAACTACTGTTCCATCTAAATCATCACTAAGAGAAAGTGAATGACAAAATCTGATGAGTTCCTCAGGGTCCATGTTGAATAACAAGAGACGTTAAAAGGGTGGAGGCAGAAAAGGACAATCTGATAATTAAGAGTAAAGGTGGAGGAAAGGTTAAAGAGGTAGGCATGGGTGAGCTAATGGTGTAGATGATAAGAGTTGAAGGTGTGAGTGAAAAGGAAATTTGTTGAAAAAAACTGGAGTGAAAGACTGCAGGCCTAATAGGCGATTGAGAACTGCTTCTACGTAGAGACTCTAGGGAGAGCTACACCAGAAGATATGAAACTGGAATGTTAACAATGCCTTCATTTTGATTAATCTTTTTCACTAATTATAATTATGATGTTGTATTGTAAATCAATTTCAATTATCAACCAAATAATATTAATAAAGTATGTTCCTTAATTTATTCTTACGATAGAAATATTTATTAATTTTATTTTATTCATTAAATGATAAATTTGATTTCCTATAAAAGGATAGTAAAAACTGTCTATTAAAGTTTCAAAAAATACATATTAATTGTCCAAAAATTGTTTATTGTGAACAAGCTCTCCTAAGTTTGAGGAAATAATAGATAATTTAGGTCTTAACGATCATCTTGAATTAAATAATATTATATTAATTACCATATGCCATAGAATTTGGAGTCTTCCCTAACTTCCAATGTGGAAGCTTAATCAAGTTTATGACATACTTTTTTGAGTGCTTTAGCGTTATTTCTTCTCATATCCAACATCTTTTTTTATGTCTACTCACCTGTTTTCAAAACAATTAAAACATTTAGAAAACACCCTTTATAAATATAATTTTATAGTTTAAAAAATCAGACTAAATTCAATTAAAAATTCTCAATTTTTGATAGGTTTTTAATATAACACTAATAAATTTTAAATATAATTTATATTTTAAAAACTGTTTAAAAACCCACCATGTGAACATTACATCTCATTTTTACTAACCACCATTTTCACCCAACCAAAAAATAAGGTACGGGCCATGCTCTATGCTTTACTATTGTAATAGTGAATACCAAAGATTTTGTATAGTTGTATAATCTTTTATTCTTTTTAGAGGATGAATATGATGTATTAATTGTCGGAACTATTGGAGAGGATGCAAAACTATAGCTAGCAAAACAAAGTTAAAGGAATGCTTAGTAGGAAAGGATTTGATTCAAGCTACTATCCAACACATCTATCATACAATTCATGGTGTGAAACTTGAAAATCTAGGCCATAACAAATTTGTTTCTTAATTCGCGTTCGTTACAGATAGATTAAGGATCATTACGGGAGGTTCATAGAGTTTTAACAATATCTTTACATCTCAAATAGACTTTACAATACTATCTTTGTTGGTTTATTCGTACAAAATTCCAATAACATGTATGTATAATTAGGAGTAGGCACAATTCGGTTCAGTCTGAATTTTTAAAAAACTAGACCGGACCCAAAAATTTCATGTTTCAAATTTTTTAGACCAGATTGAATTGAATTGGAAGAAAAATCCAGATCGGACCGGACCGATTATACGTCAGAACCGAATTAAAACCGAATCGATCGGTTCGGTTTTTGGTTCGGTTCGATTTTTGAATAAATTTATTATTTTTTTAAAGTTTTTTGTATCATTAAACGATGTCATTTTACAAAAATATAATAAAAAAATGTTGTTTGGATAAAAAAATATTAAAAAATAATATTTTCAGTCCGATCTAGATTTTTTGGATTAAAACCGAAATCGGACCGAAAATTTTTGGTTTTTTATTTTAAGACCCGAAATTGGACCAAATTGCATAAAATACCGAACCAAATCCATAAATTTCAGTCCGGTTCTGCTCCGGTCCGGTTCGAGTCGGTTTTTTTGCCCACCCATACATGTAATGAAATGGAGTACTTTGTAGGCAACTTCATTAGCAAATGTTAGAATTAAAACACAGGACATAGAAGCGCAGCCAATAAAAACATAAAGTTTGGAAACATAAATTTTGTTATAATTAAAAAGAGTATGTAATTGGTAGATTAGCGAAAACACAAATTTGAATATAAACAAAATAAACCTTCCCATTTTTCTCATGTCATTTGCTTTTAGTCCAATTGCTTTCTTATATATGTTCCATAGATTAAATACATTTCATAACCATAAATAACATATTAAAGTAGCTAATTTTAATTTCCTATTGTATGATATAAAAAATGATAATTAAGGACATTTTCTAATTTATCTGTAACAACTTACATAGTAAAAAGAGTAAAGATATATTTTTATTTTTCTAATTGGTCAAATTAAACACATGTTGTATGAATCACATGTTACAACAATTTTTTTCTAGAAGAAATACACATGTAACTATTATTGTACAAATCTTAGCTTACTCGCTATCTTAACGCCAACATTGAATTCTCAAATGCTTCTTTTTCCAATAATAAATTAAAATCTCATATTTGGCTATAATCAAATCATCATGATAGTAAATTATTGTGCTCAATTCTATATCAAATAAATCTCATCTTTACCTAGTTAAGGTGATGCACTTTTATAATACAAGCTCCAAATATTATTAGTGTCTCTTCTGAGCATGTTTCAATCAGCAATTTAGGAGATGATTAGTTGGTAAGTAAGTTGATTTTAGATGTGATGATATGTGTCATTATGCAATCCACTATAAAGAAATAAATAAAAGAACCAAAAAAAAAACTTCATTTATTCATAGAACATATCAAAATAACATCTCAATTCAATTAAAAATATAACCTGCATAATCCTAAAGATCGAGTGTGTTGAATAAACATTTCTAATAATTGTTTTAGTCAATAGATCAGTCATCATGTGAACTGATTCAATAAAATAATTGATAACTTACAAACAAGTGAAAAAAACAAACGCATAAACTCAAGTAATAAACCTAATAAAAATTCATTGATCAAAACTTGATAATATTTGTTAAAAATAATGAGAAAGTTTGATATTTTAGTTTATTGGACAAATTCAATAAAATAATTCATATTAATTATTACTCCCCAACGTCTTTTGAGAAATTGTTGTCAATTTAAGCTAAACTTCGAGACACATACAATGTGATTTTTTTTTTCTTGCCTTGAATAATCTGAAAACGTTTTCATAATTAAAAGTATTGCGCACTAATGGGATTTTTTTCTGCACAAGAGGCCCATTTCGATCAGCTTAAATGAAGCCATATCCTAATGTGAAAAAAGTAAAAGCATTGGAAAATTAAACAAAAGAGAAGGCAACAGCAATCAGAGTACGAAATTTTAAGAAAGAAATGGGAACATGGGCAACGTAATTAGTCCAATCAAGTGACTCACGTATTAAAATTAGAGCTTTTTTTTTTTTTCCATTTTGGAAAAAAATTCTGTACGGGTCAAGCCGAGACCAAGCCTCAGATATTTTTAAATTAAGCAAAGTTTCGCATTGACCTTACGTTTTCAAGACTAGTGGGTCTACTATTTCCGTGTTGAACGAGAAGCCTCGTATAATTTGCGATGAAACTTCCTTGTTTGAAAGACCTCTATAATTAAAATTTTCCGCAAATGACTCGTCAATATTGTCTCCAATAATTTTTTCTTTCTTAATTTTCATTATCAATTTCATGTGTAGCTGGGCTGTTGGGTAATGATCAAATATCTGGAATTTCAAATTTTATGTTTTCATAAATAACTAATAATATTTATTGGTATAAAACAAGTTTATAATCTCCATTGGGATGCTTAAATTATTATTAGCCATCATCTCTAGTTAACATAAAAAGAAATTAGGGATCCTAAATACTCAAATCTTATTCTCTAAACAGCGCCTTTGTCTACCAGTGCAGAATCTACGGGTGCGTATTTATCTACCGTATTAGATGTTAGTATCTATCCTCATATTCCTATAAAGCAGTCTGGCATGAGGCAGCAATCCAGCGTACTCCTTCCTACTCTTACCAATGTTTTAGTAGAAGAGTACTTGAAGTTTCTCCAGAAATCCAAATTAAGCAAGTAAAGCTGAAAATATATCAGCGAGAGAAAGTTTACTTTCGTCAATGGGTTCTGCTTTTAGATCAATTTACTTCCGTATAGTTTTCTCTGTATCGTTGATTTGCTTAGCCTTGTCTCAAGATGAGGAGGAGTTCGTGTACCACGGCTTCTACCAAGATCCCCAACTGCGTCGAGATGGACTCGCAGCAGTACAAGGCAGCGGTCTATTGCAGCTAACCAACATCGTCGATGCTAAGCAAAAAGCAGGGCATGCTTTCTATCCATTCGCAATAAAATTCAACACATCTTCTTCTCGATCTCTTTCATTTTCCACGAGTTTTGTATTTGCTATTGTTCCTCAATATCCTACACTTGGTGGCCACGGCATGGCTTTTGTCATCTCTCCGTCAATGGATTTCAGCAACCGAGTATCTCTTCCAAGTCAATTTTTAGGACTCTTCAATGTGTCTAGCATGGGCAGTTCTACAAACCATATCTTGGCGATTGAGCTTGATATTATACAAAGCAATGAATTCAATGATATTGATGATAACCATGTGGGAATCGATGTGAACAGCCTGGTTTCTGTTGCATCTGCTACAGCAGCTTATTTTTCCGATGAAGAAGGAATAAACAAAACTTTGAAGCTCATGAGTGGAGATTCAATGCAGATTTGGATAGAGTACAGGGGTGATGACAAGTTGCTCAATATAACACTAGCTCCAATCACAATCTCAAAACCAAGCAGGCCTCTCTTGTCAACACGCATCGATCTTTCTCAAATCTTCTTGGACACTATGTACGTTGGTTTCTCTGCCTCGACCGGCTCTATTGGATCTGAGCATTGTGTTCTGGGATGGAGTTTCAACAAAAATGGACAAGCACAAAGTCTTAATATTTCGAACCTTCCGACAGTACCGATCTTTTCTCCGGATCCACCTTCCTCAAAAGCAACTCGTGATCGACGGATAATTATTGTTTTCATCGTAGTTGCAGTTATCATGTTGATAACAACTGGTGCAGCCGTTTACCTTGTGAGGAGGAAGAAATATGAAGAAATCTATGAAGACTGGGAAAAAGAATACGGCCCGCAAAGGTTCTCGTATAAGAGTCTCTGCAAAGCAACGAAAGGTTTCAAAGACAGAGAGGTTATCGGAAAAGGTGGTTTTGGAAAGGTTTATAGAGGAGCTCTATCTTCCAATGAGCAAATTGCGGTAAAAAAAGTCTCCCATGATTCGAAACAAGGGATGAAGGAATTCTTAGCTGAGGTTGTAAGCATGGGAAGGCTACGACATAGACACTTGGTGAAACTCCGGGGCTACTGCAGGAGAAAGGGAGAATTTATGTTGGTCTATGATTATATGCCTAATGGGAGCCTTGACAAAATTTTACATAGCAATATGAATCTGAACCTTAATTGGTTTCAACGATTTCGTATTATCAGAGGAGTGGCTTCTGGTCTCCTTTATCTCCACGAAGATTGGGAACAAGTTGTCCTACATAGAGACATAAAACCGGCCAATGTCCTTTTAGACAACGATCTTAATGGGAAGTTGGGAGATTTTGGCCTTGCCAGGTTATACGATCATGGTAGCACTCTGCAGACCACTAAGTTGGTAGGAACTTTTGGTTATATGGCTCCAGAACTCATGAGAACAGGAAAGACAAGTACCAGCACAGATGTATATGCATTTGGGGTCTTTATGCTTGAGGTGGCTTGTGGAAGGAAGCCTGTAGAACATGAAGGATTGTCTGAAGCGGTAAATTTGATTGATTGGGTCAATGGTTTCTGGGAAAGAGGGGCTATTCTCGAATCTAGTGATCCCAGACTGGAAGGTGTATATGCGGAGGAGCAAATGGAACTTGTTTTGAAGCTCGGGCTGTTTTGTTCTCACCCAAACCCAGCAGCCAGGCCTAGCATGAGGCAGGTGATGCAGTATCTGGATGGTGAAGTTACACTACCAGATATGCCACCTAAAGATGTTGTAATAGGTCTATTCTCGGATACTAATGAAGCTTCTCAGAGTGAGGTTTCATTTCCTTCATTGACAAGAAGAGATAATAGTAGTTGTGCTCACACAACGTCGACCGTTGATTCAGTGCTTACAGTAGGCCGTTGAACCAATAAATAGCCAAGGACCGCTTGTGCATGATAGACATAAGCTTGTATCTATTGCAAATTGTAAATAATATATATGATGTGCGCACTGTTTCTGTAACTCTACGAATTTCTATATTAATTGATACTACCTCTAGTATACTTGAAATGTTATTCATAATGGATTATTTATTTATGTTGGTATTATTGATTCTCGCGCATAGATTTACAGATCAAAATCCTGAACGGGTGATTCTCTATCAATTTCAGAAGGTATAAAGTGAAAATAAAAAATGAGGCTATGTTTTTATATCACAATGGTCTTTAAGAGTACATATCCACGGATTTGCATTCTTTTATTAATTAATTATCATGATAGTGTTGAGGGTACAATTATGGCTTCCATTACTTCAAATGCAGGGAGATTACTCTACTAATATAATTCTTTTCATACTAATGTAAGTTTTTTATCTCAAGAAATATACTTTGGTCGTTAATAAATAAAAATATGATTAGAAATAATCATGATTTATTTTCTTAAATAAATCTATCAGTAAGTATAACATTTCGATTTATAGTTTAATTTTATTTTTATTAAAAAATTTAAAAGAAAATTTTGATTGTCTTTTTTTTATAATAAATATTTATTATATATTTATATTTATATTTATATTAATTATGTATTTAATATTTTTTAATATAATATAATGGAAATAATATAATTTTTAATACACATATTGAATAAAATGTTAGACATATTTTATTTAAAATTTTTTATCATAATTAAATTATTACTAAAGAAGTAAAAAAAAAAAATAGTTGGAAGTATTTTAGTATATTAATTTGTCCAAATTCATTTTTACATTTTACTTTAAATAATTATATTTTTCTAAAGCTTTTTCAAATAATAAAATAATTAATAATTTAATACCTAATAATAATATTTTACTTTAAATAATGGGAACTGAATTATTAGTTTTAAGACAGTTATATGTACTAAAATTATGAGATCAAAGTCATAATATTTTAATAGATAACTAATAAAAGTTAAAAGTAAACAGAATTATGTACTATACTCTAAGAGTTTAGAAGTTGACTAACATTTTTCTAAAAATTAAAAGACATTCCGAAGATAAAGTCATAATTTACAGAAAATTACTTATCCCTTTGTTAGTTGGATACGGTTGATTTTTTTTTGAGAAATCTTTAACCATAATCAATATTTAAAATTAATTTTTTTAAATAACTATTATCTATAATATATTACAAAAATAACTACTTTGTATTAAAATATTTTTATAAAAAATTTTTAAAAAATGACTATCAAACACATTTAAGCAGAAATATTTTAATTTAAAAAAATTTAAGATAATTATTTTTTAAAAAAATTTTAAATAATAATTATTAATAAAAATTTTTCCCAAATATTAGTTACTGTTATTAAATATACTTTTCTTTTTAAAAGAAAAATAAATAAATGAAACACCGTAGCGCGTCGTGCCTTCTTACGTTCGCCAATGCTTGTCACTGTACCCTATTTTCAGAATCAGCTACCTCAAGGCATTATGTCATTTCAAAGATGACGCGTGTTTTCTACGTTACATGCTTTGTTGACAAATTTCATTTCATAGGTAATGCGTGTTTTCTACGTTACCTGCTTAGTTGACAAAATTGGTCCTTCATTAAATACTTGGTAGAGAGGGATTCTTATTCTCATTTGCATTGACTCTAGTGATATTAATATCTGTTTATTACGTCAATTTCGTGTATAGTAGGAATTAAATTAAGGCTAAATTTCTTTTTAGTCCTAAAAATTTCATCAAATATTCTTATTAATTTCAGTAACTCTAAAAATATTCCTAAACAGTCCTAATTTATTAAAAAATTATACTTATATATAATAATAGTAATTTAAGAAAAAAGAAATAAATTTTTGAAATTTCATAAAAAATATAATATATTTATGTATAATATATTAATTGAATTAATAATAATAATATTATTTTATAGCATATTCATAATATAAATATTGATTAATATATTATAAATTTATTCATTTTTCATTGATATCTTAATTTTTATTAATTTATTTATATTTTAAATACATATACATATATTTTATTTAAATTGCAATATATTAAAAAATATTTATTATAAATAAGTTGTAAAATAAATGAATAAATTTATAAATCCATTCATTTATAAATTAATATTTATTATATTTTATTTTTATTTAATTTCTAATAATTACCATGTGTATTCTTATAAAAGTTACAAAATAATTATTTTATTAATATATTATCAAAACATTATTATAAATTCAATAAATGTATTTTACGTAAATATATTATATTTTAGCTAATTTAAGATATTACTATTTATTTTTCTTGGACAAATATTATTAATAAAAGTATAGTTATCTTTTTATGATAAATTGAGATTCTTAAGAATATTTTTAAGATTATATTAAAATATTCTCTGACAACAATCATCTACATTACCAAAGAGGGTAATTTTATTTCGGTCCTCAATGTATTAAAAAATGTCACTTTTGTTAGTATATTTCACATGTTTAGATTAAAAAAAGTATATTATAATAAATACATCAATAATATTTTAAATTGACAACATATTTAATAACAAAAAATATAAAAAAATTATGTCACAAGGTATATGATTTTCATATGCCAATTCCAATTGCAGTTATTTATATAAATAATGATTTGTTTTGTATACCAAACAAAATGTCGGTAATGATGAATAATCATTTGCAATTTATTTTTACGTTTTGATAATAGCATGATTAGTTAGTTGATCACCTTGATTTATAGATGTTATAAGTTTGGTAGGTGACACATGACCATGTAAATAAGTCTTCATTAGTGGGTGAACTTGAAATTGACATCCATTATAAATTAATATATAGATTTCCATTTTTCTAAAAAAATAGATTATATATATATATATATTACTCCTAATTAATAACAATAATATTAACCAATGTTATATACTTCAATCAATAAAAATACTAAACTTTTGATATCATACAAAAGGTACTTAAAATTCACTCCAAAGATAAAGAGTTTTATACTCATATCAAATTCAAAAGGAATTTAATTTATATTAATAAATATTTATATATATATATATATATATATATCAATGACATCAAAATCAATTGTAAATCTAAGTCATTTTCAAATAATATGTTGACTAAGCCCCATTTCAATCCATATTGTTTTAGAAAATCCCTTTTGAAAATATAATTGTTCTTTTAAAAGTTCGCCCACCAATGGACAAGCAATTTAGTGGCCATTCGATGACCAATTATAATTCACAATTATGACCATATTATTATTATTATTATTATTATTATAGTCTAATTTAAAAAATTAATATATTATATGCATTTATAATTCTTAAATATTCTGTATTATTAAAATTTTAAATTATGATCTAATCAACTAATTAATGTGATGATATATTATCATTAAATTAGTGCTACTATGTTTCCTGACACCAAATCATGTGATAATTGATAAAATTTTTACTTTTTTTAAATCAAAGTTGATAGTATGATAAATATAGCAACCAAAAAAAAAAAAATGAAATAAAATATGAAACGCTGCATGTGCATATTTGCAGTAAGTGCAGCAAGCCGATTGCACGTGATGCTATTTCTCCTAACACATTAAAATCCAAAGACCAGTGGCAGCACCACGTGACTATTTTTGCCTGTGGTGCGCGTGTGGTCGCGCGGACCGACCAAACGGGTTTTTAACGGATGCAATGAACCCACCTACCTGTTTTGGCTCTCTGGTTTTGCTTTTATGGACCCTCTAACGTAAAATTAGGTATTGTTGTGAATAGCGTGTGAATTCCACCGAATTCACGTCGCCAAATTTTTTATATAACTTTTTAAAATATCTCATATTAAAAAAATATATATTATTTTTAAGAATTTAAAAGAAAATTTTAATATCTCTTTTTTTTGATATTTCTCTAAAACTGATTTTCATAAATACGTACGCTACTCATTAGAGTAAGAAATTTACTCCTATTTCGGTGGAATTTCTTCTTCTTCTTTTATATTTTACTTTCTTTTTTTTATTCCATACAGATTTACATCTTAATATAAATTTATGATGGTATATTTTCATTTTAAAGTGATTTTTTTTTTCTTTAATGGTGGTTTATCTCTACCTATATTTAGATTTAGGGTGATTTAGTTAATTTTTAGATATTTTCTTTGTTGTGATATTATTTTCATGCAAATTTAGAAATTTAAAATTTTATCTAAAGAAATCAAAGGGAATAGAGTTTCAAATTTGAAAGATTTTATATCATCTCAAGTTGTTTACAGCAGATTTATTGCAGCAAAGATTAGAAAAATCAGTTAAACTTGAGGATAGTCAAGCTATAGAGCTATGGAATAGCTCTAAATCAACGTATTTTTGTTTAGTTTAAAACACCAAATAAAATATATTCAAAATCTTTTCTTCTTGATCCTTAACGTGTATGTGATTTGTGTATTTATTCTATAACTAATCTTTGTAATACTATATAAAGTTGGCATAAATCTGCAAGATTCTATATTCTTCCATTTTTTTATAATGTAATGAAGTTTTCTGACTCTATAAAAAAAAAAAAAAAAAAAAAAAAGCCTCACACCACTAATGTATTTTTACGTCCCTTCAACTTCTGCCTACATATATGTAATGCATGAATTGAATAAGAGTATTAAAATAAAATTTTTAAGGGAAATATTGTGAAAAGGGCATGGATTGAAAAAGAGTATTGAAATGAAATTGCCTACCCGTCTGAACTTCAGAAAATTTGCACTTACACTCCTAAGTGTTTTACGACTTCATATATATAGAAATGTGTGTTTAATTTAAACATTTTATTTCAGCAGTTTATTTATAACACGTGTGTATTTTTTCTTTTGTGAAAATTGGTATTTTAGAATTATATATCTATAAAAACTCTTATATTAAATTTATTATAAAATTTTTTCATTAAAAAATATATAAATTATTTTCACATAAAAGAGATATTACGTTAATTAAAATTTGAACATATTTTACAATAGTTGAGGAAATATATATACTGGTAAGTTAAAGTTATAATTTTGAGAGGTCGAGATAAACCTTAAAAATAGAAAATAAAATATAAAAAACCTATTTCAAATAGTAAAATATTATAAAAATTATTATTATTATTTTTTTACTGGAAATGAACCGTGGCCACTCTAAAATTTAAAGTAATTCTACTGTTGAATATATATCATTACAATTACAAAATTATATTTATACCGATTATAAGCTAGTAGGACTTTCTAATATATTGCGAGAATTTTCTAAAATTTTTGGGTATAACACTTTTTATATAAGAATAGATTTTTGGGTATTAAGTATCTATAATAAGTAACTATTTAATTTTTTAATAGACATCTAATTGTATAATCTTAATAAGATTGTAATATTAAAAAAAAAAAAATGTCTTCGGGCTCTAATTTTATTATTATTTTTTAATAGGCCACGATGATTGTGGAGATAAAGACAATTCACCTAACCCTTTCAAAAAACTACAACAAAATATATATATATATATATTCACTCTTTTTAATATACTATTTATTTTGAGAAAAAAATATTATTCGTAAAATGATAAAATCTCAGTTATTAGTGTAATTAAAAGATACTCGCTTATTGTGATGGAAGTGTCACCGACTGGCTTTAAATTTAAAAATTTTATTGTTATAAATTCCAAAATTTTCTTCTTGTCTTAAATTTATTTATAACATTTAGTGCTATTAGCAAAACTTAACAATATTAAATGCTTTTATTGTTAGACCCTCAATTTAATGTGAAATAGCCTCAAATAAGTCCTTATTGTTTATTATTGCGATAAAATATTTCCCCCAAAAATTCTAATTTTCTTTTTTAAGTTTACTAAAGATATTATTTAATTACGATATTGCTCTTAAGTCATTTATTTCTTGGTAACGAAGAATTTTATTCAAAATTATCACTTAAATCTAAATTATTCAACCGTTAGTGAGATAGGATAATTTTTGATTTAATCTACCTAATATTAATAATCTTCAATTCAACTCCAAAATTTATACAAATTATTATATCACTCCCACGTGGTAATTCTTATCCTTTAATGACTAAATATTTGAAATTATAATTTTATAAACTTAAATGAATAAAAAATTAACTTTTCATTTTTTCTTATTTCTTGTCTTCATCTTTTGTTTCTTTTTTTCTTCTTCTTCTTCTTCCCTTACCTTTGATTCTCAGTTTTTTTTCTATATATATAGAGAGAAAGAGAAAGAGAGAGAGAGAGAGAACCCTAACAAAATTTGGATAGAAATATGTATTTCGATGAGGAAAAACAAGAAATCTCCAAGGGTTGAATCAAAGTTTAAAGGCAACGAGATGTATCATGAACAAGTCATATGTTTTGACATGTCATTATCCTATAGACAATATCTAAATAAGCTAATCAATGAGTGCAATGGGAGGCAAGTTCCTTGACCATGACCATCTTATTTAAAGGGTAAGAATTATCTTTATTAATTTATGCTTAAACCTTGTTCTCAGTTTTATGTTTCTTTTGAGAAGATGGCCTTGGACCATGAGATTAATGGGCTTCCTATTAACAAGCCTAACACCTGATCAACCTCATACACCCTAATCAGATTAGCTCGATAGGTCTCTAGTCAAGCACTCCATAAGTAAATCTGACTAGAAGGAGATTCTTGTAGTGAAAGAAAAGTTAAATTTGGAAGTTTTAATGTAAGGCAAGTTATGATTCTGCATGATATACCTCGGATTCTATGTAAATTCAAACTCCTAATACTATTAGAAAAAGGAAAGTTGTGTATGTGTCTATATATACATATATATATATATATATGACCCTATCCATAAAGAAAGGGGCACATTACTTTACCAATTCAGTAATAAAATTCTCCTTTCTCACAAAGAAGTAAGAAAAATACAATTTTCATTATATTATATCAGAAGTTATAATTTTCGGTATCAACAGTTGGCGTCGTCTATGGGGACATTACAATCGAAAAGCTATGGCTATGATCAAAGAGTAAACAGTTGTCAAGAGACCACCATAAAAAAAACATCGCAAACAGGATATGTCGGATTCTAACATCCCTTTGGCCTCATTGCAACCGTCCCAAAGGCAAGCGGCAATGCATGAAGCAGAGACTGACGCAATTCGACTTGCACAACAATTGTGGGAAAACGAGCGAAGGCATCTAGAGAAAGACAAACAAGTAAAGGCTTTGGAAGACAAAGCAGGAATGATGGAGAGGGAGATTGAGAATCTAAAGAGAATGATTTAGTGGAACAGCATCGACAGATGCAATTTGGCGAGGTTGGAATTTTTGGAGAATCAAGAGAGTGTGTCCTCATCGAGAGTTGTCCTGAAGGATAATCCTCCAAGAAATTGGGGAGTAAATAGTAGAGGCCAGGTGCAAAAAAGTAAGAAAAGGCCCGAATGAAGAAATTGCTACTTGAAGGCCACAACGAAGAAATTCCCCTTCGCGATATGGAAAAGCCTAATCAGAAACTGGCCCCTGATCAGCATGAACAAAGTCAGGGCAAAAGAAGGCTTGAGCGTAATACGGGTTCAGTAGACATGCGAACTTACCTGAACCAGAAGCGCAGGAAACATGGGGGTAAGGCCACCATAGAGAAAACACCTGATTAGGCAACGTCCACTACCGATTAAGTGGTAAGTAGGAGAGAAATTGAGGAGAGGATTCGGAGCTTACTGAGGAATTGCAGGCCTAAAGGGAAAAAGATAGGTGACAAGACGAAAACATATCGGAGGAGACAGAGTTCTCATTGAAGTCCCTTTTCTTTAAGGAAATACAGGATTTGGCCTTTCCCTGAAAATTTAAGATGCCCCAAATCTCGCTGTATATAGGAAAGACGAATCCAACATTGCACCTTAATCTCTTCAAAGAAATAATGATGATATAAGTATAAATAGAGTTGCAGATGTGCCGCCCATTCTCCAGACTTTGGAAGGGCAAACAAGACGTTGGTATAAAAATCTAAGGCTGGAAAGTGTGAGAAGTTTCGATCAACTTTGTGGACAGTTCATCAACGAGTTCAGATGGGCGGTAGCGGTTATGAAAAGCCCTACCTTGCTGTTGCTAATAAAGTAAGGGAGAGGAGATATCATAAAGAGGTCATGGAGGCTGAAGCTTTCTCATATCCTTTAGCGCTGGAGGGCTCAAGAAAGGGTTAAGGATAAATAGGGGATGGTTCGCTATCCACAAGCGAGCTGTAACTACTTATGACCAGGTTTGGAAGTAGATTGTTGAAGAAATCAAAATAGAGGATTGGATGTTGTTCAAAAAGAAAAAAAGGATGAGAGATTAGAAGAACCTAGGGGTAAAGAGCAAAGGGTAAAATCGGATGATAGAAGAGTGGGGGAGCCAACAACGGCCCAACCCCTGACCATTTATGAAGAAAGAAGATTTTTGATGACCACGCTACGATGATAGATCTGAACAAAGACAAGGTGATGGATTTCAATCCATGAGATATGAAGGAAGAACGGAGTAACGAAAGGAGTTCCCTTGTGTGCCAAAGAAAAGGGTTAAGAGAGTTGCTCCTGTTTAGGACAGAAAAAGGTTCACAGAGCTGAATGTCCCTTTGTAAGTGATACATGAGGAGAGATTAGGGAATTAGGCTTGCTACCCAGATCTCGCCCCTTGAGGTCAGCATTAAACATTCACGACAAGTAAAGAAGGTATATATTCCATCAAGACCATGGGTACACGATGGATCAGTGTCTGGATTTGAGAGAGCATGTTAAAATCTTTGTAAGGAATAATTACTTGGATAGATACAAAACGAGAATGTACGAAATGGGAGAGGACTCAGAACACAAGAAAACTAAATAGGAAGATTTTGTTCATAGAAGTATGGTAATTTTGGGAGGACCAACAGTGGCAGGTAACTTCAACAACGCAAGGAAGAATTATTCGAGATATTTGTTATCAAACACTCTAGTGGACCAATACGTGATGAACGTCAGATCAAAAAAGAAACCTTGTTTGGCATCAGTTTCAATCATGTTCACCGATGAAGATGAGGCGGGAGTTAGTTACCCCTTTGATGATGCGTTAGTAATAAATCTAGAGGTCGGTTCAACTAAGATTAACAGGATCTTGATAGATATAAGGAGCTTGGCTGACATAATATTTAAAGAGATTTTGAACTCTTTAAAGATTAAGAATATAAGGATAGGACTCACAAACACCACCTTGTATGGATAATGGCAGATATACTGTATCTTTCCATTAGGTTCAATTTAACTGTCATTGATAATGGGGGATAGGCTGTATCAGAGGACCACGATGATAGAATTCTAAGTTGTGGACTTAAAAATGCCATAAGCCATGATCCTAGGAGACCTTTTTTAAGAAAAACAAGGGCAGTGGAAAACATACATTACTTGAAGATCAAATTTCAAGCAGGCGAAGGGATTGGTGTAGTATGAGGAGATCAGAAGGTCGCCCGGACATGTTGTGTAGCCTTTTCGAAGTGGTCCTATTGTATAACAGGGAGACACGTTAAAGAAGTGAGCAATGAGGATGTCAAACGATAGAAGAAGATGGATATGTTGGAAAAGAATGTAGGGCAAGGAAAAATGTGGCCGGTAGCTGAACCAGTGGAAAGATTGGAATCAGTATCCCTTGACCCCTCAAGGGCAGAACAGATGGCAGAAATCGGTTCTCAACTGCCGAGCGAAGAGAAAAGGAAGCTGGTTATCTTTCTGAGAGAGCACACGGACGTGTTCGCCTAGACCAATTAGGATATACCAGGAATCAATCCTAGAGTGATTTCTCATCGCCTGTTGGTAAATCCGATGTCTAAACCTGTAAAGCAAAAGTGAAGAGTTTTTAACTAAGAGAGGAAGAATGAGATTGAAGAAGAAGTGGATAAGCTAATCGCGATGGGATTCATAAAAGAATCATCTTATCTAGATTGGGTAGCCAATGTGGTGATGGTAAGGAAAGCCAACGAAAAAAGGAGTATGTGTGTCGATTTCACCATCTTGAACAAGGCCTGCCCAAATGATAGTATCCCACTTCCATAAATAAATCACTTAGTGGACTCAATAGCTGGGCACAAGTTATTGAGTTTCAAGGATACTTTTCAGGATACAACCAAATTCGGATGCACGAAGCTGATCAACAAAAAGCGTCGTTTATGACTGACCAAGGGTTATACTACTATAAAATGATGTTTTTCGAATTAAAGAACGTGGGGGTAACATTTAAAAGGCTGGTAAATAGGGTTTTTAAGCCTTTGATTGGGGGAATAATAAAAGTGTACATGGATAACGTGATTACCAAGTCACGCAGAGTTGAAGATCATGTTCAGCATTTAAGGGAAACGTTTTCCCTACTTAGGAAATACAACATGAAGTTAAATCTTAAAAAAATATGCGTTTGGGGTCAGCTCCAGAAAGTTTCCGGGGTTTATGGTGCTACAACTTAAAGGTTGTAACTCCCAAGTATAGGTTGTCTCAAGTAATAAAGTTTGGAAGTTCGAGTGTCGGTCCACAGGGAATACGTTATATAAGGTCCACAAGTCCAAAGGTCTAAATATTACAAGTTCAAATATTCAAATATTATAAGAAATGGAATGAATTTGCTTATTATCAAATTTAAATTTACTATTATTATATATTAGGGCATTAAGGATCCATTTTAATGATTTGTATAGAACTTATTCTTGATCTTTTTTTCTTTAAAGAAAAACACAATTAAGAATCAAAAGAAGTAATCTTAATTGGATGATGAAAAAAAAACATTTAAGAACAAAGAAATCAAAAGACTTACCTTTTAGTTAATGGTGAAAAATTATAAGTTGCGTTGCTCTTGATATGTAGAAAACATCCAAACATTCAATGTACCATTTGTTAACAATGAATCAAGGTTTCTAATAATTCAAAATCACTTGCAAAATATAATACTCAATCAATAAAAAGATTGGCAATGAAGAACAAAACAAAGGATCAAAGAACAAAACTATAAAATCATCAAAAGTTCACCCTTATCCCTAATTATGAAATTAGAAATACATTATTTAATTGAAGTTTAAATTACAAAAAGAAAACAGAAATGGAAACAAACTGTTCTCCTCCTCACTTTCACATCTTCTTTTATATAGGTAAAACAAAAGACATTTCACGTGTGTGAACATAATTTTGTCAATTTCCAATTAATCACGCTCTACCAACTTCCAACAATCTTTGACCATGAAAACCACCGAATTTTGTAAAACAGCCTTCTTTAAAGTTGTAGGTGAATGACTCATCTTTCTAATGGTCCATATCTCACCCTTATTGCTGTTTTAAACCGTGAGTTGTGTTGAAAATAGGTAGAAATGTTCAAGTCGCATTTTTCCACCGCCCTTCTAGAATGATAGCTCTTTTTGGTAATCGACTAGTTAAAATTTGAGAAAGTGTAAAACATAAACAATTTAGATCCCTTTCTCAGATTTCTAAATCACCTAACTATATAATTTTTTGTTACGTATTTAGGGAGATACGGCCCAAATACAGAAGCATGTTGGGCTGGTTCAAAGATACGCTTGAGTTCTGTTGAAGCCCAATTTCGTCCCATTAATTGCTCTAACTGGTCCAACCTTTAGCTTACAAAGTTGTGAAATGACGAGTTTATGTTTGTCCAGCCTAAGAATCGTATCAATTGATGATTTGGATTAAAAGATACGCTCATTATTCGAAACCTGCGCAAAACTGACTATTTAGTCCAATTCATGTTTTACAATTCAATATAAAGGAATATGCTTCATTATTGGGGAATAGAAAAACATTATTAAGTGTAAATTATAATATTTCTCTTGATAAACCTACATTTTTAAACATTCATCACATCCCCCAACCAACTTATTGCTAGTCCTTAGTAATCTAAGCAATACCATTTAGAGTTGATTTATAGAATTTACATTCAAAGTAAAAATCATTCTTTTCCTTTTCATCTTCTCAAATTAAACAAACTCTCACTTAAAAATTTACTATATTTGTGCCAAATACTCATCAGTCAAATTATTAATAAACTTTTTTTTGTGCTTTTATAACTAATACATGTTATGGGATTTAATTGGAATCAAACAACATTGGTTCTAAATTTTGTCAAGGTAAATTTCTTTGGTCAAAGATTATTTCTATCTACATTTTTTTTTTGTGTATAACCTAACCCATGTAGTGAGCTTTGGGCCAATAACTCCAAGACCAGTTAGCCTTAGGGTATTGGGTGTTAAAACACGCCTACGAGTTTAATTACTCGAGTTAAGACTATGAACTTATTCATACCAAAACTTTACCGTTTTACGTGAACATTCACTGCTAATTAGGCAAGAAGTCCGGTTACTAAGTAAAAGTTTTGATTAGAATATTTACTTATTTTTTTTTTGGAGATTTTTTTTAACCCTTAGTTGCTACCTTTGACAAAACAAAAAAGCTCAAATATTGTAAAATTCCAATATGTCATCCACAATCATGTATCAAAGTGTGTGTGTGAAAGATGGTTTATAAATACTTTACTGATTGAGTATCTGAGCAGAATTTGTTATGTGATGATAATGTGAGAATTCGTATATTTGATCAATTCAAAAGAAAGTGAATGATAAATCCTTTGTTATGAAATTCAAAAATAAAAATAAATGATAATGCATATCTACTAAGATGTGTCTCAAGAGTAAGATTACTCCTTACTCTACCATCCTTACAAATTATGAATCTAAATCTTTTTTTTTTTAGTTGTATATATACAAAAAAATGGTTACTTATGTCGACTACACTCCCCTGAACCAGATTGCAACATTGTCCCCCATGTTTAAATGTAAAGAGGTATAGTATAGAGAACATTATCTGAGATAGTAGTTATTGAAACACAAGTAAAACCTAAAACAAACTTAAGCAAAAATAACAAAATGCAATAAGTAGAAAAAAGAGATAAGAAAAGTTACAAATGAAGTGACAAATACAGCTTTCGTTTTTTATTGCTTTCACTTGACCATTATAATCATGCCATTGTTGGATCTAGTTCGTGGACAAAGTTCTGCAACTGATTGATCAAGTCATTAACAGTTGGAGCAAAAATGAGGAGTTTACGAGTTATCTGTGAAATAAAATTATGTTCTATAGCATGATCAAGAAAAGACAACAACTTGTTAAAGAAACCATTAACATTTAACAATCTTATGGGTTTTTGATGAATGATGAGTTATGCCCAAGATGCAACTTGAAAATTTTCTTCTAAGGTCCCAAAACCACCTGGTAAGGCAATAAAAGTACCTGCAAAATCAAGCATTTTAGCCATTCTTTCATGCATTGTTGAGACCATTAGTTCTTCTCCAACTGTTTTGCCAGTTATGTTACCTGCAGATAAAGCTTTTGGTATGATACCTGTGACTTCACTTCCTCCTACATGTGCGACAGTTGACACACACCCCATTAACCCAAGGCTACCTCCTCTATATACTAGGTTAAGTTTTCGCTCAGCTAAAACTCAACCTAGGTTGTCCATTGCTTTTACAAACTTTTCACCTTTCTCAGAGCTTGACCCACAAAAAACACAAATAGTTTTAAATTGATGAATAGAAGTTCCTTCCATTTTTTACAATCTTTTACCCTCGTCAGTGATTCAAATTTTATATAAAAATAAAGAAGTGAGGTCCTGCACTTATACAACTTAAAGAAAATGCATTAATGAAACCAATAGAGGTAAGCCAACTGTTGTCATAAAAGTTAAAATTTAAAAATATAAAAATGTCAAAGATAACAGCTAATATAGAAATCTAAAACATAAAAATTTCAACAATGACAGTTAAAAGTAAATATTTATAGATAGTTGTGATTGTGGCTCACATTTTCCTCTGATTTTACGACCAGTAACGGCTTAAACGTCCTTTATGGGTTGAGGATTGGCTTCCTATCCAATTTTCTTATAAATTGGTAAACAGGGTCTTTTAAAGTCAGATTCTCAAGACTATAACGATCACGTTCTTTTTGAAATAATGTATACAAATTGAGAATTTCACGTTGCACATATCCACTAAGATGCGTCTCAAGAGTCAATAAGATATTATCTAAAGACTCCTTACTCAGTCCATCCTTGATGAATTTAATTTTATCTTCTCTATTAGTAGACACCATCCCTAGAGAACGACATCGCTTGTTACAAGTTGAACGTGCACATTTGTGACACACTTGTAACCTTTTCGCTCTTCGTTTCTTTGCAAAAGAGCTCTTACCTAAACCAGGCATGCGTGAAATAAATGAATCAGAAACTCACCTGCTAAACGTACCTTTACTTCAATTATCCATCGCACATCTTCAAGAATACCTTTTTGCATAAGCATTCTTAATCTTGCACACCTAGTTTGGTATATTTTTCGTAGAACATTTTTAGGAAAAGAACTAAAATATGTTTGCAATCTAGAAAGAATGACATCCATAATGGAAAAAAAGAAAAGAACAGAAAAAGAAGTGAGAAAAAAAAATGGTATCAGTAATTTTGGGCAACTGAAAGAATCAACTTGAAGAGTCACGGAGTACCGTTATTCGCCACCTGACCAGGAAAGTAACTAAAAACAAACAATGATATCAATAAAATTAATAACACAAGAAAACAAGTAATGTATCTACAAAAAAAAAAAATCATCCAGTGTTGTAAACATGTTCATTCAAAGTGATAGACTCTAACTCGCTTGGAAAATTCTCAAAGATTGGCTTTAAACGGTGTCCATTAACTTTAAAAACATTACCATTTTTGGGGTTCTCAATCTCAACAGCGCCATGTGGGTAAACCTTCTTAACAATGACAGAACCTGTCCATTTTGAACGAAGTTTGCCAAAAAATAGATGCAATCTTGAATTATACAAAAGAACTTTTTGTGAAGGTTCAAATGATTTTCTAATGATATGTTTATCATGAAACACCTTCATTTTCTCTTTGTAAATTCTAGAATTCTTGTAAGCTTCATTCCTAATTTCTTTGAGTTTATCCATTTGGAGTTTTATCAATGATCCTGCTTTATCTAAGTCAAAATTAAGCATTTTAATAGCCCAAAAAGCTTTATGTTCCAATTCCACAGGTAGGTGACAAGCCTTTCCAAAAATAAGGCTATAAGGAGACATGCCAAGTGATGATTTAAAAGTAGTTCGATAAGCCCAAAGTACATCGGTTAGTCTTAAAGACCAATCCTTACGATTCGGGTTTACCGTTTTTTTCAAAATGTGTTTTATTTCTCTATTGGCAAGTTCAACTTGTCCACTTGTTTGTGGGTGATAAGGGGTAGACACTTTATATGTAATTTTGTATTTTTTCATTAAATTCTCAAAAGGCTTATTACAAAAGTGTAAACCTCCATCACTTATTATGGATCGAGGCACTCCAAATCTTGAAAAAATGTTTTCTTTCAAAAATTTCAAAACAATTTTATGATATTATTTTTGCAAAAAATTGCTTCTACCCATTTTGAAACATAGTCAACTCCAATTAAAATGTATTGATACCCAAAAGAAGATGGAAAAGGACTCATAAAATCAATACCCCAACAATCAAATATTTCAATGATTAAAATAGGATTTAATGGCATCATGTTTTTACGAGTTATTCCAACTAATTTTTGACAACGGTCACATGTTTTACAAAATGTATGTGTATCTTTAAATAAGGTGGGCCAATAAAATTCACATTGTAATATTTTCACAGCAGTTTTCTTCGAAGAAAAATGACCACCACATGCTTCGGAATGACAAAAAGAAATGATATTTTGAATTTCATTGTTAGGTATACATCTATATCTATAAAATTTCCTGATGAGCAACTTTTCAATGTTTAGTTGAAAGGGTATCATTTCTCATATGGTTGATCTTTTAAACCCGCTTCAAGCTAGGATGATCAATCAACCAATCTTGGGGTAAAGGGCTTCTTCCACTTTTGTTTTGTTTACTTCCCCTTAATTCTTGTACATAGGAAATGAGACTCAATCCACTTTACTGCAAATTGATAAGTTGTTTTCTTTCACTCATATATAACTATCTAATTTCCTTTATTAACCTAAAGAATAAATGAATAAAAAAATGAAGATATCTATTCAATTTCTTTTTTTCTATCCCGGAAAGAAATTAGTTAATTGGCATTGTCTCAATCGATTCTTCAAACATAAGTCTTGACAAGTGATCAGCAACCACATTTTGTACTCTTTTTTTATCTTGAATTGTGAGATCAAATTCTTGGAGTAATAGGATCCACCTAATCAATCTAGGTTTAGCATCCTTTTTTGAGAGAAGATATTTTAATGCTGCATGATCACTAAAAATCACAATGGGTGAGCCAACAAGATAGGATCGAAATTTATCCAATGCAAATACTACTGCAAGTAATTCTTTTTCAGCGGTAGAATAATTCATTTGAGCACTATTTAAGGTTTTACTAGCATAGTAAATCACATAGGGTTTCTTGTCCTTTCGCTGTCCTAAAATAGCTCCAACAGCATAATCGCTAGCATCACACATGATTTCAAAAGGTAAAGTCCAATTTGGAGGTTGCATGATAGGAGCAGATGTTAGCATGGTTTTAAGTTTGATAAAAGCTTCTTGACATGACTCAGTCCACTCAAAGAGAGCATCTTTTAATAAGAAATTGCACAACGGTCTTGATATAACACTAAAGTCTTTGATAAATCTCCTATAAAAACCACATGTTCTAAAAATGATCTAACATCTTTGACAGACTTAGGAATGGGTAAATTGACAATTAATTCAATTTTAGATTTATCTAGTTTAATTCCTTTTGATGAGACAATGTGACCAAGCACAATACCATTTGTGACCATGAAATGACATTTTTCCCAATTAAGCACAAGATTCTTTTCTTCGCACCTAATCAAAACTTTTTCTAAGTTAGATAAGCAATCATCAAATGAATCACCAAAAATAGAAAAATCATCCATGAAAACTTCAAGAAATCGTTCAACCATATCACTAAAAATACTAAGCATGCATCTTTGAAATATAGTTGGTGCATTACACAATCTAAATGGCATCCTTCTATATGCAAAAGTTCCAAACGGACAAGTGAAAGTGGTCTTTTCTTGGTCTTCAGGTGCAATTTCAATTTGGTTATACCCAGAATACCTATCTAAGAAACAATAAAATGCATGTCTAGCTACCCTTTCTAACATTTGATCCATGAATGGTAACGGGAAATGCTCTTTCCTAGTCATTGAATTGAGTTTCCTATAGTTAATGCACATTCTCCAGCCAGTAATTGTTCTAAATAGAATTAATTCATTATTTTCATTTTTGACTACAGTAACTCCAGATTTCTTAGGTACAATTTTTGTAGGACTTACCCATGTACTATCAGAAATTGGATAAATGATCCCTACATCTAAAAACTTGAGAACTTCATTTCTTACTACCTCTTTCATATTAGGATTTAGCCTACGTTGCATTTGTCTAGATGATTTGGCATTATCTTCCAAATATATCTTATGTGTGCAAATCAAAGGACTAATTCCTTTTATGTAAGCTATTGTCCATCCTAAGGCATGTTTATGCAGTTTTAGAATTTCGAGCAACTTACATTCTTGAAGAGCACTAAGTTTAGAAGAAATTATTACCGGAAAAGTTTCATTAGCACCCAAGAAAGCATACTTGAGGTCAGATGGTAATGGTTTCAATTCAAGTTTTAGGTTGTTGAACACTCGATGGCATCGGTTTATTAGCACGTTAAGGTAAGTCTTCAAATTTTGGTCTCCATTTATTAACTTCCAAAACGTGAGAAGATTTTAAAAGAGAATAAATATGAGATACTTCAAGATTTTCATCAAAATTGAAATCATTGCAACCATTTAAACAGGCATCCAAGGGATCAGAAAAAGATGAAACATTAAAGCAGTCATGAACGAGTTCCTCAATATAACTAACTTGATGCATATCATCAATTTCACTAGTTGCTTGCAAATATTGAACACATTCATTTCCAATGTCATGTTTCCAAAGGATAATTTTAGAACTTCATTTTTATAGTTGATTATTACATTAGATGTAGTAAGAAATAGACGTCCTAATATGACAGAAATTTGGGTGCTTGAGTTAGGAACAGGTTGTGTGTTTAAAACAATAAAATCTACAGGAAAGTAAAATTTATCTACTTGGACTAACACATCTTCAAGTATTTCTCGTGGTACTTTCACAGAACGATCAGCAAGTTGAAGTGTTGTAGAAGTAGGTTTAAGCTCACCTAAACTTAATTGCTCATACACTGAATATGGCAACAAATTAACACTTGCACCAAGATCAAGTAAAGCATGATTTATCCTAAAGTTTTCAATTACACAAGAAATGGTGGGACAACCAGGATCTTTATATTTTGGTGAAGTGTTATGTTGAATAATCGAACTAATATTCTCAGTTAAAAATGCTTTCTTTTGAACATTAAACTTCCTTTTAATAGTGCATAAATTTTTCAAAAATTTAGCATAAGAAGGAACTTGCTTAATTGCATCTAACAAAGGAATGTTAATTTTGACTTGCTTAAAAAGTTCAAAAATTTCAGAATTTTGGTTCAACTTTTGAATTGGTTGCAATCTTTGAGGAAAAGGAGCAGGGATAGGGCATTTTTCAATATCACACATCTTAGGTTCAATATTATTTTCCTCACTCATTAATTTTGATGGTTTTTTAGGTTCAAACTCTTTCAAAGAAATGGTTTTATCAATGACCTTACCACTTCAGAGAGTAGTGATGGAGTTGGCATTCTCATGCTGTGTGCCATTTGAGTTAGAATCACTTACATGAAATTAACCCGTTGGATTTGGTTGTGGTTGAGCAAGAAATTTACCTTTCTCTTGATTGCGCAAAGCTGAGGTCAATATTTAAAGTGTATTCTTGATATCATTAATGGCTTATGATGTTTGATTGCTTATGAATGTTTGCAACGTTTCCTCAAGAGTTTTCAAATGTGGTGAATGGTATGATGGAAAATTTGAAGGTTTTTGAGGTGGTGGATGAGCATGATTATCATTTTTCCAACTAAAATTTGGGTGATTTCTCTATCCAGAATTGTATGTTTCAGAATATGGAGAATTAAAGGAAAAAGGCTTTTTGAAAGAATTCATAGAATTTGTTTGGTCATGCAACACTTCTTTAAAAATTGAAATATTTGGACAATCTTGAGTGGAATGTCCCATGACTTCACAAATTTCACAAACTTCACCATTATGCACAGATTTGACCTCTTTAACTTTCCTTAATTCCATGGCTTCAATCTTTCTTGTTAAATTTGTAATTCTAGCATTTAGATCATCTTCTTGACTCAAATTATATTTACCCCCACTGGAACTAGTCATATTAGATCTAATTGAATTTTCAGAGGAACTAGTGGTTTGCCAGGATTGAGAGTTCTCAGTTAAATGATCTAAATACTCTAAAACTTCTTCTGGATTTTTGTCTAAAAATTCACTATTACACATTATTTCAACAAATTGTTTTGTCTCTGGCGTTAACCCTTCATAAAAGAAACTTATTGTACGCCATTTTTCAAAACCATGGTGTGGGCATGAATTCAACAAGTCTTTAAATCTGTCTAAACATTGAAAATAGGTCTCATTTTCTTTTTGACAAAAATTTTGAATTTGTCTCTTGAAAGCATTTGTTTTATGTATTGGAAAAAATTGCTTTAAAAACTTGGTTTGCATTTCTTGCCATGTGCCTATAGATCTAGGTTTTAATGAATTAAGCCATGTTTTTGCTTTATCTTTTAAAGAAAAAGAAAACAATTTTGGCTTAATTATCTCTTCACCACATGTTTGATCCATAAATGTGGCACATACTTGCTCAAATTCTTTTAAGTGCAAATAAGGACTCTCAGATTCTAAGCCATGGAAATTAGGAAGTAAAGGGATCATACCGGGTTAAATATGAAGTTATTTGCATTAAGCGGAAAAATAAAGCATGAAGGAGATGAATTTCGAGGAGGTTGCAAATATTCACGCATGGTTCGAACATGATGATTTTCATTTTCTCTATGCATACTTTCATTTTCAGCCATAGTGTTAGTTGTGTATGATTTTGAAGATGAATCAAACAGATTTTCAAAGGAGGTTTCAGAATTACCTTTCACCAATCGATGAGAATGAAGATCACGATACCATCCAAGCATGAATAATAATAATAATAATAATAATAATAATAATAATAATAATAAAACACAATAAAATAAAATACAATAAAATAAAATGTTAGTACAATAAAACAAATAAAAAAGAAAAGAGGTGGTATAACCTTTCTCTTAATAAAATTATTGTAAATGAAAATAACAACACAATACTTAATAGAAAAAATTAAGAAAGGTGGCAAAGCCTACCATGAACAAAATAAATAACAAAAATTAGGTGGTATATGTAGAACCAACCATAATGTAAATGTAAATGGGCAGCTGAGCTTCCCAATAAAAATAAATAACAAGAAGTAAATAAAAAAGGGTGTTAAAGTTAGAGGTTAAAGTTAGTAAAAGAAAATTAAACAAGAACTAGTAAACTTTATACAAACCGTACTCCCCGGTAACGGCGCCAAAAACTTGCTACAACTTAAAGGTTGTAACTCCCAAGTATAGGTTGTCTCAAGTAATAAAGTTCGGAAGTCCGAGTGTCGGTCCACAGGGAATACGTTATATAAGGTCCACAAGTCCAAAAGTCTAAATATTATAAGTTCAAATATTCAAATATTATAAGAAATGGAATGAATTTGCTTATTATCAAATTTAAATTTAATATTATTATATATTAGGGCATTAAGGATCCATTTTAATGATTTGCATAGAACTTATTCTTGATCTTTTTTTCTTTAAAGAAAAACAAAATTAAGAATCAAAAGAAGTAATCTTAATTGGATAATGAAAAAAAAACATTTAAGCACAAAGAAATTAAAAGACTTATCTTTTAGTTGATGGTGAAAAATTATAAGTTGCCTTACTCTTGATATGTAGAAAACATTTAAGCATTCAATGTACCATTTATTAACAATGAATCAAGGTTTCTAACAATTCAAAATCACTTGCAAAATATAGTACTCAATCAATAAAAAGATTGGCAATGAAGAACAAAACAAAGGATCAAAGAGCAAAACTATAAAATCATCAAAAGTTCACCCTTAACACTAATTACGAAATTAGAAATACATTATTTAATTAAAATTTAAATTACAAAAAGAAAGCAGAAATGGAAACAAATTGCTCTCCTCCTCACTTTCACATCTTCCTTTATATAGGTAAAACAAAAAACATTTCACATGTGTGAACATAATTTTGTGAATTTCCAATTAATCACGTTTTACCAACTTCCAACAAATGTTTGACTATGAAAACCATCGAATTTTGTAAAACAGCCTATTTAAAGTTATAGGTGAATGACTCATCTTTCTAATGGTCCATATTTCACCCTTATTGCTATTTTAGATTGTGAGTTGTGTTGAAAATACGCAGAGATGTTCAAGTCGCATTTCTCCACCGCCCTTGTAGAATGATAGCCCTTTTTGGATAACTAAGCAATTGAAATTTGAGAAAGTTCAAAACATAAATGATTTAGATCCCTTTCTCAGCTTTCTAGATCACCTAACCATATAATTTTTCGTTATGTATTTAGGGAGATACGCCCAAATACAGAAGCATGTTTGGCTGATTCAAAGATGCGCTTGAGTTCTGTTGAAGCC
This sequence comes from Azadirachta indica, assembly GCA_022749755.1. Lineage (NCBI taxonomy): Eukaryota > Viridiplantae > Streptophyta > Magnoliopsida > Sapindales > Meliaceae > Azadirachta > Azadirachta indica. Next base: position 8,953,564 of record CM040447.1, on the reverse strand, counting down.
CAATTTCGTCTCATTAATTGCTCGAACTGGTCCAACCTTTGGCTTACAAAGTTGTGAAACGATGAGTTTATGTTTGTCTAGCCCAAATCACATCAATTGATGATTTGGATTGAAAGATACGCTCATTATACGAAACCTGCGCAAAACTAACTATTTAGTCCAATTCATATTTTACAATTCAATACAAAGGAATATGCTTCATTATTGGGGAATAGAAAAACATTATTAAGTGTAAATCATAATATTTCTCTTGATAAACCTATATTTTTAAGCATTCATCATATGGCTAGCGAATGAGGGATATAGGCAAACCCTTAGAAGGTTCAAGCCATACTTGACATGAAATCCTCCACCACGTTGAAGAAGATGTAGGCTTTAATGGGGAGGTTAGTTGCGCTAAAGAGATTTATCTCTAAAGCCACTAATAGATTCTTCCAATTTTTTCAAGTCATGAAGAAAGGAAAGTACATAAAGTAGACGAAGAAGTGTGAAGACAGTTTCCATGAGTTAAAAGCTTATTTGGCAAATCCAATTCATCTAGCCAGCCCATTGATTGGGGACATGCTATATTTGTATTTAATAGTGATTAACCATGCGATTAGTTCGATGCTAGTAAAAAAAGATAAGAGGAATTATTGGCTGATTTATTATACAAGTAAGTCATTGATAGATGTGGGAAAGAGATACTTACCACCAGAGAAGTTGGCCCTTGCGTTAGTGGTATGGCACGGAAGCTGTGACCGTATTTCCAAGCACACATTGTAGTGGTCTTTATCGATCAACCTTTGTGGAAGATACTGCACATGCCAGATCTCTCAAGAAGATTAGTCAAGTGATCAATAGAGCTTACCGAATTTAATATAGACTATTGACCTCGTAAGGCAATTAAAACCCAAGCATTGACAGATTTCATTGCAGAAAAGTCAATCTCCGAAGGAATGGTGATACGAGACATAGGTGAACTAATGATGCCTTAGGGTAATGGGAGTGTAACGTTAGGTGTAAAACACTTTCATACCTGCTTAGTATAAATAGAAGTCGATGGTGTCCCATTATCTGGCAAGGCGAGTAAACACGTTACCAGAAAGGAACAAGGTGACTTGAAAATGTGGCTTTTGTATGTAGACCGGGCATTGAACGCTCAAGGTGGGGGAGCTGGCATAATCCTAACTAGACAATGGTATGTGGAGTTAGCTTACGCCCTACATTTTGTTTCAAAGTGACCAACAATGAAGCAGAGTATAAAGCTTTATTGGCAGGACTTGGCGTATCTTTGTCAATTGGGGTTGAGTATCTTGAAGTAAGGGGAGATTCACAACTGGTGATGAACTAGGTCAATTGGCAAGTTTCAGATAAGGGGTGAAAGCGTGGACGCCTATTTGAGCAAGGTCGTGGAATTAGTGAAGTGCTTTAGAAGGGTGGTGGTAACCTAGATCCTGCGGATGGAGAATACCAAAATGGATGCCTTAGCTAAGTTAGAAAAGTGTGAAAAAACTAGAGGCATAATTCAACCAGATTAGCATGGCATGCCACGTTTGAACTTGGATGGACCTGATCGAGGAATATATTTTAGACAGAAAGCTGCCTTACTGAAAAGGCTGGGAAAGTTAATAATAGAATCTTGTGTTACTCGGTGATTGACAGAGTATTATATAAGTGAGGATTCGGGCTACCTTACTTATGATGTGTTCACGAGAATGAGGTAGGCTACGTGCTCAGAAAAGTTCACACAAGCAACTGTGTCGACCATAGAGGAGGCATGTCCTTAGCGTACCACATTCTGCGCTAAGTATTGCACTGGGACGCAATGAAGATGGCTCAATCTTATCTGAACAGTCAGCTTTATGGAGATATCCAAAACAGCCCTCTGAATAGCTCACCCCTTTGTTCAGCCTATGGCCCTTCACTTAGTGGGGGCTAGATTTGATCAACCCACTTTTGACAAGACGCGTTCAGATAAAGTGTGCAATTATTGCTATTGACTACCATAATAGAGCCATTAGCTACCATAACAGAGAAAAGAACCATCACCTTTGTGGAGGGAAACATAATTAATTAGTTCGAGATCCCCTGCATACTAATAGTTGATAACAACAAGTAGTTTGATAATACAAGATTTAGAGAATTTTGCCCTGACCTAAGTATCAACCTCAGTTTGTGTCCTTTGCTCATCCAATAGCAAATGGACAGGTGGAGGCAATAAACAAGATTGTCAAGAAGACATTGAAGAAACAACTTAACGTTAAAAAGGGAAGATGGATGGATAAATTGCCTTAGGTCTTTTGGGCTTATCGGACAACAGCGAGAATAACGACTGGCGAAAAACCAGTAGAAATCAGAGTACCCTCCTTTAGAATAAAGTACTTTGATGAATTTAAGAGCGATGAGGCAATATTGTTAAGTTTAAATTTGCTATAAGACCTTGATGAGGCAATAAAGTACTTTAATAGGCGGCCATCTTGATGAGCAAATTGGGAAGATGCTGTGGCGAAATACTACAACAAGAGGGTTCGTTTAAAAGCTTGTCGGGATGGGGACTTAATGCTGTGGTGGGTCACCTAAAACACTAAAATACTTAGCGAAGGGGCCTTAGGAGCTAATTGGGAAGGCTCATATAAGATGATCAACGTCGTTAAGCCAGGAGTTTATAACTTACAATACCTTGATAGGAAAGAAGTTAAGAGGCCGTAAAACGTTGAGTTGTTGAAGAAATATTTTCCTTGAGAGGATTACCACTTAAAAAGACTTGCCCTTAGTTCAGATCATACAATAATTGCTTGGTCATGTTACTTCAGATGTCATAAAAAGATCTGACAATAATTTAGATCAGGCACCAGTAATTAAAAAGTTGTTAACCTCTGACTTTATTTGAAGATTGTTGTAACAATGTCTGACCTCAGTTCAGACCAAATAATAAGTAATAAATTTCTTTGTCTAAAGAATTATTATTATAAAAAGATCTGATCTCAGTTTAGATCAAATAGTAAAAATTTACCTATAACCTCAATTCAGATTTGACTTCAAGATTGACTCAAATAGTGATAATCATCTTTATTTCAAAAAAAATCATTGACCTGATCTCAGTTCAGGACGCGAAACAACTAAGTTAAATGAATATGATTATTACTACTATTTGATTAAAGACAAGTTTTAGTCCGCTTCAGCAAGTCGATTCAATTATATAAACGTTGAACTAGCAAAAAGAAGAAATAGAAATAAAAGTAAAAATATTTCCATTTAGCAAAATAATTGTTTACACGTAACATGAGTTTTTAAAAAAATATATATATATATACAAAGGAGCTAAAGAATTATACATACTTCGGAGACGATATGATGCCAAAAGTTTCGGTTTCAGGGGGAGGCGTGGTCGGATCAAGTTGAGTGAGATCAAGATCCTAAATAAGCTTCTCAACAAAAGGCCCTCTAATGATCCTTGATTTTTGGTTGAACAAGTCAGGGAATGTGAAGATCATCAAAAAGCCAACCCAGGTCAAGTTTTTCATACTTCTTTTGAAAGATCTTGCAGGCCAACTTCAAAGCTTCTTTGGTGGAGGCATTGCACTGTTCCTTCGTCTTAGCCTTACTTTGAGCAAGCTCATCTTCCAGATCTTTGTTAGCTCATCTTCCAGCTCCAAAGATTCGCTTTGCTCTTCTGCCCACTTCTTCCTCTACCTGCTCAGCTGAGCCTCCAGATTTTCCTCCCACTTTTTTGATTCCCTTAACTTTTTCTCCTATGAGTTTTTCTTGGAAATAAGTTGGTCTATTGATTTGTACAAATTCACATTGGCAATTGAGCATTCTTTGGCACTTTTAATATATAAGTTAAAATAATGGAATGCCTGCACCAATTGAACGACAAGTTAGATAAGGTAATCATAATAAAACAAGAAGGGAAGATCAGAGGTAGTTACCTTATCGAGTTACTGAAGAATTTTCTCCAGAACGAGATTAGTGGTGGCAATCTTTACTTTTGAAGACAAGGAAGAGTCAACTGCATAGGCTAGATGATTGATGCAGGGGATCAAATACTCAAAGAGCTCCCTTTTTTCCTCTGAAATGTCTATCTAGGAGAGATTGTCCATTTCGATAATTTTTTCTTTTTGTTCAATATGTTATTTCTTGAATGGCCTCTCCCCGACACTTTTAAAAACCTCCACTAACTACTTTTTGGAAGGTTCCTACTTGTCCTTTTTAGAGCCCTGGTCAACCTTCTTCCCTTTTACTTTTTGATTGGTCGTTTTCTTCTTAGGTGACCCGCTCTAGACCTGTATAGATTTTTTGGATAGCTCTTGCTAGTTCTGCACTGAAGCCCTAGTTTGGATCTCCAACAAAGAGAAGATAGACCCTAAGGAGCTTAGGAGTTTTCCCTTACTCTTCTTTGGAGCCATCTTCCCTATAAGGCATGAAAGACAAAAGAAGAACTTATACAAAACATGAATAAAGGTAAAAATGTTTCGAGAAAGAGGATGACCAAAATATTGACTCTTACTAGTAGTGGATACACCTTGATCAGTTTCTAAAATAAGTACTTTTTCTACCCTGATAGTAGCTTCAAGCTCTTCAAGGGTAGGGGCAACCTCGATGAGGTTGAAAGCTATAAGCTAATGAAAGAAAAGTAAAGTCTTCTGCTCAGCTTGTTTTGTGTGCCTCGTGTTGATCTTTGACAAAAAAGGGGCTGCTAAGTCAGGCTTTGAACCCTAAGCAGCTGTACAAACAAAGAAGATTATTAATAAATCTTTAGCAATGATGTTTATCATGAAGGATCGAATACATCATTCCAACTCTGTCAAATATACTTATAAAGAACGGTTTAAGCGCATAAGGCATAAGGCCATGTATATTCATCTCGGCTAAGAGACTGACACCAGTCCCTACCCACATAAAACCATATATCCTTCTAATCTTTGTTATAAAATGGGTTACACATAAGCAATTTATTGGCCTTGGTGCAGGTTTGGAGGTAGTAAAAGCCTGGGTATTTTTTTGGTCCTTTTTTGAGCAAAAATAAATGTTTAATTTCATCGATGGTCAGTGTGGTTTGCTTGGCCATGGCTTAGATCATACATAGTCGGTGATGGTTCTTCACTTATTCAGGTTCAGTTGGTTGGGAGGAATTCCAAAGCCGTAGAAAAAAGCGGCAAAGTATGGCTGCAATGGTAACCTAGTCCTTATGAGAAATAGCTCCTCATTAAAGGCGATTTCATCCCTGCTTGAACGGCTTGGGAATTCGTTTGCTTCTAGGACCCTAAGAGTAAGAGAGTTAGGATTTGATAGAGCCTCCTGAAAGCTATCAAGTCGACCTTAATAACACTAGAGGGGAATTTGTCGTCTTTAAATGGACTGTTTTCCTTGGTTAGATTAGGAAGAAGATATTGAAATGTAGGATAATGGCTGCTATTGGTATAAGAGTTCCCTTCAAAGTCTGACCCATTTTGATTATCCTTAGACTCATCATTTTCCTTATCACTTGTGTTCCCATCCCCTTGTCTACTCGGGATTGAAAGTGCCTTGAATATGTGTTCAAAAGGAGAAGGGAAGGCACATGTTGATCAGTTTGTTAAGTACCTTATCTACGAGGCTTTGGAGAACTTCTTGCTCTCCCGTATTGGTTTGTTTAGGGTCCATTTCTCCCTATATATGGTTAGAAAACTGTTAGACAAAATCACTACTTCGGGCTTAGAGTGAAAATATTTAAGGGAGTTTGACCTAGTGTTTAGGATGGTTAAAGGGATCTCGGCATTAGGATCAAAATTTTCTAAGGGTCGGGCCCTCTTGAAGGGAAAGGTCCCATATTCCCTAATAAATTCAACTTTAATGCTAAGAGAAAGCCGGTTTTAGGCTTCTTAATCTGTCTTAGATGAGCTTGTCAAGGGAGTGTCAAATTCACTTCTTAGGCTATTGGGAATGTTCCTCATATCAAGTTTTTCACATCTTATCATAATTAACCTGAGCAAACAATAATATAGTTTACTCAGTTTAGAGTTCACCACAGGAGAAAACTAAGGTTAAGCATTAATTGTGTTCAAGGGAACTTCATGCTACTTAGTCCTAAGGTTACTATAAGGTTCCTAAGCTGTGGCTTGGACCTGACCGAATCTCTGCTTTGTGAGGAAGTTTAAAACGTTTGGGTTAGGCTCTAAAGTGGTTGCAATGGTTTGTACTAGCCTTCGAGTCTATTCTAGCATCTTAAGGCATAAAAGTAAGTCTAAAATTATGGTCTAATCATGAAACTACCCAAGAGAAAAGAATATGTTTTTTCAAACAAAACAGTAGATTTGCATTTTGGCAAATAATAATAATAATAATAATAATAATAATAATAATTATAAAAACATGAACGCGGTAATTGAGCTTGAGGGAGAAGTAGCATACTATAATGAAAAGGTCAACAGAGTGTAAAAAGCAAGCATCGGAGGAAAGGCAAAACTTGTTTGCGAACTACGAAAGAAACTTGTAGAGAGCAGAGGGTGAAGTTCGTAGAGAAAGAAGAAGGTTTTGCAAGAGAAGTAAACAGTTGAAAAGGGTAGACTAAAAGTTTTATACCTTTTTTGCTCTATATTGTAAATGAAATGAATGGCTCTGATGGTGCTATGAAGTCATCGGTTGATGTAGACCAATTGCATGGGAGCATGTGGTAGTAAGGTGAAGGGTCTTAAAGCGGTAACAGTTGCAAGGATTTACACACGATAATCACGAACGTAAGAATCAAGGTAGAATGTGGGCACTTTTTCGCACCGTTGGCGCTTCTTTTGAATTTCAAAGGTCATAACTATGTTCTGTGTTCAGCCATTAAGAGGGCTTCTATTATCACCTGTTGAGCGGGAGAGCTGGTGTTAAGAAGGAATGATGTAGCATCAGATAAAGTGAATTGCAGATTGTGTTCAGCTTAATGTTCTCATCAGTCGGGTGTTATTTGAAAGAAATTTGAGTTACTCAAAAAATAAAGTTTCCACTAGAACTAAGAGGCTTGGTGTTTGGAAAGATGGCCTCGAGCCCATGGGATTAATGTGCTTCCTGTTAATAGGCCTAACACTGGTCAGCCTCATGTGCCCTGATCAGATTAGCTCGGTAGATCTCTGGTTAGGCGCTCCACAAGTAAGCCTGACCAGAAGGAGATTCTCACGGTGAAAGAAAAGTTAAGTTTGGAAGTCTTAATTTAAAGCAAGTTAAGATTCTGTAGGATACACCACGGATTCTATGTAAATTCAAACTCCTAATACTACTTGAAAAAGGAAAGCTGTGTGTATATATATATATATAACCCTACATTTGAAGAAAGAGGGCACGTTACTTTACCAATTCAGTAATAAAATTCTCCTTCCTTGGGAAGATGACCTCGAGCCTATGGGATTAATGGGCTTCCTATTAACAAGCCTAACACCTGGTCAGCCTCATGTGCCCTGATTAGATTAGCTCGGTAGATCTCTGGTTAGGCGCTCCACAAGTAAGCCTAGCCAGGAGGAGATTCTCACAGTGAAAGAAAAGTTATGTTTGAAAGTTTTAATTTAAAGCAAGTTAAGATTCTGTAGGACACACCCCGGATTCTATGTAAATTCAAACTCCTACTACTACTAGAAAAAGGAAAGCTCTGTGTATATATATATATATATATATATATAACCCTACATTTGAAGAAAGAGGGCACGTTACTTTACCAATTCAGCAATAAAATTTTCCTTCCTTACTAAGAAGTAAGAAAAATACAATTCTTACTATGTGATATAAGAAATTACAATTTTCAGTATCAACATGTTTGATGATGTTAGTGTTTGTATAATACTGCTACTGTATGGTAGTTATATATATATATATAATTATAACAATAAATAGTATTGCAGTGATTCATAAATTATGTAAGAAGAATATAACTATAGAAAGCCTATAATAAAGATGTTTAGTTTTCTGTATTCTATATATTATTGAAAAACAAAGAAGATAAATATGTTAGCTTTAAGGATTATAACCTATTGTTTTGATGATAATGAACATTGATATCCTTTACTAACTAAATTCTTCTTATAGCATTTATTGTAATATTTCTTGCATGAAGAATTGGAATGCAATTGTGAATATTTAAAGAATATCTAAAATTAAGGCATTTAAGTAAAGTATAATGAAAGCCCTTCAGTAAATTGAAGAATGACGTCAGAAGTTTGATATTTTATTTTGTATTACTTTTCTATGCTTGTGTTTGTAAGTATGTATGATGTGTGTGTCAAGCTTAAGAATTTTTCAAAACCAATTGTTTTAAGTTTAAAAAGTCGGCCAAAATTTAAGTTTTTAAAATATGAAATTGGACCACATTGCAAGATTTTGAAACACTTAAAAGGAACAAAATGAAAAATTTTCAAATTTATGAACATTGACCTGAACAGTAGTTTGAACTGTGTCGGTCAACTAACTCGACCATAATGTTAGACCAAATGAGAGACAGAATATCTCCTAAAGTTGGTTGAACTTATCAGTTGGTTGCCTTCTTAGGTTTCAGTCTTTTGTTTTTTCTTGTTGGTCTAAGTGAACCATATACAGTGCTACAACGACTAGTTTTCTTAAATAAAACCAGGGAATAATATCTCGTTCAATTGAACAGTGCTTGCATAGTACTAAAGTGTGAATTAAAGAATAGTTTTAGTGTTTGAATTTTTAGCCATAATGGCCAAAAATGGCTATTTTTTGTTTGTTTCTCATTTTACACAAAGACTCCTTTGAAACTAAGATTTTGCTAAGCAATAATCTTATTACACTTCTTACGAGCAAAACTCAAACACATTCTTGAGCTTGAAATCATCATACACAGATTAGGATCTCTAAGAACATTCAATTTCACCATCTATACTTGTGGAGATCAAATTAGTAAGTTATTCTTCCTCGTTCTTGTATGATTTTGTTGTAAGAAAGTGAAAGAGGTCTACTTTCACTTGATTCAATAATATTATGAGTGTTTAGGGTGAGTCAAAACATTGTAAGGGTCGTAGGATACCATAAATATTAGATTGTGAGTGTTTGGGGTGAGCTAAGCTTTGGTTATGGGATACCATAAATCCTAAGTTATTTGAGTGTTTGGGGTGAGGAACACTTTTAAGGTTAAAAAATACCATAATCCCTTGGTTGTATTTTAAAATTTTGTGAGATCAAGACTTGGTATTAGTAAAATCTTTAAGTGGAGCTTGAAGGAGTGGATGTAGGCCGGGTTGTTGCCGAGCCACTATAAATCTTTTGTTAATCTCTTTATCCTTACACCTTTATATTTGTGTTTGATTTGAATTTGTGGTTGTTTGAACAAAAACCGAACTTCTTGTTGTTTGTCATCAAAAACCTAAGTCAACCCTCCTCTTAAGTTGCTTAGTAGTATTTCAGTTGATATCAGTGCAAGGTTCTCTAGTGACAAATTTAACAATCTTAGAGAAGATCCATTGCAACCCTAGGACATGTAGAAGGACAATGCATTACTAGGCTTCCATATTATTATGGTTGTGATTATGCATATTTGAAAGCTAGAATGATGATATTTTTGAAATCTATAGATTTTGAGCTTTGCGAGATAGTTTCCAATGATAAATTCTTATCTAAACTAAAAAGTAAGTGGAAGATGTTGATAAGAAAAATGCCTCCTTAAATGCTAGAGCAACAAATATTTTGTTTTGTAGATTAGACAAAAATGAGATAAATAGGCATTCCATGCTTGATTCCATACATGATATTTGGTTTGCTTTGGAAGAATTTAATGATGGTAAAAACCAAATTAATGAGGTCAAGGAATTGAACCATTTGCAAACATGGTGATTTTCTTGAAACTCATTACAACAAGAAGCATAAACATGATGAGCACAGAGATAAAGATGGAGAGGTGGATGAAGTTGCCAACATGTGCTTCATGGCATTTGGAGATAATGAGGTAAGTGATTCTGAACATCCTTTTTCATATAATAAATTGTTAGAAGCATATGAAGAATTGAATAAAAATTTTGAAAAATTGACTTCCAAAAACTGCATTCTCGAAAAGAAAATTAATAATCTTAGAATTGAGATTGAATCCTTGAAAAAAGAGAAGAATATTTTTGAAATTGAGAATGCTACTTTGAAGAATGAACAAATTGCTTGGAAAGAAGAAAATGAAATTTACAAAAACATAATGAAATTTTGAGAAACAAAATTGATATTTTATCTAATGAGATCACCTCTTTGAAGGAAATCAATTTTGGTTTTGAAAATAACGAGGGCTTTTTGAAAGAAATTGAAAATCTTAGAAAGAAATCTTTTGACTTGAATAAAATAGTTTTAAAATTTATAAAAGGTCAAAAGAATTTAGAACTACTTCTAGGTTCTCAAAAATGTGTTTTTGATAAGGGTGGCATTGGCTATAAGCCACATGCAATACAAAAATTTTACAAGAACTATTTTGTAAGACGTCCTAAAAAATTCTCACAAATTCAACCTGTAATTATTGCAACATCTATGGTCATTTGAGTCACAGGTGTTTCATCAAAGTAAATGCATTTGGTTAAAATATGAAATGGGTTCCAAGGGGAACTGAAATTAACATTCAAGAACCCAAATTGGTATATTGATTTGACTAATCAATGACCTTCAAATGTACTAAAAATTGGTATATTATTTTATATGCATGTCTATTTGTATTCTGAAAAGTTTCGTGATTTTTAGATGCTTATAAAAATTGTTATGAATTTTTAAATGGTTGAACCTCAAATTTGGAAATTTTAGGAGAGTTTAGCTTTTCTTGAAAAAGAAAATATTTTGAAAATGTTTTTGAAGTCTAAATGTTATGAAACCTCTATACAAGTTATTTGTATGTGTCTTCAACAACTTTATAAAAGTTATAACTTTCAGCCAACCAACAATTTGCCCAATCAATACCATCAGGGGCTTTGTAACCATGAGAACTTCTCTTATAGCAATAATAGAAATATGCTCTAACTAAAGAGGCTAAAACAACAAAGCCATCTATAAAAATCCAAGAAGAGAAGCATGAAAAAGAAAATGAGATTTAGGCTGAAAAGCCTAGCAAAATTTTGTTTCTTGATAATCCTCCACTTTTTAAAACCCTTTTCCGTTTCGTCAGAGATTTCAAAAGAAGAAGATTGATGCTTAATTTTCCAAGTCTATTGAGATTTTCAAAGAGATTTATATCAACATCCTATTTGCGGATGCCATGGAACAAATGCCTAATTATGCCAAGTTTACGAAGGAAGTGATGTCCAAAAAGCAACAATTGGAGGATTTGGAAATGATAAAACTCATAGAGGAATGTAGTGCAATTCTTAAGAAGAAATTACCTTAGAAAGTAAAAGATCTAGGGAGTTTTACTATTCCTTTTGCTAATGGAGGTTTATGCTTTAAAGAGCATTGTGTGATGTCGGAGCTAGTATTAATCTAATGGCACTCTCTATTTTCAGGAAATTAGGCGTTAGACAAGTAAAGCCATTGACCATCTCATTACAATTAGCTGATAGGTCTATCACTCATCCTTGTGGAATTTTAGAAGATATGTTGGTTAAGTTGGCAAATTTATATTTCCACAAATTTTGTGTTGGATATGGAAGAAGATGACGAGATGCCTCTCATTCTTAGCCAGCCTTTTATAAGCCATCGATGGAGGTTATATTGATGTTCAACGTGGCAAGTTAACGTTAAAGGCGACAAAAAGAAGGTCAAGTTTAACATTTACCATGAAATGAAAACTCCAAAAAGTGATACGTATCCTGCAAGTATACAAGGTCGTGCAAGTAGTAAGTGAAAAAGAAGGGGTTGTCATACCCATGAGGACTATGATAGATTGACTTTATCTAGGCACTCAAAAATTATAAGAGCAAGAAAATATAACAAAAATTACAAAAAAAAAAAAAGAACAAATAAATTGATTAACAAAAATAAAAGACAACGAATTAGGCTAATAAAAGAGTATGTGCAGAAATTGAAATGAAAATGGTCCTACAATTTTGATTTCACCTAACCTTTAACATATCTCTTTTAATTCAAAATTTCCTAAGTTTTCATTTTTAATACACTAATCACAAGTTCTAAGTAACCTCACTCCTTTTTCTGAGTGCTGAACTAGGTTTACATTTAGCTAAATCAACCAATATCCCTATCTGACTAAGTTAGCTATACGATCTTTAAATCCAACCTGTTATTAACTGTTAGAAATTAATTGTTAATGTGATTATCTAGTCATTGATGTTCTCCCAAATGCTAAATATACTAGAATGAGTTTTTCAAATCCCATAAATGATTTAAACTATCTCTAGTACCAATTTATTCATATTTAATTTAATAATTCATTACACAATAAATCATTAGCATTCAGTGCAAGAAAAACCCAAATGATTAAAAATTAATAACAATAAAAAATTCTTTAATTAGGCAAAACATGGTAGGATTAGGCTACATCAAAAGCTTAGAACATGGAAAATATATTCTACTATATCAAAAATCAAGCACAAGTCCATAATGAAATTCATTCATCTTTACAACAATCTAATAATAAAAATAAAATGACTTCCAAAATAAAAGTAAGAGTTTGAGAAGACAAAACTAGTGATGAAGAGTTCCACAATCAATATTCAAGTCTTTTCTCAAAGGCCTTCAAGCTTGATTGATTCTTCCCCTTCTCTCTCTAAAATTTTCTGTCCTTGTCCTTTCCTTTCTCTCTCTAAAAATGCTTCTTCTCTTTCTATTCTTGGATGATCCTTTTTATATGGTGGCTGATATCCCAAAAATGAGGAAAGTTAGGATCAACCAAATCTAGCCATAAAATGCTTATCCAAGGGCTGAAATTTGACTCAAATTTAGTCAGGCACGGTTAGTTACAGCACGGCCGCATCTTTGTTTCTGTCTGCAAGGAATCATCATGGTGCGAGCGCACCAAGCTTGGCATGGCCGTGCCTTACTTTTTGCCTTTGGGCATGCTGTGAATGGGTGCAAGCGCGCCATGCACTAAATCAGCGCACTTTCAATTGAGTCCTTTAGTCTTTTTTAATTAAGTCTCTAAGTCTTCAAATATTACATTTTAATTTCTCACATTTAAATCCTTCATTTCCTTGCATTTTGGTCCCAATTTTTTATTACTTGTCCCTTTTTATCATGTTTTTGTGTCATTTATTACTTTAACTGTGACTATCTTTAATTTTGCACAGAAACAAAGAATTTCATCAAAATAACACTACTCACTTATCAAATAACCCCCAAACCTAAAATATTTTCTTGTCTTCAAGCAAATAAAAACAAAGGAGCATTAACTAACAGAAAGAAAAATTCATCATTTTGAGCAAGTAATTCACTTTTAAGAACAAGCTTCATAAATTAAAAGTCAAGCAGTCTAAGGAGATTTTCAAAGTGTTGACATTTAATCTAAGATTTCAATATGGAAACCAAATACCACTTTATTTTAGATTCCTTATGCAAGTGTGTAAGTAGCAAATGAACTTAATCATCTTGGGTTGGATTAGTTTTATGCAAGCAAATGAACTAACTTGGACTTCTAAATGGACTCTAAAAACTTAATCATCACACTGCTTTTCATGAAAAAAGGAGCATCATTCAAATAATGAGGATTTAATTTATATGTGTAATACTAGGCCAATGTTAGGGCGAATGTCACTCAGTCACCCCACCATCTTAATCATTCTAAAGACAATCTCAATCTCCAAATTTTTAAGTTAAAAGCATTCTCACTCTTCAACTTTTAATTGCCACCAATGCACCCCCAAACTTACTTATTTGCATAAGCTTTTTTTTTCTTTTTTTATAAATATATATTTTTTATATTTTTTTTATAGTCTCACTCTACCTTTTTATGCGAGTTCTTCATGCTTGCCTAGACATGAGATCCGGTTACTCAGTAAAAGTTTGGCCTTACATTTTAATCAATTCTGCCTCACTCTACCTTTTTTTACACGAGCTCTCTGTGCTTGCCTAGGCATGAGGCCCGGTTACTCAATAAGAACCACTACAACAAAGTTATATGCAGTAGCATCTAAAAAATGCTACCATACATATTTGGTAGCATTTTAGTCTATGCTATGTTAGCCAACGTAACTAAAAGTTCTTGTCTTTTGTAGCTTTTTTTGATGCTACAAAAAAGAATTAGTAGCACAGGAAAAAAGCTATGTAATTAACTATCATTGCATCTTACTAGTGCTATCTTTGTATGATATATAACATTTATAAAATGCTAGTAAATGTGAATTTATAACAAGAAGAAAATGCTACTATTATAGGCTTAGCAAGCCAAACAATGCATCTTTATAGCATTTTATTAGTGCCATCATTTGTAACACATGACAATTATTTCATATATTACATTTGTAGTGTTTTTTAAAGGTTATGAATATAATATATCAATATTTATACAATAACTTCTAATTTTCTTAATATTATCAATCAAATTGTAAATATCAAATGTCAAACAATACATATAATTTATCATTCAAATTATTCTATTGATGAAAATTATATACATATATATTTACACGTATTGTATGAAAGAAACAATATATAAACAATTATATCATTTCATAATAAAGCTTAAATATTTTTGTTTCCTAATACTTTGTTTTCTTTAGTTCGTCTCTATTTCCCAATAAAATATTTGGATCTTCATAACCTGCATTATAAATTTAACAAAAAGTTATTTGTATTTCATTAATGAAAATAATCAATAATGATTCTTTAAATGCAAAAATAAGCAGATTAGAAACATTATACTTTGTATGAATAAATGCATATCTTATAAGCAATATTTTTTCTACAAGAGTCTCTAATCACAGTTTTGATGATGTAACAAGAAACTCGTTTTGAGAGGACCAAAAACAAGTCGTGTAGGTCATCACAGACCAATAATAACTACAACTTTGCATCATTTTAGTGGTTTGTGTTTTTAATAATAGCTTAAGCATAGGAAACTAAGGAGAGAAATATTAAAGAAAATCAAGCTAACAGTTAAAGCTCCTCTCTAGACTATTAAGCCAAATGTCACACACTACAAAAGAAAAATAGAGCAGTAGCATAACCTGGTCCTTAGCCAGCAGAAATAGGTGGCATTCTGGGCAGAACAGCATCAAATAGGCAGCAAAAATGTAGCAAGTAGCAGCTACAAAAAAATAGCAAAACAGCATATCAATAAAATAGCAAAACAGTAGATCAGTAAAACAGCAAAAAATCAAAACAACAGATCAGCAAAATAGCAGCAACAGGCAAGGAATAGAAGTAAAGTAGACACAGGAAGCTAAATGAAGGAAATATTAGCAGTAGCAAAAATGCAGCCAGCAACTAGAACGGCAATAGGCAATAGCAGCTAAATGCAGCAAGTAGCAGCAAGAAGGTAATAAATGTGGGAAGTATATACAATAAGCTAAATGCAGGAGGAAGCACCTACATGTAGTAAGTAAAAAGGTGTTGCACTTTCATCACCAACAACAGTAATCTTGTCGCTGTAAAACTTCCAAAAACAGCTGCCAGCAACTCAGCAACAGCAATAATGAACCAAAACAGTAGGTAACATCAACTATTATAAAAAAACTAAAATTAGGAACCGCCTAAACATTAAGCATAAAATCCGTGCATATTTATTGTGGAGGTAAGTTTCACCCAGTGAATGAAACACAATTAAGCCCCAACTTTGCAACAGTGTCAACTACCTTATTTTCTTCACAGTAAATAAGAGAAATATGAAACTCCATTTGCTTAAGTTGAGATAAACAATTGAACCAACATGTGTATAGTGATCAAGGAGGAGCATAATTTTGCAATGATAAACAATTGACAAGTAAATCAATGTAGCAATAAAATAATAGGACATATAGTAAAACCAAATAAAAATAACCCAATCCAAATCCTACAGCACATTTATAGTTGCGGCAACAACAAATGAGAACCTATACAAAAGCTAACAAAATGCATAATAGCAACAATAAGATAGCAACAACCTACTACTACATCAAAGAATCTAGTAGAACAACAACTAACATATTATAATTAAATAAATGTGAGAGAAGAGTAAAGAAGAAAAGACTATCAGCAGCTACATGCTTAGATGCCTAAAATATTTTGCTATGTGTTGTTCATTTCTATTCACCCCTTGATTTGCTACATAATAAAACTCACTATGATAATAATAATTAAAAAAATTGAACAAATCACCGAATATGAAGTGGCCCATATCTTTAGCTGATTGATTTTTATCTTCATCCTTTATTTCAACCCCTACTTCCTGTAAACTACAAAACCCATTAATATTAATCTCAAAGAAAGCATATAAAGAGAAACTTGTGCAAAAATGAAAGCAAAGGCAAAGAAGAGAGGCAAAAAGCAGTAAGAAGAAAGGTGAGAGAGTGACTTCTAGAGATTGAACACAAATCTATACAGTAAAGTGAATTATTCTTCAATGATTTGGTTGCTAGTCTAGAAAAATTGGAGGAAATTCGATTAGGTTTGCTTGAAATAGAAATATAGCAGAACGCCAACATCTCTAAAGAAAAATCAGGTGGAAGAGAGATGTAGGGATTTGTTATTTTTGTTTAACTTAGAGAAAAAAAAGATAAAAAATATATCAACCCTTTAATATTTAATAATCGAAATACATTTAAGAATTTAGTTTTAGCGGTTTTAGCATTTTTTCAATGTCATTAAAAAAAATTATTTGGTAGCACTTTTTCAATGTTATATTAATTAGCGTTAAACATAACATTTATAAAAATGCTACAAATTGAATATGAAATGTAATAAAATAAAAAGTATTACTACTTCAATACTTAATTGTAGCATCTTTAAAAAAAAATGTTACAATAAATTAACATATAATAGCATTATGAAAAAAAATGCTACCATAAAATGCTACTATAAGTCATATTTCTTGTAGTGAACTTAGCCCAAATTTTCATACTCCGCCCATCTTCCCTTAATCAAATTAGTAATAGAATGATCAAATGTTTAGAGTGCTGAGCCAAAGGTTATTAAAATTAATTCAAAGGCAAGCTACTATGTGTGTGACAAGAAGTAAGCAACAAAAGTAAGCTTAAAAGGAGTGAATTGGGTATTAATTATTTTGGAAGGGTTTAAGCATGCTTAAATGATTAGAGGATGGCCTAATTCATTACTTGAATGGTGCATTTCCTAAATTTTACATCAAGTGATAATCAAAAAGTTCTTAGAATCTAAAGAAATTTAGCTAGTTCGCTTTGTTTACATAAACTTTTTCTAAGAATGAAAATAGTTGAAAAGATGAGGCTATGTGCTAAAAAAAAATGTAAGGAATCCAAAAACAAAGTGAATTTAGTGACTGGCCAAGCACTTAGGTTTTCTCAACAATCATCATTCTTTAAAAACTACCTGCTCTCAATGAATTCATATCATTGGCTTTCTATTTTGAACACGCACAATCTCAAAACATAAAAGGTTAAATCCAAGAACATGAAATAAAAAAAACAACTAATAAAAAATAAACATGCATAAAAATGAAGAAGAAAATTTGTAAGACTTGTGTCGGTGTGCTAAAACAAGTGAAACTAATCTTGATTAATAAAATCAGTCAAATAAACAATCATATCATCATGAAAATGAGATTTCACAATTTACCCGCCACGCTTAAAATAAACATTGTTCCCAATGTTTAACTACAAAATAAACACAAAGCAAGTGTTTTCGGATCTCACAACTTACTCTTTTTGACATTTCATTAAACACTTGGTGGACACAATTTAAGCACTACCTATTCAACAATGCAATTAGTACTTCCAAACCCTATTTTATACTTCAATTCAATGCCTATGTACGCCGCTACCAATTTTCACAAGTCAATTCATCAAATGTTTGCAACAAAGACAACACGCAACTCCACATTCTATCAACAGTCCAAAAATACCCAAATTGATTATTTCAACAAATTAATAATTTGGAATGGCTTCAAGAGACTTACTTGCAATGGAAGAGTAAGGGCTTGCTTGGATTTGATGGGGTTGTCTTAAATTGATGTTTCTTAAAGAAAGTTGGATTACATTGTGTTGGTTTTGAGTTTTGTGTTTTTAGGTTAGAGTTTAGGAGAATGGAAAATTGTTAAAACAAATATGTTTGAAAGTGAGTTTGTGTGGATTGGGAAGTGTTTGGAGGATGAATTTTTTATTTAGATTTGTGAAATAAAGGTTTATGTTTGAAGAAAAAGAGGGAGGAAATTAACTTATGCAAGAGAAGCAAAAGCACAAAAAAAATTAGGGAAAAATATGTACCTTACGAAAGTTACAAGGGTGCGCAACTGTGCCTAGTGCAAGGCGCAGGCATGCCCTTCTTTCTACCTCTTGTAGAGGCGTGGCTTGCACAAGGCATGTAGGCACTGTTGTGCATTTGCGTTTGCCTTTGGGCAAAAATACACTTAGTTTTTGTTTTTCCCTCTATTCCTTAGCCAAAATTTTGATTCATGCTCCAAAAACAATTCCATACCTACAACATAAATGAAGCAAATGAAAAGAAAATTTAATCACAAATTTAATTAAACTAAACTAAAATGGATAAAAAGCTCAGATTTAATGTCCCTAGCTTGACTTGTCATTGATTCAATCAACCGGGATCCTTAACTGGAAAATTTTCCACGTTCCACCCTTTTCCACTAAAATAATGCTTGAGTTTTTGGCCATTCATGCGAAATAATCTCCCATCTCTATTTTTCATATTAACCTTGTCAAGATGTAATACTCTTTTATTTTGAACAAAACCAACTTTCTTGACTTTAACTTGCCCAGAATCAACCCTAGTATTGAATTTAACAATAGAACTCAATGAATAGGCGCAACATGTCTCCTATGAGTAAGTCGATCTTGTGACCTTTTTTTCTTCTTTTTGAAAATTTTGGCAATCTCACACGCTTCCTTCCAAGATTCTTTCTTCTCATTTCCATGAGTACCTACTACACCATTATTAATTACATCTACCTATGAGAAGTGCTTATGTTAGTTGAAGGTTTCATGTCATGGTAAATATTAAACTTAACCTTTTCATCATTCACCCTTTAGTGTTAACTTGCCATGTTGAATGATGAATGTTTAAAAATGTAGGTTTATCAAGAGAAATATTATGATTTACACTTAATAATGTCCTTCTATTCCCCAATAATGAAGCATATTCCTTTATATTGAATTGTAAAACATGAATTGAATTAAATAGTCAGTTTTGTACAGGTTTCGTATAATGAGCGTATCTTTCAATCCAAATTATCAATTGATACAATTCTTGGGCTGGAAAAATATAAACTCATCATTTCACAACTTTGTAAGCCAAAGGTTGGACCAGTTCGAGCAATTAATGGGACAAATTTGGGCTTCAACAGAACTCAAGCGCATTTTTTGAACTAGCCCAACATGCTTCTATATTTGGGCTGTATTCCCCTAAATACGTAACAAAAAATTATATGGTTGGGTGATCCAAAAAGCTGAGAAAGGGATCTAAATTGTTTATGTTTTGTACTTTATCAAATTTCAACTGGTCGGTTACCAAAAAGAGCTATCATTCTAGAAGGGCGGTGGAGAAATGCGACTTGAACATCTCTGCCTATTTTCAACACAACTCACGGTTTAAAACAGCAATAAGGGTGAAATATGGACCATTAGATAGATGAGTCATTCAACTACAACTTTGAAGAAGGCTGTTTTATGAAATTCGGTGGTTTTCATGGTCAAAAATATGTTGGAAGTTGATAAGGTGTGATTAATTGGAAATTGACAAAATTATGTTCACACATGTGAAATGTCTTTTGTTTTACCTATATAAAGGAAGATGTGGAAGTGAGGAGGCAGATCAGTTTTGTTTCCATTTCTGTTTTCTTTTTGTAATTTAAACTTTAATTAAATAATGTATTTCTAATTTCGTAATTAGGACTAAGGGTGAACTTTTGATGATTTTATAGTTTTGTTCTTTGATCCTTTATTTTGTTCTTCATTGCCAATCTTTTTATTGATTGAGTACTATATTTTGCAAGTAATTTTGAATTGTTAGAAACCTTGATTCATTATTAACAAATGGTACATTGAATGCTTGGATGTTTTCTACATATCAAGAGTAAGGCAACTTATAGTTTTTCACCATCAATTAAAAGGTAAGTCTTTTGATTTCTTTGTGCTTAAATGTTTTTTTTTTATCATCCAATTAAGATTACTTCTTTTGATTCTTAATTGTGTTTTTCTTTAAAAAAAAAAAAAGATCAAGAATAAGTTCTATACAAATCATTAAAATGGATCCCTAATGCCCTAATATATAATAATATTGAATTTAAATTTGACAGTAAGCAAATTCATTCCATTTATTATAATATTTGAATATTTGGACTTGTAATATTTAGACCTTTGGACTTGTGGACTTAATATAACATATTTTCTGTGAACTGACACTCAGACTTTCGAATTTTATTACTTGAGACAACCTATACTTGGGAGTTACAACTTTTAAGTTGTAACAAGTTTTTGGCGCCGTTGCCGGGGAGTACGGTTTGTATAAAGTTTATTAGTTTTTGTTTAATTTTCTTTTACTAACTTTAACCTCTAACTCTAACTCTAACTTTAACATTTTTTTTATTTATTTGTTTTTATTTATTTTTATTGGGAGGCTCAGCTGCCCATTTACATTTACATTATGGTTGGTTTTACATATACCACCTAATTTTTGTTGTTTATTTTGTTCATGGTAGGCTTTAACACCTTTCTTAATTTTTTCTATTAACTATTGTGTTGTTATTTTCATTTACAATAATTTTATTAAGAAGAAGGTTATACCACCTCTTTTCTTTTTTTATTGTTTTATTGTGCTAACATTTTATTTTATTGTATTTTACTTTATTGTGTTTTATTTTTTTTTTTTTATGCTTGGATGGTATCGTGATCCTCATTCTCATCGATTAGTGAAAGGTAATTCTGAAACCTCCTTTGGAATTTTGTTTGATTCATCTTCAAAATCACACACAACTAACACTATGGCTGAAAATGAAAGTATACATGGAGAAAATGAAAATCATCATGCTCGAACCATGCGTGAATATTTGCAACCTCCTCGAAATTCATCTCCTTCATGCTTTATTTTTTCTGCTTAATGCAATTAACTTCAAATTTAAGCCCAGTATGATCCCTTTACGTCCTAATTTCCATGGTTTAGAGTTTGAGAGTTCTTATTTGCACTTGAAAGAATTTGAAGAAGTATGTGCCACATTTATGAATTAAACATGTAGTGAAGAGATAATTAAGCTAAAATTGTTTCCTTTTTCTTTAAAAGATAAAGCAAAAACATGGCTTAATTTATTAAGACCTAGACCTATAGGCACATGGCAAGAAATGCAAACCAAGTTTTTAAAGCAATTTTTTTCAATACATAAAACGAATGCTTTCAAGAGACAAATCCAAAATTTTTGTCAAAAAGGAAATGAGATCTATTTTCAATGTTTGAAAAGATTTAAAAACTTGTTGAATTCATGCCCACACCATGGTTTTGAAAAATGGCGTACGATAAGTTTCTTTTATGAAGGGTTAACGCTAGAGACAAAATAATTTGTTGAAACAATGTGTAATGGTGAATTTGTAGACAAAGACCCAGAAGAAGCTTTAGAGTATTTAGATCATTTAGCTGAAAACTCTCAATCTTGGCAAACCACTAGTTCCTCTGAAAATTCAATTAGATCTAATATGGCTAGTCCTAGTGGGGGTAAATATAATTTGAGTCAAGAAGATGATCTAAGTGCTAGAATTACAAATTTAACGAGAAAGATTGAAGTCATGGAATTAAGGAAAGTTAAAGAGGTCAAATTTGTGCATAATGATGAAATTTGTGAAATTTGTGAAGTCATGGGACATTCCACTCAATATTGTCCAAATATTCCAATTTTTAAAGAAGTGTTGCATGACCAAGCAAATTCTATGAATTCTTTCAAAAAGCCATTTTCCTCTAATTCTCCATATTCTGAAACATACAATCATGGATGGAGAAATCACTTAAATTTTAGTTGGAAAAATGATAATTATGCCCATCCATCACCTCAAAAACCTTCAAATTTTCCATTATACCATTCACCACATTTGAAAACTCTTGAGGAAACATTGCAAATATTCATGCAAAGGCAAACAAGCATAAACAATCAAACATCACAAGCCATTAATGATATCAAGAATACACTTTCAACATTGACCTCAGCTTTGCGCAGTCAAGAAAAAGGTAAATTTCCTGCTCAACTACAACCAAATCCAGTGAGTCAATTTCATGTAAGTGATTCTAACCCAAATGGCACACCGCATGAGAATGCCAACTCCATCACTGCTCTCCGAAGTGGTAAGGTCATTGATAAAACCATTTCTTTGAAAGAGATTGAACCTAGAAAACCATTAAAATTAGTGAGTGAGGAAAATAATGTTGAACCTAAGATGTGTGATGTTGAAAAATGCCCTATCCCTGCTCCTTTTCCTCGAAGATTGCAACCAATTCAAAAGTTGAACCAAAATTCTGAAATTTTTGAACTTTTTAAGCAAGTCAAAATTAGCATTCTTTTGTTAGATGCAATTAAGCAAGTTCCTTCTTATGCCAAATTTTTGAAAGATTTATGCACTCTTAAAAGGAAGCTTAATGTTCAAAAGAAAGCATTTTTAACTGAGAATGTTAGTTCAATTATCCGACACAACACTCCACCAAAATATATAGATCCTGGTTATCCCACAATTTCTTAAGTAATTGAAAACTTTAGGATAAACCATGCTTTACTTGATCTTGGTGTAAGTGTTAATTTGTTGCCATATTTAGTGTATGAGCAATTAGGTTTAGGTGAGCTTAAACCTACTTCTACAACACTTCAACTTGCTGATCGTTCTGTGAAAGTACCACGAGGAATACTTGAGGATGTGTTAGTCCAAGTAGATAAATTTTATTTTTCTGTAGATTTTATTGTCTTAGACACACAACCTGTTCCTAGCTCAAGCACTCAAATTCCTGTCATATTAGAACATCCATTTCTTGCTACATCTAATGCAATAATCAACTGTAGAAATGGAGTTCTAAAATTATCTTTTGCAAACATGACATTGGAAATGAATGTGTTCAATATTTGCAAGCAACCTAGTGAAAATGATGACATGCATGAAGTTAGTTATATTGAGGAACTCATTCATGACTACTTTAATGTTTCATCTTTTTCTGATCCTTTGGATGCTTGTTTAAATGGTTGCAATGATTTCAATTTTGATGAAAATCTTGAAGTATCTCATATTTATTCTCTTTTAAAATCTTCTTAGGTTTTGGAAGTTAATGGATGGAGACCAAAATTTGAAGACTTACCTCAACTTGCTGATAAACCGATGCTATCGAGTGTTCAACCACCAAAACTTGAATTGAAACCATTACAATCTGACCTCAAGTATGCTTTCTTGGGTGCTAATGAAACTTTTCTGCCTCCAAATTGGACTTTGCCTTTTGAAATCATGTGTGATGTTCAATGCTACGACAGCATAAAAGCTCTACCAGTGGCTAGAAAAGGCTGGCCAAGAATGAGAGGCATCTCATCAACTTCTTATATATCTACTACCACAAAATTTGCTAGAAATATAAACTTGCCAAATTTAACCAACACATCCTTTATAATTCTAAGAGGATAAGTGATATACCTATTCGCCAATTGCAAGGAGATGGTTGATGGCTTCATTTCACCAAGGCCTAATGTCTTGAAAATTGAGAGTGGCATCAAATTAATGCTAGCTCCTAAATTACACAATGCTTGTTTAAAGAAGGAACCTCTAATAGAGTAAGGAATAGAAAAACCCCTAGATCTTTGAATTTCTAAAGTAATTTCTTCTTGAGAATTGCATTACATTCCTCTGTGAGCTTTATTGATTCAAGATCCTCCAATTGTTGCTTTTTAGACATCACATCCTTCATAAACTTGGCATAATGAGGCATTTGTTTCAGGGCATCCACAAACGATGTTCATATGAATCTTCTTGAGAATCCCGAGGAACTTCGAGAATTAGGCATCAATCTTCTTCTTTTGAAATCTTTGAGGACACAACAAAGGGGTTTCAATAAGTGGAAGGATTGTTAGGAAACAAAATTTTGTTAGGCCTTCAACTTTTTTGTTGTTTCAGCTTGCCTTTTCAACTTTTTTTGTATTGCTTTTTCAAAGCTTGATTCGCTTGATTACATCTTTAGTCCTTCAACTTCTTTTGTTATTTCAGCTTGATTCTCCTTTTCTTTTTTGTGCTTCTCATCTTGGATTTTTGTATATGGCTTTATTGATAAAGTGGTTGATTCACTTGATTGCATCTTTGGTCCTTCAACTTCTTTTTCACTCCATAAGGTAATAGCCTTGCATTGTTCTCTTCGGTTGACTTCTATATCACTTGAAAATTTTCCTTCTTGAATAAACTTAATTGATGTAGCAAGTTGGCCAACTTGGATTTCCAAGGACTTCACTGTTGCTTCTATACTTACCATATGAGTTTCCATGTTATCTAGCCTAGTTTATCTTTGTTAAACCGATTTCTAGTCTCCAAAATGAATGTGCTCAAGAGGTCTTCCAAGGACGGTTTCTTTTCAGCCATAAGATATTGTTGAAATCTCGGTGGTGGTGGTGGTAGTATTGCATTGCTTGCATTGCCATAAAAAAGATTTTCATGGCCTTATAGTCCTAAATGGTAATGGGTTGACATATTGTTACTTGGCCAAAAGTTGTAGTTTTGGTTATTGATATATTGGCATTGCTCTTCCCCAAAACCATTGTTAACACATGAATAACTTGAAGCCATCATTTTCTCTTAACTTGAATACGCCTCCCTTATAGTAAGGTTTTTAATTTGATTTGTCAAAGCTGTTACTTAGGCTAAAAGTGCTTCTATTTGATCGACTTCATGAACTCCCATAGCTTTCTTTATAATTGATCTATCACTCGACCATTGGTAATCATTGCACGCCATTTCTTCAAGCAAAGCACAGGCTTCTTCAGCCGTTTTAAATAATAAAGTACCACTGGCTACTGCATTTACAATTGTTCGAGTTTGCCCATTCAATCCATTGTAAAACAACTGTATCTGGAACCACTCTTAGTACCCATGCTGAAGACACTTGCAGATTAAGTCCTTAAACTGTTCCCGTCCTTTAAAAGGAGGTTCAAAATCAAGCTGCTGGAATTAAGTAATCTCGCCTCTAAGTTCTGCAATCTTTGACGGTGGGAAAAACTTGGTGAAGAATTTATGAGCTAATACTTCCCATGTAATGATGCTCCCTGGTTATAAGGATTGTAGTCAACCTCTTGCCTTGTCTCTTAATGAGAACGAAAACAATTTCATCCAAATCACATCTTGGTCCATTCCATTCATCTTTATTGTGTTACACACCTTTAAAACATGGCCAAATGGATAATAAGGTCCTCATGAGACAAACCACCATACTTATTTTGTTGAACCATGTTAATCAAAGCAAGTTTGAGCTCAAAATTGTTGGTATTGATGGCTTGCCGACAAATTATCAAGTAGTTATCATTAACCATTGGCCAAAAGTAATCTCGAAGAGCTCTAGGCTAGTGGGGTTGTGGCAGTGAGGTTTCATTTCCTTCATCTGCGATGTTTCTAGATCTATTACTTCTTTTTCTTCTTAATCAGCGAAAAGCCTGTTCAATCTTTGGATCAAATGCAATAAGTTCAAGGA
The DNA here is from genome assembly GCA_022749755.1 of Azadirachta indica. NCBI lineage: Eukaryota > Viridiplantae > Streptophyta > Magnoliopsida > Sapindales > Meliaceae > Azadirachta > Azadirachta indica. The sequence continues at coordinate 8,927,893 of CM040447.1, read as the reverse complement.
TGCATAAAGTAAATCCTTACTCTAATGGGTAGCTCATGACCCCAATCACCCAATACAACAAAGCATGCATGCAGACATCAAGATCATCTCACAATCTACCTTACTTTCTAAAAGCATATCAGGATGATTGAGCTACCACTTGAGAACTTGACCACACTTAGATTACCTTACCTGTTCACACAATAGGAATAACCTGGGTCAAAGGACGGCCGCAGCTGGCCTAGGTCTCAATTGTACTCAAATAAGGGGAAGGAAGCATTTGCCATTCGAATTATCTATATCCAGGTTATCTCCTTCGGCGTATCTCCATTATCTCCATTTAGTTTATCACTATTATCGTCATTTGGTTTATTTCTGTTAATGCCATTTGGTTTATGTTCATTATCAACATTTGGTTTATCTCCATTATCATTATATGTGTTTTCATTATTCAGGCTGGACACGTGGTGAAGAGTAAGCCCATGAAAGTACCAGTCGATTCCCTATGGGTTGTCCAACCTCGCGACTACCTTATAGAGGACTAAGTAGGGAGCCTAACCTTCACTTAATAAATTTCGAGTATCATGGAAATGAAAAAGCTACAAGCAATTTTTTGTCATAACTTACAAACAAGTAAGTAATACAAAAGCATAAACTCAAGTAATAAACCTAATAAATATTCATAGATCAAGGCTTGATAATATTTGTTAAAATAAATGACAAAATTTTAATATTTTAGTTATTGGACTGAATTCATAAAATAACTCATATAAATCATCATATTTTGACAAATTGCTATTAATTTCAATTTAATTTTGAGACATACAAAATATAATTAATTTTTTTGTTGCCATCAATTATCTGAAATTAGAAAAGAGAAGAAGGCAATCATCAAAGTATGAAATTTTAAGAAAGAAATGAGAACATGAACAACATAATAGTCCAAGTCAAAAAAGAAAATTGCAAATAAAGTTTATGGCAAATGTGTAGTAACATGTAATATAGCACCGAAGAAAGCACTAAGATGAGAGAGAGAGAGAGAGAGAGAGAGAGAGAGAGAGAGAGAGAGTTTCCTAGTGAACAAAAAGAGACAAAAGAGTAAAGTTTGAAAGTCTCATGATGTGACCAAAATATTCTATTGAAAACCACGAAATTTGCATATCAAAATTAAAATTTTTTTAAGGATATTGCACTTTGTTCCCTTAGATTTTGAAAAAAAAGTAATTTATTTCTTTAAATTTTTAGTAAGTTAAGATAGCCCTTAACTTTAAAAGAAAAATATTAAATACCCCCTGATATAATTATATTTTTACTTTAAATTAACTATTTTATCCCCTTAACTATTAAAAAACATATAAAATAACTATATTATACTTATTTTTACTTTATAATAACTAATATAATTTTATTATAATATTAAATTTAAAATTAATAATAATATTTTGATTCTTAATTATTTTTCTCCTTCCAAATACGCTCTCAAATTTTTTGACAATATTAATTATATATAATTTTAAAATAGATGTGTTATTTAAAATAGTCTAATTTTTAAAATAATGTATAATTAATTATTTTCATAAATATTCAAACAATACTAAAAATTAGTTTTATTTTAAAAAATTAATTATCTTATTTAATATTATAAAATATACATAATTTTTACAATAAAACTATTTTAAATAAAAGATCTATTTAAAAATTATATATAATTAAAAAAATTTGATACCAAATTTAGGAGAAGAAAAATAATTAAAGGTCAAAATATTTTTAATCTTTTTAAATTTGAATATTAAAATAAAATTATATTGGTTATTACAAAATAAAAATAAAGATAATATGATTATTTTATATGTTTTTAATAACGAAAGGGTAAAATAGTTAATTTAAAGTAAGACTATTAGTGTTAGGCGAGTATTTTAATATTTTCATAAAAATTAAGCATATCTCAACTTATTAACAAGAAGGTATATTGCTTTTCTCCTGAAACTTAGGGGGGTAAAGTATAATATCCCTTTTTTCGTTTTGGGAAAAATTTTGTAGAGTCGAGCCAAGTCCACTCCAAGCCTTCAATTTGTCTCAGGGCTCAATCTTAAAATTAAGCAAACTTCTGCGTTGACCTTAGTCCTTATGTTACCAAGACTAGTTTGTTTACTATTACTGTGTTGAATCAGAAGTTCCGTATAATTTGCTTTGAAACTTCCATGTTTGTGATTGCTTTAGTTTTCTATTTGCTTGATTACTTGATCTTTCATAACAAATTGCTAGAAGAGCAGTATTTGTCTATAGACTAAGTTTTTTCCCTAATGGGTTCTTCAATCAACAACAATATGGAGAAGTTTGACAACTTCAATTTGTGGAAGATTCAATTTCAGGCATATATAAGATTTCAAAGGCTATGAAAGGCAATAAAAGATAAGTATCCAGTAGACATGAAGGAAGAGAAAAAGATCGAATCAGAAGAGAAAGCTCTATGTGCAGTCCAAATATCACTAACTGGAGATGTGCTGTAGGAAATTACAGATAAGGAGAAATCTTCGAAGGTATGGAAGAGATTGCAAGAGCTTTATACTAGTTAGTCTCGAACTAATCGGTTGTATTTGAAAAAGAGATTTTATACTTTGAGAATGAAGGAGGGAACATCTATAAAGTCATACTTAGATAAATTTAATTCTTTAATCATGGATATGAAGAATGCAAACATTACAATTTCGGATGAAGATTAAGTCATGCTTGTGTTGTTTTCATTGTTGTCATCATATAATTCATTTGTCGATACTTTAATGTGTGGAAAAGAATTAATTAGCATGATAGATGTGTCAAGTGCATTAAATTCTAAATAGCTAAAGAAATAATTTTCTGGTACTGAAGATTTCAAGGGTGAAGGTTTAGTGTCAAGGGGTAGAATACAATCTAGGGAATCCTAAAAAGAAAAAGAATAAAGCTAGATCAAAGTCTAAGATGAGAAAACTAAGTTGTTTTGATGTGGTGAGTAGGGTCATTTTAAAAGGGATTGCCCTTATAGAAATGTTAAGGGAAAACAAGATGAGAGTTTAGCAAATTTAATCATTGGAACTTCAGGGGATGATGGTTCAGACAGTGTTAGTGACGTGTTATCTATTTTTGTTGACAGTGGAAGGACCAACGGATTACACATTTGAGTGCCTTATTTCACATATGTTTTTATAGAGTTTGGTTTATCACTTACTTACAAATGAGTGGCAAAGTGTATCCAATGATGATCGTGTCTTTGAGGTTAGTTGAATTAGAATTGTGCAAATTAAAATGTTTGATTATATATTAAGAACATTAGAGTGTTGACATGTTCCAAGATTGAAAAAGAATTTAATTTCACTTACTATCTTAGATTGGAAGGGATTTAGATTTTCATAGAGACTTGGGAGTAATGATATGGATAATACTAAATTTTGGCACATGAGACTTAGGCACATAAGTGAAAAAGGTTTGTTAGAACTGAGCAAATGAGATTTACTTGGCAAAGAAAAGGTGCACAATCTCATATTTTGTAAGGATTGTGTTCTCAGGAAGTAGACTAGAGTCAAGTTCAATAAGACAGTCCATAAGCCTAAAGGCACATTAGATTATACGAATTCAGACTTATGAGGCCCTTGTAAAGTTGCTTTAAAGGGTCATGTTAAATACTTTCTGATCATTATTGATAATTACTACAAGATTGTTTGGGTCTATTTTCTGAAGACCAAAAGGTTGAGACATTCCAAACATTCAAGTAGTGAAAGACTATGATTAAGAAGCAAATAGCTAGACAAATCAAACATCTTAGGACTAAAAATGGTTTGGAATATTACAATTCTGAGTTTGATGAGTTCTGCCACAAGGAAGGGATAGTGAGACACCACACTTGTGTGAAAACATTATAACAAAATAGAGCTATAGAATGCATGAACAGAACACTGTTGGACAAAGCTCATTGTATGCTTTCTAATTCTAGTTTATCAAAGGTATTTTGGGCTAAAGCAGTTAGTACAACATGTTATTTGGTGAATAGGTCATCATCTACAGTTATTGATTATAAGACTCCTTTTGAGGTATAGTCAGGTATACCTATTGATTATATTGACTTGAAAGCATTCGGTTGCCCAGCATATGTTCATGTTAATGATGGTAAATTTGAACCAAAGGCAAGAAATGCATATTTCTAGTATATGCATTTCGAGTGAAAGGTTATAGGTTATGGTAAAGAGATTCTGAATCTCTAGGTTTTATGATAAGCAGGGATATCAAATTGAATGAGTCTGTTACACTTAATCGTCAAGAGGATGAGTCAACAATTGGAGAAAATCAAGGTGTCAACGAATAGTTAGAGCTTGTGGTAGAAGCTTCAGCAATACAATAGTCCCTAGAGCAAAGGATGAATGATGTGTAGATTGTTGATATGATAGTCAACAACATGATGATGCATAGGAACAACAAGATAACAGTGCCACTAGAAGGCCAAGGCGACAAATTCAACTACCTAAGCATTTTGGTTGTACTAATATGGTATTATATGCATTGTCTATGGTTGAGACTATGAGCACATATAAGCTTACTACTTTTAAAGAAGCGATGACTTGTCCAGAAGTAAAATAGTAGATAGGTGCTATGACTGAGGAGATAGAGTTCTTATACAAGAATCAAACATATGGGTTAGTGATATTACCTAAGGGACAGCGAGTAGTAGGATACAAATGGGTCTACAACACTACTAGAAAAATGAGCATTACTGATACTAAGCTCTCGATACTTTTGAAAAAGTGTCAAAGCTAATGCACAAAAGTGAACTTTTCCCCTAAATGACAGAAATGTAACAAAAATTACTAACACTAAACAATAGGTATCAGTATTCTGTGAGACTATAGTCTCACTAGCAAAAACAACATCATTTTAACTCTATTTTTCCTAGTAAAACGACATCATTTTTACAAAATTAATTTTTTTATATCAGAAAGAAAAAAAAAGGTTAAAATGCTATAAGCTTGAAACATTGTCATTTTAGGCATTTTTGTCCCCAAAACTCAACATTTGTTTCCACCCTTAAGACAAAAATTGAATTAGATAATATATTTACATAATATTGGTGTAACTGTTTTAAAATTGAATTACAAAATAACACTTGCTTAATTGGATTGTATGTAGGTTCAAAAAAATAGCTAAAATCGAAGCGTTTAACTTACACCTAGATAAGAGACCTAGGAGAAGATGGACAACAAAGAAGATAAAACAGAAACTGACAGAGGACAAGAAAATTGTTCTCAACAACAATTACTTTGATATTCTAGTGGGTACTGGTGCCAATGATTTGACGAACTACATTGGCGTTTTGGTGAGAGATTAGGTGCCCATCATTTATGACAATTGGAAACATGTACCTCTTACATTAAAAAAAACTTTATGGACACATATTCAGGTTAGCTCGTAAGTTAAATGTTAAACTTGTAAGTATTATTTTTTTGTAGAGGAATTGATTTCTAATTTATTTACTTTGTTGTAAACAAAATTTATAGTTGACTTAAGAAGTAAAGCTCAATCGTTGCATTCAACAGGAATTTCTTTGAGGAACTTTAGATGGACCTTGACACATGACTTCATGTTGCCTTACAAAAATTGTCGGAAGCATCTGAAACTGCCTCCCATTAATTACTCAAACATTATAAAGTTGCACTAGCAAATATTTGTAAAGAAAGTGTTGGCTTTGGAATTTGAGGTGCATTATCTACTGTCTTGCACTATAATTCAGTTCATTTGTGATTAATTTAGTATAATCACCTTTCTTGGATTTCATATTTTAGAAAAAAAGTGAAGATGCAAAAAAGAAGAGAACAATGCTAAAATACAATCACCATTTAGGCAGCATAGGTTATAGCGGCTTAATAGAGAATCTGGTAAGTGAGCCAAATGTTTGAATTAATGAGTCAAACTTGGTTTAAGCAAATTTACTTGTTTATTGTATTCATAAAAAGGAACTTCAAGTTCCTTCTGAAAGTCAAATTGATCGTAAAAAAGCTTGGTGACGAAAGAAGAACAGTGTTTATAACCCTGAAGCGATGCCAGTAATTGAGAAAATTGTTAGTATAAAATTGGTGATGTTTTTGTACATTTGAGTTTCTTTAATATATAAGCTTATCATAATAACACATTATATTATTTTTTGTAAGAGGAATTAAAAAGTCAAGTTGACGAAGGATCATTCCAATCAAAAGCAATGAATGACATTCTATCTGCAGCCCTAGGGAAAAACCCAAATGGAAGCAAAATTCAAGAGTAGGATAGTTCATCACCCTCATCATGTACTCTCAGGTTCCAAAGTGTCAAAGTTTAATGAGAGAGAGGAAGGTTTTTGAGGAAAAGTTGGCAATGATGTCTACTTAGATTGAATTACTTTTAGTCAAGTTGGATTCTCAAACAAATACAAAAGTTAGTAGCTCGAACATACCACACACTTCTATATAGAATGTGGTCATGTCTTTAGAGATTAACTAGCAAGCTCCGAAAGATGTGCAAAAAATAAAGGTTAGTATACATACTTAATATTTTAAAACAATGTTATTCTACAAAGTATTTTATATACTTTTTATGTTGTTTGTACCGTATTTCAATAGTTTAATGAGTTAGAAGAGCAATCACAGCCAAACAACTTGGCCAAGCAATCTATAGTGAAAAGGACTCTAATCAAGAACATTGCAGTAGAAATTTCAAACAAAAAGAATTTTTCAGCAAAAACCCCAGTCAAGAATAGTTCAATTACTAGTCCAAGTAGATCTCTGAGATTTTCCCCCAAGTCTTCCAACAATTCTCTAGTGAAGACACCAGCAAAATCTCCAGGCACTAATCTAAGAAAATCTTCTAAATTTATCCCCAAGCTAGAATATGTGATCATACCATAAATTATAGCAAATGAATGTGACCAAGATGTTATTCAAAAAGGAAAAAAGGAAAAAAGGATAGAATTAGCAAATAAGCAAAACATAGCAAACAAATCAAAAGTGATAGAACAGAGATCAAAGAAGCCAAGAGGGAAACCACAAGCAACAAGAAAGCTTAATATAAGGAGGACAACCAAGAATTCTGCCAAAAGGAAAACCTCAAAACACTTGGCTATGTTTGATATGATTGTTCAGAGTTGTGTGCACAAAACTATCAAAGTCAAATATAATGATGATACATTTGGACACAATTAGATAATTTATTTGTCCAAGATAAATTGTGATCAAGAAATCAACATAGAATGGTTGTCCAACTTTTGTGTTGAAATTGGATCAGGTAAAACTTTTAAATTGGTGAACAAATAATGCACTGTACATGTTATTATATTGTATCATCATTGTAAGAATGTAAAAATTATGTTCATTTATCATTGCAAACACTTACAAGATGAGATGATTGATGATGCACTTAGCTTCCTATGTCGCTTTGCCAATCCCGTCAAGCTACCCAGCAGTGGTCGCACTAACACTACCAAAATTGACTCGACCGATCTCATTACATTTCTAAAAATCTAACTAATGTGTAACCAGGTCAAATCACATTATTGCCTAACAACCTAGGGTATGATACCTCTTTAATCTAAAAAATTCACATGTTGATATATGTCTTATTAATGAGCTATTGATGGTGTACTGTTTTATTATTTTGTAGTAATCATTGGGTATTATTGGCAATCGATTTGTTAACATGCATTGTGTATTATGTGGATTCATTCAGTGGTAAACCAACTGACGAAATCCAAGACATTGTGACCATGTATAGTTTCTAAACTCTGACCTTATTTACATTAATTGATTATATGTATAGTCATATTTTATATTACAAGTATTCTGACTAATTAGTAATTATTATTCAGCAAGTATAAAATTTTTGAGAGCCGAAAAATGTCTAAGAAGGTAAATCTACAATGGGTTACAGTTAAGGTAAATGAATCAAAACTATAATATCAAATTTAGTTAGTATTTTGGGCAATGTACTATATGATGTACAATTTATAGTGTCAAAGGCAATATGGTAGTATTGAATGTGGGTATTTTATGATAAAGTACACGCAAGACATAGTGAGAGATGTTAACATCCTGAAAGATAATGTGAGTTTCAGCTTCTACATTAGGTTGATATTTTAGTTTTTAAAAATTAAGTAAATTTCTTATGTTAATATTTAATTGACATTTTTGATGTTATATATTGTGTTGAAGTTTAAAGAAGTCAATGAATATACTGATGATGATATTACAAAAGTCTGTGAAGAATGGCTTCATATGTTGCAGAGTTGATTACCAATAATAAACAAGAGGTATATTCTATTTAAGTTTTATATTTCGTTGTAATTTTCCATTGGTATATTAGTACTTGATGAAATACTTTGTTGCTTTTGTGCCCAAAAATGAAGAAGTTTCAAGGGAATGGAGGATAGCTATCAAGTCACTGGTTAGGTTGGTTTGCACTTTGGATGCGGTTGGTTTGTGAATTGGTGACTTGACAGCTCTATAATTGATAAGTTGGTATTTTAGTTATTGTTGGCAATTGATGAAGTTGACAAATGTTGGTCATGCACTGCACTTGATAATTTGACATTTTAAGATTTTAATTTTTTAAGGCAAATCATTTATGAATTGTTGTTAACTTATGTACAACCTATCATATCTGGTACTTATATTATTCATATAGATTGTGATATTGAGGTATTTTATTAATGAATGTTGCAAATATTGTTGTACATATTGCTATTAACTTAATATTTTATTATTGAATGCCTATAACCTGTGTTGGTATTGTATATTGGTATTAAAAATGATATTATGAATATTGATATTATATATTGATATCAATAATTTTAAATTGAAAAACAAAATAAGGCCATTATTACTAACAATAGAAGTAAAATCTTATTTTTTAATATAAAATTATTTGTTGATATTAATATTGTATCAGCAAACAACTAGTAATATTACACAAATTTGAATCTACTCTGATATTAGGAATACTGTTTTTAGATACTATAGAATAAAAAATTATAGATATCATTTTGGCAATATAAACGTTCTGATACTGTAGTCTCACTACTAATACATTAGGCACGCTAGACACTCATATTTTTGCCGTAATACTCTATTTGATGTTAGGAATTGCTGATTGCGGCTACTACGTTACCTGAAAGAGATGTCAATAAAGCATATCATTAATACTGATTCGACGTTAGTAATGGCTATTTTCCTAGTAATGCAAAAGAAATGAAGGAATATCAAAGGCTAAAGCTCCTAAATACAAAATATGCCTTGTAGCAAAAGGTTATACACAGAAATAGGGAATTGACTTCGATAAAGTATTTTTTCCATAAATTTCATGTAATTCATTGAATAAAATAATCTTAAATCTATTGTTTCATGAAGATAACAAAAAAATATGTTAGACACCACTCAAATGTCATAGAGTATGTCTGGAACTAAATTTTGCTAGAGTTCCTTGGAAATGCTATACCCGATATACTTTTATTTTGATATTTTACTTTATTTAGTTGATTTCTCTATTTAATTATGAAATTAACTTAATTAAAACAAGGAAAACAACCACTTCGATGGCAAACACCCAACAAAATTTGAGCAAGAGTCCTAGAAATAAATTGTTGGAACTCTTTTACCTAGTGCTTGTCCACTTGGCTTTGGAAGCGACGTACTTGTATAATGTCTTTTTCTGTAAAAGTGATAGCCAGCTCACTTTGAATTTAACATAGTGATATTTAATCCTCATAATTTGTAAATACCATTTCTAGTCCCTGTTGTTAGCTTGTAAGTTTTGACCATCAACTTTATGCGTGTATTATCAACTACCTTTCTTTTTCACTTAAATGGACAAAACTGAGAAATGTTCATCTATTGTCCCCTAAACATATTGCAGATGAGGGTTTAATAAAATATCCACAGATACTAAACATCCGCGAATACTCTATTAGGTATTCATAATGCCACTAATATTCATCAAAAAAAAGTGACTAACGGAATCCTGAAATATGGTCTAATCTATATTTTATTTTTGGTAGTTTGAAAATTATTCATTTAATTCCTGACTTATTAAATTATTTGTGTTCAAAAAAGGTATTAACCTTATTTGGTCATTCATTTCTCAAAATTAGCCAAATCATTGTGTAAATCAAGAAATTTAGAGTTTGACTACATTCATTTATATTATATTACTAACATTAAATGAGACTTAAATAGATACTATTACTAGGACTGAAGTGTATATTTAGCAATATTTTAGGGAACCATTAGTTATTTTTTCTATTTAACAAGATATTTTTAATTCCAAATTTTAAAATGTTGTTATTATACAATATTATTATATTATAACGTTAAAATTACAGGTTTTGTTAGTAAAGTTGAAATAAATTTTATATGACTATTTAATGCTTGAAGTATTATACATTTTGTGTTCTTAATGGCAATTTTTTAATTAATTAGTGTGCTGAAGTAAAATTTGGGATGAGAAATCACTCAATCTCATCATATAGAGGCTTGCAATGAAAACAGGTTTGGATACGACACAAGTCTAAATGACAAGTTTTAATCCATAAATTGGGAAATTTTCAACAGTAACCAACATTGGTTACTAATTTTTTTAAATGACCACCATATAATATATATTACAAAAATGATCAATTTGGATTATAATACCCTCATAAAAATTTTTCAAAAATGACCACCAAGTACATTCGTGCGGGGGTATTTTGGTCCAAAAAAATTTGAGATGGTCATTTTTGAAAGACATTTTGAATAGTAGTTATTACCGAAAATTCACCCCAAGTGTTAGTCATTTTCGTTAAATTTTCAAAATATAAAGTCAAACTAGTTTAATAGGTGGATGTGTATAGGAGTAAATATTTAATTAATAGGTATGCAATAATGTTAAATCAAAGAAAGAAACAAGAGACACCATTGTTATAAAATATGAGTTTTAAATCATGTTATAATTAATTATAGGAGAAAAGGATTGTTGGGTGCCTAAAATATCATCTATTATACATTTTAATCCCGATAATTTGAAATTATTTATTTAATTCTTAATTCATTAAATAGGTCATACTTAAAATAAGTATTGACCTACTTTCTTACTCATTTTTTAAAATTAATCATACCACTGTGTAGATTGAGAAATTTAGAGTTCAATGATATCGACGTCAACCTATCCTGAACGCATCATTGTCATTAAATGGAAGTTAAATGAGAAATTTTAAATTATTTGAATTGTAATGTACATTTGAGAATATTTTAAACATCTATGAGTACTTTTCCCTAAAACCTAGATATTAAGACAGTAGGTTATCTATAACAATTTATTAATATCATTTAAAAACTAAGAGGTGTACAACAAGAAAAAAAAAAGACTGAGTCATATTATCTTACCATTGACCCAACAGTCCTAAAGCCAACTAGCAATGCCATGACATTCTTCCTAGTACAGTATAAGTTTCTTTAGCTTAAAATTTTACTTAATACAAATTTTTAACTATTAAACCTATACAATCTAGTTGATAGAATATAAAGCCAAAAAGTACTATTTAACATAGCTAACTTAATCAACAACTTTATCTGCCATTAGATTGTATAAGATTAATTGATAAAACTTTTGTTGACACTTCAAAATTAATCTCAGCTACGTTATTATTGTTCAGGTAAAAAGGCATAAGTGGACCCAAACCACTTTTTACGGTTCAAATTGTAAGTTGTGGTGTGAAAAGTAAGAGCAAGCCAAAGTATACTCCAATCAACATAATGACCTTGGTTTAGCATACTTGGGGTTAACTTGAACCAAAAGAAGTTATTATACGATTAGGCTAATATTTAAGGAACACAATAGCCCAAAACTTTAGAATCCATATTTGACCTAAAACTTCATTTTAATTAACTTAGAGTTAATTAAAATAAGTATTTTATTACAAGTATAAGTCCTTAAAATCTATTTTAGCTAGGATTAAATTACACAATTTAATTCCTAGAAAAAGGCTTATCTTTAAAATATAACCTATATTAAACTAGTATTATATAAGTTAGTTATGTTCCACTATAGTTACTCACTATATAAGGAATCATTATTTCACGTTCAAGACATCAAGGAAATAACAGCTGAGAAATCTTGAAAATCATTAGCCTAAAGTCCTTAAGAACACCATCCAGCGACAACATCTTTTTCTCCTTGGCATTAGACTAGCGAGCACCATAGATATCTTTATTTCTCTGCTACCTTTTGCTGTGAAAACTAATTTTAGGCATTCCCTTAGTATCTCTACATCTTTTCTACATTTGTAAGCATCAATATAGTCATATTTAGGCTCCAAAAACAACTTTCCCACAACCTTAGAGCTATTAGGTCACAAATAAAAATATCAAATACCCCCGCAATATTGACCTTACATCATAGTGGTTGTGACCTACCCTTAACAATTATACTCCTTGGTATTGGTACTAAGACTATCTTACTCCCACACATACTATGCACTCATAATTTAGATGTCGTACTTTATTAAGTATTCCAAGTACAATAGCAACAATAGAGGATCCTTTCCGACAAATTCAAGCCAGTCTCATAAGATTGCAACATCACAACTCTCAGGCCAACATAACATGTGAGATCCAAATGACATAATGGACTTTACTCTCTGCAACTAAGAAGTGGTGCGAAAGGTCAAGATAAGTCTAGAGGCCCAATGGTATCAAGGGCTAATGACAGTTGAACTTTTGCTTGTTGAAAATAAATTCCAAATACACTCTTAATTCAAAAATATTTATCAGTAAGATCCTTTTTGTTAAATTTTTCAGTCTTCATTAGAGTGAAAAAGGTATAATAGTCATTTTAACTTAAAATTAAAATTAAAAATTAAAAATCAATATTTTTTATATTTGAGGATAAAATAATTATATTAATTTAAATTATATTTAATAAAAAAATAATTATATAATAATAAAAAACCTAAACGTGTCCCATATAGTTCTGCTTGCCGTCACTTCTTCCTCTTCTTCTCCTCCTCCTCCTTATTCTTCTTCCTTCTTTTTTTTTTTTCTTTCGATTTTGCTCCAAATCTTCTTCTTCTTCTTCTTTTATTTATTCTCTCTCTCTGCAGATTCTTTTCTTCTTCTTTTTCTTGGTATACGCAAACGACTTGAACCCAAGCATGAGTATGATCCTTCAAGTAGCAACGAGACATGATGAGTGGTCATCGCTAGCTAAAACTTTTGCAAGATGGATGTTCATCCCTGCACCTGGTTACGGCAACTTCAGCACTCCCATTGTACCAATCTGATACCTATTTGAAGGAATCATAGATCTAGCAAACAGAAAAATAGAGCAAAGCAAAAGTAAATTTAGGGGCCGGGATTTAATTCAAAGGTCATTAGGTACAACAAGTCTCTGAGAAATAAATCTAAGGTTTGCAATCAAAGTAAATAAAGAAGAAACCAAAATATGGCGAACCTATTCTTTTCTGACACCCCATTCTCAAAAGGAGAAACTACAATTATTCCCTTATTAGATTTGAACTTCTACATTTATCTCCTTAATAGTTCAAAAAATACTAAAACCTTCTACCATCCAGATTTTGCTGTTAAATTAATAGAAAATTTATAATTTTACGTTTTTACCCTTGGGACCATTTTTGATTATGACTAAAGAAAGAGATATTTGATGTGAGGGATAATATTATATATATATTATTATATATAAAGAAAACAAAACAAATAAAATAAAGAAATAATAATATAATACAAGTATATAATAAAAATAATTTTATATAATGAAATAAAATAAACATAAATATAAATATAAATATAACTAAAAATACAAATATAAATATGAATAAAAATATAGATATAGATATAGATATATAAATAAGAATATAAATGTAAATGTAAATGTAAATATAGATTTAAATATAGATATGGATATATCAACAAGAATAAAAACATAAATATAAATACAAAGAAATATAAATAAAACTATAAGTATAAACATAAATATAGATATAAACATAAAAATAGATATAGTTATATCAACGAGAATAAAAGTATAAGTATAAATAAGAAAATAGATATAAATTAAAAATATAGATATAATATAAATATTAATATTAATATAGATATAGATATAGATATAGATATAGATATGTTAACAATAATAAAAATATAAATATAAATACAAAAGTAAATATAAATAAAACTAAAATAAAATATAAAATAAAAAAATATAAAAATAGATGTAGACATAAAAAAATAAATAAAATTAAAAAATATAAATATAAATAAAATTAAAAAAATATAAATATACTAAAAGTATAAATATAAATATTGATAAGGTAGTAGTTTACTCACTTATTTTATATTTTCAAATTTAAATATATGCACAAATCCTTAAGCTCTCGTGTTGTTTTGATGAAATTCTGTATTTTTATACAAAATAGAAAATCGCAGCCAAGTTAATAAATGACACGAAAAGAGGTCAAAAAAGGTAAGTCCTCAAGGATAGGGGCCAAACTTAAAGAAAATATAGACCAAAATGCAAATATTTCAAAGTTAGGAAGTAGAGACATAGCGCATGCCATATTGTAGCATGTGCGCACGCCCTAGCTACTACCCTGAGGTAATTTTGGCCTTGCGACGGCGTGCATGTGCTTAACGTGGTTTCCAAGTGGCGTTTAAATGATTATTTGGCCCATTTTTACCATTGGATAAGGGATGTATGGTTAGATTTAGTAGTGTCCTAGGTTTTTATCGTTTTGGGGAAGGATAGCTACCACATCCAAGAATAGAAAAGGTAGTTTTAGGGAGAGAAAGAAGAGAAGAGAAGGAATAGCTAGAGAGGAGTGAAAGAATTCATCAAGCTTGAAGTCTTTGGGAAAAGACTCGAAGACTTGGTGTTGAAACTCATCATCTCTAGTTTATTTTCTTAACTTCTCCTTTTTCATTTTGAAATTCATTTGGTTTTTATTGTTGGATTGTTATAAAGAAGATGACTGTCATTATGAACTTATGGATGATTATTGATGTGCTAGGCTAAATTTTTCATGTTTTAGGATTTTGGTGTAGCCTAACCTAATCATGTTTAACTAATTGTGGAATTTATTATTGTTATTAATTTTTAATCACATGGGTTTTCCTTACACTTAATGCTTATGATTTATTGCATAATAAATTATTTGATTAAACATTAATGAAATAGTACTACGAATAGTTTAAATTTTTCATGGGATTTGAAAAACTCAATTTAGTATATTGAAAGTTTAGGAGAACATCATTGACTAGATAATCACATTAACATTTGGAAGTTAATGAACCGGGCGGTGAATTGATTTCTAGGAGTTAATAATAGGTTGGACTAAAAGATTGTATAGCTAATTCAATCATATAGGGGTATCAGTTGGTTTAATTATATTTAAAACTTGGTTTTGTACTCGGGAGAGGAGAACAAAATTACTTAGAACTTGTGATTAGTGTTTTGAAAATGAAAAGATTCTAAATTTCCAATTAGGAGAATATGGTGAAGGTTAGGGGAACTCAAAATCCTATGATCATTTCCATATCGATCTTTACACACACTCTTTATTAACTAAATTTTCTTACACTAATTCTTGGCAATTAATTCTATTGTTGTTATTATAATTCTTTTTAAATTTCCTTCGTATTGCAACTAGTGAGTGCTCAAATAAAATTAATCTACTATAATTGGAATACTTTATTTAAAATTCAAAAGCTTAATTCTCGTGGGTATGATAATTACGATTATACTACTTGTACGACCCCGTATACTTATGGGTTACGTGACAGCCTATTAAATATAAACATAAATTAAATTCATTTTTTTTAATTAAAATGAATTATAAAATCATTATAATTTGTCTCCCAATGTTAGTAAAATAAATGTTCATTTTGCCCTTGAAAAATAAGTTTTGTCCGCTAGAAAATTAACAGTAAGAGGGTTTTGGTATTTTTTAACTATTAAGAGGGTAAATGTAGAATTTCAAATTGAACGAGGAGTAATTATAGTTCTCTATTCTCAAAAATGTTACTGTTATGGCTTAGCCCTATTGCCTATGTAAATGACAGAATAAAAGAGGAAAATGGTTGCTATTCACCCTTAAAAAAAACTAGTTTGTGGAAGTAAATATTTGGAGTCTTGATGGATAAAAAATTTTGTAAGCAAGCAAAAGTTGCAATACAAGAAGAAAACGAGTTTTGATGATTCCTTAATAATAAGCATAAAAATTGAGAATATGAATATTTATGTAAATTTATACATAAGTTAACAAAAGGAATCTCATTAACTAATATTTTCGATTTGAGCAAGTACTTGACATTTAGTTTCAAAAATGAATACTCAATTATCATTAACTTTTATGTCTATTGAACTTTTATGTAAGTTTAAAAGCATATGCATTTTGTAAATACCCATTTGACTAATGTTTATCATTTATTTGATTAGTAGTTCTATTTTACAATATACATGACCGAATAATCAAGAGTCATCACACTTTAATTTAAAACATATGTTTAATTTAAAATGAATTTTTGTAAATTTTTGCTTTATTAAATAATTTCTATATTCATTACGTATGTGGTTTAAGTTATTTTAATAATTTGATTTTAGTTTTAGATAATGTAATAATTTTTACCTAAAGTGAGTGTCTAGCTATGAAACTAGTAAATGATTAGAGAATAATAAAATTAATAATAGTTGTTACATTTTTCTCATGGACTTAACCAGTTGCATAAATATCAATGACCAATGTTACAGTCAAAGAACTTAGACAATTTCTAAGAACCCAATCTTTAGGAAGACTCCATTGAAATATAATCAAATTATATTTACATATTTTAAAAATTCTCAATTTAAAGAAAAATCCGCGGATATATATACACTATCTTAAAACCGTCAAATTAATTTATAAAAAATTTTCAATTTGAAGGTCTTATTAATTTTATGCACAAATAAATATAAATTTTTTCAATACGACGTATACATATAGTCAAGTTAAATCAAAGTTCATCAAATTGTTTCCTACCAAAAAGTTAAACTTATTTTAACAGTTATTGTTTTTTATTAAACAAATTGATTTAGTTATTATCCTATCCTAATTAATCTCCTAATTAAACGTTAAAGTTTAAAAATATAAATTTTATCTAGATATTAATTTTAAAGACTCTTCATAAACAAAAAATTAACAGGCATAATGGAGAAAAGAAGCTTGTTTCAATTTTAATTATTGAAAGAAAAATCTACACTAATTATTTTTATTTAACTCACGTTATTTCATAGATCATTTTTAATCTTTTACTTTCATAGTTTGTTAATTAAAATATAAATACAGTTTAATATTTTATAATGTTACCTGTAGATAATAACTTAACATAATTAGAATTATAAATTAAAAATAAACCGAAAATTATTTAATTTAATTTTATATAGAATACAATTGAACTAAAAAGATTTGGGCTAGGCTAGCTCGATTTACGTTAACACAACCAACTATTAAAAAATTCTCTAATCTACTAACCCACAATGTTATTTGAATTCAAAAAATTAATAAACTAAATAAAATAATATTATTCTCTAATCTACTAATGATGTAATGTGTAGTAGATGTTTACGAAATACGAAACAACTAAATTTTCATTATATCATATTTAAAGATAAACTTGATGTCGTTTTCACAAAAAAAGAAATATGAAATTTTTTTAGACAACATGAATCACATGATGATATATATAACTGTTAACAACTTGGACATGTTATTAGTTTCTTTAAGACATTTCTACACAAAATAAAAATAGAACATAATTTTTAGTTTAAAAAATGAGAAAGAAATAAAATGATTCTTGAGTTGCATACAATACAAACTGACATAAAGAAGTAGGTAGTATATGCCCCATTGTTTTCATCCTCATCTAGTTGTTAGTTGTTACTTGATGAGACAACTCTTTTTTGTCAAGTCTGTTCAACTTAATATCTCACTAATGTATATTTTCATGTCTTGTAAACATTTGAACATGATTTTTAAATAATGCTCGATTAAATTTCATGCCTAACTTAGGTTTATTTTTAAAGTATAATAATTTTGTTGTATCATCAAAATAAAATTGAAAAGCTGTTTAGTAATAATAATTTTTTATGCAACTTATATATTTTTTTTATTAATATTTGATTTACAGTATTTTCATCTTATAACAATTATAGTTTTAATGTTATAAGGCCTCAATAGCAAACGAAGCCTTACAAAAAAATAAATTATGAAAAATATTTATTTTTTTATATGTACAAAATCAATATTGGGATACAATAGTTGGCATGCATAGTATTATTAATATATAGAATCAATGGTATCATTTTTTTTTTAAAATTTACATAATTTTTCACTAATTACTAAATTAGTACACTTTCGAATCATTGAGAATAAATTTAACGTGCATAATTAATGTATTATAATTAATATTATATATATAAAAGATATTTTTAATTATTCAATAAAAATTAATTGTACAATTTATAAAGAGTGTAAAAAGTTGTGTAAGAAATTAGAGGTTTTGATCCTATGTATATATATAACAGAAGTTGGGATATGGTAGACGAGGAAGTTCTTCACGAAAGGGTGGATCATGCGGGTTGAGTTGGGCTGAATGGGCCGGATCGTGGACCGGCCCCATGCAATGTTGCGTACCCGTTCGCTGAGTGATGTGGCTAAGCCGGGAAGCCGGAGATGATTTTAGAACATTAGGCACGTTGGCTAACATGGCTTCGTTAATTTTAACGTTGGCTTCTTCACTTTCACGCATTTGAATTGCAACCCAAAAGACGTGGGTGATTTCGTGAGATATCCAGAAGATTTTTTGAACGGTGTCGTTTTGGTTTGTGGCGTCGAAGGTTATGTAGTGGTCGACGGCGGAGGAGGGGAACCAGCTTGGCTTGGGGTGACGACCTGAGCCGTAGACTTCCAAGGACCGCCTAAGGCAGCGGGAGACTTCAAGGCTTCGGCTAAGCTCAAGCCGGCCATTCCCGTCACTCCGACAATCAGTGCTGCTGATTTGTGAAGGGTTTTCTTCTTACGTGGTGAGCGGAGGAGAGAACAAGATAAATGTAAAGCTGTCAAATTAATTGAAACCTGAAAGAGAATGAAAGCTTGGAAGGAAATGGAGATATTTGTGAAGCAATAATTTATTCGACAGGAGGAGATTTTTTTTCTTTTTCTTGGATAGTGAAGATATTGACGTTATTCTACTTGAATGGACAATAAAATTTTAGTCCCTACAAAATAAAAAAAAAATGGTAAAATTATTAATCAGGACTTTTTTTACTTAACTGTAATATTTTGATAATTATGGAACTTTTAGGAAATTAAAAAATAATAAAAGATAAATTTATTAAAATTATCCAGGTACGTTTCAATTAATTTATTGTTTTCGGGTACGAAAATATTGTTATGGTTTATTGTCATTGAAGAAATTGATATCAAGTTTTTATCTATTGTTTCGATTTTGTGAAGAAACCCATTGTACAACTACGCGTGGCGGTGGATTCTTAAAGGAGAGTTCATTAAATACCAACTTCGTTCATGTGTTATGCAACTCCACGTGGCTTGCGTCTTGGAATCTGCAGCTTATAGGTTGTCTTAATTGTGAGTTGTGACTTGTCCTTGACATGGTAAAAATAAGACACGTGATCAGAGATGGTTTTTAAGTTTTTTTTTTTTTTTTTTTTTATCATTTTCACCTAGGTCATAAGTGGTATTTCATGTCGGGAAGAATTAAATTATCAACATTAATAAATTTGTAAATTAAAATATTTCATGCCGCATATAAACTAGGGCAAATCACATCAGAAATACCATTTTATTGCGAAATTAACGGCTATACTCTCAATTCAAAAACAATTGTTAAACACATTTCTTCCCTAACCTTTTTCTTTTTTAATATTAACCTTTTAACCATATTAATAGTTGTAATGACCCAAATACCCTTTTAACTTATGTTGATAAATAAAATGACAAAAATATTCCTTTAACCCATTAAATATAAAGTACATTATATTATTTATTAATTAAATCTAGGGATATTTTCAACTGATTTCTTAAGTTTTTCTGTATCTCATTGTACTATAACAATTATTCTGACACTATACTACAATTCATAAAGATGACAAATATTTTAGCGACCTACAGATTCGTAATGTATAGTTCAAAAATTTTAGCGAGAACAAGGCAAAATCTTCTTTTTGATAACATAAAAAAGACTAATTTTATCTATCTATATAATTTTAAACAATATTTTATTGTGATACATTAAGTATTGACACGCTATACTAAAGTCTATAAAAATAACAAATATTTTAACGAACTACAAATTCCTGACGTTCGTACAAAAATATTTAACAGTAAGAGGGCAAAAGTTTTTTTTTGATAAAACCTAGAAAAAATTATTTCTTTTTTTGTCCAAAAAGTTCAGAAATACAAATTAAAAAATTAAGGGATATAAATGTTATTATTACAATTTAACCTAAACTTGAATTTATCTCGAAGTTTATCTACTAATTTAGTTGAGAAACACTTTATCTACTTTTCTTTCTCCATGTACAAATAGAAGAAAAGCTTAACTCTTTTTCCTTTCTTTATTCGTCTCCACAAGACACTCTCTTCCTCTTTTCTTCTTTTCTTTCCCTTTATGAAATGCTACTAAGTAATCCAAGAGGTGGGTAAATTGGGTTTTTAACAAATATTAACAACAAATTCAAATTCCAACCCAACCACACACAATATATATATATATATGCAATAAATAAAAGGAGATAGAGTTAGGAGATTGAACACCAAATTTATAGTGGTTTGACAAACACTCGCCCTACGTCTACTTCTTCAAGCTCCACTTGAATATTTTACTAATACTAAGTCTTAATTCCATGAGACTTTAAATTATAATCAAAAGGATTTTCGTGTACCTCTTAAACTTTATAAGTATTTCCTTGTTCCGAACACTCAAATAACCTAGAATTTATGGTATCTTACAACCCTTACAAATGTTTGTTCAACCTAAACACTTAACACAATTTCAACCAATATTATATGAAGTGCCTTCATCATAATGTCACTACATTGACAATTCGGATAAAACAATCAGATTCTTAATGTTGCTAGACCGCACTAATAATATTTAATTAAAAAACCCAACTTTAATTAATTTATTACAGACTATTTTAGTTTATTATCTATAATCTTAATCCTCTTATACATATAAAACTTATATATGCTGAGATTATGGTTACATGAATAAACTATGATTTTTTTGATATTAAATATAAACATAATTAAGTATAAAGAAATGTTAATTTTATTTATTCTGATAATATACAAATTACATGCTTTTAGGGTACTATCCCTAACAACAACACCTTTATATTTGGTATTTTTGGAGAAATTTAACAAGTTAAAAAAATTTTAAAATACAGAAAATAAATTTGAAATTAGAGCTTTCCTGGGAAGCTCTCCACAACTTCTTTTTGCTGTTCTACTTTCTTGTAGTTGATCTTTCCAATTGGTGCTACAAAAAATCTCCTGCAATATACATGTGATAGAAGAGAAGCTCCCAAATTCGAAATATAACTGTATTAAATTTATCTACATAACTCTGAAAACTTGCAAATCTGAAAGACAAAATTATCACAACAATATAACTGAACAAAAAACTACAAAACTACCATATATTTAGATCTGAGTGAGAATAAACCATCATTAAGTGGATATAATCCATAGGATGAAAATGAATCATTATACATCTAAATTTGGGTAAAAATCTGTCCTTATTAGTAAAAAGGGAAAAAAAACAAAAGAAGGGAGAAACTCCTAACTGGAGATGGAGAAAATCTCTATCTCCCATAAGGAGAAGGAGAAAAATCGAAGGAGGTAGATGGTAGATTAGGGTGGGTTGCGAGGAGGTTGGGTGTGTCGAGGGGAGAAGAAGAGAGAAGGTTCTGGAATCTCCTAAAAATTTATTAAAACCAGTTACTTAGTTTCAGGAAAATTGAACTCTACAAGCACACTCTAGTTTGATAAACACAAGACTAAAGAGTTCCTTATATAGACATAGAGGAAACCTCTAAACTCTTTTATAAGCATCTGATGTAGGATGACTTGACTAGTCTTTTTATTTTATTTTATTTAAATTGTTCTTCTTTAATTTTTTTTTTGTTTTTAGCTTCCTTATTTTTGGTAAGAGTTTTTTTTCCTTATTTAAGTAAACTTAGGTTTTCTCTATTACAAATAGGGAGCTTACAGTATTGTTTATACACCTTTCTTTTAATAAAATTCTATTAAAAAACTTTTGAAACCTTAATTTTGTTTATTTTTACGTTTCTGCTTCATCAATTGGTATCAAAGCAACAATTGCAATGGTGCGAGACAACGATACAAGAAGCAACCATCCTACTGATGATGTTCAGGGGGTGCAGGCATTAACGGTAGAGGCCATTCGTGCAATAGCCGTAGAAGCTGGAAGGGCAGCCACTAAGGAATTCACTCATACTATTCATCAAGAATTAGTAAATTTTGATCGAAGATGGGAGAGGTCGGAACTAGACAACAACAAGATGGTTGAACATGAGGGTAGAGGGATAGACGGGATCTTGCCTTGTGGTTCGACGCTAGTGCTGCAACCACTTGGCATTATTAACGACAAAACTCAGAGGTATGAGGATTCAGATGATGAAATAATTGATCAAAGTTCTGTTAGGACATGTGGAAGTGGAAATTATGGTTATTATAAGATAAATCTAGATCTTCTGTGTTTAAAGAGAGTTTACACATAAAAGACTTCCTTGATTGATTAGTAGATGTTGAGAATTCTTTTGAATATACGAATATTTCTGATGAAAGGAAAGGAAAATTAGTAGCCATGAAGTTAAAAGGGGGTGCATTCGCTTGATGGTAGCAGGTTCAGAATAAATGACGACATGAAGGAAAAGATATAATTAAGTCTTGGAAGCATATGAAACAAAAGATGAAGGCTCAATATTTGTCCTCTAATTATGAGTAGGATTTATTCAAGTAGTTAAATAATTACTGACAGGAAAATCGTTCAGTCAACAAGTATGTTAAAGAATTCTATAGGTTATGTTGTAGGAACAACTTGAAGGAGTCAAAATCAAACTGGTTGGCAGATTCACGGGAGGGTTACAAACTGACATACAAGACCAACTTGACATATATAAAATGAGGGATTTTTTTGAAGCTGTGAGTAAGGCAAGGAAGCTAGAGAGGCAATTAAAGCGGCTTGTTATTAAACCGTAAGCTGCAGCACGATAGTTTTCGACTTCAACAAATCTGTTACCACAAAATAAGGGTGTAGCACCAAATTTAGGTGGAGGAGAAATTAAGAAAAAGGGATAATTTTGCTAACCCGTGAACTACTCAGCAACAAACTAGTAACCTGTATGTGAAGCCAATGCCAAGCAAATGTTATAGATGTCAACAGTAATAAAAGTGTGACGCTGCATTAGAAGATGAAGAAGGCGAAAAAAAAAACGTGGAAGAGGTTGATGTGATTGATGGTAATAAAGGGGAAGCCGTTTCTTGTGTTGTGTAGAAACTATTATTGACACCTAAAACGGAAGAGGAGACGCAACGAAATAAAATTTTTCATACAAAAGGAACAATTAAAAATAAAGTGTGCAAGGTAATAATCGACAATGGTAATAGTGAAAATATAGTCTCTAAGGCATTAGTAGATGCTTTAGATTTGCCAACAGAAAAATAGCCGTCACCCTACAAAATTGGCTGAATTAATAAGGGAACTAAAACACGTGTAACTGAGGTATGTAAGCTTCCTTTTTTGATTGGAAAGTATTATAAAAGTGATGTGTTGTGTGATGTCGTGGATATGGATGCATGCCACGTGTTGCTAGGAAGGCCTTGGCAATATGATGTTGATACGATACATAGGGAACGACGAAACATTTATGAGCTTTGGTGGGATGAGAAGAAAATAGTATTGAGGCCAATGAGTGAAACTAAAATGGGGCAGAAGGACAAACTTTTTAACTGTAGTAGAAGGATATATAAAAGAAGATTGTGAGGGTTGTATGATGGTAGCAAAGGATGAGGAACTAGAACTGATGGTGAAGATTCTAGAGATCGTACAGCCATTACTATTTGAATTTTCCGACGTAGTTCCAGAGGAGATGTCAGACGGGTTACCACTTATATGGGATATATAACATAGCATTGATTTTGTGCCTCGAGCTAGTTATCCCAATTTGCTACATTATAGAATGAGTTCTAAGGCGCATAAGATTTTACAGAAACAAATGGATGAGCTACTTAAGAAGGGGTTTATTAGGTAGAGCAAAAGTTCTTGTGTAGTTCCTGCGCTTCTAATCCCTAAAAAGGATAGTAGTTAGCAGATGTGCGTGGATAGTAGAGCAATCAAGAAAATAACCATTAGGTATCGGTTTCTGATTCCACAATTACAAGATATGTAGACCAGCTTGGAGAAGCAAAAGTGTTTTTTAAACTTGACTTACGTAGCGGTTATCACAAATTCGCATCAAACCTTCAGATGAGTGGAAGACAGTATTCAAAACTAAAAAGGGATTGTATGAATGGATGGTAATGCCTTTTGGTTTGTCAAATGCACCAAGCACCTTCATGCAGCTTATGAATCAGGTATTGAAACTTTTCGCTTTCAAGTGTGTTGTGGTATATTTTAATGACATCTGAATTTATAGTAGTGATGAAGAGAGTTATTTGGTTCATTTGAGGGAGGTGTTCAAAGCACTTAGGAAGAATAAGTTGTTTGTTAACTTGAAGAAATGTAATTTTATTCAGCGAAATTTAGTATTTTTGGGGTTTATAGTTGGGGCTGACGGCATTATAGTTGATGAGTCCAAGATTAAGGCAATTCGAGATTGGCCTAAGCCAAAGACTGTGGGCGAAGTAATGAGTTTTCATAGATTAGCGACATTTTATCGTCAATTTATTCGTAATTTTAGCACCATCGCAGCACTTATTACTGAGTGTATGAAGAAGGGAAAGTTTAATTGAGGTGATGAGCAAAATAAGAGTTTTAACATCTTGAAGAAAAAACTTTGTGCGGCTCCTATATTGGCATTAGTTAACTTTGACATGGTATTTAAGATAGAGTGTGATGGTTCGGGAATAGGTATTGGTGCTGTTCTTAGTCAAGACGGTACACCTATTGAGTATTTTAGTGAAAAGTTGTGTGACGCGAGACATAAATGGTCTACGTATGAACAAGAATTTTATGTAGTATTTAGGGTATTGATGCATTTGGAACATTACTTGATTCAAAGGGAGTTTGTGCTTTATAGTGATCACCAAGTATTGAAGTATATCAATAGTCAGCATCATTTGAATAAAGTACATGGTAGGTGGGTCTCATTTATGCATAAATTTATTTTTGTATTATAGCATAAGTTTAGGCAACAGAATAAGGTAGTTGATGCTTTGAGTAGGCTAGTTACTTTATTGGTCATCTTGAGTAATGAAATAATTAGGGGGTTTGAGATAGTGAAGGAACAGTATACAACTGATGAAGATTTTCACATTATTTAGGATCAGTGTAATCATAATTAACGAGCAGCAAATTTTCTTATTCATGATGGATATCTGTTTAAAGCCAACAAGTTATGCATTTCTCGTTGTTCAATGTGGGAGCAGTTAATATGGGAATTACATGGTGGTAGTTTGGCTGGTCATGTAGGGCGAGACAAGATAGTTGCTTTGGTGGCAGAGAGGTATTATTGGCCGTAACTTAAACAAGATGTAGAAAGAATTGTGTGGCAGTGCTAAGTGTGCAAAGTTGCTAAGGACAGGTTCAAAACACTGGATTGTGTATGCCATTACCCGTGCTTGAAAATATTTGGGAGGATGTGTTAATAGATTTTGTGCTAGGATTATCGCGTACCCAATGAGGTAATGATTCTGTCTTTGTTATTATGGATCGTTTTTCAAAGATGACACATTTTATTGTTTGTAAGAAAATTGGTGATGCAACTCATGTGGCGGGATTATACTTTAAGGAAGTAGTTCGTTTACATGGCATTCCTAAGTCCATTACTTCAGATAGGGAAGTCAAATTTTTTAGTCATTTTTGGCGTACTTTATCGAGAAAATTTGATACGAAGTTGCAATACAGTAGTGCTTTTTACCCTCAAACTGATGGGCAAACAGAGGTGGTTAATCGTATATTAGGAAACATGTTGCGTTGTATTTGTGGGGAGAAGCCTAAGCAATGGGATACAGTGTTGCCTCAAGTAGAATTTGCTTATAATAATATGATGAATCGTTCGACTGGCAAAACTCCATTTGAGGTGGTTTATTTGCAACCACCACATCATGTATTGGACCTAGTGACTTTACCAGCATTGCCAGAGATTAATAAGGCTGCAGAAAGCATGGTAAAGAAGGTACAGAAAATATAAGAGGAGGTTTGTGCTAGCTTGAAAGTGCCAACAAGAAATACTAAAAAGACATAAATCAACATTAGCGACAGGAGGTGTTTCAGGAAAGAGATCTTGTTATGGCCTATTTGCGCAAAAGTTGGTTTTCTGGGATTCATAGCAAATTGCAGAACAAAAAGTATGGGCCATTTCGTATCGCAAAGAAGATTAATGATAATGCCTATGTGCTACAACTGCTGAATGATTGGAATATGTCAAACGCTTTTAATGTAGTAGACATGTACAAGTATCATGAAGATGAAGTGTTATACCCAGAGAATAGGAGAACAAGTTCATTTTCAAGTGGTGGGCAGCTGATGTCGGACGACTTGACTAGCCTTTTTATTTTATTTAATTTAAATTGTTCTTTTTTAATTTTTTTTAGTTTTTAGCTTCCTTATTTTTGGTAAGAGTTTTTTTTTTCCTTATTTGAATATATTTAGGTTTTCTCTATTATAAATAGGGAGCCTATAGTATTGTTTAGATATCTTCATTTTAATACAATTCTATTCAAAAGCTTTTGAACTCTTAGTTTCATTTATTTTTGCGTTTTCGCTTTGTCAGCATCACGTAACCTTATGACTACATTATTGTAGGATGAGCTCGGACCATGGTTGGGGATTGGGGTCCCTGCCTTGCTCTCGCTTGATTGTTATCCCTATTGACATTATAACGCTAATTGTGAATTCTTACTTTTTGAAAGAAAATGAACTTATTAACCCTAGAAGATTAATGATTAGGCTTGTAATGTATGGGTCTAGTGATGTTTGTTTGTCTCCCAAATAAAAATAAAAAATATATATTTACATATTTTAGTGAAAATAGTCACATTATGCTTTTTTTTTTACTAATTTTGTATTAGGATAATATATTTTTTGTAAAAAGTAAATAAAAATTAAACTAATAATTATTTTGTAATAGTAAAAACATAATTATTTTACATAAATTTAGAAAAATAAAACTTATATTCTAGTTTTACGACCAAATCGATTAATAAAAATTACAAATAAAAAATATATCTTCATAATATTAATAATTTTGTATAAAAATTACAGTAATAATTATTTTGTAATACTAAAATCATATTATTTTACATAAATTTGAAAAAATAATTTGCATTCTAATTAAATAAACAAATCCATTAATAAAAATTACAAATAAAAAAATATATTTTGTAATAATAATGATTTTTTATAAAAAAATGTATAAAAAATTAAAATAATATTATTGCATAATAATAAAAAATTAAATATAAATTTATAAACTTACATTAAGCAATAAAAATTATAAAAAATATACATTTGTAGCATTAGACTAACAATAATTTTATTAAAAATTTGCATAAATTAAAATAATGATTATTTTTTAACATTAAGAAATTAAAGATAAATTTACAACCTGAAATTAAATCATAAAATATATTATAAAAAATATGCATGGCAATATTATATGTTTAGTAATGTATATACAAAATCACTAACTGTTAGTTTAGTTTAGTGGTATAACTGCTTGCCTCTCATTCTCATTTAAAGGGCAAGGGTGTTCAAATTCTAACAATTTAAATTTTTTGTCTATCAAAATATATTTCATATGAACACAATGACGCATTAACATTTTTTAAATTTTTTGTTAATCAAAATATATTTCATACGAACATAATGACGCATTTGTACTTAAAAGTTAAAATCTAATCGTTACTGGTATAACATAGAGGATAAATGATAATTTTAAAATAATAAAAATATAATTGATATAAGCTCATAAATTAGGGGAAACTAAAATTTTCCTTAAAAAGTGCATTTGTTTGTATTAAGAAACCCATTGTACACCACCCGTGGTGGTGGATTCTTAAAGGAGAGAGATCATAAATACAACTTCATTCATGTGTTATCCAACTCCTCGTAGCTTGTGTCTTGGAATTTGCACAATATTAGTTGTCTTAACTATGAATTGTCCTTAAAATGGTAAAAATATGACATGTGACCAGAGTGTTTAAATAAATTAAATAGAAATGAAAATATTTTGACGAAGGAAAAAAGAATACAGTGCACATCTATTCTTATAATGGCCAATGCTCTTTAAAAGATATGTTCCCCTTGATAAAGACCTACCCTTCAACATAATTTGTATCAATCAGATAATTTATGGAGTTGACACATGCCAATATTATGTACTTGCTTTTCAAAGGTCAATGTCAGCCATGTTTTGGTGAAGAAATCAGCTCATGAGCGTAAAAGAACTTTGGTGAGATATGCTTCGTTCTATTTCCTTTAATATAGCCTCCTCTAACTTGTAAAATGCAAGTAGCATTATCGTCATATATTATTGTTAAAACAATTGTAGCAAGAATTAGTTGCATGTACTTTGAATGTGATGGATGACAGATCGTAACCATATATATTCCTTGGTTGCTTCATGTAATCGTAAAATCTTAGAATGATTAGAGGAGGTAGTAGCAATAGTTTACTTTGTGCATTGCCATGAGATTGCTGTGTTGTTATATGTGAAGAAATATCCTATTTGTAACTTGGCTTCATAAGAATCTAAAAGATAACTGGCATCTACATAACCAACAAGCCCTAGATTCATCGTTGGTTCATTGGAATAAAACAACCCCAAATCCTTTGTTCCATGAAGATAACGAAAAACATGTTTGATGCATTTCAATGCCGACAAGTGGATGCAAATAAAATCTAACTAATAAGTTCATAGAGAATGCATGTCTAGTCTAGTACATTGTGTTAGATACATTAAAGTGCTAATTGCATTGAGATATGGTACTTTTGGATTAAGTATCTCTTCATCATCTTCTTTAGGGCGAAATAAATCCTTTTTAGGATCTAGAGACTGACAACCATGGAGGTTACTTAACCGATGAGCTTTATCCATATTGAAATATTTTAGAATCTTTTTAGCATAGGCAGATTGATGTATAAAAATCTTGTTAGATTTGTGTTAGATTTGTAGACTGAGACAATGTCTAGTTTTTCTCAAATCTTTCTTCTCGAATTCTTTCTTTAGATATTCGACAGTTTCAAGGAGCTCTTCAAGAGTTCTAAATAAATTCATTTCATTGATATAAATTTCTACAATGGCAAACCTTGACTCTGTTTTCTTTATACATACGTATGGGCATATAGGATTATTATTATATTCTTCCTTAATTAAGTATTAGCTTAAGCAATTATACCACATGCATCTAGATTGTTTCAATCCATATAAGGATCTCTGTAGCTTAATCGAATATAAACTACGATCCTTTGATTTAAATGCTTTAGGCATTTTGAATCTTTCAGAAATTTTCATATAAATATCAATATCAAGTGACTCATACAAATAAGTTGTCACTACATCCATAAGATGTATATCAAGATTTTCTAAGATTGTTAAACTTATCAAAAATCGAAACATAATAGCATCCACCATAAGAGAACATGTTTCATTAAAGTCAATTCCAAGCCTTTGAGTGAAACCTTGGACGATAAGTCGCACTTTGTATTTGATAATCTCATTATACTTAATACGTTTTCTAACAAATACCCGTTTATATCCAACAAGTTTAACATCTTCAGGTGTCAAGACTAAAAGTTCAAATACTTTACATTTGATAAGAGAAGCCAATTTTACTTGAATTGCTTCTTTCTGTTGAGGTCAATTATGCCTTTGTCTACATTCATTCACAGTTTGTGGGTTGCAATTTATAATTTTAGTAGCTATTGCAAATGAAAACATGTTATCGACAACTATTTTATTACATCCTACATTACATGTGTATATACATAATTTGTAGATTTCTCCTTATTTTGAGATTTTTGTGTCACTTTAGGGGCTAATGCTTCTTCAGGATCTCGTGTCACTTCTAGGACTTACACTGTTTCAAGACTAAATTGTTGAAGTTGCACTATCCTTCATACTTCATTTTCAAACTGGTTAGTACGAGAATCAAGATGAGACAAAGTGATGTTTTTTAAGAAGGTGTATGCCTTAGTTCAGGAGGCATTTTGTTGTCCCCTAATGGTGAAATAACTGTCTAATCAAAATGACAATCTGTAAATCATGCGGTAAATAAATCACCCGTTAAAGACGCAAGGTATATGATAATAGAAGGTGAGTTATAGCCAACATAAATCCCCAAATGATGTTGAAGTCCCATCTTAGTGCATTATAGGGGTGCAATAGGAACATATACACCACAACAAAAAATGCATAGATGGGATATATTAGGTAGATGACAAAATACAAGTTTTAGTAGGGAATATTGGTGATAAGCAGTAGGTCTAAGCTGAATTAAAATTGCAGCATGCAAAATAGCTTGACCGCATAAAGAAATTGATAACTAAGTATGTAACAATAAAGTTCTAGCAATTACCTAGATTCTCTTAATAAAAGATTTGATTAATCTTTTTTAGTATAGACATGTAGAGCTGGATCCTTTACATCATTCTCCACTGACATGCAATAATCATCAAATATTTTACAAGTAAACTTACCAGCATTATCCAGACACATAGTCTTAATTGGGTGATCAGGAAAATGTGCCCTTAATTTTATAATCTATGCAAGCAATCTAGCAAATGCAATATTACGTGTAGATAATAAACATATATGTGACCATTGAGCAGATGCATCAATTAAGACCATAAAATAGCGAAATAGTCCACTAGGTGGGTGAATTGACCCACAAATGTCTTTTTGAATTTTTCGCAAAAATGATGAAGACTTAAATCTAATTTTAGAAGAGGATGGTTTAACCACTAATTTTCCTTGTGAGTAAGTGGTACATGTATTTTCATTGGACAATAGAATCTTTGGGTTCCTTAATGGATGTCCATGAGAATTCTCAACAATTCAACGCATCATTGTGGATTCTGGGTGACCAAGACGGTCATGCCATAACATAAAAATTTTAGGATCAATGAACTTCTAGTTCATTACTACATAGCTTTCAATTGAATGCATGGTTGTATAATATAATCTAGATGATAATGCTGGAAGCTTTTCTAGTATACATTTTTTCTTTGAGACATTAGAAGCATACAGAGATATTCTATATTATTCTCATTAAAATCTCGATATGATATCCATTTCGATGGATATCTTTAAAGCTAAACAAATTTCTGCTAGATTTGCTACAATACAAGGTATTATGTATACATAATCTAGTTCTACTTGCTAACAGAATTAGTGCTCTTCCAGAGTCTTCCATCAAGTTTGTAGAACCTGATATGGTATTCACTTTAACTTTAATCATTTTCAATTTTGAGAAATAATTCTTATCTCGAAGGATAGTATGTGTAGTCGCACTATCAACTAAGCATACATCTTCATCTCTCCCTCTTGAATAGGTTAACTTCCTTTTGATATTCATGTCTTGAACCAATAATTCATGCTGATAATGTGTTGTAAATAAATTAAATAGGAATAACAATATTTGGGCTAAAGTGCAAGCCTTTTATAAACTTTATAGTTTGCAATTTTCATTTCTTATCCAAAAACAATTTTAGCCACATGTATATATAGGTGGTAGTGATGGGGGTTTTTGTTAAGATTGGCCGACATGGGATTCCTTCCCGAGTCAGTGGAAGACATATTATAACATAGAGAAGGTTTTAAGGTTTTTTATTTACCATTGTCACCTAGGGCAAAAGTGGTATTTCATCTCATGAAGAGTTAAATTATCAATCAATAATAAATTTGTAAATTAAAATATTTCATACAACATATAAAGTAATGGGTAGTTAACTATGTATTTAAAATTTAATTTTTTATTGAACAAATTAAACAAACATTTGAAAGTTTGGTCTTTGAAGTGGCAAAAGCCGCCCCTTGACTCTAGTAATTTTGAAGGGTAAGCCAGTCCAATTAATTAATTATATTCAAGTTATCAAAACTTGGGAAGTCAAGTGACAATCTGGAGTAGCTGTAACTATAAAATAGTCTTAGAGCAAGGGGCTTATTGATGCAGGAAAATTGTACTATGCTTGGCTAGGTAGAATACTAAGTAATATGGTATTTAAACTATTAGATAACGCTCTTAGATCAGCGACTTGTACTCTACCCATCCTGGCTTCAACCTCGAAGAGGTCCCAAAATCAGACTTGTATAGGATGTTGGAACTTGGAATAATATTTGGATCAAATCCACAGCGGAAGCATCTTCGAAGCAAGGATCTTGCAGGTATAGTTTTCAAAAATTATTGGATCCTTGTGCCTTTTCATCAACTTAGATTCTCAAGTATGTCTACTTCTTTGTGTAAGAATTTGATGTGTGGGCATTAATTACAAACAAGAATCAAAGAAAAAGAACAATTAAAAAGAACACAAGAAGCCAAAACTGAATAGTCTGTTCTTTTCTTTTCTTAGTACACACTTTAGTTTTCTTTCTTAGTGTTTTACCAAATTTTAACCCAAATATAAATTAGACTTGGGTTTTTGGGTTTAAATTAATCTAATTTTACTTAAGCCCACTTATTTAATTAATCTTATTAATTAAATAATTAGCCTGATTCAATAAGCCTAATTATAAATTAATCTTTAGTAATTTAATAATTAGCCAAATCCATTGAGTTTAATGTGTAGGATTAATTCTTCAATTAACCCAATTAAATTAAATATTTTTTTGTCTTCAATTCTACTTGTTCTAGCTTACAGAATTGCAACTACTTATGAGATCTTGATGGACATATTCTATTAACAAGTTCCAACAGACTTTTCCTTGTACCCTATTATCTCATAATTATAGTGAACTTTGTTTATTAATTTTGACCCATTCCATTAAATATTCTTTACAAAATGCTTTATAATTTAATCTGATGAAATTATATCTTAAAGCTTTATCCATTGAGCAACATGTTACTACAACTATCCTTTATGGAATACCAATAATGGTAACTAGGTATAATTTACTGTTCTACTTAGCAATTACATCTTGATTCTTTGATCTCAGTTTTTCATCATTTAATTGGGTTAAGATTTATTAGTATAAATCTTGATTTAGTGAACTCATTCGCTAAACACTTAGCTAAGAATTTTCCAGCTAAAACCTTGTAAAATTGTTAAGATTGTATTCTGCATTCTTTTCAGAGTCATCAATTTCATATCTATGAAATAGTATACTAGCATATAGATCTTACAATCTCAACTAGCCAAGGTATTGATCATTAATCTTATGGTCTCACTTTCTATTCTAATCAAAGACCATAGCCTACATACTAGAAGTACACTACCCACTTAAGATTCAAGTAAAGATGCCATAGTGCTCAAGTATAGCGTTTTACATTCGGTTGCAGTATGTCTACCAAATGATTCAAACCACTTCGTGGTTAGGTTCAAGGCACTATTCTAACAATCTCTCACTTGCCTTTAGAGTTGACGTGACATGTTTATATTTCCCATTTCACTAGGTAATCCTCAAAAATCTTAGTCGATAGACTCTTGTTGAAATCAGCCATATTCTTCATAGTAGGAATCTTACACATTTGTACTTCTTTGCATTGTACAATCTCTCAAATGAAGTGGTATTTTTGTTCTATAAGCTTTCCAGCTTTGTAGTTTCTCAGTTCCTTTGAGTTAGCCACTAACCCACTATTATCACTATAAAGTGTAATATCTTTCTCACCATTTTGAATAACTTCCAATGTAATAAGAAACTTTTGGAGCCAAACAAACTCTTTAGCAGCTTCACAAGTGGCTGAATCTCATATTCCATGGTAAAGTCAGTAATACAAGATTGCTTGAAGCTTTTCCATATTATGGCTTCACAAGCCAAAGTGAAAACTAATCCTGAGGTTGATTTTCTAGACCCTATATCAAACTTAAAGTCTAAATCTATATATATATAACCGGAGTTAGATCACTGCTAGAATAGACAATTATATATCTTTTCATCCTACAAAGGTATTTCAACATATGCTTCATTGCAATCTAATGCTCTTTTCCTGGGTTGGATTGGTATCTACGTACCATTCCCATTATATAAAAGATATTTGGCCTAATGCAATGCATAGCATAAAAAAATGACTCCTAATGGCTGATGCGTATGGGACTAATCTCATCTCTTCTTCCTTTTAAGGAGTCTTAGGAGACTACTCTTAAGCAAGTTTAATTCCAAACTTGAAAGGCAACAATCTTGGAATTTTGCATTGTAAATTTGGCTAGTATTTTATCTATGTATAAGGCTTGAGATAATGCTAGTTTCTTATTCTTCCTATCTATTATTATTTGGATCCCAAGAACATAATTAGCCTATCTTAAATCTTTCATTTGGAAATGCTTAACCAACTATAACTATACTGATGTTAATTCTACATCATTACCAATGAGTAAGATATCATCAACTAAAGTATCAGGAATACAACCTTCCAGTCTTATATTCTTTTGTAGACACATGGTTCATTTACATTCTAAATAAACCCATGAGTTTTGATCATTTGTCCAAATCTTAAGTTCCAACATCTTGATGCTTACTTAAGACCATAAACGTTCTCTTAAGCTTGCAAAACTTTTGCTCTTGACACTTTTCTATGAAACTGTTTGGTTGTACCATATAGATGCATTCATAAAGATTACCATTCAAAAAGATAGTTTGACATCCATTTGCCTTATCTTATAATCATAATACGCGACAATGGATAAGAATGTCCGAATTGATTTAGGCATGGTACAAGTGAGAACGTCTTCTCATAGTCGATCCTTTCCTTTTAGATGTAACCTTTAGCCGCAAGCTTTGTTTTACAGGTCTCTACCTTTCCATTAACTCTTTTCTTTCTCTTATAGACCTATTTGCACCTAATGGGTTTTATCCTTTCAGGTGCATTTGTAAGCTCCCAAATAAAATTAGAATACATAGATTCTATTTCTATTTCCATAGCTTTTTGCCAAGATTCATTATTAGAGTCGCTCACTGCTTCATCATAATAATAAGATTAGGTTTATCAATATCAGACTTTTTTAATACTCCTATAAATTTGTCACAATCTTCCATTACGATGAGGTTCCATGGAAGGTTGTACAATTGGATCTTTTGCTAATTAGTATTTGAGGTAGATGTTGAACCTTTGAAACTCTTATTACTAATTGAATCAGTATTAGTTTCTTTAGACAACTCCTTTAATAAAATCTTACTTTAAGGCTTGGGGTTCTCCATATAGTCATCTTCTAAGAAAGTCACATTCATACTAATAAAAACTTTCATTTCAGGTTGACTATAGAAATAATACCCTATAGTACCTTTTAGGTATCCTACCAAAAATTATACTTTAAAGCTTAATCCTAATTTTCCTTGGTTGCCCCTTAGCACATTTGCTAGACACCCTAAATATATATGTTGTGTAAATTAGTTTTATAGCCACTACATATTTCTATAAGCATCTTTGGGACAGACTTAGATGGGACCAGGTTTTGAATATATGCTACTGTTTGTAGTGCATATCCTCAAAAAACTATTGGGGAGAGTTGAATAACTAATCATGGATCTTACCATGTCTAAAAACATCCTATTTCTTCTTTTTACAACACTATTTTGTTGTGGTGTATCTGGTGCAGTGAGTTGTGAGACGATCTTGTTATCTTTTTGGTACTTATCAAATTAACTTAAGAGATATTCTCCACCATGATGTGATCGAAGTGTTTAATACTTTTACCTAGTTATTTTTCAACTTTCATCTTAAACTTTTAAAATTTTCAAAAGCTTCAGATTTTCGATGCATTATATCAATGTATCCATATCTTGAGCAATCGTCTGTAAAAGTGATGAAATAATCATACCTACCTATCGTTTGATCACTAATTTGTCCATATACAATAGTATGAACCAATTCCAAACATTCTTTGGCTCGATAGCCTTTGGCCATTAATGACCTCTTGTCATCTTTCCTTCTAGGCATGATTAATAAGTTGCAAAAAGGTTCAACCTCCAACTATTTTAGTGGTGTGTCATTAACCATGCTTTGGTAATGCAACCAAAATTAAATTTCATTTAAAATCTGAAACAAAGTAATAATTGTTCAAAATAAATGGACAATTCTCTAATTGCGAGAGCAGACACCAACTGTCTATTGTCTAACCCTAAGTTTAGCTCTTTTTCACTCAACTGCCCGATTACTTGGAACCTCTACAAACAATAGCAAACAAGATTAGTGACTCAAAATCTATAGTCCAAGTATTTATAAAATCTTCCATAAAAGATTCTTCAAGAAAGAGTACATAACGTTCTTGGCCTTCTTTTCACCTAAGTAGGTAGGATAATTCCTCCTCCAGTGTTTATCCTTGCCATAGTGAAAAGATTTGCCTTTGGATTTCCTTTCGCTTTTGGCTATTTTTTTTTTTTTGAGTAAGAGCACTGTCATTCTTCTTCTTTTGCTTCCTGTTTCCTTTCTCAAAGGATTTCTTTGAAGTGAGAGAAGTGGAAGGTTTAGCCATGTTGAGCTCTTTCCCTTTGCTAAAGAGAATTTCCTCAATCTTCTCCAAGTTCTTCATTAGCCTTTACAAAGTATACATCTTATGATTTAACTTATAATCAATTTTAAATTGATTGAAGGTGTTGTTCAGACACCCTAAGATCATATTTATTCGGGACTTTATATTTATTTGTGCTCCCAAAACCTGAGCCTTGTTAAAGGTATCGATGACTTTCAACATATAGTCCCTAATTGCCTAATTTTGGCCTTACCAAAGGATAGTAAACCTTTAACGAGCCTCTCTCTTAGCCTTCTATTCCTAATGGCTAACATCTCATAAATGTGATACATGATGTTATAGGCATTGTCCATGTCTTTATGTTGCACGTGAAGCAAATCATTGATAAAGGCTAGTATATAACACTTGGCAGTTTCATTTGCATTGCTCCAAGTGTTGTAACATAGCCTCTCCTCAATAGTGGACTCAGCAATAGGAACATTTGGGATTAGATTAGTCAATACCCTTTTGATCTTGTCAAATGAGAGTACAATATCCAACTTGAGTTCCATTTGGCATAGTTTTCCCCATAGAGCACATGATCTTTAAGTATAAATGTGATTGGATTCATTTATGAAATTAAACATACACCCTTATCAATAATTGTACTATAACTTTTGAATATTACTACATGATGCGTGGATGCAAAATGCAGATGCAGTTACCCAATCTAATATGCAATATATTTTATGGTGCCTGAATCAAATAATTACTACTCCTTTCTTGGAGAATGTGATAAATTTATTTAATTAAGTTAAAACTTCTTTTAATTATTAATGTTACCAAAATAACGCATATTTTAATTCTAATAATCACCATATTTTTAGCCCTTACTTAATGAAAAAATTCCTTCACCATATTCTTCTTGATGTCTTCCATGCCCTTGATCATCTCCATAGAGTCCAAGAAATTTTCCAAAATTTATAATCTTGAAAAATGAGTGTAAACAAAGAACTATTACAAAGTTATCTCCAAACTTTGAAATATGTCACAATCACCCTATAGATTTGTATATTTTAGTTTCACCCCTAAATATTTGGAAATTACTATTCAACTTGACCTTATTGTTGCCATAATTACAATTTTACCCCAGACATCCTCTTTAGGGTTTGCACACATCTTATATATGCTCTCCCTTTGGCCACCACCCTCCTTTGTCTAGATCTATATGCGTTCTTCATCCTCCATGTTTGGTCTTTATGTTTACATATTATTTAAAAATATAAACATACATAGAGTATAATTAAATGGCTTCTAGGCTACCCTTTAAATTACATATCCAATAAAAACGTACAATAAAAAATTTAATGGAAAATATTCACCATGAAAAGCATACTTGTTCATTGCAATCATTATATAATTATATATAATAAGATTTAATAGAAAATAAATGCCACATCCAATCATCTCATGATATAATTATAACATGTAAAGCACAAAGAAAAAAGTATTGAAAAAACATACCTTTACGCTTTCTACTAGAGGAACCTGGCTTTGATACCAATTGTTGGAATTTGGAAGGATATTTGGATCAAATCCATAGCAAAAGCTTCTCTTTGACTAGGACCCCACAAATATAGTTTTAAAAAATTGTTGGATCTTTATGCCTTCTCACCAACTTGGACTTCAAATTATGTCTGCTTCTTTGTGCAATAAATTGATGTGTAGACATCAACTACAAACTAGAATTAGAGAAAAATAACGGTTTGAAAGAACACAAAAAGTCAAAACTGACTAGTGTGTTCTCTGCTTTTCCTAGTATGCATTTTGGCTTCCTTTTTATAGTGTTCTACCAAATCTTAACCCTAGTATAAGTTAGACTTGGGCTTTTGGGCTTGGATTAATCTGATTTAACTTGA
The DNA here is from genome assembly GCA_022749755.1 of Azadirachta indica. Lineage (NCBI taxonomy): Eukaryota > Viridiplantae > Streptophyta > Magnoliopsida > Sapindales > Meliaceae > Azadirachta > Azadirachta indica. Next base: position 8,889,114 of record CM040447.1, on the reverse strand, counting down.
GCCCACTTATTTAATTAATCTTATTAATTAAATAACAAGCCCATTAATTAATCTTGTCAATTAAATAGTTGGCCTAATTGAATAGCTCCAATTGTAAATTAATCTTTATTAATTTAATAATTAACCCAATCGATTTAATTTAATGTCTAGGATTAATTCTTCAATTAACATAATTAAATCAAATATTTTTTCTCTTCTATTCTACTTATTCTACCTTACAAAATTGCTACTATTCAGGAAAACTTGATGGATATATTCAATTAACAATCTCCAATAGACTTTTCACATTACCCTATTGTCTCATATATGTAGTGGATTTTGTCTATTAACTTTGGCCCATTCCACTAAAGGCATAAAATTTCACTCATGATGTGAATATTCTTTACAGAAAGACTTAATATTAAATTTGATTAAATTATATCTTAAAGCTATATCCATTGAGCAGTAGGTTACCATAATTGCCCTTCATGGAATGCCAATAATTGGAACTAGGTATTATTTATTTTTTTTACCCTTTTAATTACATCTTGATTCTTTAATCTTAGTTTTACACTATTTAATTGGTTACTTAGTTTAGTGAACTCTTTCATAAACACTCAACTAAAATTTTCCCTACTAAAACCATGTAAAGCCATCTTAGTTTAATGTCTACTTGCATATAAATCTTATAATCCCAACTAGCTAAGATATTGATAGTTAATCTCATGGTCTCACTTTCTATTCTAGTCAAAGGCCATAGCCTACATACTAGAGGTATGCTATTACTCAATTCAGGTAGAGATGCCATATTGCTTAGGTATAGAGGTTTATATTCTACCAAATAATTTAACCCTCCACGTGGTCATGTTCAATGCATTCTAATAATACACTAATGTCTTTGTCTTGAAGTCACTAGTTCAAATGTTTAGAGACTTCCTATTTTCTCATTGAAGACAAGCAACACTACAATCTTGCCTAAACAAAGTGCCTAGTTTTTGTTAAGAGGCTGTGAACCAGTTGTAAGTTATGACTCAGTTCTATGCCTCAGATATATCTCATACATATAAAACTTTATAAAAGTATAAGCTCTAGAGCCTTTTAGTTATTGATACAAACATATTTAGGTTTGACTAAATAACAACTTTATTTATTATTAGTCTAAATTACAAAATATATCTAACTTTTGTGGCACTATTCTAATATAGGAAATATCCCTTCTTAGCTAAAACAGCAACAACCTTTTGAGGATTGCTTGCCATGTGGTATCTCTTTTTTCAGCATGAAGATTACACTAACCTTATCCAGACACATGACTTATCAAGTAGAAGTTTAATCCTGCCTAATCTTCATATGGCATCTCTTTTTTTAGGTATGGTCCTAAGACTACTACAACTGTTAGGTGTAAACCATCCTTAACCACTTACGACCTAAATTATCCCTCTACTCAGACTAATAGTAGCAGATGGTCCCACTTATAGACTACTAAATGATTATGACCATACTAATCGTAAGGGCACGAGTCGTATCAAGTAGTAAAATAATAAGTAATAGTATTATCCCACGAGGATTGAGATTCAAAATGACTACTAAGTACTATAACTTTGAAGGTCCAATTTTATTTAAGTAATTAAAATTGGTTAATTGTAACGGCAAATAAAACTAAACACTCTATGATTGCTTAATGAGAAATAGAAATAGAATTAAAGAGCCAATAAAAGAATGAAGTATATAAGGATAAACTACCTAGGGTCTTGATTTCACTTATATATCACTATATTTCTCTTTTTGGCAGTTATTCATGTGTTAATTCACTAATCACAAGATTAAGATCGACCTTAATACCTCTTCCGAGCGTAAATCAAGATCTTGCGTACAACTACTTAAATTAATATCCTTATCTAACTCAATGAATTATATGTTCACTAAGCATTGCTTGTTGTTTAAACTTAGAACTAAATTTACCTCCTGGTTTCTTAAAATCCTGAATGTTAATTAGATTATTTAGGTGTTGATTACCTCCTAATCTTATAACTACCTATATTGTATTTCCTTAATTTGATAAATGAATCAGTCTTCCCCAAGAATTAATTCATCCATCTTCAATTTAACTAATTCATTAATTAACAAATTAAAACATTAAGCAAGGTAAACACAAATGAATAAAACCATAGTAACATCAATAACATGCCAATTGATGAAAACATAATTTGGACAAGTTACATCAAGAACCTAGATTAAGAAATCTAGCCAACCATCTCAACTATTAAATCAAAATCATTATGTATTCCATAATTTTCAAATTCAACAAATAAAATTCAAATGAAATACAAAATGAGAGTATGAGTTTAGAAAACTAGATTAGAGATGAAAGTCTTCTTTCAGAGGCTTCAACTTGAATCAATCACCTTTTCTCTCTAAAATCCCTTCTCGTTCTTCACCTTCTTTTACTCTAAAAACTCAATTTTTCCTCTCTTGGTTACTTAGTTATAGTGGCTATCCATCCTAACATGTAAAAACCTAATAGATACCTAAATCAGGTCATTGGTTGATGATCTCATGACCAAAAATCATCTGAAGACATCCAATAGGCATGGAAGAAACTCAAAATCGCACGGAGGCATAGTGGAGTCTCGATGGGTGGCACTGGTGCACTACATTCTCGACCTTTATTTGCGAAGGCATGGGTATGCTATGCCATCAACCCATAGTCATCAACTTTACTTTTTTTGCACTTTGGTCCCTAAACTTTTGTATTTTGGTCCTTATTTCCTTCCCAATTTTTGTGACATTTCTTTCTCGAGCCAATTTTATCTTGAATGACTATTTGTTATCTTTTCTATACAAAGCACTAAAATTCATCAAATATTAACAAAACTTGAGGATTTACAAAACATATCAAGTCTCAAAGTAACCGATAAGTTCGTATTCTACACACTTATCAAATACTCTCAAACTTGATTGTTTGCTCGTCCTTAAGCAAATCAAAACAAAAGCAAAAAACAATCACTAATTAAGAGAGCATAGCCAAAGATAGCCATAGATAAACAAAATAGATTAATAAGCATATTCTTAGTCAAATTACAATTCAGCCTCATATATCAAGTAGTTACTTAAATTAAGGAAACTTTCAAAATGTTGGCAATTCATCTAAAATTCAATTTGAATACCAAATTCCACTTTGTTTAAAGATTCCTTGGGCAAGTGTGAGTTTCCAGTCAACTTAACCATTCTTCAACTTGGATAAGTTTATATGAGCAAACAAGCTTGTTTGAACTTCTTAGGAAAATCTTATAGGCTTGATTTTCATGTCACTCTCTACCAACGTAGTACGATACAACATCAAGGATCTTTAGGGCTTAGTAAAGTTTGTAATGATAAATCATGGTTAGGGTAGGAAGAAGGATATTTAAGTGAGGTTAGACACCCTAAATACATTAACCATCTTAGAACTTTACTTTTAATCCTTGTTGTTCTTTCCTATAATCATTAATTGTTCATAACTTTCTTTGTTTTCTCACCCATCTATTTACAAATCAAAGTTTTTTTTTTTTTTTTTTAAAGTTTAAACTCACTTTAACTTATTACGTGAACTCTCCATATCAGGTATGAGGTTCGGTTACTTAGCAAAAGTTGGGCTTGAACTCTCCTCTTTTTCTCTCTTTCTCCATTTTTTTTAAGCATTCAACCTCGCTCAACTTTTTTATGTGAGTTCTCTATGCTTGCTTAAGCATGAGACCCGGTTATTTAGTAAGAGCTTATCTTGAGTTTTCATACTCTACCTATCCTCCCGTATATAGATAAACATTAAAATGATCAAAGACTATATATAAGGTGTTTAAACAAAAGATTATTAAATTTTATTTTAAGGATGAATTGATAAAAGGGAGACAACACATGAAAGGTGTATTCAAGCTTAATAGGGGTAGACTAAGGATTGATTAATTCTAGATTAGCTTGGAAAGCTCAAACTGATCAAAGATGGCCTAAATCATTTCCCTAAAGAAGCATCCCTTAGAATTTCGCCTCAAGTGACAATCAAACAAGTTCTAGAATTCAATTAAGTCTTATAAGTTTATTTACTTCGCATAAACCTTCTCTAAGTTTCCAAACAAATCAAGTAATTATGGCATCAATGATCAAAATTTTAGGAATGATCAAGTAAAATGAATTTGACAACAAGTTAAGCGCAAAGATTAGGCCAACATTTATCATTTTCCAAAATTTAAGCACTCTTAATCAAACTAATATCATTGGCCTTTCGTATAGATTCACCAAGGCATGCTCACAAGACAACTAAAAACAGGAAAAGATTTATACACATATTATGCTAAAAAGGAAAAAAGAAACCTTAAAGCACCTAAATCAAAATAAAAAAACAACTCACATGCAAGAACAAAAAGTATGAAAAGAAAAAAATTGAGATCAAAATGTTCTTCAGCAAAAATTTTGATCAACAAAGTATCACAAACACTTCCACAAACATCTCCACAAAATATATATTTCCACAAACAATCCATAACGGTGCTTTCCTCCCCCAAACTTAATTTGAACATTGTCCTTAATGTTTAATTATAAATAAGAACTAGGAGAAAGAAACCATATCTAGGAGAGAGATGTGAGATCTTACCTCTTAACCATCTTTGTCATCATTTTGCTCTTGTGGAGGCAGATTGGATTCATGTTTGTCACTCGCTCTATCTAGGTATTATGGAAATCGTGGTAGTGTCAAGTTAGCTTGAGTATACTGAAAATATGCTTTAAGGGTGCCATGAATGATACTTAAGCTTTCGCTTGGACATTTCTTTGAACACTTAGTATACGCACTTTGTACTACATCTCCTTCTTCACCAAATCACTCCTAAGACACCTTCTTGCACCTCCCAAATACTCCTTAAATGATTTCTAATATGAAAGGTCAAGAAATCTTTAAAAATAATCACTCAAGCATTTTATCAAATGCTTGGTGTGCAAAGTTCATTACCCACCCAATTTTCAAATTCAAACTTCCTCTCACACTTCAAGCATCTTAAAATTGATCCCACTCACTTCTACTATACTCTAAATCTCTAATACTTCACATAAAACTCTGTAACAATATCACACATACCACCTTTTCAAATTTTTCCAAGTCACCAACTCCCAGAATTCATTAAGCTCAAATCCAAAGTCAATAACAATGAAAAAATGGTAAAGCAATGGACAATTTACTTGAGTTTGGATGTGGAAGACTATCCTTCAATGTTGAAAAATTGTTTCCAAGAAAATTCTAAGTGAAGAATTTGTATGGAGGTGAAGAACTTGGAAATTGTTGGTGGGATTTGTGTTTGACTATATATTGTGATTTGATACAATGTGATGAGAATGGGTTTATGGTTAGAGAACAAATTAAGGTGAAGAAGTAATGAGAGAGTGTTTGTCAATATATTTGTGAATGTGTTTGTGTAGAGGGCAGGGGTTGGCCAAAATAAAACAAGAGAGGGGAGGATGTATATGTTAAGTAAGGAAGTAGGAACCTTGGTGCGGCCACACCATGCTTTTAGCTAAAGATGGCAATAAGGGCAGCCTTGAGTGTAGAAAGGGAAATAGGTGTGCGAGCGTGGCACGATCGTCCTGTCCTATGCCCAATTTTACTGAGAAGAACCTTTCCTTATGCTTAACTTATTGATCAACCTACATGCATAGTTGAAACACACACGAATATACATAAATAAGAAATCAAGCAAAAACAAAAACTAAACGAGAAACCGAAACTTCAATTTAAAAAAAATCAAAATGTGAAAAGCTTAGGTTGCCTCCCATATAATGCTTGGTTTAACATCCCTAAATGGACTTGGCCATTTAATTAAATCAATTGGGATCCTCGAACTGAACAAACATTTGCCATATTTTCTTCTACTCTACCTAAATAGAACTTGATCTTTTGGCCATTCTCACTAAACAGCCTCCCATCTCCATCTTTCAAATTGGCTTTACCAAGATGTAATACTTCTTCAATTTTGAACAAAGTTGATTTTCTTAATTTTGCCTTGCCCGGAATAAAAGCTGATTTTCTTAATTTCGCCTTCCTCGGAATCATCTCTAGTCTCGGATTTAGCAATCGACCATTATAACTTGGTGCAAAATATCTTATGTGCCAGTCCATCATATGGTTTCTTTTTCTTCTTCTTGGAAATTTTAGCATCTTCATAAGCATCATTTCAAGACTCTTCCATCTCATTCTTATCCATATTTACCACATTATTGTTGATGACATTTACCCTATGACAAGTGCTTGTATTGTTTGGAGCTTTCTTGTCATGGTAAATGTTAAAATTGACCTCTTCTTCATCAACTTTCAATGTCATCTTGTCACGTTATACATCAATCAAAACTCCTCTAGTGGGTAGGAAAGGTTGCCAAGAATAATAGGGATTTCTCGGTCTTCCTCCATGTCATGCACCATAAAATCAACTAGAAAGATAAATTTATCCACCTTGAATAACACATTTTCTATAACTCCCCAAAGATAAGCAATAGACCTGCCTGTTATTTGCAAAGAGATAGTCTTTGACTTCATTTCTCCAAAGCCTAACTTCCTAAAAACTAAAAGCAGCATTAAATTGATGCTTGTCTCCTGATATTGTTGGCAACTAACATGAAAGTTAGCTAACAAATGTTCCCCAAGCAAAGCAGGAAATATAGCATTAGGCAAACATCGTCAAGCTCCAAATGCACTTAAAGTGGCCTAAGCTAATAATTGAAGTCATATTTTTTAGCTTTAGTGTATAAAGTTATTACAAAAATTTATTAATACAAATTATTCAAGAATTTGTTCAACAATTTTATAAATTTAAATGTTACTCTATTTATCAACCAACATATCAATTGTGAAAAGGAAGAAAAGAGACAAGATCAATTTTTTTTAAGAAGCTACAACAAATGATTTTGAAAAATCAAACATGCCTTCAAATTACTTCAAAACCTAAAATTATAAAATCTGGTTAATAATTAATAGATCTATAACTGCAATTAACATAAAACAAATCTAGATTACTCACTAAAAGCACAAAAGCTAGCAATCCGTAGTCAATGAAAAAAGTAATCAAATTAGAAACACAAAAACAATACACGCAAAACAAAAAAATTAATAATACAAATGCAATTCTAATAGTACAGGAAGGGTCATATACAATGGTGTTCATAAGGTCAGTATGAGATAAGTGAGTACTCTACGCATTTATCAACGGCCTTTGCACCCAAAAATTTTTTCTAAATTCTCAATCTTTAGTGTTATTTGATGTTTTTGGATTCATGTGTAGTGAGACAATGATATGAACCTTGTCAACAATGTTGACAAAATCAAACACCAAATGTAATATTGAACCCCAAGATTTTCAAGACGTTTGTTAAGCCTTAACCCGTTACCTAGCAAGATAAAAAGCAAGAACGGTTGTTTGAAGATGTCACACTAAGAATGTCAAGAACCACTCAAGAATCAAGGTATTAAGTCTAATTGTTTTGAATGCCACATTAATAAAATTGATAAGTTCAAGAGTAATTCAAGAATTGAAAGAAGAATACAATAACTCACTCTTATTAAAATTAACAATGTTCTTAATTCTAAAACAATGGTAGCCCCATATATATATATATATATATATAAGCTAATAAAAATCTTAAATTAAATGGGAATAAGAATCCTAATCTAATTAGGAATGATAGAGTTTTAGTTTAACATGGAAATAGTAATCTTAAACAAATAAGGAAACTAATTCTTTATAAAGTAAGTAATCTGAACAAACAAAAGCCCAATCATTCATGTCTTGCATCTTGAACCTTTAAAAAGCTGAAAACGTGTAAGTCCACAATTGGAATCTTTTAGAACTTTAATCATAGTGACTAGATCTTGAAATTGATTTGGACTTATGCTGAGCCTTCACCTACATGTTTGCCATTTCATCAACTTATTGAATCAACCTATTTAACATTTCTTTAAAATGCTGGGCTCTAAGTCTTGTGATTGGTCCACTTGGCAAGCTTAATAGATCATGTGAATGTTGCCCTTAAGTCCCATCAAGCCCACGTGTGAGTTCCCCTTCATGTATGCATGGTTGTACAACTTCATTTGTCATCAGGCAAGATATTATGAAAGCTATACGAAGTTTTACGTGAAAATAAAGCTCAAGCACATAACCACAAGCTCATTTATCAAAGATAGAACCCAATTGAAAGAAACAGAGGCACCAAGGCAGTAGACAAGGCCTAACTACGCTTTGGACTCGCGCGACACCTGCTGACCTTAGGGTGTGATTTAAGATGCTTTTTAGAATGTGTGGCATGCTTGCATAGCTTGCGATTGAACTTACACATCAACGCCCCATGCCATGACTGTGCCGCCACGCCACTGGGTCTTTAAATCACATGTTTGCACCATTTTTGGCCCTTGGATCACCCTTTGATGGTCTAATTTAGACCTTTTGCTAGGTTTTGATGTTTTCAAGGATTAGCCACCACTTATTCAATTAAGGAAAGAGGAAATTTTGGATTAGGAAAGAGAGTGCTACTGAGAGGATTATGAAGAGAGATAGAGGAAGATTCATCAACAAATTAAGAAAGATACTAGAAGATTTACGGATTAAAGTTTCTTCTTCTCTAGTTTATCTCATCATCCTTACACTTTGTCTTGAATTTTTTGGTTCATAATTGTTAATTGTTAATTGTTAGTTTTATTAGTTTTGAAACCATGAATTTCATGATTAGTTGTATTATGGATTATGCGATGTTAGGCTAAAATCATTGTTTTAGAGACTTGATGTGGCTTATCTTAAATATGTTTTAACCCGTTGGCATGTTTTTAATGTGAGAATATTTTTATTTACTTGTCTTTATTTGTTCTAATTGTTCCTAGTTTGGTAATTGATGAATTGGATGATTGACGATGGATAAATTAATACTTGAGAAAGTTTGATTTATTTGTCTGATTAAGTAAACACACCTTGGGGTTATTAAGGTTCCAAGAGGAAATTGGTACCTAAATAATCTAATAATCACTTAGGATAACAAAAGACCGGGGGGTAATTGAATTTTAAGTGATATATACGAGTTATACTTAAGGAACGTTTAATTAACTATGTCAGATAAGGATATCGACCTGGGCAATTTTATGTAGGATTTTATTTGATACTCAAGAGAGGTAACGAAGTCACCATTGATCTTGTGACTAGTAAATAAAAATATAACACATTACTAACAGCAGATTAAGGAAAACATAGCAAGAGGTAAGTGAAATCGAGGCCCAATGATTATTATCTTTGCATAATTTACTCACTCATTGATTCTCTTTAATTTCACTTTGATTTGTTTATTAATCAATTAACAGTTAGCTAGTTTTGAATAGTTTTATCATTTTTATATTTATATAATTCTGAATTGCTTGGATAACATTGGTCTATCACTGATTCTCTTAAATTTCACTTTCATTTGTTTTTTAATCAATTAGCAGTTAGCTAGTTTCAAATAGTTTTATCCTACAACTTAAAGGTTATAATTCTCATGCATAAGTTATCTTAAGTAATAAAAGTCCAAAAGTCTGAGCATCGATCAACAGGAATATGTTATATAAAGTTCACAAGTCCAAATGGTCTAAATATTGTGTGAGCAGAATTTATTCATTGATTTTTTTGAAACATAAAGGGTGGGCAAAGCCTAAAGTATATAATTGATTTTAACCCTTATATACTCTGAACTCAAACCTAGGCAGGTACTTAAGAAATTGTGTATCAACCATCTAAGCCGAGCATTCTAGGGCTTGATTTGTTGATTGTTGAATGTAAATTTAATATTATAACCTATTATGGCATAAGGGATTCATTTTGTTTATACTTGTTGAAATCGTTCTTTACTAATCTTTTTTATAACTTAATTAAAAATTAATTAAGAAATGATATCTATTAGAAGATAAATACATTTAAATGCATTACAATATCTCTTAGAAGAAAAGGTAACAAAATAAAATATTAATCATTCAATTTATTTGTAAAAATTATAACATACCTTGTTCTTGATATGTAGAATATATGCAAGTATTTAGTGTACTAGTTGTTAAATGAATCAAGCTTCCTAACAAACCAAAACACTTTTAAGAAATAGAATTCACTTGAAAGATTTTGAATTGAAACTCAACTTATAATGATTTAAGAACAATACTATAAAATTATCAAAACTTCACTGTTAACCCTTTATGAATTTAGAAAGACATTATGTAAATATTACCTAATTACATAAAAGTAGAATGAAAACAAAGAAAAAGGATCCTCTAGATAACTTCCACCGCTTCATTTATATAGGAAAAATAAAAGATATTTCACGTGTGGACACAAGTTACAAATTTTCAACTTAATCATGCTCTATCATATTGTAGTATATTAGGGACCATCTAACTAATCGGCTTTATTGAAGTTGTCTTCTTAAACATTGTTGGCCCATGCATAAGCTTTCCAATGGTCAATATTTAAACCAAATTAAACATGTATGGCCTGAGTTATGTTGAAAATAAGCAAAGGTGTTCAGTTTGAGTTTCTCAACCAATCTTCTAGAATGATGGCTATTTTTGATAGCCAAGAGCTCTGGCTTTTCAAACATGCACAGCATAAAATTATAGATCTATGTGTATTCTTTCCAATAAATCTAACTATATGCTTTCTTGGTACATATTTGGGAAGATATGGCCCAAATTTGAAACCAAGTTGAGATAGTTGTTAGCTGTAGTTGAATTCTATTAAGCCTGATTTTGACCCAATAGATGCTTGATTTGGTTTGACCTTTGATTTATATTTTTGTGAAGGAATGTGTTCACATTTTTATGGCCGAGGAATCGTATCAATTAATCTTTTGTATTAAAAGATATGCTCATTATACGAAATCTGCACAAAACCAATTATTAAGTCTAATTCTTGTTTTAGGACTCAGTATAAAGGAAAATGCTTAATTTTCTGAAAGTGAATGACATTCTTAAGTGTAAAATTATAATATTTCTCATATGTAATTTTGGATTACAAGATACGCTCATATGTAAATTTTAAAATTATCCTAGATTAATTTTTGCTCTAATATTTCCAACCATCACTTCCCTAACTCTTGATACTAAATAGGCAAGATCGAGTAATCAATGAGAAATTAGTACATGAAAAATAAAATTTTGTGTAAAATATTAAATATAGAGTATACTCTTTGTTGTTGCAATATTCCTATATGGCAAGATTTGCATCTTGTCAACTTTTACTTTAATTTTTACTTTTATCACGTCAAAGTATAGCTTTACCCTCAAAAAGTGATTTCAGTGTTAAGTAAAGGCATTTAAGAAAAGTGAAGTAAACTAATACAAGTCATAGAAATTTCGTGATTGCGTTTCAATTCTTGATCAGTTAAGATGTGTGTTGCATTAACTTTCCTTAACTTTATGATGGTTGTTAACTTAAAGCTACTTTTAAGTTCATGTTGCATTTGAATTATATATATGTATACATACATATATATATATTCTGGTTGTAGTTTCACCACACTTTATGTAAATTGTTAAAATATTAGTGACATAGGAATTTTTTCCCCTTTTTTTTCTTGTAAGGCATAGAATTTCCATTTGAACCACGTAGATATATACCTTACAAATTAGTATTTTTTTTTATGTTAACGGTTAATTACCAAAATTATCATCATCACAAGCACCCTGACCCTTGTGTTTGTCTTAAGGAGGTTTTGCAAACCGTATTTTATATTTGTTTGGGCAATTACCCAAAATAGCCATGTTTTTTAGTGAATTTACCTAACAATCTCTTTAATAATTTGTGCCCAAAACTAGCCTAAAACTCAAAACTCTAACAAAGATACCCTTCAATTAGCCTTTATATATAAAACATAAGATTTCCCTCTTTCTTCACTTCAAAAACCCTAAATCTCCCAGATCACCCATCCCCAGAAATTTTCCCAAATTGTCAAACCCTAAATCTGTAAATTGAAATGGCAAATTAAAAAATCATAGTTAGAGGTGTCAGCAACAAATTGGGTTTAGTTGTAATTGGAGGCAATGACGGTCGATGGCAGGAACAACAGCAGCAAAACTGCTAATAGTGATGGTAAGTTCATTTGTGCGTTTTTCCTATTTTCTTAACTAACCAATTATATAGGTATTCATCATTCTAATAGATTATATTGTTTGATTGGGTTGTTATACTTGATATGTAAAACATAATACGCATGATCTTTTCTGTGATAGTTGGGTTTGGAGTTGAATATGAACTAGGTATTTTTTGAGCACGCAAACCTTAATCAATTTTTTTTGAGCAAAATGAAACCATACTTGATTTCTAGGCTTTTCGACTACGCATGCCTTACTCAGTTTTTTTTTTGGTCAAGTAAGGCAAAACCATAATCAACTTTTTTTGGTTAAGTATAGTTTTGCCTTACTTAGCATATTAACAAAATGCATAAGTTTGAAACTTAATATTTAACCTTGGGGTAAAATGAAAGACTTTAAATTATTTTCTGTGTGCAATATGCAATAGTTAAAAACTTGAGTTTTAATTTATGTTCTATTGGAGTAAAATATTTATGCAATTTATTAATTTTTCTCATGAACAAGTATAGATGATCAAATCACATTGTTTATTTACTACAGGGGGATAGTGGGTCATGTTGTTAGATGATGTCAAGACATACATTGATGGAAGGGCATGGTTTTAACTATACAACGAAACATCACATATCATCAATTATAGCAAAACATATACATAATCTTGAAGATGGGTCCTACTTAGTTTACTGTTCCTATAAAAGCGAAGTTTTTAGTAGGCAATGAATTGTAGGGAATTATTGCAGCAAATATTGTTAATGATATTAATGTGTTAGGCTTTTTTTGCTTATCAATCATTGAGTAGAATGGACCCATTATATAGTGATTGCGTCATAAGAGGGATCGTGAGCAACCTACAATTGCTTCTCCTTTATGATGTCAACCAACCATTCCAAAAGTTCATAAATTGCCTTTTGTGTCTTATAAAGGTAGCAAAGCTATTAGTGATTCACCAATTACGCATTCACCACCAATTGGCATACGAAACCAAGACATTGTACATAGTGCTCCCCATTTCCCCATAATTAAGAGGCAGTTAATTACGAATGCTCACCACCTAAATACAATGAAGATCCAACATAAAACTACTTCAACAATGATTCAACTATACAAAGAATTGGATTTGCTAAATAATAGTATAGAATGCATTATTGTGATGAAAAACCTCCTATAGGACATGATGTCTAGGCTAGACTAAGTCGTAGACCCACTACATCAATAGAACGTGAAGCAACTGTGTCAAGATCATTAATGCCCATCCAATATACTCCTTTAATCCCACCATCAACCACCACTACACTGCATGATATGCAGTCCAATTCAACATCTGGGAATGAGTCAGGCATATTTTTATAACAAAGAAGGAGTTGTGCCATGACTTGAGTAAAATGGCATTAAGGAAACATTTTCAGTTCACCATTATGTGCTGAACAACTATCCAATTCGAGACAAAATGCATCACGTAAGGATGTGGTTAGCGGGTTTGAGCTATTAAGAATGATGGATCAAAAAGTACTTTCATGTTACACAGATTGAAGCAAATCACACTTATCAAAGCGATCAATTACAAAACAGGCATTGTCAAACCAATAGTCAACTCATTAGAGAATTCATTATGCTTTTCAAGACCCCACTAGAATCTATACCTAGAGAAATGTCCAAAGTGATATACAGAGAGAGTATGGGTGCTTTTATCATACCAATCAGCATGGTTGGCTAGGAATGAAAGACGTCGATTGGTAAATAGGGATGATGACTAGGTTCTATTTATTCATCTATCCTATAATTGCATTAGACAAGACTCTTGAAAGGAAATATCTATAAACTATGTTTATAGTTGCCGCTAAAGATGGCAAAGGCAAAATATATCCTATTGCATTTGGGATTAGGGACTCAGAGAATAGTGCTTATGAGAATAGTTCTTGATAAAATTGAGAGAGGCACTCAGCTATATCTAATTTAGATTTTGTATTTGATAGACGTAATTTTATTGAAAAAGGTGTAAGTACTATCTTCTGTGAAGCATAACATGACTTCTACATTTATCAGATCTCCGAAAACACACAAGCAAAGTATAAGATGAGTCAAACAAAGATAGACAATTTCCAAGCAGGTACTTTCAAGCTGCAAAGGCATATCAAATTTCCAGAGTTCAATCAACATATAGCCAATTTAAGGTCAATACATATAGAGACAGCAAACTATTTGGAGAACTATGTTAGGCTCCACAAGTGGTCGGTACACATGCCTTCCCTATTATTACTATTTTAGTTTGATTCATTAATCACAAGATGAGGACCGACCTAAATACCTCTCCTAAAAGTTAACCAAGGTCTTACGTATAACTAAACAAGTCAATATTCCTATCTAGCTCAATTAATTATACGCTTATTAAGCACTACGTGTTATTCAACTCCTGATCTCTTAAAATCTTAAGTGTTTATTAAATTATCTACGTGTTGATCTCTTCCCAATCTCACAACTACCTAAATTGTGTTTCCATAATCTGATAAACAAATCAATCTTTTCCAAGATTCAATTTATTGATCTTCAATTAACTAATTCAGTAAATAACAAATTAGAAATATTAGGCAAGGTAAATATAAATGAATCAAACCATGAGAACATTAATTATATGCCAATTGATCAAAACATAATTTGGATAAATTGATCAAGACCCTAGGACAATGAAATTAGCCTAACATAGAAAAATCCATAACAATTATCAACAAGAAATTATAAATGTAAATATAGTCTAAGTAGTATTACAAAATATAAATGTCAAGAGATAAAAGGAAGGAAAAGAGAAAATTCAGATTGAGAGATGCTTTAGGCCTTCAATTCTTCAAGAATCTGCCAAGAAACATCAAGAAATTGTTAAACTCCAGGCCTCTCTCTCTATAAAATTCAGCGTATCTCTCATCCTCATGTTTCTCACTATAAAAAAACACTCTTTTCTACTTGGCTAATGGTAATTAAGGTTAGAATAGTATAAAAACCTAGGATAAGTCAGAATCAAGCCATCTAATCATGATCTAAGGGCCAAAAATCAAGTTTGCCGTCATTTAGCATCCAGATGGGGTAGCTTCACGACGACTAGGGTGTAAAAGGTGCTAAAAACGCAAAACTAGTTGCATGGCCATGCCATACATACTCTTTTCATGAGTACAAATAATATATCATTGGAAAGTTTTAAATGTCTAGTTTCCAGTGCTCTAAACAAATCACGATTCTAATAGTCTATAAGAAGTTATCAACATTTTAATACACCATACTCAAAATAGCCACTTTTGTTGTGCATGATATGTCTTATACTCCTTTGGCCCAATGTGCACCAACTTCTCCTCCATTATACTTTGCTTGCTTCCCTACACGAAAACCATAAATTTACCAAGTAATCACATGAGTTTAAGGAAGCTGTTAAACACAAACCACATGACCTATCTAATGCTGCTCAAAAATAGGTGAGTGAACAAGACCTCTTATCCCTTTTCATGTCCATTTATCCTACCCTTAGGTTCATATTTAAAGTTAAAAGTGCTGGCCAAAATGATATAGTGGATTTAAGTTCAAAGAGTTGTAGTTACAAGCATTTTGATTTAGATGAACTACTTTGTGTGCATGCACTTCCAGCAATTAGATTTGTTCGCAGTCAATATAATCCCTTATGCTCTCATTACTCTATGAATGAGGCACTTTTGGTGGCATATGCAAAAGTTTTTCATCCTATTGGTGACTAGCATGATTGGGTTATTCCATCTGAAGTGTGGGACATTAAGGCCCACCAAGAGGGCGTGTTACAACAAATCAACTAAGAAGACAAAGAATTCCATCTACAAGGGAAGACATGATAAGACTAATGTGCTGAAGGTGCAAAGAGGTTGGCCATGATCGTGCAACTTATAGGAAACCTATCTAGGTTATGCCCCCACAACAACAGTGTTAATGATTTGACATGTATTTTTATTTTGTGAAACTCTTTTGTATTGAATGTCATTGTGATTGTTTATTTCATGTACCTACTAATAATTGTTGGTTAAGTTTTTAGACTTTTTTAGTTACCATATATGTAATCAATTAAGTAATAAATTAAAAAAAAAAAAGAAATGGAAGGTTGTTTAGCAAATAGGACTTCTTCAATGAACTTAGAAAACAATTTCAATTGATGAGACACTAAACTAGACACAATAAAGTTCCATTAATATAGAAAGGATTTGGTATGATATAATTGTCTTTCATCAAGAAAATCAATATAATTTTCTAAGCTTAATTATTATATCTTAGTCAGAACAAAAAGTTAATGGTTGATGGTAGGTGAAATGGTGGGTCGAAATTCTAAATAAATTAGTCTTCAAGTCAACCAAAAGATAATTTTTTTTTTGTCATAAACTAGCTTGGGCATTCAACAATGGTGTGTCTTTCTAATTCTAAATTCTACATTTTATTTGTATTTGTTGGCTTATTTTCTTGAAATAAGGAATTTTCATTTTCAAAAAAAGAACAAAGTAAGCTTTTCCATCCTACCAATTTCACTAAATTTGTTAAACAAGCAAACATTTAGAATTCAAATTCTAGAACCAAGAACAAGTCCACATGATGATGACACATTTATCAATTTCACAAGAATAATATAAGATACATTACAGTAAGAAAAGGTTTAATATAGCTATCAATCATCCAAAAGCAGAAAGTTTGCATTATATTAAGATAATAGAAAATGACATGAAAATAATTCAGAGATAGAGAAAGAGAAAGATACGTGTTGGTAATAATTCAATTTCCCATAGTTTTCACTACTCAAAATTATTGAAGTAAACTCTTGCTAGTACTATTATATTCCTACTTTTTTGATAACATGTTGATCATGACATCTAATCTATACTCTTCATTACTATATTTAACCATAGTTTACTTTTGTTTAATTATATAATAAGACAATATGTAAATGTTATTATCTATTTATAGTCAATTTCTATTCACATAGGTGGATAGGTTATTGATCAAATAAAACTGAATACTCAATAAACATTTTAGGCAATTGTACTTACAAAAATGGAGCACAAACATGTCATGATTTTCTTAATAACTAAACTAGTTTTAAAATTTAGTGGTACAAACCTTATTCAATGCTGTAATTATATCTTACTAATTAAAAGATAGAACATATTTGGTGGTTAATGATGATCCAAATGCCAGCTTGATGACAAGGAATTTAAGGACAATTCATGATGCATTCTAGTGGGCCATTAAGCATGTTTTCCTAAAACTTCATTATTTTTTAAATAAAACAGAATCATTTTATACTTTAATCTTTCTTTATTACTAGAATAAACTAGGTAGCATTTATAGGGAGTGGAGTGTCAATAATTTTGTGTTTGTAAGCAAGATTTCAAATTCCTTTACACACGAAAAAAATATACAGTTCCAAAATATAGACCATAGAACTTTGACCCAATCATACAACAGTTCCATGATAAAAATTATAGAGAAATTGGTAGTACTTTATACGACAGCAGTTTCATATAAGTGAGAACACACAACATGAAATGGTGATAAGTTCAACTTACAGGAATATAATATACAAGGAATTGAATCAATGTGCTATTGAAACCTGAAACATCTCAAGTTATCCAACATGAGGGTTGTAGTTACCACCAAGACACCAATTTATGAAAGGAATTAAACATTGCCACTTACATTTTGCAAAGGAAAAGGATGACAAATTCTAGACAAGTCGAATATGACCAAGCATCAAGCTAAGCCATCCAAATTAACTTCCAAGTCCATCCCAAACATTGATTTCAACATATTTAAGCATGAAACCTTTTGTTCATTGCCAAATGCTCAAATGCTTCACCACCGTCAATTCTCCTGTCAATTCTAACTCTTCACCTATGCTCTCTGCCTCAAAAATTGATGCTAGCACTTGATTAGCAATTTTGGTGAAAATACAAATTGGAAATTTAGGGTTTAAGAATTTAGAGAAATCTTTTAGGGACGGATCATTTGGGAAATATAAGGTTTTTCAAAGTAAAAAAAGAGGAAAATCTTATGTTTTGTGTATAAAGGCTAGTTGAAGGGTATCTTTGTCTATCTTTGTCTAATTTTTAAGTCTTAGGCTAGTTTGGTGCACAAATTATTAAAGAGGTTATTATGGTAAATTCATTCAAAAGACATGGCTATTTTGTGCTTTTTTTCATTATTTGTTTTAAGCTAGCCATGTCTCCTATTAGTTAATTTAATTATGAGATTCTTTCATTATATCTATCTTTTAAAATAATGAAATATTCTTTTATTTAGAAACTTTTTAGTCCTTGAAGGTGTGTTTGGTGTGTTGCAATAGTCTGCACTATATTATTTTGCTGCATTGGACAAAAATTTTATAATCTCATGCTTGGCTCCAAAATTGAAGGGATATAGATTGTTAAAAATAAAAAATAATTTTGTTTACTATGGTCAAACTTGACCTATACCCCTACCCCCATGAGTCAAGTCTAGTATGTACTTTTTTCTAAATTTTTTTAAAAATTAATTTTTAGTAATAATAACTTTTAAAATCTCTTATACTCAACCTTTGTTGCCTATTGACCATTGCCAATTGCCACCGCCCGTTACACCAACCACCATTTACATTTCTGTATATATCATTAGAGTCATTGTTTAATGCTCTATGTAATAGCACCATTTCCATCTCCATCTACCGACCACCAATCACCATTTGGGTCATTATAGATATCATTAGATTGCTAGTTCAACGCTCTATGTAATGCTACCATTTTCATCCCCATTTAATAAAATGTTCGTCATATATTTGAAATTCAATTTTGGCATTTTCGGTGATTGCCCCGGACAATTTTAATTATTTAGGGTTATTTTCAGCTTTGCTCTAATATTTATAGAAAATTATCAACAATAACCCTATTAATAGTAGAACACCATTACTTTTAATAATGTCCGAGTAAAAAAAAGAATTCTACAATTTGAATTTTTTTAAAAAAAAATCACATGTCAACCATGTGAAATTTCAGTTTAGCCCGTAAAATAAAAAAAAATATATAATATAATAATAATAAAATCACAAAGTTATTTTCATTTTTGCACACATAACATTAACTACAATAAGGTAAATATGTCTTTTTATCAATTTTTTGCTAAAGATAATGGTGTTTTGCTGTTAACAAGGTCACTGTTAATGATTTTGCAATAATTTAGTTTATACGTAAAGATTGTCAATAAATCTGGAATAAAGTTGAAAATAATCCAATTATTTAATTATTAATAAAAAGTAATATACAATTAAATAATAAAAACTAAATTTTATATATACACTTGATAATTTTTGTAATTGGCACGGTACAATGAGACACCAAATATATTATTATATTAAATTTTATTCAATATAGTTTATTACAATCCAATTTAATTAAAATACTTGGGGTGACTTTTGAATTACGCCGTACGAGATACTTTATAAAATTAGCATTGAGGGTCTATTTGATATGACTTTTCAAATATAACCTTTTATAATAGACATTTTACCCCTAAAGTTTTTAAAATAAATTTATTAATCATTTGAGTAATTATGTTAATAAACAAATTCATAATCTTCTATTTCAAATAAATAACGTAAAATTTTTAAAATAAAATAAAGGTATGTTGAATAATTTTACTTTTTAAAAAAGTTAGAAAAGTTCTACTGTCAAAAAACCCAATTTTGAACTTTTTTTAATAAAAAAATAATTTTTTAATTCACAAAAATCCTTCTTCATTGTCAATCAAATGACACATAAAAATTAGAAAAGGCTTTTGTCATTAATAACTAAATGGGCACTTAAAGTGCTTAAGTGGATAGCACCCTAATTTTAATAAAAATGTTGTGATTTAAAGTGTTTAAGTGGATAGCACCCCAATTTTAATAAAAATATTGTGATTTCAGAAATACCATCAATAAACTTTAAAAATTCCACTTAAGTTTATTAAAAGTTTTATCATTTCTAACATACTCCTAACTATTTTTAAAAATTCCAATCCTTATCCTATTTTGTTATATTTCTTTTTTAATTGATTATTTTTTCAATTTATTAAATTTACAATTATTTATATCACAAATCTATTTATTTGATTTTTAATACTAATCATTACATCAAACACTAATTATTTTTACAAATTCTCATAAAATAAAATATTATTATTACCAAATAATTATTTTAATGTATTTATTATTATTAAAAATATTTATATAAAATATGACTAATACATAGATATTTATTATGTTTTCTTTAAATTTTATATAATTTACTTATTTTTATAATTTTTTCTTTTTATTTTTCAAAATATTTGTTTTTATTAAAAAATACTATTGAAAGTTATAAATTTTTATTTATTATTTAATTTGACAAATACTATTAATTTTATATATTACTTAATTAAAAAAATGATCATTTTGGTAATTTGTTCATACCAAAGTATTTTTCAATTATAAATCCGAAAACTTAATTTAGCACTAAATCTATAGTATAAATACTTTCAATAATTATTAGCCAAATAGCAACTACTTTTGTTAAGACTGCTAGCATATAAATGTTTTTTCTTTAGTACTTTCCAAAGGGACCTACAGTCAGTCCTGTTAGATGTACCTTATATCTTTATAAAAACTAATAATTAGGTGCATTTTTATGTAAACTTTAAATATAACTGAAATTTAAATATGAATAATATATTTATTTTCTTCTAAAAAAAGGTATTAAATTATTTATTTTTAAAAAATAAAAAGTTTGAAAATTGATCTTTTGATATATATATATCATTTTAAATAATATACTCATATTCTATAATAATTTTAATTATATTAACATAATAATATGTAAAAGAAGAAAAATTTTCAATAAATTATATTAGTATGTACATTATTTCTTTGTTTGATATATGACTTTTTAGAAAAAATAATTTCTAATAGATTATACTAGTTTGCACATTTTTTTCTTGTTAAATATACAATATGTTTTCTTTTTTTTTTCTTGCATTTGTTTAATTTTCTTAGTGGAAAAATTTATAAATCAATCATTTAAATCATATAAAATCAATAAAAATTAAATAAAATAATCTTTGATGCACAATGGAACTTGTAGAAAAAAGAAAAGGCAATAATATTGGAAGAATATGAAAAGGCATGGATGGATTTCTATTTTAAATGGGTCAAAAGAAAAGACAATATTCGCCTTATGGTGGGTCTATGCAAAAGGGAGGCATGGAGAAAGAGAAGAAACCGAAAAGAGATAACATGTAAGACTGGGTACGGGCCAGTTCGATTAGGGTTTGGCCTAACCTAGATCAAACTAAAATTTGTAAATTTGTTAAAAATTCTAGACCAAATTGGACTAAATCTAAAATTGGAACCAAATCGGAATTGAATCGATCAGTTTGATTCAGTTCCATTCAATTTTCCTCTGTTCATTTTAATTTTATTGTTCAATTAAATTTTGTTTTTCAGCTTAATTTTTAATTTTTAAACCTATTATTGCAATTCGTAAAATTGAATTCACTGTTTATCATCCACAGTATTTCTAAAATTGAGCAATAAAAAGCGCTAACAAGATACTCGTCATCATGTATCACACAAAGTATTTAAAATTCAAATTTTTTTGATAAAATACTTAACAAAGGTAAAGGTAGATATCTAAATTTTCTTGTGGCTATGTTATATGCTCCTCTCAGCTCCAGCTCTAATGCTTGCATTGGCTTCACAAATTTTATATCTCAATAACAAAATAATATTTAGAAATTTAACAATTTATAATTACAAAAATAAATTACATAATTTATTATATGACCTTATGCAATTGCTTCGTAAAATTTAGATTTCTGTCTCCTAATTATGTGCTTTGGTATGTGCTCCTCCAATGCATGCAATGACTTCACAAACCCTACATCATAATAAAAAATACTTAGAAATTTATAAATGTGTAACTAATTAAAAAATAAATTAAATAATTCGTTACATTACCTAACCAAATTGCTTCATAAAATTTAGCTTGCTAAACATATGCTTTTTTATATTACCGATCATCAAGAAATAAAGAACGAAACCAATTTTGTGCACAAACCAAAACTTTAATAGATTTAAGAGTTAAAGAACTATTAAATGGATCAAGAATATGCCCTTCAGTGCTAAATGTAAATTCAAATGTAATAGTGGAGGCTAAAATTCCAAAAACATCTTTGGCTATTAAAGATAGAACTTGATAATTTGTACAATTCACTTTCCATCAACATAAAATATCAAATTTTTTATGATTAAAAGGCTCAATACCTTCCAATAAATCTCTCTCAATGTCATGGTGGGTTTCTTTTTGCTTTGAAAACTATTGGAAAGGATTACAACATTTATCAATAGTGAGAAGATCATCATCATCCAATGATATACTGGACACTATTCGTAACAAGAATGATGTGTAGGAACAATAAGCCCACAAGCTATATCATCATCAATGTTGACATTTCGTGCAATATAAATGTTATATAAATTATATAAGAAACCTTTGATATATTTCTTATGGTTTCAACTATGTTAGAATTGTATAAAGAATTGAAACAATATACCACAAAATCCATTTTGTCTCGAGGATCCAACACAACTGCAACAAGTAAAAATTTGTTTATGTTATCCAAAGCACCCCAATATTTGTCAAACTTCTTCTTCATATTGGTCGCCATATTGTCTAATAAATAATCTTTACTTGCACTCAGTGACTACAAGTATGTCTGAATCTTCTCATCTCATTAAAATATAAATTTGAAGTTACAATGGAGGAAGCAATATATTTCGAGGTTACCTCATAAAATATCTCCAAAAATTTCACAAACTTTCTTGCTTTTTTCTAACAATGAGAAATTGGTGGCC
The DNA here is from genome assembly GCA_022749755.1 of Azadirachta indica. Lineage (NCBI taxonomy): Eukaryota > Viridiplantae > Streptophyta > Magnoliopsida > Sapindales > Meliaceae > Azadirachta > Azadirachta indica. The sequence goes on along the minus strand of CM040447.1, from coordinate 8,866,129 downwards.
CTATTCTTGCCTTTCCATTTTCAATTTCTTCAATGTTAGCAAATAAAGAGAAATCATCATCTTGCATCTTATCAAAGGCTTTTTGAAATTTCAATACATTTTCTAACAAAAGTACGTTGAATTCAATCTAGTAGGGACATCTAACACCATAAGTCCTTTGGTTGGAATTTTCTCTTTCTCTACATATATTTTGAATTTTTCTAGTCTTGTTATGGATGATCTAATGTATTTCGCAGCATTATGAATACTCGTTATTGTTTCATTTACTTCTTCCAATTCGTCACCAACAATCAAAATAAGAATATGTGCATAACACCTCAAATGAAAATATTCACCATCTAACACCAACCTATCAAGATTCTACATTTTTAACTTCCTTCTAATATAATTCACTGTCACATCATTTGAACTTGCATTATCAATAGTAATAATGAATAACCTCTCTATACCCTAATTATGTAAACATGCCTCAATCAATTTTCCAATTATCTCCCTTTTGTGATTTGGAACTATAGTAAAACTCGATATTCTCCTTTGCAAATTCTAATCACAATCGATGAAATTTATTGTGATCACTATACTTTTGATATTCTAAATCAAAGTCCATATATCAGTTGTAATACTTACTCTTTGCTCATTTGCAGAAAATATATTTTAGTTTGGTTTTCTGAGTTTTGATTTTTTTGCCTAATCCTAATAATGTGTTCTAGGAAGCAATAGGGTAAATTTTATTTTGGCCCTACCTTGTTTCAATTAGCACCTTAGCATATTTCAATTTGCTCTTTATCTTATTTCAAATGGACTCAAATAGTGATAAGGTTTTTTCAAAAATTCCAAAAGGCATGGATAGGGATTTGGCTCCATTATTTTAGCCAATAGATAATTAAAGGTCCCAAAACCTAGTATAGACAAAAGAGAATAGAAAATCTCAAATTGTAGGCCTGCAATACAATAGCATCCCCACAAATGCAACCTCAAGCACATTGATTCGAGATGAGGAGGTTTTGCATCCTAGGTCAAGAGGAATATTTGCGAATCTTAATCTCAAGTCAACGGGAACTATCGCCAATCTTTGCCTTAAGTCAAGTGGGAATTTTCACCACACACATGTGTTTTTCGCCACTGCAAATCATCTTAAGAGATGTTGGGTTATATACTATTAGAAAATTTTATCAAATAAATAGCGAAAAATTAAGTTAGGAGAATTATAAAATTTATATGAGTATATATGGTTTTAATAAAAATAAAAGGAAGAAATAGAAAAGATACCTCTTGATGCTTTTAAAATATTTTTGTTGCAGGTTTTCCTTCACCAATGTTTTCCAAACCAATCCTCCAACAGTTGCTGTAAAGAGAATAGTAGGCTTCCTTTCTTAATATAATGGTGATTTCGAAAAAACTGGTTTTTCTCTGTAGTGCATGACAGAAAAGAAAACTCTTTTTTTTTTAATCACTACTGGTTTCCATCTTTTTTGTTTGTTTTATATCACTTCTATTTTAATTAAAACAAGTTTAATTATAATAGAATTAAATTAGTTTAATTAATTAATAACACTTATTAATTAATTAAATATGTAAGACAATCCTAATAGAAGCAGTATTTTAATTAAAATAATTTCGATTAAAATCAAATTAATTAATTAATAACATTTACTAATTAATTAAATTTTGTAAAATAACTTCTAGTAGAAATGACCTTCTAATTAATTCAAAACTAATATTTAAAAGAAACGATAAAGAGGACAAATATTTTTATGAGAATTTATCCATTAATTTCTGAAATTAAATTATTTGAATATTAATGAAAGATATTTATTTTAAAATATCTTACTAATTAATTAATTAGTTAAATCCAAATTAAAACACACATTCCAAAAAACTATTTTCTAGACAAACAAAAATTTAGTGTAATAATTTTGTCTATTATATTATTTACTGCACTGATCTAAGAGGTGGTATTGGAGACCTATAAACCTACAATTTCAAGTTCCAATAAATTTAGATAATTAATTAAACTGTTTAATTAATTAATCCAATTTATTAATTCTAGTATTATTCGACTAAAAATCTAAAATTGAACTCTTAAAATTATCGATGTAATTTACTTAGAAAACTTTGAGCAGTCCATTGATATAATCACTACACACAGTTTAACCCTCATAATTAGAGTTAGGTTAATTTTTCGTTTTATCACTCTAATTACATCTTTATCCTTAAGTTCTATTAATTCTCTATTGAATTGTTAATTTGTAAACCAATTATAAATTGAGCACTCAAACTATTCAATTCTAGGATTAATATTTAAGGGAACCATCTTTCTAACTTCCAATAGGAAGGAATAGATTACATGTCTGTATGTCACATTCCCAGCTATTTATCCTATTAAATCTCCAAGATACGACTATTAAGCTTATGTTAGAACAAACCTTAACAAGTAATTCAAAAGATTAAATAACATAAACAGGAGTTTATGACTACTCAGCATTAAGACTGATCTGCATATAATCATTTATTGACATTGATCGAATTCTTATTTAGTAACAGAATTTATATGAAAATTTAAATTATATCTGATCTAGTTCTATACAATCATACTATATAAAGTGCCTCCACCATAATGTCACTACATTGAAAGACCAGATAAAACTATTACGTTCTTAATGTTAGTGGACCGCACTAGTAATATTTAATTAAAGAACCGAACTTTAATTAATTTATTACTGTTTCAGTTTATTATCCATAATTTTAATTATCTTGTATATATAACACTTATATATACTAAGATTATGGTTACATAAATAAACTAGAATTTTCTAATATTAAATATAAACATAATTAAGTATAAAGAAATGTTAATTTTATTTATTCCAATAATGTACAAATTACATGCTTTTAAGGCACTATCCCTAGGAATCTCTCACATGCCCTAAAACATGTGAGATATGTCTCTCATTCCCATGCCCTCTAAGTGACCCTCAAACATTTTGGCTGATAACGTCTTAGTAAATGGGTTCGCAAAGTTATGTTCGGACGCTATGTTCATAACTGTCACGTCACCTTGCTGCATGATCTCTCTGATCAGGTGATATTTCCTTTCTATATGCTTCCTTCTCTTATGGATTCTTGGTTCTTTCGAATTTGCCACTACCTTATTATTGTCACAATATAGGGTTAATGGTTTATCCATATCTGGAACTATTTCTAAATCAGTAAGGAACTTTTTTAGCCATACTACTTCCTTAGCTGTTATATATTCAGCCTCCATAGTTGAATCAACAATGTTGAATTGTTTTACACTTCTCTAGACTATAGCTCTACCACCAAGAGTGAACACAGACCCAAATGTTAACTTTCAAGTGTCTTTATCTAATTGAAAATTAGAGTCAGTGTAACCAATAGGGTTTAGGTCTCTACCTAAATATATAAGCATATAGTTTCTCATTCTCTTAAGATATTTAAAAATATGCTTTACTGCATTCTAATAACCTAATCTCAGGTTGGATTGGAAACGACTGACTATTCCTATTGTATAGGAAATATCAAGCTTTGTACACAACATGGCATACATAAGGCTACCTACTATTGATGCATAAGGTACCTTTCTCATGTCCTCTTCCTTCTGAGGTGTCTTAGGATATTGTTCCTTGAAAAGGAAAACTTCATATTGAGTCAGTAAATTACCTTTTTTAGAGTTTTGCATCGAAAATCGCATAAGAACCTTATCGATGTACGATGCTTGAGAAAGTGCCAAGAATTTGTTCTTACGATCCCGAATAATATGGATCCCAAGAACATAACTCGCTTCTCCCAAATTTTTCATTTGGAGTTGATTGGCTAGCCATTTCTTTATGTTAGATAATGTATCCATATCATTTCCAATGAGTAGAATATCATCCACATAAAGTACTAAGAATACCACCTTCTTTTCTTTGATGTACTTGTGTACACAAGGCTCATCAATGTTTTACTCGAAACCATAAGATTTGATTGTCTCATTAAATCTCAAGTTCCAAGATCATGAAACTTGCTTGAGTTCATAAATAGACTTAAGTAACTTGTAGAATTTCTGCTCCTGGCCTTTTACCATAAACCCTTATAGTTGCACCATATAGATGCTTTCATAAAGATATCAATTTAGAAAAGCTATTTTGACATCCATTTGCCATATCTCATAATCGAGACATATAGTAATGGATAAGAGAATACTGATGGATTTAAGCATTGCCATTGGCGAGAAAGTTTCCTCATAGTCAACTCCCTCTTTTTGGGTATACTTCTTTGCCATCAGCCTTACCTTGAAAGTCTCTACTTTCCCATCCACATCTCTCTTTCTCTTGAAAATGCATTTACACCCAATAGGCTTGACATTTTCAGGTGGATCTACAAGTTCCCAAAATAAATTGAAGTATATAGACTCCATTTCTTGGTTCATATCTTCTTACCATTTTTCCTTATCAAAATCCTCCATTGCATGCTTGTATGTTAATGGATTATCTTGGTTTATAACAGACACAACAACTTATGCTTCTCCATCCTCTTTATAGTGAACAGGTAGTCTCACGACCATACCACTACGTTGAGGTACCATGATGTTTTGATTAAGAACAATGGTTTCCCTGATTTGTCGTTCATTAACTGTTAATGGTGATGGTCTAATATGATCAAAGAGTAACTCCTCTAGTACAACCTTATTACGAGATTTGAAGTTTGTCATGTAGTCATTCTCGAGAAAAGTGATATTTGTTGATATAAATAACTTTTTTTCTTGAGGATTGTAAAACAAGCCTCCTCTAGTGCCTTTAGGGTAACCTACAAACAGTTACACTTCTATTCGCAGTTCCAGCTTCCCAATCTTTCCTTTCAGCACATGTGTTGAGCACCCTTATATACAAAAATGTCTTAAATTAGGTTTACGACATTTCGCAACTCGAGAGGTGTATGATGAATAGACTTGGAAGATACTATATTCAGAATGTCGACCGCGGTTTGTAGTGCATATCCCCAAAATGAAAGTGGCAATAAAGAGTAGCTTATCATAAATCTAACCATATCATGCAGGGTTCTATTTATCTTTTCTACAATACCATTTTGCTGTAGTGTTTCAGGTGCCGCAAGTTGGGATAGAATGCTCCAGCAAATAATCCTTGAAATCTAAATCAAAGCATTCACTTTCTCAATCTAATCGAAGAGTTTTAAGTGATTTATCTAACAGATTTTTAGCTCCTACTAAGAATTCCTTAAACTTTCCAAAAGTTTCAGATTTTCTTTACATTAGGTATATATAGCCATATCTAGAATAATCGTTAATAAAGCTGACAAAATATTCATAATCACCTCTAACTTGCACATTTAATGGGCCACAAACATCACTATGTACAAGTTCAAGTGGTTCTTTGGCTTTCTTGCCTTTTGCTGAGAAAAGTCTTTTAGTTATTTTGCTCTCTAAATAGGATTCACAGACAGGTAGAGTGCCAACATTTAGCTCTTTTAAAGAACCATCCTTTACAAGTTCATTAATTCTATCTAGGTTGATATGACATAACCTAAAGTGCCAAAGATATATCTTGTCACTTTGAGAAACATTTTTCCTTTTAGGTTTAGAATATTCTATTCTAAATAATTTTATATTAAGCAATGGTCGTTCATTTGGCCTTAAAATGTAAAGCCCTATTTTCTTCTTTTACTGAACAAATATTTAAACCATTTTTTGAAAAAACAATCTGATTATCATTAAATGAAATGCCAAATGATTGTTCAACCAATTTAAAAGTTGAAATTAAATTTCTTCTACAATCAGGAAAAAAAAACATTATTTGAAACAACAAATTTATTTTTAAAATGTAAACAAATAACTCTTATTGCCAATGCAAAAATAACTGCTCTATTGTCGATTTTTATGGTTAATCTGCATCAGCAAGCTCCCTAGAAGAACTAAGCATCTGCAATAAATAACAAACATGGTTAGTGGTTCCTGAATCGACTATCCAAGGAGATAAATCATCTTCCACTAAATAAGCTTCTAGAACTAATAAATCAAATTTACCTTTCTTCTTGTCCTTTGGCTCGGCGAGATATTTTTTACTTATCAACTCCACAATGGAAACACCTTCCCTTAGGTGTTTTGTTCTTGCTACCTTTGGAGCTTTTCTTGGCTTTCTTAGATTGTGCTCTAGAACCATTTTTTATATTCTTCCTCTTTTTGCTCTTGTTAGAGGAATTAGGCTTATCTTTAGCAACATTTGCCTGACCTTCTTTGAACTTCTCTTTAGAGATAGCCTCAAATATTTGCAGTTCATTGAGTAGCTGAGTCATGTTGTAATTCAACTTATTCATAATATAGTTCATCTTGAATTGCATAAAAGTTAGAGATAGTGACTCACGTATAATACTAACTTAAGTACGTTCATCAATGGTCGCACCATGGATGTCTGCCTCATTCATGTAATTCACCATATTCAAAACATGTTTTCTAACTGAAACACCTTTTTTCATCTTTGTATTCATGTAGTTATGAGTAGCTTCATGACGCGATTGATTTAAGGGTTGCCTAAACATGGCTTAAAGGGACTCCCATATCTCATATGCAATCTCCATCTGTATAAGCATGTCATTCATACTAGCTAACATGTAGCAACGGGTCTTGTTATTGGCTTGAATCCAATTATCATATCGCTCTCATACATTACGAGGTGCATTGGCAGTAAGTTCTAGAGGACACTCCTCAAGGAGAACAAACTTTTGGTTCTCACATATTAGCACTATATTCATATTACTCTTCCATTTTATAAAATTTTCACCGTTTAACTTTTCATTTGCAAGTAAAGTGATAATGGGATAGATTGCAGACATAATTGTTGTATAACATTTAATATACTTAATATCACAAAATTTTTCAGAATAGTGAACGTGATGCATGATGCATACGATAAACACATAATTAAATTACTAAACCACAATAATTCACTCTTACAATTAATGTGTTGTCGTAGGGTAGGTCACACTAATATAATTGAATTGAGACTATCTCAATTAATAAATAGAATTCAAAATATCTCATATTTTTATTCATTCATTAATTACAGCTATTTTTGGTCAAGATACAATTAACAATTTAATTTGTATCCTTATGAGGGTAACTAATTGTTTTAGATTCTAATAACTTAACTCAAAATTGCCACTGTAGGGCAAATTAAATTTGAAATACATTATCTGAATCCTATCACCAGGAAGCCAACCGTGATATTAATATCGATAAACACCTTCTATAAGGAAGATGAAATCTAAGGATTGCGAGGCATTACCTATATGTCACGGTGTTGCACTAACAATGGAGACTGTGGGGTATATTGTCATATATCCCTCTCTCACTCATTATTTTAAAAACTATGTGTTTCTTATTATAAAGTATCTTATGTTTTACAATCCTAGTGAATTATTTATATCTCATATTAATAATTATTAGATATATAGAATCTAATTCTATGTTGGTTAATTATTTAGATTAATAGAATCCAATCTAATTTGGCCTAGGTTTATAATTTATTCCAATCTAATTGGACCTAACAATTTAGGATAACCTAGTTTTATTAACATGGGCCTAAATAATTATCTCATATTTAATAAAATCACATTTTATTAAAAATAGAATAATACAGGCTAACTTAAAATTAACAATTAATTTAGATAAACCCAAATTAAATAAATGAAATAATTACCAAGTTTAATTATAAAATGTAATTACCCATTATTTAATTTATTATTCTATTCAATTAATCTAATTAATTATAATCATTATTCATATTTGACTATTAAATAGAAATGATGACATGTATGCATGACATTCAATAATGATAATAAGTTGGTATTATGAATGGCGTGTTATTATTGATGATCATGTTATCATATCACATACCTCATAAAAATAATAATTAATAATTAATTAATTTTGGCCGGGTCCCTTAGGATATTTAATTACAAACCCAAATAATTAATTAAAATTACAAAGATATACAAATTTGTAAACTCAAATAAAATAACAGTCTTTTGAAATTCACAATAGGGCCATCTTGATGAATTTTCATAAAATAAATGCCCACATAGGCTCAAAAACTTTTCTTAAGCCCAATATTTAATTATAGCAAGGCAATTCAACTTTTAAATCTTTTTCTTTTAAATTTAAATAGCCTAAAAAGCCCAAAAAATAATATATCTAAAATAATTTTTTTAGCAAGCCCAAAACCAAAATTTAATTAAAATTTAAATTCTGCCACAAGGGCTTTTATAAAAATAGATCAAAAGGGACTTAATTGATAATTATCAAAATAAAAATTTCATGCCCCAATTTTTCCCCAGGCAAAAGCATTCTTGCCAAATGCTGGTTCAATGGGGTGCTAACTTTCAGCCGTTGTTATTGCCTTGCAATTTGCGAGAGTGGGTACTTTACCCACCATAACACTCTCTTTTCTTTTATTTTGTATCTTCACAAACTCCAATTGCAAGATTCGCCAAATAATTACATAATAAAAATAAATTACATTGAACCTATACCCTTTATGCATTTACAAAATTTTTAATCTTATTAAAATAAAATATTAATTAATTTTAGGGAACCATACAATTAACGATCAAAGATTCATACACAAAATCCATCATATGATAAAATATATCATTCATCAAAATAAATAAATAAATAAAATGCAACACCCACTTATGCATACATCAAAATTAAAACCCTATACACACAAATGTGGTTCTAATACTAATTACTGAAAAATTTTATCGAATAAATGCAAAAACTTAAGTCAAGAGAGTTACAAAATTTATATGAGTATACAATTTTAATAAAAATAAAAGGAAGGGATAGAAAAGATACCTCTTGATGCTTTTAAAATATTTTCGCTGCAAGTTTTCCTTCACTAATAGTTTTCAAACTAATCCTCCAATAGTTGCTGTAAAGAGAAAGGTAGGCTTCTTTTTTTAATACAGTAGTGATTTCGAGAAAACTAGCTTTTCTCTGTAGTATACGGTAAAAAAGAAAACTTTTTTTTTTTTTATCGCGACTAGTTTCCATCCTTTTTTTTTCTTTTATATAACTTCTATTTTAATTAAAATTATTTTAATTATAATAAATTTAATTAATTTAATAAGTCTTATTAATTAACTAAATATGTAAGAAAATCCTAATAAAAGTAGTATTTTAATTAAAATAATTTCGATTAAAATCATCACATTAATTAATTAATAACATTTATTAATTAATTAAATTTTGTAAAACAACTTTTAGTGGAAGTGAAATTCTAATTAAACGGTCCATAATTAGAGTTAGGTCAATATTCCGTTTTATCCTTCTAATTATATCTTTATCCTTAAGTTCTATTAATTCTTTATTAAACAGTTAATTTATAAACTAATTGTAAATTGAACGTTTAAACTGTTTAATTATAGGATTAACACTTAAAAGAACCATATTTCTGACTTCCAATAGAAAGGAATGGATTCCATATCTATATGTCACATTCCCAACCATTCATCCTATTAAATTTCTAAGATACGAGTATTGAGTTTATGTTAGAATAACCCTTAATAAGTAACTTAAAAGATTCAATAACATAAATAAGTGTTTATGACTACTCAGGATTAATATTGATCTGCATATGATCATCTATCGACATTATTTGAATTCTCAGTTAGTAACGAAATTAATATGAAAATTCAAACTATGTCTGGTCCAGTCCTATATAATCATATTATATAAAGTGCCTCCTCCATCATAATGTCACTGCATTGACAGTTCGAATAAAACTATCACATTCTTAATGTCAGTGGACCACACTAACAATATTTAATTAAAGAACCCAACTTTAATTAATTTATTACGAACTATTTCAATTTATTATCCCTAATTTTAATCCTCTTGTATGTATAACACTTATATATACTCAGATTATGGTTACATAAATAAATTAAGATTTTTTTGATATTTAATATAAATATAATTAAGTATAAAGAAATGTTAATTTTATTTATTCTAATAATGTACATGTTACATGCTTTTAGGGCACTATCCCTAACATATACACCCTAAGGGAGCAAGGGTAGGACCACCTAAGAGGAATGGAGTACAATATTGAGCGAACAAGGAATTTAGGAAGCTTCTAGTGCCTTTGTCTCGTCCTCACCCATTGAAAGCTGGAGGATCTTTTTTATGGAGTAAAAATAGTTTGGACAAGTGGCAATACATAGTGCCGCGAAGTATCAACTGACACCTTTCGGGATGATCACTCGTAGAAGAACCTTTATGACGATACATCCTAGTTGAGGTAGAAGCCCTGCTTAGATAATGACAGAATATTCATATGAGGGGTGCCATGTGACTTATAACTAATAGTTCATAAGAAAGAAGTAAAATGAGTGGTCTCTACTCTACTTAATCTCAAAAATCAAAGGATCAACTTATCCAAGTTTAGTTATAAGTGTGTAGAATATGCACTTATCGATCGCTTCGTGACCTAATTTATTTTGTAAATCCTAAAGTTTTGTTAATTATTTATGAATTTTAGTGCTTTGTATAGAAAAGACAACAAACGGTCATTCAAGATGAAATTGGCTCAAAAATGAAATGCTAAAAATGTTGGAAAGGAAGTGAGAACCACAATGCGAAAGTTCAAGGACCAAAGTGCAAGAAAATCAAAGCTGATGATGATGGGCTAATGGCATGGAGTGGCTATGCTATGCTCGCAGATAAGGGTCGAGCACACCACCAAGGCGTAGGGCTGCACATCCATTAAGCCTCTATTTCTCCCCCGTGCAATTTTGAGCGCTCCCGCACCTTCTGGACGTCTTTGGATGATTTTTGGCCGTAAAATCATCAACCAACAACCTGATTTAGGTATCTTTTAGGTTTTTATATTTCAGGATGGATAGCCACCATGACCAAGTAACCAAGAGAGGAAAAATTGAGTTTTCAGATTGAGAGAAGGTGAAGAACAAGGTGATTGATTCAAGTTAAAGCCTTTGGAAGGAGACTTTAAAGAGGATCATAAAAGGTGTCATCTCTAGTCTATTTTCTAACTCTACACTCTCATTTTGTATTTCGTTTGAACTTTATTTATTGAATTTGAAGATTATGGAATACTTAATGATTTTGATGTTGATATTTGAGATAATGTTTTAATCAATCGGCATATTATTGATGTTATTATGGTTTTATACATTTGTGTTTTCCTTGCTTAATGTTCAAATTTGTTAACTAATGAATTAGTTAAATTGAAAATGGATGAATGAATACTCGGGAAACATTGATTTTTTTATTGGACCAAAGAAACACAATCAAGGTAGTTGTGAGAATAAGAGGTAATCAACACTTAGATATTCTAATTAACATTCAGGATTTTAAGAAACCAGGAGGTAAATTGACTTCTAAGTGTTAGATAAGAAGCAATGCTTAATGAATATTTAATTAATTGAGTTAGCTAAGGATATCAACTTGATTAATGCTCGAAAGAGGTATTAAGGGTTGGTCTTAGTTTGTGATTAGTGAATTACATCAAAACACATTAATAACGACCAATTAAGAGAAAGATAGTGATAGATAAGTGAAATCAAGATCCTAAGTAGTTTATCCTTGCATACTTCATTCTTTTATTGACTATTTAATTCTATTTCTATTTCTTGTTAGTTAATCATAGAGCTTTTAGTTTTATTTGTCGTTATAATTAATCAATTCTGGACCTTTAAAGCTATAGTACTTAGTAATGATTTCAAATCTCAATCCTTGTGGGATAATGCTCTTACTTATAATTTTATTACTTAATAGACTCGTGCCCTTGCAGTTAACATTCTCGCGATCAAGTTTTTGGTGCTATTGGCGAAAATTGAAAACTTTGAGTTATAACTAATACTATAGTAGCATTGTTTAATCTTACTCTAAGCCTTTTTTTTCATTATTTTGTTTAAGCGTTTGTTCCGTTTTTGGAGTTCATAGGTGTATGCCAAGAGCCTGAGGCCTGGAACTTGTTGCATTTGATCTGAGATTGAACGGACTCTTTGCCAGTTGAAAAGAGAAAGAAGAACCCCATCTAGAGCTATGGAAGATCAAGAAAATCAACAACCATCACCACAACTTCAACAACCAAGAGCTTTTCAAGATTATTTTCAGTCAATGGTTAATGATAACTATTCAGGAATTTGGCGACAAGTAATCAATGCCAACAATTTCTAGCTTAAACCTGCATTGATAAACATGGTTAAACAAAATCAATATAGGGGCTTGTCTTATAAAGACCCCAATATCCATTTGGCTATGTTCTTGGAAGTTTGTAACACTTGAAAATGAATGGTATAAATCATGACTTAATTTGCATGAGGCTATTCCCATTGTCTTTGAAGGATAAGGCTAGAGGATGGTTGCAATCTTTGCAACCCGAGAGTATAAGCACATGGGAAAAACTAGCTTAGAAATTCCTCACCAATTTCTTTCCATCGTCAAAGACTGCGCAACTTACAGATGAAATCTGTCAATTCAAGCAACTTGATTTTGAGCCTCTTTATGAGGCATAGAAGCAGTTTAAGGACTTAATTCGAAGGTGTCCTTAACATAGGTACCAAGATTGGTTTGAGATACAATTATTATACAACGAATTGAATGGGCAAACTTGGACGATTGTAGAAGCAACAATTGATGGCACTCTTTTATCTAAGATAGCTGAGGAAGCGTATCCTTTATTGGAGGAAATGACTTGCAATAATTACCAATGGCCAAATGAATGAACCATAGTAAAAAAGGCTGCGGGAATTCATGAAGTAGATCCATTGGTATCATTATTAACCCAAGTAGCAGCTTTGGGATACTAAATTCAAGCCTTCACCATAAAAGGAGGCACCTTCAAGCCAAGATAAAGTGATGAGTGCCAACTTTTCATATATTGATGAAGGATTTGAGCAAGAATAGTGTAAATATATTAACAATCAGAATTACAACTTTTGGCCAAGTAACAATGTGCCAACCCACTACTATTCGGGACTACGAAACCATGAAAATCTATTCTATAGCAATGCAAGCAATGTAATGCAACCACCACCAGGTTTTCAATAACAACTCATGGTCGAAAAGAAACCATCTTTCGAAGATCTCTTGAGCACATTCATTGTGGAGACTAGGAATCAGTTCAATAAGGATGAAGCTAGGTTGGACAACATAGATACTTATATGGTAAATATAGAAGCAACAGTGAAGTTCTTGGAAGTGCAAGTTGGCCAATTAGCTACATCAATCAAGTCTCTTCAAGGAGAAAAATTTCCAAGTGATACAAAGGTTAATCCTAGAGAGCAATGCAAGGCTATCACTCTCAAGAGTAGTAAAGATTAAAACCAACCAAGCCTAAGGAGAGTGAAAATAAATGCACAAAAGTTAAATTGGAAGCACCAAAAGAGGCATTAAATCCTAAAGGCACCTCATTTCTAGATAATCCTTCCATTATCACTCCATCTTTGTCATTCTCTTAAAGATTTCAAAAAAAGAAATTAGATGCTCAATTTTCAAAGTTCTTGGAGATATTCAAAAAGCACCATAAACATTCCATTTGTGAATGCACTTGAAATTCATAAAGGAAGTAATGTCTAAGAAGCGGCATTTAAAGGAGTATAAGATGGTGAAGTTAACAAAGGAATGTAGTTCTATTATTCAATGGAAGTTGCCTAAAAAGGAAAAAGATCCGGCTAGTTTCACTATCCCGTTCACTATTAGGAAATCAAACTATGAGAAGTAATGCTGAAGCACATTATTCTATTAAGCATAACTTATTATTATTCTATTGAATAATAAGCACAACACTAATTTGTTTAATAGAATATAATGGCAAAACAATATAAGTTATGCTTCCAATTTGTTTAATTTGCTTGCTTAATGTGTTTAATAGAATTGTTTTCTATTTCTCTTTTTATATTGGTTGAATTTAAGTACTTTGTATTAATATATTAATATATAAGTACCATATATACAGCTTTTGGAAAATATTTTTTTTGTGTGAAAATTGACATATTTAATCATATTTTGTTTATTTAATTCATTTAGTTCTTTTCTTTTTTTTTTTTTGCATTTTTGGAAAAGATTTTTATGAGCCAAGATTGTTGTGCCTCATAAATGAATAAAAACATTTATTGATTCATTTTCTCAATTGAGGTCTTTATATTGCTATGTATTGTTTCTTCTTTCATTGATTCGTTTTCACCTTGAAGTTGTTATGCCCCTCATATGTTGCCGCCCTTAGATTTTTGTTTATTTAATGCAACAATATAATGGTTGGGGTTGCAGTCCTTGTAGGAAATGCAAAAACTTTTGATGTTTTAACAATTAAGGAAAAAGGAGTTATGAAAGTGATTGTTACGAGAATTTCAATATCTTGTCATTTTGTTGGCATTGCTACAAGTTAAAATTTAATATAACACATGTGTAAGTTGCATTTTAGACATTATGAATCATTTTTTTTTTTTTTTGGGTTCTTATATGTTACTTCATTCTTATTGATTTTTGGTTTTTTACAAGATTTGGGATTCGAATTTTATAGTTACAACTAGAATAGATATATTTTTAATTTCTCTATAATTATTTCTGACTAAAGGATTTGTTTTTCCTTTTTTTTACTAGTTTTTATATTTGTAGAGAAACAAAAATGATATTCCTTGGGTAATTTTAAAATAGTTAGCAATTTAACAATATGAAGTAGTGCTTCTATTTAGATAGTACAAAATTTATGAATCTCATGTTGAAGCACTAGAAACTTCAAGAGAGGATAGATTGTTTTTTAGCTTAAAATTGAACATATTTTGAATTCATAGACTATCTTGGAGAATAATAAAAGAAAGAAAAGCAAAGACATTGTCATGGGATAAAAATAGGTTGGACACGCGGCGTACATAAGCCCACGAAGCTAGCATCCTTCGGAACAATCTACTTATGGGAAAACCCTACTTCACAATGTACCCTAGATGAAAAGAAATTTTATCTCAGGTAGTGTCAGAATGTTTGCATGGGGGGATGCCACGTGATCATAACTAATGACCTACTAGATAAAGTAAAGTGAGTGCTCCTTACTTTGATGTGATCTCATATTTCAAGGAATTTGGTTTCCTATTTTTTCAATAAAATAATATATTGTTCCTAAAATAGATAGATGGCAAAAACACCAATGGACTTATACAAACCAAAGACTCTAATTATTATCACCATTGTGTAGGATTTTCATAGATGACCTTGTTTTGTGAGATCTTCTCGCTTCTGATATCGTCGAACTCCTTTCAATGAACACAGGTTCTTCTTTTAAACAAATTCAAGCTGCTCTCCCAAAAAATATAACCAAATTTTCTTCACAACCCTAAAAAAATTTAAATCCGTAAGCTTATTATAATAAGAATCACAGATGAATAATTCTTACTATGTTGTTCTCAATTAAAGCATAAGAAAAAGATGGACAGTATAAAAAACCAAATCATGCTTATGGAGGAGCTGTCTTTGGACTAGTTTTTCATGTATTAGAAGCTTAACAAATTCTGAAAAACATTTCTTATTTATATAGAGACATAAACCCTAGTCCTAACAGGATTTTTTGTTTCCTTATTCCTTGAGGAAATGTATCTCCTAAATTAGGAAGGTTCTTACCTTGCTAAAATGGTTTCCAAAAGTCTTTCTGTCCTTTGAGTTATAGAATAACCAATCGATGTTTCCTAGTTTAATTTTGACAATCTAACTTGCACAGAATTTAATTAAAACAAGGCAGAATGCTTGATTCCCACTTAATTTTTAAGTTAATGCCCCATAATTCTCCTATATTTTCTTTAATATCCCATCACCCCCTTAAGTTTCGATGTTGTCCTTTAGTATTTCAAATATTTTCAATTTAACTATATTGTATTTAATACATGAACCAATTGAACCATAGGTCAAAATAAAAAAATAAAAGAAAAGAGTCAGAGGGGTGATGGGATATTAAAAACAATATAGGAGGGTAATAGGGTATTGGCTCAAAAATTAGGGGAGCAATGGGCATTCTCCCTTAAAACAATAGCAAATTTTAGAATTAAAAATTCTTCATATATATTTAATTGTCATATAATCCCAAGAAAAATCCTACATAGGTTTCTACAGAGTTGATGTTGGAAATCCCTAATATATTCATAACATTTTTGTACTAAGTTAGCAACTTGTTGATGTTGGAATTTGATTTGTCATGTAACTTTGGACTGAGAATCATGGTTGTTATTTGGATGGATGATGAAACTTAAATTATGTCGGCAATTATGTTTGTTGGGATAATGATATTGTTGGAACTCGGAGAGAAATTTAGATCAAATCCACTAGCGAAAGTGTCTTAGGGACTAGGACCTTGCAAGTATTGTTTTCAAAAATTATTGAATCTTTATGCCTTTGAACCAACTTGGATTCCCACGTATGTCTGCTTCTTTGTGCAAGAACTTGATGGGTGGGCAAACTAGAATCAAAGAAAATGAGTATAAATGGTCAAAAAGAACACACAAAGTCAGACTAACTAGTCTGGTCTCTTTTTATGCTAGTACACACTTTACCCTTCTTTTTACAGTGTTCTACCAATTCTTAACCCTAATATAAATTGGACTTCGGCTTTTGGGCTTGGATTAGTCTAATTTAACTTAAGTTCACTTATTTAATTAATAATATTAATTAATTAGCAAGTCCATTAATTAATCTTATTAATTAAATAGTTAGCCCAATTCAGTAGGTCCAACTATAAATTAATTTTTACTAATTTTAAGAATTGGCCTAATCCATTTAATTTAATGTCTAGGATTAATTCTCTGGTTAAATTAAATATTCCCTCTCCTTGATTCTACTTATTCTAGTTTACATAATTGCAGCTACCTAGGAGGCCTTGATGGATAAATTCAAAACCTTAGTATCTCATAACTGTATTGAGCTTTCTTTATTAACTTTGGCCCATTCCACTAAAGGCCTAAAGTCGCACTCTTGCATTGAATATTCTTTATTGCAAACTTTATAATTTAATGTGATTAATTTATATTTTAAACCTCTATCCATTGAGCAACAAGTTACCATAACTAGTCTTCATGGAATACCAATAATCAAAACTAGGTATAATTTATTGTTTACCCTTCCAAATACAACGCGATCCCTTGAACTCAGTTTTACACCATTTAAGAGTAAATCTTAGTTCAGTGAACTCTTTCGCTAAACACTTGGCCATGATTTACCCAATTAAAATCCTATGAAACCATGAAGGTGGTATTCTACATTCCTTTTGAAGTCATGAATTCCATAGTTACGAAATAGTGTCAACTAGTATATAGATATTATAATCCCAACTAGCCAAGGTATTGACTCTTAATCTTATGGTCTCACCTTCTATTCTTGCTGAAGGCCATAGCCTACATACTAGAGGTATACTACCCAATCAGAAATTTGATAGAGAAGTCATAGTGCTTAAGTATAGAGTTACATTCAATTATGGTATTTCCACCAAATGATTTAAACCTCATTTGGTCATGTTCAATGCATTCTAATAATACCCTAGTGTCTTTGTCTTAAACTCACTACTTCAAATAGTTAGAGACTCATCATTTCCTCATTGAAGCCAAACAACATTACAACTTTTCCAAACAAAGCACCTAACTTTTGTTTATAGGTTTTGAACTAGTTTTTGAGCTATGATAAAGCTCTATACCTTAGATGTATTTTTTATTTATAGATATACATATATATATATATATATAAAGCTTTATCAAAGTATAAGCTCTGTGGTCTTTTAGTTATTGATACAATCACGCTTGGGTTTGAAAAAATAAAAACTTTATTTATTATCAGTGTCTAAATTACAAAAATTTATCCAACACTCCGGGCCTAACAAATAAGTTTTGGAAATGAAGTGTAAGTATATTTTTGTATTTGGAAGTGATATTTGAAATTTGATTGAAATATAGAATTTTCTTGATTATGTCAGAAATAATATTTATGGTTATAGTTTATTTTTACTATTTGCAGTTAACTAATATTGATAAATAATAATATTGGTACTTATAATTATACTAATAATTAATATAAATAAACTGCACTAAAAACCTTAAAAAAACCTTAAAAAACTAAAACAGAAAAAACTAAATTACAAACTAAACAAATAAAAACTAGAAAATAAAAGTAGAAAAATAAGAAAACTAGACAAAAAAAAATCAAACAAACAAAAAAAATGAATTAAAAATAAACCAAATCAATCTCTTATAAATTTGTGATAATTTCCTAACATAATTGTGTAATAGAAATTACTTCTGTCATGACATAATGACGCATGAACGCTGCAAAATATGCATCAATGGACTTTAGTTGATAGATAAGTGCTATCACAAAGTGTTATTCTTGATAGATATTATCTGTCATCTATAAGCACTTTTGTAGTAGTGGACAGTACCTTGAAAGCATGTAATTTTGTATACTTTGTGGAATAAATAAAATTTTTTGTTTCTTTATACTTAATTATGTACATTTTCAATGCCAATTAATATTAGGAAAAACCTAGTAACTAAATGTAAGCATAATCTCCTTATACAAGACAATTAAATAGTCTGCAATAAATTAATGAAAGTCAGATTTTTTAATTAAATATTACTAGTGTGGTGCATTAACATTAAAAATGTGTTAATTTTATTTGGAATATTAACGTAATGACATTGTGGTGGAGGTAATTTATGTAATACGATTATATAGGATTGGATAGAATATAGTTTAAATTCCCATATAAATTGCATTACTAATTGAAAATTCAAACCATGTCAATAGATGATCATATGCAGATTAATTTTAATCTTGATTAATCATAAACTCTTATTTTTATTATCGAGTCTTTTGAGTTACCAAGTTCAGTTTGTTCTAAGAACAAACTCAACACTTATATCTTGAAGATTTAAGAGGATAAACAGTTATGATCTACAAATGTAAAATTCATTCTTTACTAGTGGAAATTAGAAATATGGTTCCCTTAAGTGTTAATTCTAGAATTGAAAGCCTGAGTGCTGAATTTATAATTGGTTTGTAAATTAAATGTTCATTAGAGAATTAAAGAAGCTAAAAGATAAAGAAGTAATTAAATGTTAGCCTTAAGGCTTATAACTCATTGTTTTGATGATAACAAACATTGACATTTTTAACTAACTACATTCTTCTTGTAGCATTTATTGTTATACTTTTAGCATGAAGAAATTAGAATGCAATTGTGAAGATACAAAGGACATCCAAAATGAAAGCATTCATGAAGAGCAAAATTGGAATCCCCAAGAACAATTTAAGAAAAGATTTGAAGAATTGAAGACACACACATTAGGTGATTTCTTATTTTGTAATGTATCTTTGAAATTGAATATTGATTTACACTTAAAAGCTCAAATTTATTTTTTATTAAAACAAAACATTTTTAAATTTTTTCAAATATTTATATGACTATATGGTTTTGAAATGATTATTTTAAATATATGAAAAATAGTATTTTTTTATGGGCCAATTTGAAAGATTTTGAAACGTAAAAACAGACCAAAATGCAAAATTTTCACAATTATCAGAAAACCGGTTCAGAAAAATTCGGTTCAACAAAACCAGTTCAGACTGGTTAAGTTTTTAATATATTCGGTTCAACCAATTTTCAAAAGTTCAAAACTTGAAATTTAGACCAAAGTGCAAAGTTTTCAAACCTTGAAAATAGACCAAAATGCAAAGATTTCAAAACTGCCAGAAAACCGGTTCAGAGAAACTTGGTCCAATAAAACTAATTCAGATCGGTTTGGTCGATCGAATCAAACTAGTCGGTCAATCGAGTCAGTGGCAGAATATAAAGTTTTTAGGTTGGTCGACCGAATCGAACTAGTCGGTCAACTGAACCGAACTAAACTAGTCAGTTAATCGAACCCTGCAAATCAATCAACTGACTTCCTGCTTTTTAAACACCACATTCTGCCACTTTCTTGGTCGACCGAACTGACACCCTTGGTCGACTGACTTACACAAAAATTAGAAATTTTGGGTCTCTAATGACCAGTAACGGCTAGTTTTTCAATTCTTACTATAAATACTAGTCTAAACTCATTTGAAACTAGTTTTTTCACACTTGGAAAACTTTGTTGCATATCTTAGAAGTGTAATATAAAGAATTTGAGCTTTCATTTACAAATCAAACATCAAATTCATTACACACTTTAGCTTTCACTTGTATCATTCTTTGAAGAGTGTTTTCTACCTTTTCTACATTGTAATTCTTAAGAGATTAAGTTGAGGCAAACACATTTGGGGTAAGGTTTAAGTGACACCTGTAAGTCACTTTGATTGTAAAGATTGAAGAGGTACCCGATTAAGTCCTCTTAGTGTAAGGTTTAAGTGGCACCTGAAAGACCACTTGGTGTTGTATTTGCTAGCCTTGAGTTGAAGGCATTTTAGTGGAACTCTCAAGCAGGTGAGCTTGGAGGCATGGACGTAGGCCAGAGTTTGCCGAACCACGTAATAACTATTGTGTTTGATCTCTCTCCCTATACTCTTTATTTTTGTTTATTATTATATTTGCTATACACATTATTCTCACACACTTGAGCTTGAATTGTGATAATTCACATATTGATTATTGAGTTAGTTCTTGAATTTGTTATATTACACCTCAAAAAGATTTAATTTCTATGGTATTAGTTGTTGGGTTGTTTTAAAAGTATTAAAATCTTTAAAAACCCAAATCCATCCCCCCCCCCCCCCCCCTCTTGGGTTGCCTTAGTTGTATTTCAATTGGTATCAGAGCATGGTGCTCTTGAATAGGACTTAACCGTCTTAGAGTGATCCATGGCAACCTTAGGATATATTGAGGGACAATCCACCATTAAACCTTCATTGTTTGATGGAAATGATTATGCATATTGGAAAATTAGAATGAGAGTATTTTTGCAATCTATAGATTATGAAATTTGGGATGTTGTTGTTGATAATAAATGTATTCCCAAATTCATAAATGAATGGAATGACATTGATAGGAAAAATGTATTTTTAAATTTTAGAGCTTTAAATATTTTGTCTTATGCATTAAGTAGATATAATGTAAATAAATTTTCTATGTTCAATTCCGCTCATGATATTTGGTGTGCCTTAGAGAATTTTTATGAAGGTGACAAAACTAAAGAAACTAAGGTTTGCACCTTGAGCGAAATAATGATTTTCTTGAAACTCTTGTGCACTACAATGACAAACACGAAGAGTATGAGAGCAATGCTAAAGGAAAGGAAGCAAATGAAACTTCAACCTTGTGCTTCATGGCATTGGTAAATAATGAGGTAAATGATTTTGAACCTTCTCATTCATATGATGAATTGTTGGATGCATTTGAAAAATTGCATAACTGTTTTGAAAAATTAGTTTCCAAAAATCGCATTCTGAAAAAGAAAATTGATAACCTTCTCCTTGAAATTGAATTTTTGAAAGAAGAGAAGAATGTTTTGAAAAATGAAAAAATTGCTTTGTATAGGGACAATGAAAATATGCAAAGTTTGCAAAAAGAAAATGAAATTTTGAGAAATCAAATTGATTGTTTACAAAAGAAAGTGAATGGTTTTGATGAAGCTAGAAATGTCCATGAAAAGGAAATTGATTTTCTAAAACAAAAGCTTTGTGCTTCACAAAACCATGAGAGCTCAAGATTTCATGTTTTATCTAAAGAAAATGAAGTGCTTAAGACAAGGACCATTGAATTAAATTAAATTGTTTTCAAATTCACCAATGGTCAAAAGAATTTTGAGAAATTACTTGGTTCTCAAAAGTGTGTTTTTAACACAGGAGGTATTGGATACAAACCTCACATTAAACAAAAATATTTGAAAAAATTATTTTGTGAAAGCAACCTCTTTGAATGATTATAATATTGCATGCAACTATTGTAATGGCATTGGTCACATGAGTTATGCATGCCCCGTTAGGAAAAATAAGTATGTTGGAGTTAGAAAAGTTTGGGTTCCAAAGGAAACCAAAGCTAACATTCGTGGACCCAAAATGATTTGGGTACCAAAGTGCAAAATTTGAAATATTTCTTGTAGGTACCAAAACCAAGAAATGGTGAGTGGTTTCTTGATGAAGATGAAACACAAGTTGAAAACTCAATATTGTTAAGTCTCCCCAAATGCAAAATGGAAGCACCTTAGTCTTGAAGAAAATGAAAAGATTTTGTGTATGAGCAAAATTGGTATGAAACTTCTAACTTATCTTTTTATTGCTTTATGCACAATTCTTTCCTCATATATTTGAATCATATTTGTGGTATGTGTTTGTAAGCATGGTTGGTTGAAGTATGCTTACTTTGGTGAGAAATATTTTGGCTTATTATTTAGATTGTTTAATATCAAAATGCTTTAGCCAAGTTTTCAAGACATATGTTGTGTTTTGAGAGGATTAGTGTGTTTTACTTGAAATTTACATGAATTGATTAATTTGTGTACAACATCTCTTATTTCTTTTATGCCTTGATATATGCTTGATGCTTGTTTGAGTTGCTTGACATGCACTAGACTTCCATTCAATTCATGCATCCATTCATCATGTCAAAATGGCTATGAAATGAGATTTGATTGCTTTATGATTAGTATTTCAATTTCATTTAAGCTAAATATTAATTATCTAGAATCAAGAATTGAAGGTTTAGCATTAGGAAGTGAAAGTGACTGCCTCCACATTCTAAGAATTTGGTAGCCAATTTGTAAGCAATTCTGGGACTGATTGGTATTGTGTTTTCGGGATAGTAATATATGGTTAGAAAGCTACGGATGTCTAGTTTCTATAGAATTTTACAAAACCCAATTCAGACATTGTTATAAATAGATATACTAGAATTAAGCCACATAGGTCATATCTGTCTGAAACATGCAGCAGGAAGAATGTTTGAATTTTTCTGGGTTAAATCTGCTATCTGAAATAGTGAAAATTATATATTGATAGAAAGATCTAGATATCAGGAGTCCATAGAAATAACAGAACTTGATTTGGACATATCTATAGAAAGATATGACTCCATAAACTAAGATTGGTCAGAAAACAGAGCAGAAACAGGGCAACCGAGATGAACTGAGTTATGAGGAATTGTCCTATCGAATTGCTCAAGTTGGTTGACAGTAATTTGAAAGCTTTCTGTCCCTATTTTGCCACCCATTTTGGTTAACCAAACTTACCCACTCCTCTCACTTGTTTTGAACTCCTTCTCTTTCAAAACATTCCAAAAACACTTTTCTCACATTTGAATTTTTCTTTTGGGTACAAAAAGAAAATTCCCCCAATTTCTATCTTTATCCTTGTGAGCATGAAAGAACAAGTTGGATATCAGAGTTCTATATGGAATTCATCAAGAAAAGAAAAAGTGATGCTTTAAAAGAGGCAAGCTTACAATCTAAACCATCAATAGTTTGATTCTAGAAAAATGTCATTTTAGCATGCTTTTTCATTTGTGTGTATTATGTCTTGGAAAACATTAACTCATTTTTATTATTGAATATGCATTCATTGTTTTGATGACTAGTTTTACTGATTAAGGATGCATTTGTTACTTTGAGAATTTATATGATATATAATTTAGTAAGGGGGAGAAGTGATTATCTCTTGTGTTGCATTAGAGTACATTTTTATCCATACATTTTCTTGTTTTGAATTATCCATATTTTGTTAAGAATATGAATGAAAGAAGAAGGGAAGAGAAGAGTATGTGAATGTGGAATGGTGAGTACATATAGTAATGCTCTTGCTCTTTCATTTGTTGGATGCATTCATTGTTTTGATAATAAATTATGTGAATGATTTTCTGTGCTATTCATTGGAGAAGTTTATGAAAGCTTTTATTTATTTCTTTAACATTGCCAAAAAGGACGAAGAATATGCATACATATTTCCTTCTTATGATCTTTTGCATTATCTTGCGTTAAAAGGCTTTGGACTCTTTTGCATTATATCTTCCATTATGTTCTTATGTGTTGATAATGATAAGGCATGTAGGAAATTATTTTATTATTTTGTTGTTGTTTTTCTTAGAGCCAAAAAGGGGGAGATATGAAAATTTTGAAAATGTGCTCTTAGTTGTCAAAAAGGAAAAATTATGCAATATTTTCATTTTTCTAAGTTTTGAAGTGTAATAGTGGGAGAATCATTTAATATGCCACATACTTTGAAAAGAAATTGTTTTATCCTTTTAACTTGCATTAATATCACATGATATACATAACATTGATTGATTTATATTTTTCTATAATGCACATTTTTGGTGTATAAAGGGGGAGAAACAAATTATTAGGTTGATCTTATTTTCTTCCAATTCCTTGATGTGTGAAAAAGGAAAGTATCCTATTGTATGTAATACACTTAGGGAGAGGTGTTTCTATTTTTATTTTGTGTTGCATTGATTTTGCATAGTGAGTGCTTTTTGATTTTTGAGTACGGTATGCAATAGTTCATTGTTTGCACTCTTGAAACAAAAAGGGGGAGAAATTTCTTAATAGCATAATCTTATTCTCTTCCATCCTTGGATTTAATTGAAATTGCTCAAAATTTTAGCGAGAGCTTCCACTGTGAAAATTCTGTAGAATAATCTCTAAAATATATTTTCAAAATTGTTATCATACCCTTTTATTTGATGTTTTGTTTTTGATGATAACAAAAGGGGGAGTATGTTTATTGATTGCCTATGCTCTTATGCTTAAATGTTTTTACCATGCCCTTGTACTTTTTACTTATGCTATAACTGAGGGGGAGCATGAATTTTGGAAATTCTTCTAAACATCTCTAAAAATTGTTTTAAGAAAATTGCTATCATATTCTTTTATTTGATATTTCTTTTTATGATAACAAAAGGGGGAGTAATGTGATTGATTGCCATTTGCTTTGCTTGAGTTGAAATGCCTATTTACATGCTCTTGTGCTTTCACTTATGCTATAATTGAAGGGAGCATAAATTTTGGATATTTGATGTTTTTTATGTGTTATATTTCTTTGACAATCAATGGTTTGTCATCATCAAAAAGGGGGAGATTGTTAGCCTTAAGGCTTATAACTCATTGTTTTGATGATAACAAATATTGATATTTTTAACTAACTACATTCTTCTTGTAGCATTTATTGTTATACTTTTAGGATGAAGAAATTAGAATGCAATTGTAAAGTTACAAAGGACATCCAAAATGAAGGCATTCATGAAGAGCAAAATTGGAATCCTCAAGAACAATTTGAGAAAAGATTTGAAGAATTGAAGACACACACATTAGGTGATTTCTTATTTTGTAATGTGTCTTTGAAGAATATTGATTTGCATTTAAAAGCTCAAATTCATTTTTTATTAAAAAAAACTTTTTCAATGTTTTTCAAATATTTATATGACTATATGGTTTTGAAATGATTATTTTAAATATGTGAAAAATAACCATTTTTTTATGGGCCAATTTGAAAGATTTTGAAACTTTAAAACGAACCAAAATGCAAAGTTTTCAAAACTGTCAGAAAACCGGTTCAGAAAAATTTAGTTCAACAAAATCGGTTCAGACAGGTTAAGTCTTTAATATCTTCGATTCAACCAATTTTCAAAAGTTCAAAACCTGAAATTTAGACCAAAGTGTAAAGTTTTCAAACCTTCAAAATAGACCAAAATGCAAAGATTTCAAAACTGCCAGAAAACCAGTTCGGTCGACCGAATCAGACCGATCAGTCAATCGAGCCAGTGACAGAATGTAAGGTTTTTGGGTCGGTCAACTGAACTGAACCAGTCGATCAACCGAACCGAACTAGTCGGTCAACCAAACCCTGCATATCGATCAACCAACTTTCTGATTTTTAAACATCACTTTCTGCCACTTTTCTAGTCGACCGAACTAACACCCTTGGTC
Organism: Azadirachta indica; assembly: GCA_022749755.1. Taxonomy (NCBI): domain Eukaryota; kingdom Viridiplantae; phylum Streptophyta; class Magnoliopsida; order Sapindales; family Meliaceae; genus Azadirachta; species Azadirachta indica. The sequence continues at coordinate 8,840,221 of CM040447.1, read as the reverse complement.
GACCGACTTGCACGAAAATTTGAATTTTTGGGTATCTAACGGCTAGTAACAGCTAGTTTTTCAATTTTTACTATAAATATTAGTCTAAACTCATTTGAAACTAGTTTTTGCACACTTGGAAAACTTTGTTGCATATCTTATAAGTGCAATATAAAGAATTTGAGCTTTCATTTGTAAATCAAACATCAAATTTATTATACACTCTAGCTTTCACTTGTATCATTCTTTGAAGAGTGTTTTCTACTTTTTTTACATTGTAATTCTTGAGAGATTAAGTAGAGGGAAACACATTTAGGGTAAGCTTTGAGTGACACCTGTAAGTCACTTTGATTGTAAAGGCTGAAGAGGCACTCGATTAAGTCCTCTTAGTGTAAGGTTTAAGTGGCACTCGAAAGACCACTTAGTGTTGTATTTGCTAGCCTTGAGTTGAAGGTATTTTAGTGGAATCCTCAAGCAGGTGAGCTTGGAGGAGTGGATATAGGCCAGAGTTTACCGAACCACATAAAAACTATTGTGTTTGATTACTCTCCCTATACTCTTTATTTTTGTTTATCATTATATTTGTTATACACATTATTCTCACACTTAAACTTGAATTGTGATAATTCACATATTGATTATTGAGTTAGTTGATGAATTTGTTATTTTACACTTCAGAAAGATTTAAATTGTATGGTATTAGTTGTTGGGTTGTTTGAAAAGTATTAAAATCCTTAAAATCCCAATTTACCACTCCTCTTGGCTTGCTCTAATTATAGAGGATTGGACTGCGTGTAGTAATTATATCAATGTATTACTCAATGTTTTTTTAATAAAATATAGTTATGATTTAAAGAGTTTAATTCCAAATTTTTATTAGCATAATATTGGAATTAATAAATTGAATAAAGTAATTAATCAAAGAATTTAATTAATTATCAAAATTTATTGGAGTTTGAAATTACAAGTCCATAGATCCCAATATAACCTCCTAAATCACTGCAATAAATAATACAATAGATAAAATTATTACATTTAATTTATATGTCTAGAAAATAGCTTTGAGTAGTATGAATATTACTTTGGATTAAATTAATTAATGATAATATATTTTAGGAAAAATATGTTTCATTATATCGAAATAATTTAATAAATTAAATAGATAAATTCTAAATTAATATCCAAATAATTTAATAAATTACATGGATGACCTCTCAATAGATATTTATCTCTACTTTTAAATATTTATTTTAAATTAATTAGAATAATATTACTTATATTGGAAGATATTTTCTAAATTTAATTAATTAGTCAATGTTATTAATTAATTAATTAATTTTATTTTTAATTAAAAAGGAGTGATACAAAAGAAACACTAAGAGGAGGAAACCCTAGAGGTTTTCTTTTTATGTATTCCTCAGAAAACAAATCTCATAGTCTCATGAGAAAATAAGCTAACTCTTCTCTTTATTGCTATTGAAGGAGAATTGGTTTAAAAACCATAGGTGAAAGAACAGCTACAGCAAAGAAAATTGATAGGCTTTAAAAGATATTTTCTTTTCCTCATTATTTTTTACTAAAGCTGTATTCTTTATGTAATTTTCTAAATTATCCAAAGTTATTTTCCACTATATATTCTATAATATTTTCAATAATTGGTATAATTTTTTAAATTATCCTAGGTTATTTTCCACTATATTTCTATAATATTTTGAACAATCGGTATCATTGTCCAAGTTAAATGTTTAATTATGATGTATGCATGAGTGGGTAATGCATTTGTTTTATTTTATTTATTTGCTTTGGTGAATAGTTATCTTTTATCACGAGATAAGTTTTTATGTACGGGTCATTTGTTCGTTAATAATTTGGTTCTCTAGGGATTATACTTAATTGATATTTTATTCTAATTAGATTAAAATTTTGTAATTCTATAGAAGGTATGGGCTCAATGAAATATTTTTATTTTATTTTTGTTCAATTTACGTAAAATTTGGTGAATCTTGGAAATAAAGACTAAAGGCTTAGAAACTTGGGTCGGCTCCTAATAAGCACTTGATTTATCGTTGTCAGCTAGACTTTTTTAGTCTTCACTATGGGTTGGCTAAAGCTATGCACGACTTAAGACGATTGATAGGTCCTCCCCATTAATACTCGAGTCTTTACCCATTCATTGTGAATGTCCATTTTGTGTTTTCCTCTTCTATCTCCACTACTCCATGTGGAAACACCTTAGTGACAACGAAATGGTCCCGAACACTTAGAGTTGTGCTTTCCCAAGAAAAGCTTCAAGTGGGAATTATCAAGAAGAACATATTGGTGCCACTCAAATTGGCACTCTGGGATATTTTTATCATACCCTCTTTTATTCTTCTCTCTGTAGAGCTTGACAGTCTTCAGTGAAAGAAACAATCTCAAACTCCCTTAATCTTTTTTTTCTTGGACAAAATCTCCTTTATAAATTTAACATAGCTAGGCATTTGCTCCAATGCATCTGCAAAAGGATATTAATATGGAGCTTCTTAAATACCTTTGAAAATTTGGAGGAGTTTGTCAAGCTTTTTCTTCTAAAGACATTGACGAAATGGCGGTGGTGGATTATATTAGAGAATCTCACCTAAACTCAACTTATCTCATTGACCTTTTGCTTCATAGATTTCTTCTTCATCCACTACCTCTTTATGAGCTTCAATTGAGGTCCCATATACTCTAACATTCTTATTCAACTCTTTCCCACTCCTTGAACTGATTTCCTGACATTGCTCCTTAGCATCCCTCATTGGATTTATTTCAGTGTTGTTGGGCAAGGTACCTTAAGGATGATTGTTAACGGTATTGGCAAGTTGTCTTATTTGAGTTTGAAGAGTTCAAAATATAGCAGTTTGCTAATGAAAACCAGGAAGGTACATAGGCTTTCCTGATGAAGATGAACTTTAGTTGGTACTTCAAGAAAACTTGGGTGATTTTTCCAACTCAAATTTAAGAAATTAGAGTACAAGTTATTATTTTGCCTACTATCACTACAAGAAAAGTGTGTTTTGTCCACCGATTTTTTCCAATCACAGTCAATTACCGATGGTAATAATATCAATTGCGACTACAAAAAATTAAGCCATCGAAAATAACATGTCTAAAGATGAAGAATTTTTATATATTTTTGACAACTAAATGACCGTTGAAATTGATCAAAATTTGCTCGATAGTACAAATTTTTTTGTATGGGAAAATTAGCGCCAATATTTTTTTATTGGCTTTTGTGGATTTATTACCTTCTCTTTGTATTTTCTTTCTTTTTTTTTTTTTTGGTCTAAAATACACCTTCCTACCACAAAGAATAAAAATGTGTTGGGACTCATTTGGATGAGGATGAATAAATAATGTGCTTTTGATTCATTGTCACTAATTACATCTAACACTCTTGTTTTGAAGCTTTCAACTTTGATCACAAAATAAAAAAGGACAAGTCCAATTGCTTTTATATATCAAAGTGAGGTAAATCAGTCAACCCATGATGGTCAACAATTAAGGGCACAAGACATATCTGATGATGGTCCACAATTAAGGGCACAAGACAAATCTCATGCTATTAAGAATCTTAATAGAGCAGGTAATTTCTATCTTTTGTTTGTTATCGTAATTTTTTCTTTAACTGTGAGCAATCATTACTACAATTAAAATTCTTTATTTTCTACTTTTAGCAAATCATTCTAAATCATCTGAAAACCAAAACAATTCACTCGAGCAATCTCAAAATGATCTACAAATGCAAGGTGTTTCTATTGATCAACATTCAGCTCCTACTGGTAAATCTTGGCATTAACTACATTATTTTTCTTCTACAATGTTGTCAACTTTCGGTATGTTTATGCTTTGATGTGTACAGAGAATACTATTGTTACTAAAAAAAAGACTAGGGGAAAAGCAAAGGGTTGCAAAGGAGAAGGCATGACAATAGAAATTTATGATCAAAGGTAATATATGTTATAATTACTTAGATGGATGAATTTGGTAATAAGTATTGCATAAAAAAAATTTATTGGTATCATTGTTTCAAGAATGTAACTACAGAGGCCATACGTAAAATAGGTGTTTTATTTAAGCAATAAATTAAAGGACGTTAGATACCTTTTTCTGAGTATCCAGAACAAGAACTTGAAATATTTTTTTGGCGGTTTACGGATAGGTTTAAATTTGATGGTCCTAAGGAAGAGTTAAAGGCTGCATTTCGTTCTCATATTCAAACTCGATTTAAAGACTATATGAAGTCAATTAGAGATGAAGTCTTTAATAAGTACAGAAAGGATGTAGAGCGTTATGCTAACTGCCCATCAAATGTTGATCCTACTATATGAATACAGCCAGTTGAGAAGTGGTTGTCAGATAAATGGCAGGTAAACGCATCATGAATTATTTTATTACTTGCCCATTTGTCTTCATGAATAACATAAATTAGTTATTTCTGTAATGCCTACATGTATGGAATTTATTATGTGAATAAGCTTTAGTATTGTGTAGTTTATTCTATAATTCTTAATCTAAAAATCACTGCTAAAATTTCTATCCTAAATCTAAAAATTAAACTGAATATTGTCTGATTCTCAGTGATTGGATCCTTAGGATTATTAATTCATTTTGTTTTTGAGCTTTCTCTGTTTTTTGTTTAATTGCAAGTAGCCTTTCCTTGTAACTAAATTCTGATGCTTTCTTAGTTACCAACCACAAAAATACAAAGGCAGTTTTCATATTAGGATATAAGCTATACTAATACATATAGGATATAGTTTCTAAATGATTTTTTATTCAGTAACATGTAATTTAAATTGTGTAGACTTGTTGACATGTACTTTATAGTGAGTGGTCCTTGATACTTGTTGATAGAATCTATGTGTTAGTTCTTGTCACGTTTCAGTTAAGCATGTGATGCTTATCTTGATACTGGAAGCTTGCAGATAGACAACTCATTTCTTGTTATGGTATATTTTATTATTCTCTGTTGTTTTGTGCATGACGTAGACTGGTAAGTAATAATATGCTCTTTACTAAGTAAGCTGAATAATGATTGCTTGATTGATTTTTCTATTTGTTAGTTAATAGAACCTAGACCATATTCCCTCAGATATTAAGCTTGTAAGTTAGTCTCTGTTGGCTCTGTTTCTTTATTAAAACAAATAAAATTTCACTCCCAAAGTAGGAGACCCAGGAACCTTTTTGATGATTCTGAGTAATAATAGAAGGTTGATCATATTTTTATTGTTCATTGTTTCTCTAAATTTTGGAAGAATTTTATATTAGCATTCGAAGACCTACAAGTACAAGAGGTGAGTGTTGAGGAAAAGCTTAAATCATTTACAATCTAGGAACTATAAGCTGAACCCCTTGTTTATTGTTTAAGTTATTAAGAGCAAAATTATTTGTTTTTTTAACTAAATTGTCGTAAAGAATGAACACACATGCATCAAACTTTATTAGGAAAGCTATAGTGTTATTATCATGGCCATTATTGTTGCTTGGAAATGTTTTTGGAAAGGTTAGGGAAACTTTGGTTTAGTTTCCAAAGATCAGAAGTTAGAAAATTGATTAGAGATGCATTGTTGTGCAACTTTTAGAAAATTTGATGAAGTGAAATGAAATCTTATGGTAATATTTTACTATTGATGATTAATCTATAAATCGTTAATGTTAGTAATTATTCCTATGATGGATACATATTGACTCCCAATTTGTGCTCAACTTTACTATTAGATTTATGCAATTCTTTTTTGAGAGCTTTGTTTACAGCACTACCTCATTTTCCAACATTTAAATACCTTATCTTTACTATTATTTGTTTAAATACTTTAAAATTTTATAGCACTAAACAATTCTTTAATTCTTTTATGTAGAAAAATGCAACAGAAACAAAGCAAACCGTTCTCAATCTTCTATTGTACATACCACTGGTTCAGTTTCAATGAAAAAAAAAAGAAACAAGCAGATAAAATAATTATGATTGTTACATAATAATTATATTCTTCTCTAATACTTTTCTTTAAAAATTTTAATTCACCTTTAAATTTTAGTTAATGTTTATTTACTGACTACAACTTACTCTATTATTATTATATTTATTATTTATTTTTTTCCACAGTTTGATCAAACCAGGATTAAACCCAGTCCGGTAGATTGTTTTCAAAAGTTTCATGTACGAAAAGTTGGAACTTGGCCTTCTGAAAAAGCTAAGGAATTGCATGTATGTTATCTTGTCTATTTAAAAATTTAAATTTGTGAATTAGTGTTATTGAATATGTTTGCTTATTAATAATCCACATGTATTAGGAACAAATGATATCAAAAAAGGCTGAGCTAGGTGACTTAGGTGAGATAGGTGAGAACTCATTTGAAAAAAGATTGGGATATCTTTCTTGAGGTAACTGGAGGTATTAAGCATGGCCATTGTCTTGAAGGCCTTCAAGCTAATGACATACATGGTTCTACTTCAAGTCGACCTTGCAATAAAAAGACATGCATCGAACGTGAGGAATTTATGCAGACTGAAATACAAACTATGCGTGGAGAAATAGCTAATTTAACAAAAATAGTCCAACAGTTAGCAGTGAATCGAAGTCATTACCAATTTGTTATGCCATCACCTTTAATGGTATAAACACTAAATTTTTAGTTCAATGTCTGTTCATTTTTTCTCTATAAATTTTCATTTTTTTAATATTTTTATGCAGAATGCTACAGCTCAGTTAGATTTAAACACTCAAGGTGATGCAAATTCAGATGATGCTTTTGGTGACATTTGATGTCTTTATAGTTTGTAATATTTATGAAAAACCATAGGTTGCTTAAGTCGTACGATTTTATTTTAGTGAGTTTTTTTTGTTATATACATTTGATGAATTATTCATTAGATATTTCAATGATGCCTAGGACAATGTTGGAAATTACAGTTTATTTTGGATAATTACTTGTCGAAAATATTTCTTTTAATAATCTATTTATGTTTCTTTTGCTTCATTTAATTGATCAAATTAAATTTTATGATTGTAAGCAATTATTTATGATTGTAGTTTAATTATTACAATTGATTTATTTTCAATAAAAATAGGTCGTGACAATAAAAAGGTTATTGATTGTTAATTGACTATTTATGACCACAATATTTAATTAGTAATGTTACGTTTACGACAAAAACTAATATATTTTCAAATATATTTTCAACATTCCAATGCCATCAAAACATTATTTATGACAATTAATTTATTAATTGTGACCGATACAACAAATTTATAATATAATTTTTAAAATTAAATTTATGTATTTACAATGGCATTTATACCCTCACAATTAATCTTTTTTTTTTATAGATTTTACAATAGTTACATGTTGTCAGCAAATATTTATTTCAACCAAATTAATTGGTTGCAAAATCATCAAATATTTTCGACTATATTAATATCTCACAAATAAAATAGACTCCAATTGCATAAATTAGTTGCAAATACTTCCACTATTTTCGACTACCTTACTCGATTGCAAATATGTTCAATGTTGACAACATTCAGTGATCACAAATATGTTTGGCTGTACCGTTTCGCCGACCAACAAGTTATATTTTTTATATTTAAAAATACTAAGCCTTCCACTTTAGGAAACATCAAAAAATTTTATGAACAAAATAATTATCAAAGTCAAATATTACACACCATTTCCAAACAAGTTAGTTATATCAAAGATAAATTAGACCAAACTAACCCTAATTCTAACTTTTCCCTCTAGTGTGACAACACCTTTATTCAAACCCCAACCATTACCGCAAAAAGATAAAGAAATTACTTCTTTTCCCAAAATTAAACTTTTAGATCAAATTAATAAAAAATTATCGTTTTTATTAGAACCTTGCAATATTAATACTATAGATGAAACTTTAAAAAGTCAAACCTAAAGTCAAGATGAAAATACTGAGCCCTTAGAAATTAATAGATTACAAAGAAAAATTAGACAACCTAATAGTTGGAAAAACGCATCAATTAAAAATTATTATTCTGGACCTACTCCACTGGATATTCAATACGAAGAATGTTCTAAATATATTACTATTCAATACATCGGAGAAGCTATCTATGAGTGGAACATAGATGCTAGATCCGAATATGAAACTATAAATGTACTTCAAGAAATAGGAATGAGTATAATAACTTATAAAGGTATAAAAAAACACAGATCATTAAGCCACTAGACTTATCATAGCAGGGTTTACAAGATCCCTTAGATATTAGTGAGATAAAAATCTTAGTGCATCTACTCAGTAAAACATACTCAATCACGTAAAACAACTCATAATAGAAGATAATCAAAGATTTAAGAAGTCAAAGAAATACAAAATGTTGTAAAAGTACTTATTCACACTATAACCATGCATTTTATAGGCAATCGTCATGAACAACTTCAAAGTTCAAAATTAGTACTCACAAATCTTAGATGCCCAACTTTAGGTGACTTTAAATGGTGTAAAAATGTTTTCATTACACACATATTCCAACGACAAGACTGTAATGCCTCTTTTTGGAAAGAAAGGTTTATTGTAGGATTACCCAAATTCTTTTCTAATAAAGTATTCAAAAAATTAGTAGAAATTACGGGAGGAAATTCAATCCCTTGAGACACTATTATTATGGTCAACTCTTTGCATTTGTCAAAAAAGAAGGTTTAGCCTTATGTCAAAAACAAAAAGACAAGAAAAATTAGTGAAAAATATTCCTTTAAACAAACAGTATGAAGATGACAACTCAACTTAGATATCAACTTGTGATTTAATTTTGTACTGGGATTTTTGAGTAAGAAGCTGTGTTGAAAACATAGTATTTTTCTAAGTAAAAGACTTAGGTTGGGTAAGTGACCTAGATTTTATTACTTGAATATAAGAGAAATGAGGATATTTTTGAATTGAAGAAATCATAGCTGTAGTTGAAGTAACTGGAATATTCCCGTGACTAGGAATTGAAATTTAAAAATCAAAATAGGACAAAATTGCCTGCTATTTTGCAAAAATTTGCTTGAAAACTAGATTTTTAACTTTTTTTTCTAAAACTTCTTTTGCAGATTTGCAGTCAATTTGTAACAAAAAATTTTTATTGAATAAATCATCTTAAAATTTCATGATGCATAAAACAATTGATAAAATTTCCTTTTTAATTGTTGAATAATTCTTTTGAACACCTATCGAAATATCTGAATAGAATCTAACTATTAATTTTTTGTCACATCTATCAATTTTTTATTTGAGTATTCCACCATAACCTATATTTGAAGCATCCGTTTCAATTATAAGGGTTGCACTAGAGTCTAGAATAGATAAATAAGATAAAGCTTTAACCTTTTGTTTAAAAAGTTTGATTACCTCAATATGTTCCATAGTCAAATTAAGAGGACTCTTTCTTAATCGTTGGTATAGTGGCTCACATAGTTGTCTATGATTTGCAAAAAAGTCTGTTACATAATTTAATGATCTTAAAAATCTCTATAATTGAGTTTTTTCTCTAATTTCACCAGGAAATTTTGAAGGAAGTTCTATTGACCTATTACTTGGTTGAATAGTACTCTTATAAATCTCATATTTAGAAAATCTAATTTTGGTTTGAAATAATTTCATTTTTATAGTTGACACTATAAGTCCACTCTTTTTGACTACATAGAGGAATATGTTTAAATGTTTGAAATGTTGTTCTACAGAATTGGAAAAAATAAGGACGTCATCTATATATACAATAGAAAAATGTGTATAAGGGTTGAATATGTTATTCATAATATTTTGAAATTCTGAAGGGGCATTCTTAACTTCAAAATTGCATTACATTCGATTCATAATGGCCAAATGGTACTGTAAAGGCTGTCTTGTATCTATCTCTTTCATCTATTTGAACTTTCCAAAATCTACTTTTCATATCGAATTTGGAAAAAATTACACTATGGTACAATCTTTTAAGTAAGTCTTTTGTATTAGGACTTTGGTACCTAATTCATTAAAGAACTTTGTTTAAGAGTTTGGAACTCCTCTTTCTATTTCGGAATTTTTATTGACATAAAAGGCTGGACAACTCCAAGGAGATTTGGATTTTCTAATTAGTCCTTTATTGAATAAATCATTGATTTCTTTTTCATAGTGTTCTAGGAGGTCAAAATTCATTTAAATAGGATAGGTTTTTGTAGGTATTTGTTTTTCATTGAAATGTTTTTCATAAGGAAGTTGGGCTATATGCCTTTTTCTTTCCCAGAAAGCATTAGGTAGATTCGAGCATATTTCTTTTTTTAGAAACAATTGAAGCTTTTTGACTCGTGTCTAACAATAAGATTCTCTAGTTATTTTTCTACTTTGTCATAATAGATTTCTTTTGGTAAGGCTTGGATATGATTTTTTTTGTTGGATATGATGTTGAGTTGTCCGGTAATGAAATTTTCTTGGAGTAAATTGATTTCTTTTTTACTAATGGGAGATAAGAAATGAAAAGTAATTTGTTTGCCTAACACGTGAGTATGAATTCCCATATCATCAATAGTAAAATGATATATTTATGTAAAAAATGGAGTAACTAAAATAATATTTTGGCTAAGATTTTTGACTAAAGTGAAATTATTCCTAAAGCGATAATTATCATTACAAATTTTGGCATTTGATAATTTGTACCTAACATTGAGACTAGAACCATTTGCACCATGTAATTTCTCACTAGTTTATTCCTTTTTTAACACAACTTTGATTAATGCCAGAGTTAACTAAGGCAGTGATTTCTAAGTGAAAACTATTTCTTATATGAAGTGATATGTGAATATATCATTTTTGAAAATTAATTTTACTAATAAGGTGAATAAATGTATCATCAAAGTTATTAGTAGAATCTAATTTTATAGAATTATTGGGTTGAATTATTTCATTTTGTTTTCTAGCATAATTTTATAGTAACTCTATTCTAACATTATTCTGTAATTGTTGTAATTGTTATCCTTGCACTTTTTGTTCTAATTCTTTAAATTGTTTTTTAAGTATTTTAACCTCTTGTTGTAATTCTCCTGTACTAACTTGTTTAAAAAGACTTTAAGTAGGATAATTATCAAAAATTTTATTAAGACTAAATGATTTTGGAGTACTAAGGTGTTATTTTTGAGTAAGGATATCTTTGAGTTTAAGCAAGTATTCTCTTTTAACTTCGGGATCTTCTATTCGATCTATAATGTCCAAAAGAAATTGTTTATCCTGTTTCCTACTTGTTATCATGTTAAGTGATTGGCAATTGCATATCTCTTCACTACAACTACGAATCTTGAATACTAGTTGTGTCACTAGAATTATCTATTTCTTGAACAGATTCAGAGAAATCCGATTGACTATTAGATTCTTTACTAAAAAGAAGTTGGCTAAATCTTTGTTTAAGATTTTCATCATCCTTGAATATTTCATTAATCTTGTTTTTTGGTGGAAGTATGGCCTGATTTTTTACAGGTCCAACAAACTATAGGCTTTTTATTATGTTTGGGCTTACAATGTTTTCTACTCTTTCTGTAATAGGGTTCATTAAATTGAGTTTTTTTATATTTTGTGGGATAGATAATAGTTTTGAGCCTATGGGTTTTCCTACGATATGGGGCCGTGAGATTGTCATATCTATATTGGGCACAAAAATTGCCTACAGTTTGTTTAAAGGACTATTTTTCACTATTTTTCTTATCTTTTTCTTCTTGACATAAGGTTAAGCCTTCTTTTTTGACAAATGCAAAAAGTTGACCGTAGTAATTGTGTCCCAAAGGATTAAACTTCCTTCGATAATTTTTACTAATTTTTTGAGTACTCTATTAGAAAAGAATTAGGGTAATTCTGCAATAAATCTTTCTTTCCAAAAAGAGGCATTACAGTCTTGTCGTTGGAATATGTGTGTAATGAAAACATCTTTATACCATCTAAAGTCACCTAAAATTGGGCATCTAAAATTTGTGAGTATTAATTTTGAACTTTGAAGTTTTTCATGAGGATTGTCTATAAAAAATATGGATATAGTGTCAATAAGTACTTCTACAGCATTTTTTATTTCTTTGACTTCTTGAAATCTTTGATCACCTTCTATTATAAGTTGTTCTACATGATTGAATATGCTTTGTTGAGTAGATGTACTAAAACTATTGTCCCATCAATATCTAAAGGATCCTGTAAACCCTACCATGATAAGTCTAGCGGCTTGATGATCTATGTTTTTTAAGGCTTTATAGGTTATTGCACCTATTTCTATTTCTTGAAGTACATTCATAATTTCATATTCAGATCTATCATCTGTGTTCCACTCATAGATAGCTTCTCCAGTGTATTATGAGTAGCAATATATTTAGAATATTCTTTATATTGAATATCCAGTGGAGTAAGTATAGAATAATAATTTCTAGTTGACGTGTTTTTCCAACTATTAGGTTGTCTAATTTTTCTTTGTAATTTATTAATTTCTAAGGGCTCAGTATCTTCATCTTAACTTTGGGTTTGACTTTCTAAAGTTTCATTTGTAGTATTAACATTGGAAGGTCCTGGTAAAGACAATAAATTTTTATTAATTTGATCTAAAAATTGAATTTTCGAAAAAGAAATAATTTCTTTCTCTTTTTGCGGTAATGGTTAGGGTTTGAATAAAGGTGGAGTCACACTAGAGGGAAAGCTAGGACTAGGGTTAGTTTGGTCTAATTTATCTTCGATATGACTAGCTTGTTTGGAAATGGTGTGCAATATTTGACTTTGATAATTATTTTGTTCATAAAACTTTTTGATGTCTCCTGAAGTAGAAGGCTCAGTATTTGATCTATCATCAGCTAATTTTAATGGTGATGATGGAATACGACTTCTTGAAATATTAAGTTAGAAAGATTCTAGGGGTGGATGTACTGATTGAATAATGCTATGATTTTGTGGTTTTCCATTTTCTAAGATGACTAGTTGGACGTCTAAATTTGATTTTTTAAAAAGATATTTTATTTTATTATTAAAGGAATACATTTTAAACTACGTAAAAAATGGAATATTTATTTTTATTCTGTTCATTTCATCATACCAAGCTATCCTAATAATGGCTTGTTGATTTAAGCCAAAATTAACTAAAAACCACATTTTCTTTTCCTTTTTTATTAGTGAATTAAAATCTTGTCTAAGGAAAGTTTTGTCTATTTCCCAATTGTCATATAATTTTCATTAACTATTGTGTTAATAGTTTGAAAATTAGAATAAGCTGGGGATTTTGGCCTATGTACTTGTTTGACTACTGGAGTAGTATACTAAACAGCACTTTGAGTATCTAAATCCTTTATTTTAGTAATTTGGACTCTAGAAGTGCTAGGAATAGAAAATGATGATCTAGCAGCTTGAAAATCTGAATAACTAGTTGGTGGTCTAGGTTGTCTGAAAGAATTAAATCTAAGAAGAATTTTCTCATCATTAGTCTCTACTACTTGAGGAATTTCTTTTTGGGCTAAATTTTTAAGGACTTGTGGCTGATCTATTTTCCAATTTTCTGGAATGCTAATTTCATCCCATTTGAGTAATTTTAGAGTAAAGGAATTTATTGGAGTATCTTCGTCTTCTGTTTGATTATTAATAATAGATGTTTCTCCCTTATTGTCTAGTAATAAGCATTGAGGGTTAAATTAAGAAGTAATTTGTTTAAAATAAATTCTATAAAGTAACATGTATCCTTGCCTATGTGGTTAAAATTTAATTTCTGGAATATGGATATTGAGTACAAGAGTATCTAAGATAGTTGAATCATGTAGACTAACCTGAAAATTTGGTGCACAATTGAAATAAATAGCTCCATTACGAAGAATTGTTTTTACACGCCTAAAAAGAGAATATTGGAATTTGAGTAACGTTTTATCCCTAAGGAGAACTAAAATAGGAAAATCTAAACCTTTTCTAGCAAAGGATTTGATTGCTATTTGAATAAGTCCAAAATGAATATAATTAAAACCTTGTTCCTTGTATTTATTAAGTGTAGTAAACTTGAGTAACCTCATTTCTTTAAATTCATTTTGTATATATAAAATTTCTTCATGTTCTTTGATAGAAAAAGTAGTCCTAAAATCAAATTTTCCTATATCATAAATAATATTAGGTGGAATAGTGGGTAACCAGTTTTTGGATAAACATTGACTAACATCACTAATCTTACGCATAATTTATCTAGAACTAATGGTCTTCAAGGGTTCTTTAGATTTAGAACCAAATATTTTTTTAATTGAAGAAGCCATAATTAAAATTATTGCAAATAAATAATTCAAAACACATAAATTCTAAATATAAAGAGAGCTAGGGGAACACTTCGGGTCGAACGCTGAAACTTACAACTTCACCTTCAATTAGAATCTTACTACCACTCGCGACCTGGCTTGCAAAACCTACAAACAGTTGTGCATTGCTCCCTCTCTATACCTAGGATATTCTGTATTTTAAACTATTTATCTAACAATTGTATATTATGTTGAAGTTCAAAGAAGTGAATTAATATATTGAAGATGATATCACAAAAGTCTGTGAAGAATAAGCTTCATATGTTGGAGAGATGGTTACCATAATGAACAAGAGTTGTATTCTGTTTAAGTTTTATAGATTGTTGTATTTTTCTATTGGTGTATTGGTGCTTGATGAAATACTTTGTTGCTTTTGTGCCCAAAAATGAAGAAGTTTGAATGGATTGGAGGATAGCTATTAGGTCATTGATTGTATTGGTTTGCACTTTGAATGATGTTGGTTTGTGAATTAGTGACTTGATAGCTCTGTAATTGATAAGTTGGCAATTAATTTATATTGGCAATTGATGAAGTTGGTAGATGAAATGTTTATATGTACTACACTGAATATGATTGTTGAAGATATTGGTTGTGTACTGCACTTGATAATTTGGCATCTTAGGAATTTAATTAAAGCAAATCATCTATGGATTGTTGTTAACTTATATAAAACATATCATATCCGGTAATTATGTTGTTAGTATAGATTGTGATATTGAGGTATTTTGTTAATGAATGCTTTGTAAATTATAGTGTATATATTGTTGTTAACTTAGTATTTTATTATTGAATGCCTATAACTTGCATTGATATTGTATATTGGGATAAAAATGATATTATAAGTATTGACATTATATATTAATATCAATAATTTTTAAATTGAAAAACAAAACAAGGCCATTATTATCAATAACAACAAATAATTTTTTTTTTTTAAAAAAATTATTTGTTGATACTAATATTGTATCAGCAAACAACTAGTAATTTCATACAAATTGACTGACATTATAAATATATCAATATTTTCAAATATAACGGAATAAAAAATTATAGATACCTTCTTGGTAGCATAAAAGTACCGATATAATAATCTCAATATGCTACTGATATATTAGGCAGTGTTACTTTTGCCAAATATTTTATTTGGTATTAGAGATTATTGGCTTGGGCTACTATATTACTTGTAAGGTGTGCTAATAAAGCATATTACTTATCTAATCTAACATCAGTAATGGCCATTTTTCTAGTAGTGGATTACTATTAAATTAAATTAAAGAGGAAATTAACAAAAGATGGTAATGGATTAAGTAACCAATATGATGAAACCTAGAATTACAATTTTCGCTCAACACTTCACTTGAATCTCTATCTACTCTCATTGATTAATTAATTAATTTGAATTGTTAACCAAGAGTTCTAATTTATCTACAAGCCTCTCCCAATGGTAAAGTAAATATATATTCCTTAAGTAACTCACAGTATTCCTATGAGAATTAGATTAAGATAAGATTCATTAAGTTTCGACTCTTTTAGTAGTTACACATGTCATGAAATTATATTCTTATCTTACACAATCTCACAGTTTCCACTCATTGAATATTTGTCACTTATTCAAGGCTAAACACCAAATTCTCTTTTCCAAGCTTACTAGGGTTTACCAATGAATCTAATTAATGATCAGTTAATTGGAAGCATTAACTTTAGAGTAAAGCAAACTATCCACAATTAATCAATATAAATCGAACAGAGAAGAAATAAATTCAAGCTACATATTGCATTCTAATTGCAATCTTAGAAAATAAATTTAGGTGATCATACTAATAGAAAACATATGCACAAAATGTTCATCATCATAGAGTTCACAAACAAATTTAAAGAGAAAGAGAAGGAAAAACTAATGAATTGCTTCCTAATCTCAAGCTGTTCTTTTCTTTCTCTGCTATGCTTCAATGAATCTCCATCTTGTTTTTGCTAAAGGAAAATAGAAAATAACCTAATTTTAATTTTCTTAGCCTCCATAAATCCTCTTTATAGATAATGTAAAAAGAGAAAAAAAACTTGTGAACTTTTTAAAATTCACAACTCGTGATGCCATGGCCTCCAGAATTCAGCACCTCAGCCTCCATATTCAATCAAAATAATCAGGTATAAGTCTTAGCGCACGGCTTTTATAACTACATGCTACAGCATTAACTCTCGGGTAATGAGCTACAAATTCTTCCATTAGCGCCACGGCTTCCAGATCTCCAAGTTTCATTGCCCAGATGCTGTTTCATGTTTTCTCATGCCTCCAAGTGCTGCAACTTTTAGATCTCCTTGCCATAATGCTTATTTTTAAATTTTCAGCTTCTTGAATTTTAATTGCCATAACTCTGTGCACCTGTAAAACAAAGGACAAATACAATGAAAATGACTCAAATACTCTCAAAACTAACATATATTTAGCTTAGAGGCTTGTAATTTATTATCTTAAAGCTAACTCATTAGCAACCTTCAAGATATGGTTTTGCATGGTCTCTACTGGATAAGGTTTTAATCATATTTTGTTTACCTAATTCATTCACTTCTCTGTTTTGTTTTTTCCTCTGAAAAACATATTTACAAGCAAAGATTGTTTTTCATCATAAATGGAACTAAAAACAGCATTTATTGATTCATTTTCTTAATTAAGGTCTCTATGTTTCTATTTATTTCTAGCGATTTTCTTTTCTTCTTTCGTATAGTCATTTTACTATGAAGTTGTCATGGCCCTCATATGTTGTCGCCAGTAAATTTTTGTTTATTTAATGCAATAATATAATTGTTGGGATTGTAGTTCTCTTTGTAGGAAATGAAAAATTTTTTAATGTTTTAACAATTAAGGAAAGAGGAGTTATGGAAATGATTCTTACAAGAATTTTAATATCGCGTCATTGTGTTGGCTTTGATACAAGTCAAAATTCAATGTGAGTAACATATAATTTAAATTTAGACATTGCTAATCATTTTGCTTTTTGTTTTTATATGTTGCATCATTCTTATTGATTTTTTTTTTTTTACAAGATCTTTGATTTGGATCTTATAGTTAGGACAAAAATATACTTTTATTTTTCCATATAATTAATTCTAGTTGAATGATTTGTTTTCCCTTTTCCTTTTCTATTTTTATTTTTGTGGAGAAATAATAATGATGTTCCCTGGGTACTTTTAAAATAGTTAGCATATTTAACCATATGGTGTAGTTCTTCTATTTAGATAGTACAAAATTTATAAATCCCATTCACTAGCAGCTTTGACGAGGATAGATTGTTTTTTAGCCTAAAATTGAAAGTATTTTGAATCCATAAAAGAGAAAAAAAAGAAAGACATAAGGGTTCCCTTTTTTCTTTTATGGATTGGATAATTAAATTATGTTCATATTTTAAAATAGTTTATAAACACTATCACTTATGGGAGGAAAGAGATTTACAGCTTGAAATTTTTGCTAGCTTGGTTTCTACTTTGCTTTATGGAAAATGTAGTTTTAAAGAAAACTTTAACCTAAATTTGAGTAATGGATATTAGGATTTTGTTAGACGTATATGAGTTTTCATTTGTTAGATGTATTCATTAATGTATAATTCTTGCGTAATAGTTCAAAGAATTAGAATAAAGAATTAGAGCATTTAAAATTATATCGTGAAAACGTTTTAATTTGCTCACATTTTATTAAAATTTTGGTTTTATTGAATATAAGCTTGCTATTATTTTTCACAGGATTGGAGAACTTGCGAAATTGGTGGAGGCATGTGAAGGTTTTTATGGTATATTCATAATGGAGGGATTGGTGCGTTTAATTGTATTCTAGTAGTCCTTATTTGTTAATTGTAATTTTATGAATTTTTAATTTGTTTCGCATTCTTGTAATTTTTCAGTTAAAAGTCAACAACTTCACTTTTTCATAAACTCTACTTAGAGAATTGTTGTACAAATTGTGACCTTCATTGTTAATAAAAACATTCCACCTTTGATATAATTGGTTTGTTGTACTTTGAAAAACTTTATAAGAGATCATATGTTTGTTGCCTTTTTTATGTCATATAGAAACTAGATCACTTAAAGATACCAAAAATAGGACAAAGATTAATTAGATTAAAATCTTGATAAAATAATATAAAAAATATGTGGCAAATTTAATTCGAGAATTTGTGATATTTTTATGGAAAAGATACATGATATAATTATTTCAAGCTATCGTGAAACATTTATCCCAAAAATATATGATGTATTTATTTTAAGATATCGTGATATATGTACATCAAAATGTTTGACACGTATTCTGGAAAAACAATTATTGATTCATAAATGAAACTTCAAAGACAGTTTATAATATGCTAAGTAAGGTGCTTCTTGACTAATTTTAACGGTCAACAAAGTCTAATTTTCTAGTCTTAATAATTCAATTAGTTTTTTCTACTTTAAAATTAAACAAATAAGTTTCTTTTTAAAAAAAACCACTAAACGAAAAAAAAAAAAAAATACTGCATAACATAAGTAATAAGCATATAACTACTTCTCATTTGACACTCTTAAATTGGACTATTAGTTGAAAATTTTAAGGACGCTGAAAGATTGTTATCTTAGGTGCTAGTATTATATTATCTTTCTCTAATTTTAATTGAATTAGTAAACAAAGAAATTTCCTCCTAGGCCTAATGCTTGTGTAGACTATTGACGAGGGATCGATTAAAATACAAAACTACAAATTGGCATATACATAAAGGGAAAAGGATATCCAAGTCCCTAAATTTGACTTATTAGACTTGTTAGTTTCAATAGTTTCTAAATACCAAGAAGTCCTAATTTATTTTGATTTTAACTTTTTTCTTAAATATTATCTTAAATTTAATTTAAAATTACATAATACATAATACAAAATGTAAATAGTCCCGGGGAGTTTAAGATAAACCCTAAATTAGTTAAAGAAAAAAAGTAATAAAAAGATGATAAAATAAATAATCAAGAGTGTTGGGATAAACTAATATAAACCAATTTGCGGAAGCACAATAACTATCTTATCCCCTCTTGCGTGAACCTAATAGGAAACAAACAAATAGAGCAACAATTTTTGGCACAAAATCAATTCTTGGACAGCAACCACATCATCAACAAAACAATCATAACACAATTAATTTTAACGTAGAAAACCTCCCTAATGTGAGAAGTAAAAAACACGGGACCGTAGTCACCCAAAAAACTCCACTATAATCAAATAATGAAAATAAGGTAAACAATGAAGATTCTTAAGAACTAGAGGTACACATCCACAATATTCTCAAGATTACACAATCTTGCAAACAATCAAATTTCACAAAGAAATTAGAGAGAGTTCAAGAAAAACATCACCATAATGGTGGCCTAACTTTCAACCATGAAATCTGGAGAAAGGGAGCTCCAAATATGATATCCACCATTCAGAATTTAGTCCTCTCAGTTAGGAAGCTGTTGATAAAATTTCAGTTCAATCGGACCACGAATCAATCTCCGATTAGTCACTTGATCAAAAAAAAACTGTCCCGAATTTACTGTTCTGCCTCTCTCTCGTGAACAGTAACCGCCTCTCTCTAAGCGATGAACAGTGCCCGCCTCTCTCTTCTTAACTCACATATATATATTGTAGCAAAAAAAACACTAAACCTTACTTGAGAAAAGACTAAAATGTCCTTGAGTTAATTGGGCTTAGTTACTATTGAAGAGAAAATTTGGGCCATCTCCAAATAGGAGGAAATTCCAATCCAATAAATCTCCCCCTTTCCGACTATATGGAGGGACTTGCCAACCCAACAATCGAACAATAAACTTCAAGCTTTTCCCTCGAAAGAGTCTTGGTTAACATATCAGAGGCATTGTGATCTGTGTGAATCTTTTCAAGCTCAAACATATTATCATTAAGTGTATCTCTCAACCAATGATATCTCACATCAGTATGTTTTGATTTTGCATGAAAAGAGGAATTCTTACTCAGGTGAATTGCACTCTGATTATCACAAAATACCACATATCGCTGTTACTTGAAATCAAGTTCCTATAAGAACCTTTTCATCCACAATAGTTCTTTGCATGCTTCAGTCGCTGCATTGAATTCTGCCTCTATAGTGGAAAGTGCAACACATTTTTGTAGCCTTGATTGCCATGATACAGCTCCACCTGAATGTGTCATCAAGTAACCCGTAGTAGATTTTCGAGTATCAACATCTCCAGCCATATCTGAGTCTGTATAGCTAACTAACACAGGTTCTCCACTTCCAAAAGTGAGTTTGAAATTGGAAGTACCTCGAAGATATCTCATAATCCACTTCACTGCATTCCAATGCTCTCTTCCTGGATTGGATAAAAATTTACTAACAACACCAACTGCATGAGCTAGATCTGGTCTTATGCATACCATCGCGTACATCAAGCTTCCAATTGCTAAAGCATAAGGAACTCTTTCTATGTCTTCTTTCTCTTTATCTGTTGTAGGGGACTGCTTGGTACTTAACTTAAAGTGTGTAGCAAGAGGAGTGCTAACCACTTTAGCGTTGCTCATATTAAATCTTTCAAGTACCTTTTCAATGTAATACTCTTGTGATATACACAACTTCTTGACTGCTCTATCTCGATAAATTTGGATGCCAAGGATTTGTTTTGCTGGCCCTAAATCCTTTATAGCAAAGGATTTGCTCAACTGCTTCTTTAACCTGTCAATTCTAGAAGCATTCCTGCCAACAATCAACATGTCATCAACATAAAGCAACAATATGATAAAATCATCATCAGAGAATTTCTGCACAAAAACACAATGGTTAGAAGAAGTTTTCCGGTAGCCTTGCTCCCCCATAACTGATTCAAACTTCTTGTACGATTATCTTGGTGCCTGTTTCAAGCCGTAAAGGCTTTCTTCAACTTGCATACATAATCTTCTTTTCCTTTTATTCTGAAACCCTCTGGCTGCTCCATATAAATTTCTTTATCTAAGTCCCCATGTAGAAAAGCAGTCTTTACATCCATCTGCTCAACCTCCAAGTCAAGACTAACCGCTATGCCCAATACCATACGAATGGATGACATTTTGACAACTGGAGAGAAGATTTCATCAAAGTCAACACCTTTCCTTTGGCTAAATCCCTTGACAACCAATCTGGCTTTGTATTGTGGTTACGAGGTATGTTCTTCCTATTTCACTCTGTACACTCATTTGTTTTTCAAAACTCTTTTACCCTTAGGTAACTTTACCAACTCAAATGTGTGATTTTCATACAGTGACTTCATCTCGTCTTGCATAGCATCAATCCACTACTTCTTGTGTCCACTTTCCACTGCATCTGTATAACATTCGGGGTTCTCCCTATCAGTTAGTAATATATACTCACTCGTAGGATACCGTGTGGAGGGTTGTCGGTTTCTGGTAGATCTTCTGAGTGGAACATCTGGTGAAGCCTCTGAAGTAGATGACTGATCCTAAACATCATCATCAACCCCAACCTGTGTATGAGTGTCAATATCACCTGTACCATGCTGGTCATCCAAGACTTCATCTGTAGGCTGTGCTGGAATATGTGTAGGAAGAACTGAATCCAAGTCTATCAACGCATCACTATACTGAGGCATTGCTTCTTTTGACTTCTCAATATCCTGTATAGTTTGGTCTTCCATAAATACAGCATCCCAACTTCTTACAAGTTTCTTTTACACTGGATCATAAAACCTGTAACCAAACTCATCTTGACCATAGCCGAGAAATACACACTGTATTGTCTTAACATCAAGTTTAGACCTCTCAACTTTGGGAATATGCACAAATGTTTTACATCCACAGACAAGCAAATAATCATAAGCGACATTCTTTCTTGACCAAATTTTATCTGGAACATCAAAGTCTAAAGGAACACACGGTGTGAGATTCAATACATGTACAACTGTATTCAAAGCCTCCCCCCAAAAAGATACTGGCAATTGTGCTTGTGAAAGCAAACATCTCACTCTTTTCACTAGTGTTCTATTCATCCTCTCAGATAGCCCATTTAACTGAGAAATCTTCAAAGGTGTCTTTTGATGACGAATTCCTAACTGTCTACAATACTCATCAAATGGTTCAGAATACTCACCCCCATTATCAATTCTGATGCACTTCAACTTCTTCCCAGTCTAACTCTCAACTGAGGCCTGAAACTGTTTGAACACATCTAGTACTTGATCCTTTGTCTTCAATGTATAAACCCACAGCTTCCTTGAGTGATCATCTATAAAAGTCACAAAATAGAGAGCACCACCAAGTGTTTTTGTTTTCATAAGGCCACAAACATCTGAGTGTATTAGTTCGAGTATACCTGATTTTCTTGAAGGTGGAGATGTCTTGAAGGTAATCCTAGTTTGCTTCCCTGCCAAGCCATGAACACATTTCTTCAAAGATTCATTTTTCAACCAAGAAAGCATATTCTTCTTGGCCAAAACATTCAAACCCTTCTCACTCATGTGACCAAGTCTTCTATGCCATAACTCAATTGTATCTTCATTTTTCACCGTATTGATGCTGCTGTCTGTAATCTTTGCTTGCATAAAGTATAATAAAGAACATTTCTTTCCTCAAGCCACAACCAGAGAACCTTTGCTAAGCTTCCATTTAGCACCACTAAAGTTGCTGGAGAAACCCTCATCATTAAGTTTACCTATAGAAATCAAGTTCAAACGAATATCAGGAATATGTTTGACATTTTTCAGAAGTAACATCGTGCCATTATTAGTCTCCAAGCACACATCTCTCATGCCTATGACTTTAGCTAAGCCATTATTTCCCATCTTAACATCTCCAAAATCACCGGATGTATAAGATGTAAAAAATTCCCTTCGCGATATAGCATGAATGGAGGCACCACTATCAATTACCCAGCTAGTCTCATGGCACACAAGGTTGACATCATCATCATACATACTAAGAAAGTCATCTGTAATAGTAGCAACTTTGTCATCATCACTGCTATCATCATTTTTTTTTTCCTTTCCTTTATCCTTCTTGTTGTCTCGCTTGAGCTGTCGATAATATTTCTTTATATGCCCCTTCAAACCACAATGATAGCATCAACATTGGCAAACTTGTTGGTCTTGCTTTTACTTTTATCTCTGTTCTTCGGACCTCTACTTTTACTCCTCCCCCTCTTTTCTGTGACTAAGATATCTGACTGTGAAGAACCCTGTGACTTTCTTCTATCCTCTTCATTCAGAACACTATTCTTAGCCAATTCCATGGTGATAATACCATCAGGAGCTGAGTTAGATAATGACATTCTAAATGTTTCCCATGAGTCCGGTAATGTGCCTAACCCTTGTACTTCATCTTCAAATTTGATATTCATTCCAGCCAACTGATTAATGATTCCCTGAAATACATTCAAGTGATCTGTCATGGGTTTTCCATCCCGATATTTCAAGTTCATCATCTGCTTTATCAAAAATAGTTTGTTGTTCCCGGTTTTTCTGGCATACAACTCTTCAAGCTTATTCCACAAAGAACTTGCATCTGTCTCTCCACTGATGTGATTCAAAACATTGTCATCTACCCATTGTCTGATATACCCACACACTTGACGATGAAGCAACTTCCATTATGCATTTGTTTTATTATCGGGTTTCTGTTTCTCAAACACAGGTAAATAATAATCTTTCACATATAAAAGATCTTCCATCTTTCCCTTGCATAAACGATAATTTGCACCATTCAAATTAACCATTCTACTTATATTAGCTTCCATCATTCAACACAAGGCAGAAAACAAATATAACCAAAGTTTTGATACCACTTTGTTGGGATAAACTAATATAAACCAATTTGTAGAAGCACAATAATTACCTTATCCCCTCTTGCGTGAACCTAATAGGAAACAAACAAATAGAGCAACAATCTTTGGTACAAAATTAATTCTTGAACAGCAACCACATCATCAACAAAACAATCATAACACAATTAATTTTAACGTGGAAAACCTTCCCAATGTAAGGAGTAAAAATCACGGGACCGTAGTCCACCCAAAAAACTCGACTATAATCAAATAATGAGAATACACAATTTCTCTAGTTAGAATAAGAGGTACACATTCATAATATTCTCAAGATCACACAATGTTGGCAAACAATCAAATTTCACAAAAAAATTAGAGAGAGTTCAAGAAAAACATCATCATAATGGTAGCCTAACTTTCAACCATGAAATCTGGAGAAAGGGAGTTCCAAATCTGATATCCACCGTTCAGAATTTAATTCTCGCAGTTAGGAAGCTGCTGATAAAATTTCAATTCAATCGGACCACGAATCAACCTCCGATTAGCCACTTGATCAAAAAAAATTATCCCGAATTTACTATTCCGCCTCTCTCTCGTGAATAGTAATCGCCTCTCTCTAGATGATGAACAGTACTTTCTCTCTCTAGACGATGAACAGTGCCCCACCTCTCTCTTCTTAACTCACATATATATATTGCAGCAAAAAAAACACTAAACCTTACTTGAGAAAAGACTAAAATATCCTTGAGTTAATTTGGCTTAGTTACTATTGAAGAGAAAATTTGGACTATCTCCAAATAGGAGGAAATCCAACGCAATAAAAAGCAATAGATGTGTAGTGTTGAAACTCACCCTCAAGCATTTTTTTTTTTTTGAGAGACAAGTGGAATTACTATATCAAGTGATGGAGGAGAGAAAATTAAAGAGGTGTGGTTAGCATCGCGCGTGTGTGTGTCTCAATCTCTCCCTCTCTCCCTCTCTCTCTCTCTCTATATATATATATATATAACCAAATAAAATTGAAGCCTACAAAAGATGATTAAGAAAAAGAAGAAAGAAAAAGAAACCTTTTAACTATTTACATGGCTATATTGTGTTCACTTAATTACATGTTAATCTTAATTATATTTGTTACGTCTTTGTTTTGGAAAAATTTTCCTAATTTTAGGAGCAAGATGAATCTATCTAGCACAATTATGTGACGAACCCCCAAATCATTTGCAGTCAGATAATTATTGGCAACACCAAATATAGTTCTGACAATTAAGATGATCTATGAACCCAAAATAAGCAAATAAAAGTAGTGATGACATAAATTCTGAAGAGTTCGAAGAGAGTTTGAAATAGAATTAGACCTCCAATCTTTCCTAGCTAAGCTTAACTCTTGGAATTTGGATTTTCTTCTCTTCCATCATCATTTAAGCTTCTTTAATTAGTTTTGGTTTTCTTTGTTTCAAAGTTTTCTAAAGATATTCTTCAAGCATGTCTCGTGAATAAAAAAATAGTTTAGTTTACATAGGACTTTTGAAGGAATGATACGGTTTACTTTCAGTACTATGATACACTTTTTGTCACCCACTTATTGAGCTAGACACTTTGATATAGAATCCATCAAACACAAAAAAAGATCAGAAGGCAACGAAAATGTGGAATGTAGCCCCATGTTTATTATTATTACTTGAAAACAGAAAAAATAATGGGTAATTAATAATATTTAGGTAGTTGAGGTTATTTAAAAAAAATATAAAGATAAAAATTAGCTTGATAGATTTATCTTTGCATGTGAAAGGATAAAAACCCAAAAAATATAAATCCAACAGCATAGTGGCAATTGCTATAGAAAAACATATTGCTGTTTTCTCTTCATGCTTGCTTTCATCTCAATTCCTATAGTGTGATAGTATTTATATGTAAGGTATGTTAGCTACAAAACCTTGTTCATACTTAACATGGGCAAAGCAAAGATTTGAAATTTCCAATTTTTGGTCTAGCTTAAGTGTTCCAATTCACATTTTGGTAGATCATGTGTTGAAAATAGCTTTTGTTTGTTGCATTTTATTCATCACATAGTATTTCTATAACAATATAGCAAGTTAACGTCAATTCATATTGCACAAACATACAACAGTTACCTTATATAAGTTGCGTGTTGATTTGCAAGTTTCTAAATAGTTGTGTGTGACCAAAGATTGAATATTGATGTATTTGATTATTTTGAGGACTTGAAAGCCACAAATGGTAATGTTCTCATAGAAGGAGATTATAAAGTTGTGCAATTAAGGTCATACTATCTTTGCACCTAAAGAAAAAAAATAAAGTCCCTTTGTGCAAGAAAATAGGCTACATGTTTTGTGTGTGCACTGGCTTGAGATAAATAACAAGCCGATCAAGAGGTTATGATTAATAATTCTTGTGACTATCAACTTCTATCCATGTACTACATAATGGAACAAAAGCCACGAAATGGAAACTATCATGAAGAACATATTGGCCCTGCTCAATGATATGTTCATTAATTCACATGTCTTTATGTCTTATATTCCTTAATCTTAGGCATTCGTTCTTGTTTGCTTTGAGAATTTACTTTTGTTTTATGTTTTATAGGTATTCAAAAGCAAAAGTTGATAATTAAGCCTAATTGAGGGGAATTAGAGCATTTTGATATTGAAGTGTTTCAATGAAAAGACATGAAAATGAGCACAAGCACGTATCTATAAGCCTTTTCGTCGATATCGAGCTTAAGGGGCAGAAATGGATGTGCCGACTATGCTGCACTAAAATGGTCTTAACTTCGTTTATAAAACTCAGAATTACATTCTATTTGTTGCATTGGAACATAGATATCTGAAAATTCAATTAGATATGTCATGGCAATAACTATGGCGCAGCTATGCCACGCCTTCTGCCATCATTGTGTGCCCGTGCTATATCTTTGCACACTGAACCCTTTTGTCAGCCTAATGACTTTTTTGGATCAATTTTGTCCCTTGGATCTTCCTTGGATGCTAGATTTAGAAAATTTTAGGTTTTTATAATTTTCTTGGCTATGCCACCCTTCTATATAAAGGAGAAATGGGTTTTTAACAAGAAAAGAACATTTTTTGGGAAAGATTTTTTTGGGAAAAAGACTTGGCTTACAGCAAGTAGGATCACAAGTATTGGAGATTGAAGACTCATTGGTTCTATTTCTCTTTCTCATGTCTTTTACTTGTGATTTTAAGTTTTTAATCATGTATCTAAGTAGCTAAACTTCCTAGTTATGGTGAAAAGATGAAACCTTGATTGTATATATTTATAGGTAATTATTGGAATTTGGTGAAGTAATGATCATTTATATTGTGTCTATTGTTTAGTATTACTTAATTGATTAATCTAGGATTTGTAACTTTAATCATTATATACTTCGATGATTTGGGAGTGCTAACTTAGACTTTGAACTTGGTTCAATGATTTGGGAATAGTAGCCTAAACTTTGAATAAGTAATACATTAATGCAAATCTAAGGACTACACCAATCCAAGAATTAAATTGCAACCTCTATTATTCAATTAAGAAAGACATTAATGCAAAGTTTAAGAACCATATCAATCCCTTACCTTGATGCTTCTCATATAAATGAATTCCATTAACATGATAACAACACCAATTTACTGTTAATGCAATTTTTTCTTGTTTTCATAACACCTAATGTGTTCTTAGCATGTTAACAATACCCTACACCAAGTGTTGTTACATGTTCTAGGATAGATGACTTAAATCTCACACCAAGATTAACTCATAATCAATGAAAAAATGATGTATGAACACATCCAAAGCTGAGGCATGAACACGTTCATCGCACGTAAGAAAACCATCACCGACTTAAGTTCTATGATTTCCAAATCAATTTAATACCTTGAATATGACAATCAATGGTGGATTTTTGTGCCCTAAACCTAATTTTCTCCAATCTATCCCTTTAATTGATTTAACTATTTTAATTTATTTAGTTATTAGTTATTTTAATTTTCCATTATTCAATCAATCACTCAATTTCATTCAACTTAAGCTATATTAGTTACGAAATACTAATTTTCTAATTTCCTATGGGATCAACTTCGTTGAATACTTATCATGCTTCAGCCGATTCATATACTTAGGAGTTTAAAATTAAAATGAACAACAAGTTTTTAGTGCCGTTTCCAAGGGAATAGGCGTTAAATTAGGATTTTTGATTAGTAGATTTTAGGTTGCTTTATTTTAATTTTTAGTTTCATTTTATTTTATCTTGTTTATTTTTGTTTATTTACTTGCTTTTATTTTGTTTAAGTAGGATTTTATTGAGCTTTGTTTTTGTTTTCTTCGCTGCGAATTTATTCTTGGAAATTCTTCAAAGAGCTCTTAATAGGATTTGATAACATTGGAAGATACACATTTATTGACTCTTTGAAGACTACATGAGTTTTGTTAAGCAAGTAAGATTGGGCATGTTAATCCAAATAAAGAGGAAGTAAGCAAAGAGGAAGAGCAAACAACTACAAACATGGATCCACGAGTGCCTAATCACAGTTTGTTGCACCGCTCATGCTTGAAGCTTCATTCATGCTGCAAATGAACAATGCTCCTCTTGCATTGTTTATGGCACAACAAATGCCAACAATTATGAGATCAAGTCTAGTATGATTCAATTACTTCTATAATTTTGTGGTTTGTCTAACAAGTATGCTTATTTACAAGTAAGGGATTCTTCAAGATTTGTGTGACCGTAAAGATACACGGGTTGGAGGAAGAACAAAGCCGCTTGATTCTTTTTCCTATCTCTTTAAAGGAAAAGGCAAAGATTTGGCTTTACTATTTACTAGCTCGTTCGGTCACAAAGTGGACTTAATTGGTCAACAAATTTCTACAGAAATTCTTTCTTGCTCAATGATCTAATCAATTAAGGATGGATATCATAGGATTCTGGCAAGGCATTGGTGAGACATTTGGAGATGGTTGGAGAGAAAGAAGGAATTATTGTTGAAATGTCCTCATCATGGCATTCCTTACATCAACGAGTTCAATACTTATATGAGGGATTATGATTGAATGATAGAAGGATGGTTGATGGGGCATCTAATGAGGCTTTTCTACAAAAGACCAAGCAAGAAGCATGGAACTTATTTGAAACAATTTGTGAGAACTTACAACAATTGATTATCCATGATAATGAGCCATTTAGGAGAGCTTATGAGGTTTCTTCTTCTACACCTTCTAATCTAGAGGCTCAAGTATCATTTCTTGTTTCCAAGCGAGTGAATTTGATTTTGCCTAATGTGCTTGGTTCCCAAAATTGGTAGCAAGTGTGTTCTTTATGTTTCCAATTAGGTCATTCTATAGAGATGTGTCAATGCAATGCAATAGGGAGTTCTTATGAGCAAGTTAACATAGTAAGAAACTTCAATAAACCAAGGAATGATCGTATTCAAACACTTAGAATCCCGGTTGGAGAGATCACCCAAATTTTCGGTGAAGTTTCTGAAAATCAACAAGCTAATCAACCAAGAAATTTTAGCCAAGACAATTATCAACAATTTCAATTTCAGCAATCAAAGAATCATCAAGGAGTGGCAATATCTCAACACAACCAATCCGAGTTGGAGAGATCACCTGAATTTTTAGTGGAGTTTCTGAAAATCAACAAGCTAATCAACCAAGAAATTTTAGCAAAGACAATCATCAAGATTTTCAATTTTAGCAATCAAAGAATCGTCAAGGAGTGGCAATATCTCAACAGAAGCAATTTGTCGTTGACAACTCAATGATGAACTCATTTACAAAGACAATAAACAACCTCTCCAAAATCACACTTCAATTGGCTCAAAGTCAACAAGCCTTTCAACAATAATCCCAATTGCAAGCTAGCAATCTTGAGGTTTTTATGCAACAATTGGAGAAGCAAGTAAGTCAATTGGCAAGTGTGATAGCAAAAAAAGAGCAAGGCAAATTTTTTGGTCAACCACAAGTCAATCCTAGGCCACTAGAAGAAGCAAAGCCTATCACAACTGTAAGAAGTAGTAAAGTGATTGACGACGAGGTTATAAGTGATGAATCAAGTGAAGAATCTAATTTTGGGAATCCATGAATCAATTCAAGGGTAGCAAGTTGGTAAGGAAAAGAAGAATAAAGTTAGGCAAGGATTGGAAAAGGATGTTGCTTGGAATAAAGAGAAAAGGTTATTTTGGACTTTCGAACCACCACCATATATGCCACCACCATCCTTTCCTCAAAGAAAGATCCTTATGAAGATGCAATATTGGAGCAATCCAAGAAGGTGGCCATCAATATACTGTTTTGATTTAGGAAAATGCTTTAAGAAGTAGTGGGTGAAGAAGTCAGTGCGATTTTGCAGCAAGAGTTCGCACCAAAACTCAAGATCCAAGGAAGTTCACTATTTCTTGCATTTCAGGAGATAAAATTTTTAATGGATGTTTGCTTGATCTTGGTGCCTCCATTAACTTAATACCTTATTCTATGTTTGTAGCACTTAATCTTGGTAGATTGAAGCTGACAGCCATAGCCATTCAACTTGCGGACAAATCAATCAAGTATCTAGTTGGAATGCTAGAAGATGTACCCATACCCATCAAAGTTAAGGATCTTGTGCTATATGCAAATTTTATGGTGATGGAAGTTAAAAATGATTGTAAAGGAGATGATTTGCCTACTCTTCTCGAAAAACCATTCATGGGAACCATAGGAGCGAAAATCAATGTCAAGGCGTACCCTGTGAAAGAAGGGAATTTAAGCTGTTTGACACATTGAAATTGCCGAGTGAAGAGGGTGAATGCTATTTTGTGGTACTAATGATGATGGAGTTCAAGTCTTATTAGATTGACATAACATCAGAAAGTCTTTAAAGACCCATAAGTTAGATGTTTTTCAAGTATTGGAGCCCTTTTAACTATTTACATGTCTACATTGTGTTTCATTTATATATTAATCTTAATTATATTTATTACATCTTTGCTTTGGAAAAACTTTTCCTAGTTTCAGTAGAAAGATCAATCTATCTGCCATAATTATGTGACTAACCAGAGAATTATTGGCAACACCAAATATATTTTCCATAACTAAGATGATCTATGAATCTAAAATGAGCAAATAAAAGTAGTGATGAGATAAATTCTGAAGAGTCTAGAAAGAATTTGAAATAGAATTAGGCCTCTAGTCTTTAGTTGCCAAGTTTCACTATTGGAATTCAAATTTTCTTCTCTTTTGCCTTTAGGGTTCTTGAATTAGCTTTGGTTTTCTTTGTTTTAGAGTTTTCTCAAGATCAAGTTTGTCTTCGAAAGGAGTAGTTTGGTTTACACATGACTTTTGAAGGAAGGAACGATGTGGTTTACTTTTAGTATTGTGGTACACTTTTTGCCACTTACTAAGCTAGATACATTGATATAGAATTCATCAAACACAAAAACAGAGCAAAGGACAGCAAACATGTTTAATGTGCCCCTGTTTATTATTATTATTTGAAAACAGAGATAATAATGGGCAATTAATAGCATTTAGGTTGTTGAGGATATTTAACAAAATATTAAGATAAAAATTAGTTTGATGGTTATATCTTTATATGTGAAAAGACAAAAACTCAAAAAATATAAATCCAACAGTCAAGTGGCAATGTAATGTTGTACCTCTAAACCAATGGTGTCTTGATGTTCATAACATTGTTATAGAAACTTTGAAATATCCAAACCTTCACGTTTTGGAAGATTACGTGTTGAAAATAGCTATGTTTGTCTGCATTTTAATCTTTGCATAATATTTTCTATAACAACATAGCAAGGTTAACATCAATAATAAGACGTAGGTGGCAATGTCCCCGGAGAAGGAGATTACAAAGCTGAGTAAATAGGATCATGCTATGTTTGCACCCTAAGAAAATGAAGTCCTTGGTGTGAGAAAATAAGCTATATGTTTTTTGTGTGCGTTGGCTTGAGATAGACAACAAACCAATCAAGAGGTCATGATTAATAATGTTTTTGATATCGACTTGTATTCGTATACTACATGACAAAATAAAAGCCACAAAAGTATTTCACTCAAAACTAGATTTTAAACAAGATCCATTATAGAATTTTACTTTCAAAAAGCACATATAAAAGCTTGCATTTAGTCATCAACAGGTGGCGTTTCCTTCTTAAGAGGTTTATTTGAAAACAAAAAACATATGAAAGCTGGTGCATGTTCTTTTGGGCATAACATATTTCATCCCAACACCTAATCTAATAGTGCCCCTAAATACTTTAAGTTCAGGCTTTGATGGATTTGGGAGGTGTGTTTGTTATGAACTTCCATGAGGTATTCCTCACGGCATTATATTCTCTTGGTCTTGCTACCTCTTCTATAGGTACAACATTCGTAATTTCCTCGACGTCCTTTTTTTGTAAGTTTCACAGTTAGAGAGCCAATATTGTTGTCTAAATTCACATCATCCCCTTGTCTGAAAAGCCATGCTAGCGCTAGCTGTGCAGGGGTGCATTTGTGCTTCTTAGCGAGCTTTTCTACGTGAGTATAAATGCTCTTGTTCTTCTCTAGATTCTCTCCCACAAATAGGATGTGAGATCTTACAGAAAGATACAAGGAACATTTTAATAAGCTTTTGGACAATTAGAACATTAATCTCAAATATGATCGGAAAAGTATTATAGAGTGAAAATCTTTTATATAATCACTCTATTGTAAAAAAAAAATCGTGGATATAAACATTGATGAAAAACATACCAAAGAGCTATCAGGAGGCAAACTTTCCACAATAGCTTTGCTAGCAAAAAACCCATGACCAACAGCATCGTATGATACTATTCCAATACCAAGCTCCCTGCATACTTGAATGAATCAAGATGACAACCTTATATTTCTGGAAGTATATAAAAATTATACTTGCATTACATAGTAAAAACAAATTGCCCAAATAAACCTTAATATTTAAGGTTATGGTTACCTGCTAAAAGGCATTATCTCTTCTTCGATATCACGACTCTAAAGGGACCATTCCATTTGCACCGCTGTAATGGGATGCTCTACATGTGCCCTCCTAATTGTGTCCGGGTTAGCCTTAGACATTCCAATGTACTTGATTTTGCCTTCTTCCACCAGCTTCTTAAGTTCGCCAATCTATAATCATTGAAAAAGATATACAGTTTTTAACATGTGAAAATGGGTTCTTAAGCTTACAATTATTAGGTATAGGTGGAAGAGAAAGAGATCCACTTACATGAAGAGATAATGTAGATTGAAGTTTACAATTATTAGGTATAGGTGGAAGAGAAAGAGATCCACTAACAGTGTCTTCTATGGGAATTGATGTGTCTATTCTATGCAGATAATACAAATCAATATAATCCACATCAAGATTCTTTAGGCTAGCTTCACAATGTGAGCGCATCCACTCAGGGTACCATTCACAATCATACCATTAGGTCCAAATCCTGCAATGCCACTCTTTGAGCCTATTTCGTCTTGCTAACTGCTTCAAGGCCTGAAAGGTGTTAAGCATAAACAAAACTTTTTTTATTATCAGCCAATTAATTATGAGTAAAAGTAGTTGAAAATTTGAAATATTTTGAATAGTCAATATTATATATAAATTCATAAAAGAGAGACATTCACCTATGCAATCACTTGTTATGTTCCATATACATCAGCTGTATCAAAGAAAGTGATTCCTCTATTCAAAGCATGCTTTAATAATGCTATTCCATCCTCTTCTGAGGTTTTAGGATAAAAAGGTCTGGACAACTCCAAATATTCTAACTCGAGCTTTGAGACCTAAAATTAATAGATCATTAGAGAAAAAAGAAATTTGACAAGGAAAATCTAGAATCTCTCAATTTTATCATTTATAATTTGCCAGCGAAAGGTTTTAACATACAAGAATTACGTTATGAATGCAAAGCTTACATCTTAACCAACATGGAAAATAAAGTAGGACTATTGCATAATGTTCTATTATCTACCTTCTTGGTCTTTGCACATATGGAAAATATCTCGCATTGTAAAAATGAAAAAAAAGTTGAGCAAATAAAAGAGAAGTTTGGGGTATATGTACATACCTCAAGTCCTTGGCTTCCTAGTTTCACTCTTGGAACATGAATTTTCCTGTCTTCTGCCATCTTTAAGTTGTAACTTGGCTTTTCTTAGCTTCAGTTTTCCTAGTGTCTTGCATATATATATACACACACACACACACATATAAAGTTATTTCAATTGAATTAAATTTGTCCAAATATTGACTTATATGTATCAATGTATTGTAATTATTACATTAAGAGACGCAAGGTAGCTGAATTATGTTGACTATTATGTTTAAAATAGATGAACTGAAGTGGCCATTCTCTCCAAAGATGAATTATTAGAATTATATATATATATATGTTTACATATGATTAGTTAATTCATCTTAAATTGTGACTTGATAATTACATTGAGAGAGGTTAGGCAACTGAATTATGTTGACCATTATATTTAATATAGATGAATAAAGTTTACCTTTGACTAAAAGATGAATTCTTATGATTAAATATGTATATAATTAATTGATTGTCTCTAAAAGATAGTAATTTAAACCTTCAAGATAAAGTTTTTGATGCTTTCCTCTGGATAAGGTTTTAATCATATTTCGTTTCCTTATATTCATTCATTTTTTTTTTTTTTAAATTTCTGGGAAAGATTTTTATGAGCCAAGACTGTTGTGAGTCGTAAATGAAACTAAAAAAAACATTTATTATTAATTTCCTCAATTGAGGTCTCTATGTTTCCATGTATTTCTTGTGATTTTCTTTTCTTCTTTCATAAAGTCGTCTTGCTATGAAGTTGTCATGCCCCTCATATGTTACCGCCCCTAAATTTTGTTTATTTAATGAAACAATATAATGTTGGGATTGTAGTTCTCTTTGTAGGAAATGCAAAAAATTTCGATGTTTTAACAATTAAGAAAAGAGGAGTTATCAAAGTGATTGTTACAACAATTTTAATATCGTGTCATAAATGTTGGCACCATTTAATGTTGCATTTTAGACATTGCTGATCATTCTTTCTTTTGTTCTAATTATATGTTACTTCATTATTATTGACTTTTTTTACATGATCCTTGACTTGGATTTTATAGGTAGCACCAAAATATGCTTTTATTTTTCCATATAATTATTTCTAGCTGAATGATTTGTTTTCCCTTTACCTGTTCTAATTTTAATTTTTGTGGAGAAATAAAAATGATGTTCCTTGGGTACCTACAAAATGCTAAGCAATTTAACCATATGGAGTAGTACATGTATTTAGAGAGAACAAACCTTATGAATCCCGCACTACATCAAACCATAAAAGCATACAGATGTGTGAGATGCAAAACATGGATTTGCTGGAGCAGAAGATGAAATAAGAGAGATGCGTGCGTCTATTTGAGTGTTTACATTAAGTGTAAATACTTGTACTAATTTATTGTACGGGTGATTGTTTTCCTTGCGTGTATAATAACACTTATACCATTCTTATTTATAAGTTATTTTATTTCATTTATTAAATTAAAGAGTGTGCAATTTATTTTTTTCTATAATTTGGTATCAAGACCTCCACGTATTCGTAACAAGTAATATTAGAGCTTGGTTCGTACAAGAGATTATTCATGTGAATAGTAAGTTATGGGTTGAATACGATGCTATTCATATAAATGTCTGTTGGGTTAAAATATTTTCATTTTAAAATAGTTGATAAACTCTATCGATTATGGGAGGAAAGGGATTTACACCTTGAAATTTTTGCTAACTTGGGGTCTACTTTACGTTATAAAAAATGTAGTCTTAAAAAATATTTTACCTAAATTTGCATAATTGATATTAGGATTTTTTTAGAAGCATAGGAGTTCTCATTTCCTAGATGTATTAATTTATGTATAACTCTTGCATAATAGTTCAAAGAATTAATAAACTAAAGAATTAAAGCTTTTAAAATTATAGCATGAAAAGGTTTTAATTTGCTCACATTTTATTGATAATGTTGGTTTTATTGAATATAAGATTGCTATGTTGTGTTATTATTTTTCACAGGAATGCAATATTCTACCACCAATACATTGGCACCTTGATGTTCATAACATTGTTATAGAAAATTTGAAATTTCCAGATCTTGGTTTAGTTTAAGTATTCCAATTCACATTTTGGTAGATTATGTGTTGTAATAGCTTTGTTTGTCTGCATTTCAATCTTTGCATAATATTTTCTATAAAAGCATAGCATGGTTAACATCAATTAAAAGACGCAAGTGGCAATGTCCTCGGAGGAGATTACAAAGTTGTGTAATTAGGATCATGCTATCTTTGCACCCAAAGAAATGAAGTCCTTGGGGCAAGAAAATATGCTATATGCTTTCTTTGTGCACTGGCTTGAGATAGATAACAAACTGATCAAGAGATCATGATTAACAATTCTTGTGATATCAACTTATATTTGTTTACTACATGATGGAAGAAAAGCCACGAAATTCTTTCACTCAAAACTAGAACTTAAAAGAGATCCATTATAGAATTTTATTTTCACAAGGCACATATAAAAAGCTTGCATTTATTCATCACATAGTCCAACATATATGGCAGTTGGTACATTTATTTATCAACCGATAGCGTTCCCTCCTTAAGAGGTTTATTTGAAAACAAAAAAGATATGAAAGCTAGCACATGTTCTTTTGTGCATAACACATTTCATCCCAATACCAAATCTAATAGTGCCCATAAATACTTTAAGTTTGGGCCTTAATGGATTTAGGAGGAGTGTTTTTTATGAACTTCCACGAGGTGTTCCTCACAGCATTGTATTCTCTTGGTCCTGCCACCTCATCTATGGGTACAGCTTTCGTAATTTCCTCCACATCCTCTTTTGTAAGTTTCACAGTTAGAGAGCCAATATTGTTGTCTAAGTTCTCTATCTTAGTTGTGCCTGAAAATGAAAGCAAATCAACAGAAAATAATGTTGCCAATTCATCTTCGTTGGCTACATTTCGAAACAACTGTACATATTTCTCTAAAGCACTACTTTTAATGTTTGCAACGTTTTTTTCACATAGGATAGTAGAAATAAATAGTCATTCAAGCTAGTGAAGACAAAAAAGAAAATAATCACCAGGAATAGGAACAACATCATCCCCTTGTTTGAAAAGCCATGCCAGTGCTAGTTGTGCAGGAGTGCATTTGTACTTCTTGGCGAGCTTTTCTACACGAGTATAAATGCACTTGTTCCTCTCTAGATTCTCTCCCACAAACCTAGGATGTGAGATCTTATAGAAAGATACAAGGAACATTTTAATAAGTTTTTAGACAAACAGATCATTAATCTCAAATACGATTGGCAGAGTATTGTAGTGTGAAAATCTTTTTGCATAATCACTATATTGTCAAAAAATCATGGGTACAACCATTGATGAAAAACATACCAAAGAGCTATCAGGAGGCAAACTTTCCACAATAGCTTTGCCAGCAAAAAACCCATGACCAACAGCACCGTATGATACTATTCCAATGCCAAGCTCCCTATATACTTGAATGAATCAAGATGACAGCCTTATATTTATAAAAACATATAAAATTTACACTTACGTTAAATAGTAGGGACAAATCGCCCAACAAACCTTGATATTTAGGGTTATGGTTACCTGCAAAGAGGTACTATCTCTTCCTCAATATCACGACTCCAAAGGGACCATTCCATTTGCACCGCTGTAATGGGATGCACTGCATGTGCCCTCCTGATTGTGTCCGGATTAGCCTCGGACATTCCAATGTACTTGATTTTCCCTTCTTCCACCAGCTTCTTAAGTTCGCCAATCTAAAATCATTGACAAAGAAATATACTTTTTGACACGTGAAAATGGGTTCTCAAGTTTCCAAAGAGATGATACAGATTGAAGTTTGCAATTATTAGGGTATAGGTCTAAGAGAAAGAGATCAACTCACAGTGTCCTCTATGGGAATTGATGTGTCTATTCTATGCAGATAATATAGATCAATGTATTCCACATCCAGATTCTTTAAGCTAGCTTCACAATGTGAGCGCATCCACTCTGGGGTACCATTCGCAATCATACCATTAGGTCCAAATCCTGCAATGCCACCCTTTGTGCCTATTTGTATTTTTTCTCTTGGTAACTGCTTCAAGGCCTGAAAGGTGTTAAGCATAAACAAAACCTTTTTTATTATCAGCCAATTAATTACGAGTAAAAGTAGTTGAGAATTTGAAATATTTTTAATAGTCAATATTATATATAAATTCGTAAAAGAGAGACATTCACCTTTGCAATCACTTGTTCTGTTCCATACACATCAGCTGTATCAAAGAAAGTGATTCCTCTATTGAAAGCATACTTTAATAATGCTATTCCATCCTCTTCTGAGGTTTTAGGGTTAAAAGGTCCGGACAACTCCAAACATCCTAACCCGATCTTTGAGACCTAAAATTAATAGATCATTAGAGAAAAAAGAAATTTGACAAGGAAAATCTAGAATCTCTCAATTTTAACATTTATAATTTGGCAGCGAAAGGCTTTAACATACAATAATTTCGTTGTGAATGCAAAGCTTACATCTTAACCAACATGGAAAATAAAGTAGGACTATTGCATAATGTGCTATTATCTACCTTCTTGGTCTTTGCACATATGGAAAATATCTCGCATTGTAAAAATGAAGAAAAAGTTGAGCAAATAAAAGAGAAGTTTAGGGTATATGTACATACCTCAAGTCCTTGGCTTCCTAGTTTCACTCTTGGAACATGAATTTTCCTGTCTTCTGCCATCTTTAAGTTGTAACTTGGCTTTTCTTAGCTTCAGTTTTCCTAGTGTCTTGCATATATATATACACACACACACACACACACATATAAAGTTAGTTCAATTGAATTAAATGTATCCAAATATTGACTTATATGTATCAATGTATTGTAATTATTACATTAAGAGACGTAAGGTAGCTGAATTATGTTGACTATTGTATTTAAAATAGATGAACTGGAGTGTCCAAAGATGAATTATTAGAATTATATATATATATGTTTACATATGATTAGTTAATTCATCTTAAAATGTGCCTTGATAATTACATTGAGAGAGGTTAGGCAACTGAATTATGTTGACCATTATATTTAATATAGATGAACAAAGTTTACCTTTGACTAAAAGATGAATTCTTATCATTAAATATGTATATAATTAATTGATTGTCTCTAAAAGATAGTAATTTAAACCTTCAAGCTAAAGTTTTGGATGCTCTCCTCTGGATAAGGTTTTAATCATATTTTGTTTACTTATATTCATTCACTTTTTTTTTTTTTTTTCAATTTCTGGAAAAGACTTTTATGAGCCAAGATTGTTGTGAGTCGTAAATGAAACTAAAAAAAAACATTTTTTAATTCATTTTCTCAACTGAGGTCTCTATGTTTCTATGTATTTCTAGTGATTTTTTTTTCTTCTTTCATTAAGTCGTTTTACCATGAAGTTGTCATGCTCCTCATATGTTGCCGCCCTTAAATTTTTTTAATTTAACGAAACAATATAATTGTTGGGATTGTAGTTCTCTTTGTACGAAATGCAAAAAATTTGGATGTTTTAACAATTAAGGAAAGAGGAGTTATTAAAGTGATTGTTACAAGAATTTTAATATGGTGTCATTATGTTGATATTGCTACAAGTCAAAATTTAATGGGAGTACCATTTATGTTGCATTTTAGACATTGCTGATCATTCTTCTTTTTTTGTTCGTATATGTTACTTCATTATTATGAATTTTGTGGAGAAATAAAATGATGTTCCTTTTGTACCTTTAAAATGCTTGGAATCACATGGAGCGGTACATCTATTTAGAGAGTACAAACCTTATAAATCCCATATTGAAGCCCTAACAACTTTGAACGAAGAAAATTTGTTTTTTAGCCTAAAAATTGAAAGTATTTTCAATATCTTAGAATCACTGCCAACACAATTCTAGAATTTTCCAGACGCATCAAATTCAAATTATCTTCTAACTCTCAGGAAAACTTCTAGCTTAAGTTTTTATATTCAAGCAAATTTGAGTATAATCAGCAAACAATTCCTGAGGGAGTGTTTACATTGAGTGTAAACACTGGCATCAATTTATTGTACGAGTGATTGTCTTCCTTGCGTATGTAACGCTTATACCATTCTTATTTATAAGTGGTTCTATTTTTTTTCTTGAATTAAAGACTGTACAAATTATTTTTCTGTACAATTTGGTATGAAGATCTCCACGTATTCGCAACAAATAGTATCAGAACTTGGTTCGTACAAGAGAGTATTCATGTGAATAATGAGTTACGAGATGAATAATTGTGAGGCTACTCGTATAAATGTCTGTTGGGTTAAATTATGTTCATTTTAAAATAATTTGTAAATTCTATCAATTATGGTAGGAAAGAGATTTCCAGCTTGAAATTTTTGCTAGCTTGGTTTCTACTTTGTTTTATAGAAAATGTAGTCTCAAAATAAAAGATTTATCTAAATTTGAGTAATTGATGCTAGGATTTTTTAGAATTATAGGAGTTCTCATTTCCTAGATGTATTAATTAATGTATAACTCTTGCATAATAGTTCAAAGAATTAATAAGATAGATTCGTACGTTGAATGAAATCCAGATTTCAAATTACTAGCCAATTGATATACCAATTTAATTAAAATTTGCAGAAACAATAATAAATAAGTAATAACAGTAAAGAAGGAAGATATACAAATTTTTAATATGGTTTACATTTTCCCAATCCTTAATCAACCCACATCTAAGGGTCATACTCAGAGAAAAATAATCCACTAAGAAATAATTGATTATAAACACCAATAGACTTATACAAATGATAAACTTCCTCTGTGTTATCGCTATCTTATCAAACCTTCTTAAATGACCTTATTTTATAAGATCCCTTCGCTTTAGATATTGTTGAACTTCCTTTAACAAGCTGACTACTAAGTTCTTCTCTCAAACTCTCGAACTCTTTTTTCACAAACACTACATCGGCTTCAATGAAACAATCACACAATATAATCTTCTGCCGTATCACAGTCCCTCAATCAATTGGCTTTTATATCTCCTCACACAAAAAACCTAATCCTAGAAGGAATATTATATTTTCGTAATATACTTAGGTAAACACAATTCTCAATGGAAAAGAATCGTCACTTTACAAAGATTCCTTGTTTCCACAAATTTCTATTTTTGTAGGACTTCTTCACCAATTGCCATATAATGCCAAATAAGAGTCCTAACAATCTTCCCTTTTGGCATTATTTAGCAAAACTCAACCAAGGTGGCTATTAATAATTCCATGACTGACATTAGAACCTGCAAAAATAAAAATGTGAAACAAGAATCGTAATGAAAAGCAAATAAACCAACAGACTTAGAGTTTCATGAGTAAGCAAAATACTCCCTCTAATTGCATAAACTCCCTCAGAGTTCAATAATCAATGCTACACAAAACACAAAACACAAAACCATTATAGCAAGCCAAAAGGAATGCCAAAGTATAACTGAAATGCAGTTAGCAAAACAAGAAAACTAAAGACGACGACTCAAATGATAGAGAGGCACAAAAGGATTAGATGGTCCTTCCTTTGCAGAGCGGAATGAAGTAGAAGTTGTTATATCCACTGAAGAAACAACTAGAGGCGATTGCACAGCTGAAACATGTCCAGTAGCTTTAATCATATGCCGTAGAATGGTCTCTAGACTAGAAATACGCTGTAGCATTGTGTCTTGCTGCTGTAATATCAAAGCTTGACTGTCAGCAAGATGTTGTAGTTGGTTACGTACAAAAATCTGCCAATCTGAATCAATGCGAGCTATATCTTCTTGCTGAGACGGCTGAGTTGGTTGGGCTACCGATGATTGAGCTCTAAATGACACGCTAGGAGGTCGAGTCTTCACTATCTTTTTAGATAGACCCAAAAACTTCAGGATTGCTGACAAGTTCTCTGATTCAGCTTGAATGGTGTATTGGTCCATCAACAACCCGTTGATCAACGAAGGAAATGGTAACACATTCTTGGTGACTCTACTCATAATAGAAAATATATGACGTCTTAGATCAAACGGACGATCGAGTCCAATTATAGCTAGCGACTGTCCCGTCTCTTCAGAAATTGTGGTATAATGTAAAGTGGGCAACCAACTGGAGATAGCAATTAGATGCAGAGCAGCATACTAAGTACACAGTGAGGATGCAAGTACACCATTATCTTCTGGCCAGACAGCATCAGTTCCAACCAATGTGGAAGCAACTTCATCAAGAGTCATTACAAGTGTGAAGAAATATGTTTTATATTTCTTAAATTGTATTGTTTATAGGTAGCCTTTATATAGGCTTTACAAAGTAATAAGAAAGGTAAAGAATATTATACAATTAATTACAATAAATATAGAAACAAATCAAAAGAAATGAAAGGAAAGAAAAATCACTAATTAAGAAAATTGATACAACAGAATCAAGGTAAAATCAGCCTTCATTTGCCGTATCATTAATAGCCCTCCTTAAACTCAAGATGGCTTAGTAAAAGCTAACTTGAGTTTGGCAACTAGATCACAAAAACGACTAGGAGTATGGCATTAGTGAACATATTTGTTGGTTGATCAGAAGAAGAGACTGAATAAAGAGTAATAGTGCCCGAGCGATACCGAATGAAATAACAATCAACTTCAATATGTTTGGTATGTTTATGGAAAACATCATTGTGAGCAATCTGAATAGCGCTCCGATTATCACAGGTCAAAGAAGTAGGACCGGATTCATGAACACCCATATCGCTAAATAACCAAGGAAGCCAAATAATCTCTTGGAAAGTATCTGCAAGAGCACGGTATTCGACTTCTATACTAGAACTGGCGACAACAATTTGTTTCTTACATTGCCAAGAGATGAGAGAATCTCCTAGAAAAAAGATAAAATCCTATGGTAGAGTCTCAATCAGTAGAATCACCAACCCAATCTACATGGAAAAAGGCACGTAACCCTAGAGACGAATGAATAGAGAAATGAAGCCCATGAAAAAGGGTGCCTTTGATATATCTGAGAATGTGAAGAACAGCGACATAATGGTTAGAGCGGGGAGCAGACATGTATTGGCTCACAACATAAATAGCATGAAAGATGTCAAGACAAGTAACTGTGAGATAGACGAAATTGCCAACTAATTATCGGTAGAGAATGGCATCATCAAGTAGAACCCCATCTTGTGGTGTGAGCTTGGCATTTGATTCAAGTAGAGAAGAGGTGACTTTACCATATATCAAACCAGTTCGAGCAAGAAGATTGGATGCATACTTAGCTTGAGTAAGATAGTAACCATCAGAATTAGAGAGCACCTTTAATCCAAGAAAATAATTAAGATGACCGAGATCCTTCTTCTCAAAGTGCTGTTAAAGAAAAGGCTTACAAGCAGCTATGCCACCAACATTATTTCCAGTAATGATCATATCATAACAGAAGAATATAACCATGATCGATGTGTTGAATAAAGA
The DNA here is from genome assembly GCA_022749755.1 of Azadirachta indica. NCBI lineage: Eukaryota > Viridiplantae > Streptophyta > Magnoliopsida > Sapindales > Meliaceae > Azadirachta > Azadirachta indica. The sequence goes on along the minus strand of CM040447.1, from coordinate 8,796,642 downwards.
AAGCTGTGTCATGAGAGTTGGAATGAAAACCAAGCTGTTGAATAGTGCTACTGAATTTGGCAAGCCAAGCCCAAAGAGCCTATTTGAGACTATATAAGGCACACCAGAGTTTGCAAACTTTGTGGGGTAGATATGGATAGCCTGGAGGAGGCTTTATATAGACTTCTTATGCACGATCACCATTGATAAAGACATTTTTGACATCCATTCGGAACAATGTTCATCGGCGTACAGCAACTACTACTAGAAGGCTTCGTACGGAGGTCATGCGATCAATAAGCGTAAAAGTTTCTTTATAGTCAATACCATATTCCTCATTAAATCCTTTAGCAACAAGTTCGGCTTTGTAACGGTCAATTGAGCTATCAGCCTTAGTTTTGATTTTGTAAACCCACTTGCAACCAATTGCTGATTTGTTGGGTGGAAGATTAATCCAATCCTATGTATGTGATTTTTCAAGAGTCTATAATTCTTCTGCCATTTCTTGTTGTCAAGTAGGGTTAGAACTAGCCTTAGAATAAAATTGAAACTCACATAATGAGAGAGTAGTAGAAAAATAATGATAATTTTGAAGTTTAATCGGAAGTTCTCTTACCTAAGTAGAGTGACGAGGTAGGGGAGGAATAGTAGTGGATGAAGAAGAAATGATAAAGTTGTTAGATGTAGATCCAGAAAACAAGTCATCAACTCACGAGTAGATGAAATTGTATTGGACATAGCTGTAGGAGGCTCATGTAAGGAATCTACATTAAGAAACAAATCTACAGAATTATTAGTAAAGAAAAGAGTAATATTGGACTCAGAAAGAAAGTTGGAAAGAGAAGAAAACATTTTATGTTCTCAAAAAATCACATGACAAGATATACAAAGCCTATTGGACACAGAATCCGAACACCTATAACCTTTATGTTCAACTCTACACCCTAGAAGACAACAAAGACTAGCTCTAGGTTCTAATTTCGTGTACTCATCAAGTTGAAGAAGAGCAATATAGGTACAACCAAAACTTTAAGAAGACTATAATCAGGTGGAGTCCTATATGACCATTCATAAGGAGATAAATTAGAAATAAAAGGGAAAGTATTGAATTAATAGTATAAATAGCCATAAGCGTGGCTTCCCCCTAAAAACCTTCTAAACAAGAGACAAAGATAAGTAGAGCATAAACTATTTCAAGAACATGTCTATGCTTTCGTTGGGCTTTACCATTTTGTTGAGAGGTGTCAAGATAAGATCGACAACAAAGAGTTCCATTGTTTTGAAGAAGTTGCAAAAACTCAAAGTCTATATATTCCATAGCATTATCAGTGTGAAAAACTTTAATAAAATAGGAAAATTGGGTTTGAATCATTTTATCAAAGTCATGATAAATTTTAGCCCACTCTAATCTATGCTTCATAAGATAAATCCAAATATAGTGAGAATGATCATCTATGAAAATAACAAAATACTTAGAGCCTCTCATTGTAGTAGTAGGTGAGGGACCCCAGATATCAGAATAAACTAGATTAATTGGAGCAAGAGAAATAAAGTCACATTTATAAAAAGGAAGAGCAGTCTGCTTTACTAAATGACATGATACACATTCAATCTGGTCTTGTGATATAGTTCCCAAAATACTAGTATAAACTAATGAATGAAGATGATTAGGTGAAATATGACCCAGACGAGAATGCTAAAGACTTAAAGAAGGAACTAAAGTTGTAGACGCAGCAAACCGGGAAATGGAGTTATAATTGTATGGAAGATAGAGACTGATGAACTCAAACAAACATCCAATTTTGTGACCTATCCCAAGCGTCTGACCTATCTTTGGATCTTGCGCATGACAACCAGAAGCAATGAAAAGAACATAAAGACTAACATCAAAAAATTAGCCAACAGACAAAAAATTAAGGGTAAGTTTAGGAACAGGAAAAGTATTAGGTAATAAGAGATGGGATAAAGAGACATAACCTAGATGACTTACATGTATGGTAAATCCATTTGCAGTTTGAATAACATGTAAAGTAGGTGAAGTGAATTTAGAAGAAAATATAGTAGAATCTGTAGTCATATGGTTAAAACAGGAAAAATCAAAATACCAAGAAAATTTACCTAAAGGAACTGATGAAGCAGTAATGGAAGGATTACCAAATTGTTGTAAAAGTTGATAAAGTAAAGATGCTAAATCATATGTGGTAAGAGATATGGAGGCAGAGCAGTCATCAGCAATAGCAACAGATAGTTGGGTAGTATGCTTTGGTTTCCCTTTACTTGGAGAATTTCCCTCAAAATGCTTATGACCAACTATTCGATAAATCTTACATCTTTTATAGGACAATTAAGAACTAAATGTCTAGCCTCACGACAATACTTACAGGTACGAGCATCTTGAGAGACTAATGAAGTGGCTAGAGCAGTATTAGTGCGAAGCAAATGGAGTAGTGCAAGATGAGATTCTTTTGAGACAAGCATGTCAATTGCCTCATCAAGAGTAGGCAATGGTTTTTAGTTAAAAAGTAAGGTTCGAGTAGGCTCAAAAGTATCTTGTAAAGCCATAAAAAATATCATCAATCGTTATTGGTCACTATAGACTACAAATTTCTCTGCACCTTCAGAATTTGTCCATTTAGACTTTGAGAGTAATAATTGATCCCATAAAAACTGTATCTAAGAGTGAAAGCCAGAGATAGTTTGGTTGGATTCTTGACACATCTGATGAAGTTTGCAAAGAATCTAGTATTGATGTAACAAATCAGTGGCAGTGTAGTGATGGGCAAGGAAATCCCACAATGCTTTGGCTATTGAATCAATTCTTCCAAACTACAGGTGAATAAATAGAATAGAAGTATTCTGAAACCAAGTAATTATCTAATGATTTTTGCTATCCCATTCTTCCAATCGATAAGCAAACTTCTCATTAGTCTTAATTTTTGTTTTAACAAGTTCAGCAACATGACCAGTTGACATAGCGCCATAGCCGTTGTCCATTGAAAAAGTTAGAAATAGCTTGAGCCTATAATACATAATTATGCCCATCCAATTGAATGTGAATGGGGTAAGAAATATCTAATTTATTCATGATAAAAATGAACATAAAGCAATAGTCAGAAAAGAAATTACTAATGTACAAAATCGGACGTGAACTCTATCAGCTAGCTGATGGCCAGAAAACAACAATGCCGACCAAAGAAACACTGAATAGAGGCTAGTAAAGCGAATGAGACCGGTAGTGATGACCCACCTGCCGGAAAATGGTAGAATCAGAGAGAAGAAGATATTATGTTGACCGTACTTTGACCAAGACTGAATTTGGCCAGAAATTAGGAATGGAAGACACAGAGGTGATGGCTGGTTGGTTCTAAGTCAAGTAGTGGTAGTTGTGACACTATACTCATCGGTGATGAACGGGATCGGCAAGAAACAGTAGTGGCAATACGGGCTTCAGAACGTAGCAGTGTAGCAAACGAACGACACGTTTTGATGCTATAGGGTTGGGTAGTGTAGCAAATGGTTGACGAAAACGGTGGCACATGAGATGCACACGTGGCTGCTGAATGATGGTGCATGAGATGCATGCGCAGCTAGATGGTGGACAATGAGGAGGCCAAAACTAAAGAATAAGCCAAGAAAGTCACAAAATCTGACGCTAAAAAAACAAGGATAGAATGAACCAAAGGAATCAAGAAACTAAGGCTGAAAAACTCTGCTCTAATACCATGTGAAGAAAAATGTTTTATATTTCTTAAATTGTATTGTACATAGGTAGCCTTTATATTTACAAAGTAATAAGAAAAGTAAAGAATATAATACAATTAATTACAATAAATATAGAAACAAATCAAAAGAAATGAAAGGAAAAAAATCAATAATTAAGTAAATTGATATAACAGAATCAAGGTAAAATCAGCCTTAACTTACTGTATCATTAACAATGAGGACGGAGATTAGATCATGTTCATCTATGTCATTGTTGCCAAAGTATTGATTTACATATGCAGGAAAATAAAACAAACATCTTATTACGCACATATACCTGATGATACGAGTATGAACTAACAATGTTTACATCCATAGATAAATTGGCATAAAATTCATACACAATTGCAAGAACCAATTGGCCAACTCGTGAAACACTTCCAATAAGATTTTTCTTCTTTAGGATGTCAATTACCCCACAACTTCAAAATTGGTCTAATATCACAAGCGTTTTACACACAAACTTCCTCTGATTCATACTGCACATAATGCTTGATTACATTGGCTAAAAATAACAATCTGAGAAAGGTACAAAATCTTGTTTTAACTTGCCTTCTTCAGTAGCTTTGGCCTTTTTGATATGTGAGTTTGAAACTGAATGACTTGAGATTAAAGACTAAGATGAAGCATCGACCAAGGAATTTGTCTCACTGTTTGATTCAGAGTCACGAATAACACCTTTTATCACTTCAGAGGATGGTGGTGGCTTTGAAGGAACCACAAATTTTCGCTTATGTGGTGGTGTTAGAAGAGTGGCCATTCATTATGACGACCAACAAGGTAACAAATTCCTCTTCTTTGGTTGAGAAGCATTTATGACGATAGCCAAAGGTTTGGTAGATAGAGCAGTAAGAGGATTATTTCTTGTCCTGACCATGTTGGAAGTTGAACTATACAACAAAAGAAGAAAGCAGAAACTGAGTTATGGAAAGAAAAAAATGAGAGAAAACGAAGAAAGATGAAAGTCGATCTAATTTCAATTTTTCCCAAAATTTAAAGTAGCTTATATCGATTAACCTTTTTTTTTGGATAATTTCAATCAACTCCTTGACAAGGTAAATTACACTAAACACCTTAAAAGTCGTTTCTCAGTCAAAGTTTGTTACCAAAAAAATATTATAGGGACCCTATATAAAACATAAATTTAATGAAAGCGCAAATTTAAAAAATACTGTTATGGCCTTATAAATCCGCGCACATTTTGAAACCAGTCCCACGCTCTCCAAATTTTAGAAATTAATCTTCGAGCACAACAGATGCAAAATCATGCATAAACACCCAGAAAATAAAGTAGGAAATCACAAAAGGCCTTAATCTGGACACATGTTGCAGTTAGGTCCAGAAAAAACAAAAGAACCAAATTTGTGTCACCATGTTTTCTAAAACTTTTCTTCACCTCATCATGCATGAATATGCAATATTTAAGACTTGAATAGCTTTGCACCATAAGATATACCAAATACCATATTCACTAGTCCTATTCACAAAACGAATAATTCTTTTAACCGTAGATAAATGTGACTCCTTAGGGTATAATTCCTATTCACAGAATGAATAATTCCGATGTACTTGATTTTCCCTTCTTCCACCAGCTTCTTAAGTTCACCAATCTAAAATTATTGAAAAACAAATATACTTTTTGACACGTGAAAATGGGTTCTCAAGTTTTCAAAGAGATGATACAGATTGAAGTTTGCAATTATTAGGGTATAGGTCTAAGAGAAATAGATCAACTCACAGTGTCCTCTATGAGAATTGATGTGTCTATTCTATGCAGATAATACAGATCAAAGCATTCCACATCGAGATTCTTTAAGCTAGCTTCACAATGTAAGCGCATCCACTTTGGGGTACCATTTGCAATCATACCATTAGGTCCAAATTTGACAATGCCACCCTTTGTGCCTATTTGTATTTTTTCTCTTGCTAACTGCTTCAAGGCCTAAAAGGTGTTAAGCATAAATAAAACCTTTTCTATTATTAGCCAGTTAATTATGAGTAAAAGTAGTTAAAATTTTGAAATATTTTGAATAGTCAATATTATATATAAATTCATAAAAGAGAGACATTCACCTTGGCAATCACTTGTTCTGTGCCATATACATCAATTGTATCAAAGAAAGTGACTCCTCGATCGAAAGCATGCTTTAATAATGCTATTCCATCCTCTTCTGAAGTTTTAGGGTTAAAAGGTCCAGACAACTCCAAACATCCTAACCTAAGCTTTGTGACCTAAAATTAATAGATCATTAGAGATAAATGAAATTTGACAAGGAAAATGTAGAATCTCTGAAATTTACCATTTATAATTTGGCATCGAAATGTTTTAATGTACAAGAATTATGTTGTGAATGCAAAGCTTGCACCTTAACCAACATGGAAAATAAAGTAAGACTATTACATAATGTTCTATTATCTACCTTTTTCGTCTTTTCACATATGAAAAATATCTCGCATTGTAAAATTGAAAAAAGAATTGAGCAAATAAAAGAGAAGTTTGGGATATACGTATATACCTCAAGTCCTCGGCTTCCTAGTTTCACTCTTGGAACATGAATTTTCCTGTCTTCTGCCACCTTTTAAGTTGTAACTTACCTTTCTTTGCTTTAGTTTTCCTATTGTCATGCACACACACACACACGCACACACACGCACACACGCACACACACACATATATATACACATATAAAGTTAGTTTAATTGAATTAAATGTATCCAAATATTGACTTAAATGTGTCAATGTATTGTAATTATTACGTTAAGAGATGCAAGGTAGCTAAATTATGTTGACTATTGTATTTAAAATAGATGAATTAAATTGACCATTCCCTCCAAATATGAATTATTAGAATATTATATATATATATATATGTTTACATATCATTAGTTAATTCATCTTAAAAAGTGCCTTGATAATTACATTGAGAGATGTTAAGCAACTGAATTATGTTGATCATTATATTTAAAATAAATGAATTAAACTTATTGTTAGCTCAAAGGATGAATTTTTTAATATATATATATATATATATATATTATTTTGTTCAATTGAATAAATGATACGAGCATTACATTGAGAGATGTGAGGCAGTGTAATTATTTTGACTGTTGTATTCAAAATAGATGAATTAAACTAATAGTTGAATAGAGAGATGAATTCTTGGAATTAAGAGGTATATATATAATTAGATAGTTAGTTCAATTGAATAAAAGAAAGAGTGTCAAATTCAATTTTAATCGTTAAAAGTGTGTAAATCTAACGATCCACAAATAGTGTAAATATATGTACAAAAATATGATGTGGTCAACCCTTCCTACATATAAGGCCAAATTACCCTCAAGATGCCCCAAATTCTTCAAAATTTTTACTGTAATATTTATATTTTTGACACATCTTTTACGTTTATATATAATTTAGCTCTACAGCTTTACAAAGTTATCAACTTAGCCATTAATTTATTAATTGCTTTTAAAATGTTAGCAAACTAACTTTATCTTTTAAATATTTGACCACTTTAGTTATCCATTTTTGGCTTATATATATATATATGTTTCATTGTCATCTTTTTGGTCTTATTCTCCATTTGTCACATTAGATGTATATAGAAGGACAAATATGGTAGAACGACACATTCTCTATTTACTCAATAGAAAATTCCTAATGGTAGGATATTTTTGAGGTATTTTACTCTAACAAAAAGGTACTAAGCATAACATGTCTCTACCAAGCAGTGAAGTGTTTTTTTCCCTCAACAAACCAATGCATCTTTTAATAAGGTAGCAAATTTGGGCCTCCTACTTGAAGCTTTGTCAGTTATATTTGTAAGAACATGCACTTACTAGTGTTAGTGTCTTTCTGTTAGTTATCATTTGAATTAATTTCTTCTTGTTTTCTTCTAGTTAATTCAGATGAATAAAAATGTTTCTTGAAGGTAGTGACTAAAATGTATAAATCTAATGTGACCTAATAAGATGTAGCTTGAATTATGCTGACCATTGTATTTAAAATTAAAAAATTAAACTAATTTTCTAAATTATGATTGAAATCATCACAAACCTCCGTTTCCTCTTTTTTATTTCAATTTCTAGGATATTATATGGTGATTTTTTAACTTGTCAAATGGAAATAGAAACAGATAGCCCATTATTTCAATTCAATATGGCTAGGGACTTCAGCTAAATGAAATGTCTCTTAAGGATAGGAACTTATACGTAAAAAAAGTGATGTGATTGTTACATTGAGAGATATGAGACAGTTGAATTATGTTAACCATTGCATTGAGAGATTTATGGGAAAACAATTATGTTGACCACTACATTGAGAGATGTGAAGCAGCAAAATTATGTTGACCATGATATTTAAAATAGATGAATAAAATTAACTTTTCGCTAAAAGATGAATTCTTAGGATTATATACACATAATTAGTTGATTAAGTTGAATAAATTGTCTCCAAGAGACACAAACTTGAATGTGTAAATGAGATATGATTGTTTCATTGAGAGATGCAAGGCAGATTAATTATTTAGACTGTTTAAAATAAATGAATTAAACTAAAGTTGACTCGAGAGATGAATTCTTAGAATTAAGAGGTGTATATATATATTTGGATAATTAGTTCAATTGAATAAAATCTCTCTTGTAGACAATAACTTAAATGCATAAAGCTGATGTGATTGTTACATTGACAGATGCGATATAGCTTGAATTATGTTGACCATTATATTTAAAATTAATGAATTAGACCAATTTTTAAAAACTTGATTGAAATCATCACAAACCACCCTCTCTACTTTTCTATTTTAGCTTCTAAAATATTATAAGGTGATTTTTTTTTAACTTTTGATAATTTTTTAACTTGCCATATAAAAATAGAAAAAGACAGACTAGAAAGAACATATCTTAAGTCAAAGCAATATACTTAGTTAGTTAGTTCAACTGAATGAAATGTCTCTTAAAGATCATAAGTTAAATGTAAAAAAAGTGTTGTGATTGTTACACTGAGAGATGTGAGACAATCAAATTATGTTGACCATTGCATTGAGAGATTCAAGTTAGCAAAATTGAATTGACCATTACATTAAGAGATGTGAGGCAACAAAATTATGTTGACCATTACAATTAAGGGGTATTATTACATACCTCCCCTGAGGTATTAATAACAATCACCTAGGTACAAGGTATAATGATTCTATCACTACCTCCCTTGGTGTTATAGTTGATTGTCAACTTTAAGGGCATAACTGTAAAAGCAATTAGATTTTAATTTTTGTTTTTTAGCTGAAAGAAACTAGAGTCTAATTCACAGAATTCGTACGCAAAGTTATGTTTCCATTTTTCTTGGCTTTGATCGATTTAAGAGAGATTCGGTAAGAAAAGTATATGGCATCTTTCAACAAATGGTGGGAAGGCTATAGAGCAATAGTTGAAGAAACCAGGGGAAGCAAAGGACCAATAAATAGCTATATGGGTTGCATAGAAGCTTTAGGAAATAGGGGGCATCTGTGGAAGATGGTAGCGGGACTGAGGGGAGAATGAATGAAAGGCCATGGAGAGATACCGTTTGTGATCCATGGATCTCTGATTAGGAAATCGTATTCAAGCTCCGTTGTCGTTGAGCGCAAAACTTTCAATTTCTTCTCGTGATGCCTATAAGTGGGTTTGTTCAAAGCCTTGGTTTTTTGAGTCCATCTTGTTTAATCCATTTCTAAACTAAAGCAATTTTAAATTAATCTACTCAAAGAGTGAATAAAATGATCAGGTGAAGAAGATTAACTGAGACATTAGGCTTTTGAACAATACATGAGTGGTGGTGGACGTGACTGGAGCTTTAGATGGTAGAATAGGCTGAAGCAAGAGATGCAAGTGGCTTTGAATAAACAATGAACTTGTTTGCTTGATTCATTAGAGAGAAGATAGAGAGCTTGTGGGTACATGATGTTTTATTGTGATGCATTTGTGTCCGTTGATTAGATCTTCTCTTTTGAGATTAACTGTCGTCAAAACTCAAAAGTTGGATTACCATTTTTCTTGCAAGCTGTAGCGTAGTTAAGGGTATTTCAATAATTTCGCACATTGGTGTTAGTGAAATAATGGTCAAGGTGAGGTAAGTGATAGAATCCTAATACTTTCTAACAAAGTGATAGTTATTGATACCTCAGGGGAGGTATATGATAATACCCTTTATATTTAAAATAGATGAAAAAAGTTTACCTTTGACTAAAGGACGAATTCTTATGATTAAATATGTATATAATTAATTGATTGTCTCTAAAAGATAGTAAATTAAATGTATAAATGCAAATGTTATTTTTACATCGGGAGATGCCAAGCAAATGCATTATGCGGACCCTAACATTTAAATTAATACTAAAATTGTTTTGCCAATTACGGAAATTTTCTCGACTTAATCTTATTTAAACAGATAAATAAGAAGTACTAGATTACTAATTAAATTAAATTTAAGAGGAAATTAAAAAAAGGAGGTAATGAATTAAGCAACCGATATGATAAAACTTAGGATTACAATTTTTCCTCAACACTTCACTTGAATCCTTATTTCTCACTTAATTAATTAATTAATTTGAATTGTTAATTAAAAAATACAAAAAATTTTGATGTTTTAACAATTAAAAAAAGAGGAGTTATCAAAGTGATCGGTACAACAATTTTAATATCGTATCATAAATGTTGGCATTGCCGCAAGTCCAAATTTAATGTGAGTATCATTTATGTTGCATTTTAGACATTGCTGATCATTCTTCTTTTTTGTTCTTATATGCTATTTTCTTATTATTGATTTTTTTTTTTTACAAGATCTTTGACTTGGATTTTATAGGTAGCACCAAAATATATTTTTATTTTCCATATAATTATTTCAAGCTGAATGATTTGTTTTCCCTTTACCTATTCTAATTTTTATTTTTGTGGAGAAATAAAAATTTTGTTCCCTGGGTACCTATAAAATACTTGGCAATTTAACCGTATGGAGTAGTACATCTATTTAGAGAGTATAAAGCTTATGAATCCCACACTGCGTCAAACTATAAAAGCATACAGATGTGTGAGATGCAAAACATGGCTTTGCTGGAGCAGAAGATGAAATAAGAGAGATGCGTGCGTCTATTTGAGTGTTTATATTAAGTGTAAATACTTGTACTAATTTATTGTACGGGTGATTGTTTTTCTTGCGTGTATAATAATACTTATACCATTCTTATGTATAAGTTATTTTATTTCCTTTATTAAATTAAAGAGTGCGCAATTTATTTTTTTCTATGATTTGGTATCAAAACCTCTACGTATTCGTAACAAGTAATATCAGAGTCTAGTTCATCCAAGAGATTATTCATGTGAACGGTGAGTTATGGGTTCAATAATTGCGACGCTATTCATATAAATGTCTGTTGGGTTAAATTATGTTCATTTTAAAATAGTTGATAAATTCTATCAATTATGGGAGGAAAGAGATTTACACCTTGAAATTTTTGCTAGCTTGGTCTCTACTTTGCTTCATAAAAAATGTAGTCCTAAAAAAAATTGCCTAAATTTGAGTAATTGATATTAGAATTTTGTTAGAATTATAGGAGTTCTCATTTTCTAGATGTATTGATTTATGTATAAGTCTTGCATAATAGTTCAAAGAATTAATAGACTAAAGAATCAGAGCTTTTAAAATTATAGCATGAAAAAGTTTTAATTTGCTCAGATTTTATTAATAATGTTGGTTTTATTGAATATAAGCTTGCTTTGTTGTGTTATTATTTTCCACAGGATTGGAGAACTAAAGAAATTGGTGGAGGGCATGTGAAGCTTTTAAGGGTACATTTATAATGGAAGGCTTTGTGGGTGTAATCGTACTCTAGTAGTTATTATTTGTTAATTGTAATTTCATGAATTTTTAATTTGTTTTGCATTCTTGAAATTTTTTGAGAGTTAAAAGTCAACACTTCATTGTTTTATAAACTTTACTTAGAGAATTGTTGTACAAATTGTGACCTTCACCGTGTTAATAGAATTTTCACGTTTTATATTATTCGTTTTTTGTACTTTGAAAAAGCTTGTAAGAGATCATATCTTTGTTGCCTTTTATATGTGAAATAGAACCTAAATCACTTAAAGAAGTGATCTCATCTTTGTTGCCTTTTATATGTCATATAGAATCTAAATCACTTAAAGAGGTCAAAATAGGACAAAAATTAATTAGGTTGGAATTTTGATAAAATAATGTAAAAAATATGTGACAAATCTCATTGGAGAACTTGTGATATTATTATGTTAGAGATACATAATATAATTATTTCAAGATATCTTACTACATTTATCCCAAAAATATATGACATATTTATTTCAAGATATCATGATATATGTAAATCAAAACACTTTACAAAGAATCCATAAAAACACGTATTTGGGAAAAACAATTGTTGATTCATAAATGAGACTTCAAAGATAGTTTATAATTTTAACGGTCAACAAAGCCTAATTTTCTAGTCATGATAATTCAATTAATTTTTCTGTTTTAAAATTGAACATATAAGTTTCTTTTTAAAAAACCGCTAAAAGAAAAAAAAAAATATTATATAACATCTGAAGTTTAGAAAGATAAAATTGAAAATTTACTATCAGAAATGCATTTCAAAAATCCTATTACCTCTGATGAAATGTTCGAGAGACACGTCTGTACATCCTTAATAATTATTTTATGATTCTTAAATTTCAGGTTTTGGGAACACCGACCAAGCAGTGAGATAAAGTGCATGAATCCAAACTGCATAGAATTTAAGTTCTCATAAGTAAGAAGCATATAACTGCTTTTCATTTGACACTCTTAAATATTGGATTATTAATTGAAAAATTGAAGCATGCTGAACGATTGTTATCATAGGTTCTAGCATTATCTTATCCTTTTTTTTTTTTTTTTGTTTTAATTGAATTCTTAAATAAAGAAATTTCTTCCTAGGCCTATTGCTCGTATAGACTCCTGATGAGGGATTGATTAAAATATAAACCTACAAATTTGCTTATATATATAAGGGAAAAGAACATTCAAGTCCCTAAATTTACCTTATTGAACTCATTAGTTCTCATAATTTTAAAAATGTCATAACGTCTTTACTTATTTTGATTATAACTATTTTTCCTTAAATATTACTTTAGATTTAATTTAAAATTACAAAACAATAAATAAAACAAAATATAAATAGTAACCCAGAGTTTAAGATAAATGACAATTTTTTTTAAACACTTACTTCTTGACTACTTTTGGTTAATTCTTTTTTAATATTTGGTAGATTGAATTTTGCTGTATTAGATAATCAAGCATGTTTATTTTTTAAATACTTTTTTCTAACAAAAAAGTTACTTTCTTTTACTTTTGTGCTCTGTATAATTATAAATGTTAAATAAATAAGTGAACATCTTAAAAAATAAAAAGGAAATAAGTTGAGTCATACATTAAAAAAAAAAAAAACTTTGTTAAGGTGAATTTCATTATAATTTACAATGTTATATCACAGGTAAATATATACTTTAATTATTAAGTAAGTAAAAGAGAGTTATCACAAAAATTTAATAACATCTTAACTAAAATTTTTGGTAAATGAATGTGACGGAGAATTCATCAAAAGAAACAGAAAAACCAAATGTATATCTTTAAAAGGAAGAAAAAGTCATAAGTTTTGTATGGGTAATGATGCAATAAATTAATTAGAAAAAGATATTTTTCAGAAGATATTTAACGAACTATTTACACTTTAGATTGAAAAATTAACACATTCCTCTGTTAAATTTTGGAAAATCTACACATGGAGTGAAGGTTTGGAGAAATGCACAGATACCTCTGGTGGATCGTCAGTTGAATAACACTATTAATTAAAAATAACTAGAATGCCCTTAATTAAAACTTTAAATTTGGATTAAAAATTTAGAAATTTAATTTAAATTTATTTAATATCTAAAAATAATAATAATAAGTAATCAATTAGAAAAGGTTTTAATTGTTTATCAAAATTCTAGTTTTTGATTATAATTATCTCTTATGAGAATAATTTATAAAAGTTCACTACTGTAACTTAGTTTAGATTTCTTGCACGATTAAAATGTATGGCTCCAATAGTTTTTTAGTTTTTGATTTATTCTTATGTTATTTTTATTTTGTATGTTCTTTTCATTTTCATATATCTTTTTTTTTTATTTTCATTTTTTGAATAAAAATATGTGTTATATCGAATTGCCTCTAAAATTAACAATCAACTCACTATTAAAGTCAGTGAATTGATAGTGCAAGAGAGATATATGTGCATTTTCTCAAGCTTTTATCTACAAATAAGTTACTCAAGCCTCAGGGAAGATATGTGTTAATTCTCTTATTCAGGTTTTAGAAAAACACTATCATAATGGGTGTGTGTGTGTATATATATATGGATAGATATATACATTGGTATTACATGCAATTTAAATTTTAAATTAATTCAAAAATTCCATTTAAACTTAATTTTTAAATCAAACCCATATTTTGAAAAAGATTGATATTACATTTTTGCGTTTGTATTAATTATAATAGATTAATTACATATATTATGTTTTAATTTAAATGTACTCATTCTAAGCCATTCATAACACTCACTTTTGGATTCAACTGACTTCAATTATATTTATAAAATGTAATAGACTGTAAGATTTTTGCATACAACTCACCATTTCATGAATTGTGAATTTAGGTGTGATTTTGAAATTAAATGTATTTAAAATGAAATTATTAATTGCAATGACAATTAAAAGAAAATAACAAAAACCAACAAACATCCACAAAAGAGACACTAGGTAGCTGAAAAGGACAAAAACTATAGCAAAATAGTCCAATATATCAACTTTCACTATATATAAATAAAATATAAAATAATAGAATTAAACCAAATTATCTCAACCTTAATTATTCTATAAACTCACTACGTCATGAAAAAAAACACTTTTTTTTGGTTCATTGACACATAAACTAAGCATATGAATAAAACCCTAAATGGGTTTAAGAAAAAAGTGATAAAAAGACGACAAAATAAATAATCAAGAGCAATAGATGTGTAGTGCTGAAACTCACCCTCAATTTTTCTGTTTTTTTTTGAGCAACAAGTGGGATTACCTGGGCGATTATGAAGAAGAAATTAAAGAGGTGTGGTTAGCATCGTGTGTGTGTGTGTGTGTGTGTGTGTGTGTGTGCGCATTTAGACATCTAAAACCAAATAAAATTAAGCACCCACAAAAGATGACAAGGAAAAGAAAGAATAAAAAAGAATATATATATATATATTCATAAACGTAGATCCCTTTTATCTGCCACAATTGTGTGACTAACCCTGAAATGATCATTAATAAGAGAATTATTGGCAACACCAAATATATTTTCCATAATTAAGATGATCTATGAACCCAAAATAAGCCAATAGAAGTAGTGATGAGATAAATTCTAAACAGTTTGGAAAGAATTTGAAATAGAATTAGACCTCTAATCTTTGGCTGCCAAGTTTTACTCTTGGAATTCAAATTTTCTTCTCTTCTGTCATTATTCAAGGTTCTTTAATTAGTTTTGGTTTTCTTTGTTTCATAATTTTCTCAAGATTTTCTTCAAGTCTGTCTCACAAAAGAGTCGTTTAGTTTGCAAATGGATGATGTGGTTGACTTTCAATACTATTGTACACTTTTTGTTACCCACTTACTGAGCTAGATACATTGAATTAGAATCCATCAAACACGGAAAAAAAAAAAAATAAAGATCAAAGGAAAACAAACATATTTAATGTGCCCTTGTTTATTATTATTATTTGAAAACAGGAAAAATACACGAAAAGACAAAAAGCCAAAAAAAATATAAATCCAACAGCCAAGTGGCAATGCAATATTCTACCACTATACATTGGCACCTTGATGTTCATAACATTGTTATAGAAAATTTGAAATTTCCAGATGTTGGTTTAGTTTAAGTATTCCAATTCGCATTTTGCTAGATTATGTATTGAAATAGCTTTGGTTGTCTGCATTTTAACCTTTGCATAATATTTTCTATAATAGCATAGCATGGTTAACATCAATTAAAAGACGCAAGTGGCAATGTCCTCGGAGGAGATTACAAAGTTGTGTAATTAGGATCATGCTATCTTTGCACCCAAAGAAATGAAGCCCTTGGTGCAAGAAAATATGCTATATGCTTTCTTTGTGCACTGGCTTGACATAGATAACAAACTGATCAAGAGATCATGATTAATAATTCTTGTGATACCAACTTGTATTTGTATACTACATGATGGAACAAAAGCCACGAAATTCTTTCACTCAAAACTAGAACTTAAAAGTGATCCATTGTAGAATTTTATTTTCACAAGGCACATATAAAAGCTTGCATTTATTCATCAAATAGTCCAACATATATGGCAGTTGGTAAATTTATTTATCAACCGATAGCGTACCCTCCTTAAGAGGTTTATTTGAAAACCAAAAACATATGAAAGCTAGCACATGTTCTTTTGTGGATAACACATTTCATCCCTACGCCAAATCTAATAGTGGCCGTAAATACTTTACGTTTAGGCCTTGATGGATTTAGGAGGAGTGTTTTTTATGAACTTCCACGAGGTGTTCCTCACAGCATTATATTCTCTTGGTCCTGCCACCTCTTCTATGGGTACAGCTTTCGTAATTTCCTCGACATCCTCTTTTGTAAGTTTCACAGTTAGAGAGCCAATATTGTTGTCTAAGTTCTCTATCTTAGTTGTGCCTGAAAATGAAAGCAAATCAACAGAAAATAATGTTGCCAATATCTTCTTCGTTGGCTACATTTCGAAACAACTGTATATATTTCTCTAAAGCACTACTTTTAATGTTTGCAACGTTTTTTTCACACAGGATAGTAGAAATAAATAGTCATTCAAGCTAGTGAAGACAAAAAAGAAAATAATCACCAGGAATAGGTACAACATCATCCCCTTGTTTGAAAAGCCATGCCAGTGCTAGTTGTGCAGGAGTGCATTTGTACTTCTTGGCGAGCTTTTCTACACGAGTATAAATGCACTTGTTCTTCTCTAGATTCTCTCCCACAAACCTAGGATGTGAGATCTTATAGAAAGATACAAGGAACATTTTAATAAGTTTTTGGACAAACAGATCATTAATCTCAAATATGATTGGCAGAGTATTGTAGTGTGAAAATCTTTTTGTATAATCACTATATTGTCAAAAAATCATGGGTACAACTATTGATGAAAAACATACCAAAGAGCTATCAGGAGGCAAACTTTCCACAATAGCTTTGCCAGCAAAAAACCCATGACCAACAGCACCGTATGATACTATTCCAATGCCAAGCTCCCTATATACTTGAATGAATCAAGATGACAGCCTTATATTTCTAAAAACATATAAAATTTACACTTACGTTAAATAGTAAGGACAAATCGCCCAACAAACCTTGATATTTAAGGTTATGATTACCTGCAAAGAGGTACTATCTCTTCCTCAATATCACGACTCCAAAGGGACCATTCCATTTGCACCGCTGTAATTGGATGCACTGCATGTGCCCTCCTGATTGTGTCCGGGTTAGCCTCGGACATTCCAATGTACTTGATTTTCCCTTCTTCCACCAGCTTCTTAAGTTCGCCAATCTATAATCATTGACAAAGAAATATACTTTTTGACACGTGAATATGGGTTCTCAAGCTTCCAAAGAGATGATACAGATTGAAGTTTGCAATTATTAGGGTATAGGTCTAAGAGAAAGAGATCAACTCACAGTGTCCTCTATGGGAATTGATGTGTCTATTCTATGCAGATAATACAGATCAATGTACTCCACATCTAGATTCTTTAAGCTAGCTTCACAATGTGAGCGCATCCATTCTGGGGTGCCATTCGCAATCATACCATTAGGTCCAAATCCTGCAATGCCACCCTTTGTGCCTATTTGTATTTTTTCTCTTGGTAACTGCTTCAAGGCCTGAAAGGTGTTAAGCATAAACAAAACCTTTTTTATTATCAGCCAGTTAATTATGAGTAAAAGTAGTTGAAAATTTGAAATATTTTGAATAGTCAAATTATATATAAATTTGTAAAAGAGAGATATTCACCTTTGCAATCACTTGTTCTGTTCCATATACATCAGCTGTATCAAAGAAAGTGATTCCTCTATTGAAAGCATGCTTTAATAATGCTATTCCATCCTCTTCTGAGGTTTTAGGGTTAAAAGGTCCGGACAACTCCAAACATCCTAACCCGATCTTTGAGACCTAAAATTAATAGATCATTAGAGAAAAAAGAAATTTGACAAGGAAAATCTAGAATCTCTCAATTTTAACATTTATAATTTGGCAGCGAAAGGCTTTAGCATACAAGAATTACGTTGTGAATGCAAAGCTTACATCATAACCAACATGGAAAATAAAGTAGGACTATTGCATAATGTTCTATGGAAAATATGGAAAATATCTCGCATTGTAAAAATGAAAAAAAAAGTTGAGCAAATAAAAGAGAAGTTTGGGGTATATGTACATACCTCAAGTCCTTGGCTTCCTAGTTTCACTCTTGGAACATGAATTTTCCTGTCTTCTGCCATCTTTAAGTTGTAACTTGGCTTTTCTTAGCTTCAGTTTTCCTAGTGTCTTGCATATATATATATATATACACACACACACACATATAAAGTTAGTTCAATTGAATTAAATGTATCCAAATATTGACTTATATGTATCAATGTATTGTAGTTATTCCATTAAGAGACGCAAGGTAGCTGAATTATGTTGACTATTATATTTAAAATAGATGAACTGAAGTGGCCATTCTCTCCATAGATGAATTATTAGAATTATATATATATGTTTACATATGATTAGTTAATTCATCTTAAAATGTGCCTTGATAATTACATTGAGAGAGGTTAGGCAACTGAATTATGTTGACCATTATATTTAATATAGATGAATAAAGTTTACTTTTGACTAAAAGATGAATTCTTATCATTAAATATGTATATAATTAATTGATTGTCTCTAAAAGATAGTAATTTAAACCTTCAAGATAAAGTTTTGGATGATGCTCTCCTCTGGATAAGGTTTTAATCATATTTTGTTTACTTATATTCATTCACTTCTTTTTTTTTTTTTTTCAATTTCTGGAAAAGATTTTTATGAGCCAAGATTGTTGTGAGTCGTAAATGAAACTAAAAAAAACATTTATTAATTCATTTTCTCAATTGAGGTCTCTATGTTTCTATGTATTTCTAGTGATTTTTTTTTGTTCTTAAATTAAGTCGTTTTCCTATGAAGTTGTCATGCTCCTCATATGTTGCCGCCCTTAAATTTTTTATCTTCTAACTCTCAGGAAAACTTCTAGCTTAAGTTTTTATATTCAAGCAAATTTGAGTATAATTTGCAAACAATTCCTGAGGGAGTGTTTATATTGAGTGTAAACACTTGTATCAATTTATTGTACGAGTGATTGTCTTCGTTGCGTATATAACATTTATACCATTCTTATTTATAAGGGGTTCTATTTTTTTTATTAAATTAAAGAGTGCAATTTATTCGCAACAAATAGTATGAGAACTTGGTTCGTAAAAGAGATTATTCATGTGAATAATGAGTTATGAGATGAATAATTGTGAGGCTACTCGTATAAATGTCTGTTGGGTTAAATTATGTTCACTTTAAAATAATTTGTAAATTCTATCAATTATGGTAGGAAAGAGATTTACAGCTTGAAATTTTTGCTAGCTTGGTTTCTACTTTGCTTTAGAGAAAATGTAGTCTCAAAATAAAAAATTTATCTAAATTTGAGTAACTGATGGTAGGATTTTGTTAGAATTATAGGAGTTCTCATTTCCTAGATATATTAATTAATGTATAACTCTTGCATAATGGGTCAAAGAATTAATAAGATAGACTCGTACGTAGAATGAAATCCAGATTTTAAATTACTAACCAATTAATATACCAATTTAATTAAAATTTGTACAGACAATAATAAATAAGTAATAAGAGTAAAGAAGGAAGACATACAAAATTTTCATATGGTTTACATTTTCCCGATCCTTAACGACCCCACATCTAAGGAGTCATACTCAGAGAAAAATAATCCACTAAGAAATAATTGATTACACATATCAATAGACTTGTACCAATCACAAACTTCTTCTATGTTGTCACTATCCTGTCAAACCTTCTTAGATGATCTTATTTTATGAGATCCCTTCACTTTAAATATTGTTGAACTTCCTTCAACAAGTTGAATGATAAGTTCTTCTCTCAAAAAACACACACTACATTGCCTCAATATCTGCAAGAAAAACTCTCAAACTCTCTTTTCACAAACACTACATCGGCTTCAATGAAACAATCACACAATATAATCTTCTGCCGTATCACAGTCCCTCAATCAATTGGCTTTTATATCTCCTCACACAAAAAACCTAATCCTAGAAGGAATATTATATTTTCCTAATACACTTAGGTAAACACAATTCTCAATGGAAAAGAATCTTTACTTTACCAAAATTCCTTGTTTCCACAAATTTCTATTTTTGTAGGACTTCTTCACCAATTGCCATATAATGCCAAATAAGAGTCCTGACAATCTCCCCTTTTGGCATTATTTGGCAAAACTTAACCAAGGTGGCTACTAATAATTCCATGACTAACATTAGAACCTGCAAAAATAAAAATGTGGAACAAGAATCGTAATGAAATGCAAATAAACAAAGAGACTTAGAGTTTCATGAGTAAGCAAAATACTCCCTCTAATTGCATGAACTACCTCGAAGTTCAATAATCAATGCTACACAAAACACAAAACCATTATAGCAAGCCAAAAGGAGTGCCAAAGTATAACTGAAATGCAGTTAGCAAAACAAGAAAATTAAATAAAGAAAACTAAAGACGATGACTCAAACGATCGAGAGGCACAAAAGGATTAGATGCTCTTTTCCTTGCAGAGCGGAATGAAGTAGAAGTTGGTATATCCAATGGACAAACAACTAGAGGTGATTGTGCAGCTGAAACATGTCCAATAGCTTTAATCATATGTCGTAGAATGGTCTCTAGACTAGAAACACGCTATAGCATTTTGTCTTGCTGTTGTAATATCAAAGCTTGACTGTTAGCAAGATGTGGTAGCTGGTTACATACAAAAATCTGCCAATCTGAACCAATGCGAGCTATATCTTCTTGCTGAGATGACTGAGTTGGTTGGGCTCCCGATGATTGAGCCTAAATGTTACGCTAGGAGGTCGAGTCTTCACTATATTTTAGATAGACCCAAAAACTTCAGGATTGCTGACAAGTTCTCTAATTCAGCTTGAATGGTGTATTGGTGCATCAATAACTTATAGATCAACCAAATCCTATGAATGTGATTTTTCAAGAGCTTATAATTCTTCTGCCATTTCTTGTTGCCAAACAGGGTTAGAACTAGTGTCATAATAAAATTGAGGCTCATATAATGAAAGAGTAGTAGAAAAACAATGATAATTTCAAAGTCTAATCGGATGTTCTCTGACCTCAGTAGAGTGACGAGGTAGGGGAGGAATATTAGTGGACAAAGAAGAAACAATAGAGCTGTTAGATGTAGATTCAGAAGACAAAGTCATCAACTTAGGAGTAGATGACAATGTATAGGACATAGCTGCATGAAGCTCATGTAAGGAATCTGTATTAAGAAACAAATCTACAAATTTATTAGTTAAGAAAAGAGTAATGTGAGACTTAGAACGAAAGTTGGAAAGAGAAGAAAACATTTTGTGTTCCCAAAAAACTACATGACAAGATATACGAAGCTTATTAGACACAGGATCCCAACACCTATAACCTTTATGTTCAACTCCACACCTTAGAAGACAACAAAGACTAGCTCTAAGTTCTAATTTCGTGTACTCATGAGGTTCAAGAAGAACAAAACAGGCACAACCAAAACTTTAAGAAGACTATAATCCGGTGGAGTCCCATATGACCGTTTATAAGGAGATTAATTAGCAATATGAAGGGAAGTATCGAATTGATAGTATAACTAGCCGTAAGCGCAGCTTCCCCCCAAAAACCTTCTAGACAAGAGACAAAGATAACTAGAGCATGAGCTGTTTCAAGAATATGTCTGTGCTTTCGTTGGGCTTTACCATTTTGTTGAGAGGTGTCAGGATACGATCAACGACAAAGAATTCCATTATTTTGAAGAAGTTGTAAAAACTCAGAGTTCTTGTATTCCATAACATTATCAGTGCGAAAAACTTTAATAAAATAGGAAAATTAGGTTTGAATCATTTTAGCAAAGTCATGATAAATTTTAGCCAACTCTAATCTATACTTCATAAGATAAATCCTAGTATAGTGAGAATGATCATCTATGAAAATAACAAAATACTTAGAGCCTCTCATCGTTGCAGTAGGTGAGAGGGACCCTAGATATCAGAATAAACTAGATTAATTGGAGCAAGAGAAATAAAGTCACATTTATAAAAAGGAAAAGCAGTCTGCTTTACTAAATGACATGATACACATTCAATCTAGTCTTGTGATACAGTTCCCAAAATACTAGTATAAACTAATGAACGAAGATGATTAGGTGACATATGATCCAGACAAAAATGCTAAAAACTTAAAGAAGGAACTGAAGTTGTAGATGCAGCAAATCGGGAAATGGAGTTGGATAATAAGACTGATGAACTCAAACAAACGTCTAATTTTGTGGCCTATCCCAAGCGTCTGACCTATCTTTGGATCATGCGCAACTAAAAGCAATGAAAAGAACATAAAGACTAAGATCAAACAATTGGCCAACAGACGAAAGATTGAGGGTAATTTAGGAACAGAAAAAGTATTAGGTAATAAGAGGTGGGATGAAGAGACATGACCTAGATGACTTACATGCATGGTAAATCCATTTGCAGTCTGAATAATGGGTAAAGTGGGTGGAGTGAATTTAGAAGAAAATAGAGTAGAATCTATAGTCATATGATTAAAACAGGAAAATCAAAATACTAAAAAGATTTACCTGAGAAAACTGATGACGTAGTAATGGAAGGATTACTAAATTGTTGTAAAAGTTGATAAAGTAAAGATGCTAAATCATGTGCGTTAAGAGATGTGGAGGCAGAGCAGTCATCAGCAACAGCAGCAAAAGTTGAGGAGAATGCTTTGGTTTCCCTTTACTTAGACAATCTCCCTCAAAATGCTTATGACCAACTTTTCGATAAATCTAAAATCTCCTATAGGACAATTAAGAACTAAGTGTCTAGCGTCATGACAATACTTACAGGTACGAGTATCTTGAGAGACTAATGGAGTGGCCAGAATAATATCAGTGTGAAGTGGATGGAGTGGTGCAAGACAAGTTTCTTTTAAAACAAGCATGTCAATTGCCTCATCAAGAGTAGGCAATGGTTTTTTAGTGAAGAAGTAAGGCTGAGTAGGCTCAAAAGTATCTTGTAAAGCCATAAAAAATATCGTCAATCGTTCCTGGTCATTATAGACTGCAAATTTCTCTACACCTTTAGAATTTGTCCATTTAGACTTTGAGAGTAATAACTGATCCCATAAAAACTGCATCTAAGAGTGAAAGCCAGAGATAGTTTGGTTGGATTCTTGACACATCTGATGAAGTTTGCAAAGAATCTAGTATTGATGTAACAAATCAGTGGCGTGTAGTGATGGGCAAGGAAATCCCACAATGCTTTGGCTATTGCAATTCTTCCAAACTACAGGTGAATAAACAAAACAGAAGTATTCTGAAACCAATTAATTATCTAATGATTTTTGCTATCCCATTCTTCCAATCGATAAGCAAACTTCTCATTAGTCTTACTTTTTGTTTTAACAAGTTCAGTAACATGACCAATTGACATAGCACCATAGTTGTTGTCCCTTGAGAAAGTTAGAAATAGCTTGAGCCCACAATACATAATTGTGCCCATCTAGTTGAATGTGAATGGGGTAAGAAATATCTAATTTATTCATGATAAAATTGAACATGAAGTAGTAGCCAAAATAGAAATCACTAATGTACAGAATCAGACGTGAACTCTATCAGCTAGCTGGTAGCCAAAAAACAACAATGGTGACCAAAGAAACACTGAATAGAGGCTAGTAAAGCGAATAAGACTAGTGGTGATGACCCACCTGCTGGAAAACGGTCGAATTACAGAGGAGAAGATATTATGTTGACCATACTTTGACCAAGACTAAATTTGGCCAAAAATTGGGAACGGATAACACAAAGGTGATGGCAGATTAGTTTAAAGTCAAGTAGTGGTGGCTATGACACTACATTGACTGGTGATGAGCGGATCAGCAAGAAACAGTAGTGGCAAAACGAGCTTTGAAACGCAGCGGTGTAGCAAACGAACGACATGTTCTGATGCTATAGGGCTGGACGGTGTAGCAAATGGTCGACGAACACGGCAGCGCGTGAGATGCACGCATGGCTGCTGAATGATGGTGCATGAGATGCACATGCAGCTGTTGATGGTGGACAATAAGAAGGCTGAAACTAAAAAATAAGCCAAGAAAACCACAAAATTTGAAGCCAAAAAAATCAAGGATAGAATGAACCAAACAAATCAAGAAACTAAGGCCAGAAAACTCTGCCTAATACCAAGTGAAGAAAAATGTTTTATATTTCTTAAATTGTATTATACATAGGTAGCCTCTATATTTATAAAGTAATAAGAAAAGTAAAGAATATAATACAATTAATTACAATAAATATGAAAAAAAATCAAAAGAAATGAAAGGAAAGAAAATTCAATAATTAAGTAAATTGATATAGCAGAATCAAGGTAAAATCAGCCTTAATTTGCTGTATCATTAACAACGAGGACGGAGATTAGATCATGTTCATCTATTTCATTACTGCCAAAGTATTGATTTAGAGATGCAGGCAAAAAAAAAAACAAACATCTTATTACACACATATACCCGATGATACCAGTATGAACTAACAGTGTTTACATCCACAGACAAATTGGCATAAAATTCATACACAATTGCAAGAACCAATTGGCCAACTTGTGAAACAATTCCAATAAGATTTTTCTTCTTTAGGATGTCAACTACCCCACAACTTCGAAATTGGTCTAATATAAACAAGCCTTTCACACACAAACTTCCTCCCATTAATACTGCACATAATGCTTGATTAGATTGGCTAAAAAAACCAATCTGAGAAAGTTACATAATCTTGTTTTAACTTGCCTTCTTCAGTTGCTTTGGCCTTTTCGGTATGTGAGTTTAAAACTGAATGACTTGAGACTAGAGACTAAGACGAAGCATCGACCAAGGAATTTGTCTCACTGTTTCATTCAAAGTCACAAACAACACCTTTTATCACTTCAGAGGGTGTTGGTGGCTTTGAAGGAACCACAAAAATTCGCTCATGTGGTGGTGTTGGAAGAGTGGCCATTCGTCGTGATGATCATGAAGGTAACAAATTCCTCTCCTTTGGTTGAGAAGCATCCATGACGATAGCCAAAGGTTGGGTAGACAGAGGAGTGAGAGGATTATTTCTTATCCTCACCAAGTTGGAAGTTAAAGTATACAACAAAAGAAGAAAGCAAAAATTGAGTTACGGAAAGAAAACAAATGAGAGAAAAAACGAAGAAATCTAATTTCAATTTTTCCCAAAATTTAAAGTGGCTTATATTGATTAACCTTTCTTTTGGATAATTTCAATTAACTCCTTGACAAGGTAAAATACACTAAACACCTTAAAAGTCGTTTCTCACTCAAAGTCTATTACCAAAAAAATATTATAGGGACCCTATATAAAATATAAATTTAATAAAAGCTCAAATTGTTCCAAAACCTCTAAAAATAGCACCCGCAGGTTCGAATTTAAAAAATACTATTATGGCCTTATAAATCCGCACACCTTTTCAACCAGACCCATGCACTCCACTTTTTAGAAATTACTCTTTGAGCACAACAGATGCAAAATCATGCATAAACACCCCGAAAATTAAGTAGGAAATCACAAAAGGCCTTAATCTGGACATATGTTGCAGTTAGGTCCAGAAAAAACAAAAGAACCAAATTTGTGTCACCATCTTTTCTAAAACTTTTCTTCACTTCATCATGCATGAATATGCAATATTTAAGACTTGATTAGCTTTGCGCCACAAGATATAATAAATAAAATTATAAGCTTTGTGTGTGCGTGAAAAGATTAACTCAAAGTTATTACTCAAATTTCATTAGTCTCTATTATCTTAGTAATAGCTAAACTGAACTAGTCAAAGCAACCTTATCATCTTAATCTCAAGTATTTCTTTTTTCTTGCATGCATATGTGTGTGAAATGATTAGCAATACATATTTGTTTCTTCCTACTGCATTCCTTTTCTTTCTTTTTCTTTAATTTTCCTATATTCAAAATCAGTAGCTTTCACGCTATCTCATTAAGGTAGCCCTCTTCTCATGGGAGATCGTCCTCTCTATATTGGTGATACATAAACCCAAATTACTCATAGATAGCTTCACACACCAATGTAGGTAGCTTTTTCTAATTATGAAGCATGCAAAAATTTGAGAGATAAGAATCAAGGCAAAAATAGTCATGGTTTAATCCACTGTTACAAAAAATAAATTGACCTCAGAAACTAGATTAAAAACATGAGCTAATTAAAAAAGTGCAAAAGAAGGACAATTCAAGATCACCTATTCTAGATCATGGTATGAAGTATTTCAAGTCAAATAATGACGTTCACATGAAATGAAGAAAAATTCAAATTCACACAAATATAAGTACCATGACACACACAGAAGTGCAAAACAAATATGATTTATATTACACACACACCAAGTGCTTTGCTCAAAGTGGCAAATCTGATTGCATCAAAGGGTTTGGTGAAAATGTCTGCTACTTGTTTCCCAGTATCAATATATTCCAATTTGACCATCTTATTCTCAACCAAGTCTCTAATAAAGTGATGCCTTATATCAATATGCTTAGTCCTAAAATGTTGTACGGGATTTTTTGATATATTTATTGCACTAGAATTATCACAATAAATAGTTAAGGGATCTTGTACAACACCATAGTCTTTAAGCATTTGTTTCATCTAAAGTAATTGGGTGCAACAACTTCCTGCAACAATATATTCAACCTCAATAGTAGACAAAGAAATTGAATTTTGTTTCTTGCTGTGCCATGACACCAAATTATTTCTAAGAAAGAAACAACCACCGCTTATGCTCTTGCGATCAATTGCATTACCTGCCCAATCAACATCAATAAAACCAACAAGATTTGAGCTAGTATCTTTAGAATACCAAATACCATGTTCACTAGTCTTACTCACAAAATGAATAATTCTTTTAACCGTAGATAAATGTGGCTCCTTAGGGTATAATTCCTATTCACAAAACGAATAATTCCAATGTACTTGATTTTCCCTTCTTTCACCAGCTTCTTAAGTTCGCCAATCGACAATTGTTTAAAAACAAATATACTTATTGACACGTGAAAATGTGTTCTCAAGTTTCCAGAGAGATGATACAGATTGAACTTTGCAATTATTAGGGTATAGGTCTAAGAGAAAGATATCAACTCATAGTGTCCTCTATGGGAATTGATGTGTCTATTCTATGCAGATAATACAGATCAATGTATTCCACATCCAAATTCTTTAAGCTAGCTTCACAATGTGAGTGCATCCACTCTGGGGTGCCATTCGCAATCATACCATTAGGTCCAAATCCTGCAATGCCACCCTTTGTGCCTATTTGTATTTTTTCTCTTGGTAACTGCTTCAAGGCCTGAAAGGTGTTAAGCAGAAATAAAACCTTTTCTATTATCAGCCAGTTAATTATGAGTAAAAGTAGTTGAAAATTTGAAATATTTTGAATAGTCAAATTATATATAAATTCATAAAAGAGAGACATTCACCTTTGCAATCACTTGTTCTGTTCCATATACATCAGTTGTATCAAAGAAAGTGATTCCTCGATTGAAAGCATGCTTTAATAATGCTATTCCATCCTCTTCTCAGATTTTAGGGTTAAAAGGTTTAGACAACTCCAAACATTCTAACCTGAGCTTTGAGACCTAAAATTAATAGATCATTAGAGAAAAAGGCAATTTGACAAGGAAAATGTAGAATCTCTCAAATTTACCATTTATAATTTGGCATAAAAATGTTTTAATTTACAAGAATTATGTTGTGAATGCAAAGCTTGCATCTTAACCAACATGGAAAATAAAGTAGGACTATTGCATAATTTTCTATTATCTACCTTTTTCGTCTTTTCACATATGAAAAATATCTCTTATTGTAAAAATGAAAAAAAAAAATTGAGCAAATAAAAGAGAAGTTTGGAACATGATTATACGTATAAAGTTATTACAAGTTTGGAACATTTATACGTATATACCTCAAGTCCTCAGCTTCCTAGTTTCACTCTCGGAACATGAATTTTCCTGTCTTCTACCATCTTTAAGTTGTAACTTGGCTTTCTTTGCTTTAGTTTTCCTAGTGTCATGCACACGCGCGCGCGCACACACACACACACACATATACACATATAACGTTATTTCAATTGAATTAAATGTATCCAAATATTGACTTAAATGTATCAATGTATTGTAATTATGCGGACCCTGACATTTAAATTAGTAAGGGTCAATAATAAATACTAAAATTGTTTTGCCAATTACGGAAATTATCTTGACTTAATCTTATTTAAACAGATAAATAAAAAGTACTAGATTACTAATTAAATTAAATTTAAGAGGAAATTAAAAAAAACGAGGTAATGGATTAAGCAACCGATATGATAAAACCTAGGATTACAATTTTTCCTCGACACTTCACTTGAATCCTTATCTGCTCTCACTTGACTAATTAATTAATTTGAATTGTTAATCAAAAAATGCAAAAAATTTCGATGTTTTAACAATTAAGAAAAGAGGAGTTATCAAAGTGATTGCTACAAGTATTTTAATATCATGTCACGAAAATTTAATGTGAGTACCATTTATGTTGCATTTTAGACATTGCTGATCATTCTTCTTTTTTGTTCTTATATGTTATTTTATTATTATTGATTTTTTTTTACAAGATCTTTGACTTGGATTTTATAGGTAGCACCAAAATATATTTTATTTTTCCATATAATTATTTCTAGCTGAATGATTCGTTTTCCCTTTACCTATTCTAATTTTTACTTTTGTGGAGAAATAAAAATTTGTTCCCTGGGTACCTATAAAATGGTACTCACATTAAATTTAACCGTATGGAGTAGTACATCTATTTAGAGAGTACAAAGCTTATGAATCCCACACTGCATCAAACTATAAAAGCATACAGATGTGTGAGATGCAAAACATGGCTTTGCTGGAGCAGAAGATGAAATAATTGTTAAAACTAATTTATTGTATGGGTGATTGTTTTCCTTGCGTGTATAATAACACTTATACCATTCTTATTTATAAGTCATTTATTTCCTTTATTAAATTAAAGAGTATGCAATTTATTTTTTTCTATAATTTGGTATCAAAACCTCTACGTATTCGTAACACGTAATATCAGAGTCTAGTTCATCCAAGAGATTATTCATGTGAACGGTGAGTTATGGGTTGAATAATTGCGACCCTATTCACATAAATGTCTGTTGGGTTAAGTTATGTTCATTTTAAAATAGTTGATAAATTCTATCAATGATGGGAGGAAAGAGATTTACACCTTGAAATTTTTGCTAGCTTGGTCTCTACTTTGCTTCATAAAAAATGTAGTCTTAAAAAAATAATTTACCTAAATTTCAGTAATTGATATTAGAATTTTGTTAGAATTATAGGAAAATGTAAGAGAGGGTTTTTGATATGGTTGTTTCATGAATTGTGAATTTAGGTGTGAATTTGAAATTAAATGCATTTAATTAATTGCAATGACAATTAAAAGAAAATAACAAAAACCAACAAACATCCACAAAGGAGACACTAGGCAGCTGAAAAGGACAAAAGCTATAGCAAAATAGTCCAATATATCAACTTTCACTATATATAAATAAAATATAAAATAATAGAATTAAACCAAATTATCTCAACCTTAATTATTCTATGAACTCACTACGTTGTGAAAATAACACTTTTTTTTTGGTTCATTGACACATAAACTAACCATATGAATAAAACCCTAAATGGGTGTGAAATTGTAAAATACACTTTTTGGTGAACAGTACTATATAAATAAACAGTATCGTTTCTATAAACAGTGTCGTACTGTATAAGAGTATCGAAATACACCGAAAGTGCAGCTACTTCTTTTTGACTTTCTTTACTAATGAAGTTGGTGTTAGGTGGAAATAGTTTGAATTTAGGTAATGGTTGGTGGTGGAGAAATTTGTGGAGTAAATTGTGAAATGTGTGTTGAAAATGGGAGAAGAGAAAAACCACTATAAATACCTTACCCTTTTCACCAATCTTATCATCCCAAAATTATTCTTTGAGAGTTTCTACAAAGAGAGAAAAATCAGTTTCTTCTTTGCGTTATATTCTTCACTTAGAGTTGTTTCTCCTATTTCAAGAAAGAGTGCGAAATACTCTTATTTAAAGAGTTATTCTTTCCTTATTATTAGAGAGAAAGAGAGTTGTTTCTACTTGCCTGTGGTTTTTACCCTAATTTGTTTAGGGGTTTTCTACGTAAAATATTTGTGTCGATTTATTTTATTGCTTTATTTTACTATAGATGATTATACCTCATACTTATTATTATTATTTTGATGGACGGTTATACCTCCTATTTATTATTGTTATTTTGATAGACGGTTATACCACCTACATAATGTTTATTTTCATTGTTTTCTCAATTTCATTATAGTTGCGTGTTTTTTTTTCGACTCATAATTTCCTAACAATGGGTTTAAGAAAAAAGCAATAAAAAGATGATAAAATAAATAATTAAGAGCAATAGATGTATAGTGCTGAAACTCACCCTCAATTTTTTTTTTTTTTTTTTGAGCAACAAGTGGGATTACTTGGGCGATTATGAAGAAGAAATTAAAGAGGTGTGGTTAGCACTGTGTGTGTGTGCATTTAGACATCTAAAACCAAATAAAATTAAGCACCCACAAAAGATGATAAGGAAAAAGAAGAAGAAAAAAGAGTACATATATATATTTATAAACGTAGATCCCTTTTATCTGCCACGATTGTGTGACTAACCCTGAAATGATCATTAATAAGAGAATTATTGGCAACACCAAATATATTTTCCATAATTAAGATGATCTATGAACCCAAAATAAGCCAATAGAAGTAGTGATGAGATAAATTCTAAACAGTTTGGAAAGAATTTGAAATAGAATTAGACCTCTAATCTTTGGCTGCCAAGTTTTACTCTTGGAATTCAAATTTTCTTCTCTTCTGTCATTATTCAAGGTTCTTTAATTAGTTTTGGTTTTCTTCGTTTCATAATTTTCTCAAGATTTTCTTCAAGTCTGTCTCACAAAAGAGTCGTTTAGTTTGCAAATGGATGATGTGGTTGACTTTCAATACTATTGTACACTTTTTGTTACCCACTTACTGAGCTAGATACATTGAATTAGAATACATCAAACACGGAAAAAAAAGTAAAGATCAAAGGAAAACAAACATATTTAATGTGCCCTTGTTTATTATTATTATTTGAAAACAGGAAAAATACACGAAAAGACAAAAAGCCAAAAAATATAAATCCAACAGCCAAGTGGCAATGCAATATTCTACCACTATACATTGGCACCTTGATGTTCATAACATTGTTATAGAAAATTTGAAATTTCCAGATGTTGGTTTAGTTTAAGTATTCCAATTCGCATTTTGCTAGATTATGTATTGAAATAGCTTTGGTTGTTTGCATTTTAACCTTTGCATAATATTTTCTATAATAGCATAGCATGGTTAACATCAATTAACAGACGCAAGTGGCAATGTCCTCGGAGGAGATTACAAAGTTGTGTAATTAGGATCATGCTATCTTTGCACCCAAAGAAATGAAGCCCTTGGTGCAAGAAAATATGCTATATGCTTTCTTTGTGCACTGGCTTGACATAGATAACAAACTGATCAAGAGATCATGATTAATAATTCTTGTGATACCAACTTGTATTTGTATACTACATGATGGGAACAAAAGCCACGAAATTCTTTCACTCAAAACTAGAACTTAAAAGTGATCCATTGTAGAATTTTATTTTCACAAGGCACATATAAAAGCTTGCATTTATTCATCAAATAGTCCAACATATATGGCAGTTGGTAAATTTATTTATCAACCGATAGCGTACCCTCCTTAAGAGGTTTATTTGAAAACCAAAAACATATGAAAGCTAGCACATGTTCTTTTGTGGATAACACATTTCATCCCTACGCCAAATCTAATAGTGGCCGTAAATACTTTACGTTTAGGCCTTGATGGATTTAGGAGGAGTGTTTTTTATGAACTTCCACGAGGTGTTCCTCACAGCATTATATTCTCTTGGTCCTGCCACCTCTTCTATGGGTACAGCTTTCGTAATTTCCTCGACATCCTCTTTTGTAAGTTTCACAGTTAGAGAGCCAATATTGTTGTCTAAGTTCTCTATCTTAGTTGTGCCTGAAAATGAAAGCAAATCAACAGAAAATAATGTTGCCAATATCTTCTTCGTTGGCTACATTTCGAAACAACTGTATATATTTCTCTAAAGCACTACTTTTAATGTTTGCAACGTTTTTTTTCACACAGGATAGTAGAAATAAATAGTCATTCAAGCTAGTGAAGACAAAAAAGAAAATAATCACCAGGAATAGGTACAACATCATCCCCTTGTTTGAAAAGCCATGCCAGTGCTAGTTGTGCAGGAGTGCATTTGTACTTCTTGGCGAGCTTTTCTACACGAGTATAAATGCACTTGTTCTTCTCTAGATTCTCTCCCACAAACCTAGGATGTGAGATCTTATAGAAAGATACAAGGAACA
The DNA here is from genome assembly GCA_022749755.1 of Azadirachta indica. Classification (NCBI taxonomy): domain Eukaryota; kingdom Viridiplantae; phylum Streptophyta; class Magnoliopsida; order Sapindales; family Meliaceae; genus Azadirachta; species Azadirachta indica. The sequence continues at coordinate 8,763,940 of CM040447.1, read as the reverse complement.
TTTTAATAAGTTTTTGGACAAACAGATCATTAATCTCAAATATGATTGGCAGAGTATTGTAGTGTGAAAATCTTTTTGTATAATCACTATATTGTCAAAAAATCATGGGTACAACTATTGATGAAAAACATACCAAAGAGCTATCAGGAGGCAAACTTTCCACAATAGCTTTGCAGCAAAAAACCCATGACCAACAGCACCGTATGATACTATTCCAATGCCAAGCTCCCTATATACTTGAATGAATCAAGATGACAGCCTTATATTTCTAGAAACATATAAAATTTACACTTACGTTAAATAGTAAGGACAAATCGCCCAACAAACCTTGATATTTAAGGTTATGATTACCTGCAAAGAGGTACTATCTCTTCCTCAATATCACGACTCCAAAGGGACCATTCCATTTGCACCGCTGTAATGGGATGCACTGCATGTGCCCTCCTGATTGTGTCCGGGTTAGCCTCGGACATTCCAATGTACTTGATTTTCCCTTCTTCCACCAGCTTCTTAAGTTCGCCAATCTATAATCATTGACAAAGAAATATACTTTTTGACACGTGAAAATGGGTTCTCAAGCTTCGAAAGAGATGATACAGATTGAAGTTTGCAATTATTAGGGTATAGGTCTAAGAGAAAGAGATTAACTCACAGTTTCCTCTATGGGAATTGATGTGTCTATTCTATGCAGATAATACAGATCAATATACTCCACATCTAGATTCTTTAAGCTAGCTTCACAATGTGAGCGCATCCAGTCTGGGGTGCCATTCGCAATCATACCATTAGGTCCAAATCCTGCAATGCCACCCTTTGTGCCTATTTGTATTTTTTCTCTTGGTAACTGCTTCAAGGCCTGAAAGGTGTTAAGCATAAACAAAACCTTTTTTATTATCAGCCAGTTAATTATGAGTAAAAGTAGTTGAAAATTTGAAATATTTTGAATAGTCAAATTATATATAAATTCATAAAAGAGAGACATTCACCTTTGCAATCACTTGTTCTGTTCCATATACATCAGCTGTATCAAAGAAAGTTATTCCTCTATTGAAAGCATGCTTTAATAATGCTATTCCATCCTCTTCTGAGGTTTTAGGGTTAAAAGGTCCGGACAACTCCAAACATCCTAACCCGATCTTTGAGACCTAAAATTAATAGATCATTAGAGAAAAAAGAAATATGACAAGGAAAATCTAGAATCTCTCAAATTTACCATTTATAATTTGGCATCGAAGTGTTTTAATGTATAAGAATTATGTTGTGAATGCAAAGCTTGCGTCTTAACCAACATAGAAAATAAGGTAGGACTATTGTATAATGTTCTATTTTCTACCTATTTTGTATTTGAAAATATGAAAAATATGTTGCATTGTAAAAATGAGAAAAAAAATCGAGCAAATAAAAGAGAAGTTTGGGGTATAGGTTTATACCTCAAGTCCTTGGCTTCCTAGTTTCACTCTTGGAACATGAATTTTCCTGTCTTCTGCCATCTTTAAGTTATAACTTGGCTTCCTTTGCTTCAGTTTTTCTAGTGTCATGCATACATAAATATATATATACATATAAAGTTAGTTCAATTGAATTAAATGTATCCAAATGTAGACTTATATGTGTCAATGTATTGTAATTATTACATTAAGAGACGCAAGGCAGCTGAATTATGTTGACTATTGTGTGTTTAAAATAGATGAATTAAATTGACCATTCTCTCCAAGGATGAATTATTATAATTATAGATATATATATATGTGTGTTTACATATGATTAGTTAATTCATCTTTAAAAGTGCCTTGATAATTACATTGAGAGAGGCTAGGCAACTGAATTATGTTGACCATTATATTTAAAATAAATGAATTAAACTTATTGTTAACTCAAAACATGAATTTTTTAAATTTAGTTTGTATATACAAATATATCATTATTTAGTTGAATTGAATAAATGTTGTGAGCATTACGTTGAGAGATGGGAGGCAGTATAATTATTTTGACCATGTATTTAAAACAGATGAATTAAACTAACAGTTGAATAGAGAGATAAATTCTTGGAATTAAGAGGTATATATATAATTAGATAGTTATATATATTGAATAAAATGAAGAGTATCAAATCTAATCTCAATCCTTAGAAGTATATAAATCTAACGATTCACAAATAGTGTAAATATATATGCAAAAATATGATGTTGTCAATCCTTCCTATATATGGGGCTGGAGCACCCTCAAGATGCCCCAAATTCTTCAAAATTTTTACTGTAATATTTATATTTTTGATACGTCTTTTAGGATTATATATAATTTAACTCTACAACTTTACAAAGTTATCAACTTAGACATTAGTTTATTAATTGCTTTTAAAATAACTAACTTTACCTTTTAAATACTTTGACCCTTCAGTTTCCATTTTTGCCTCCTATGCATATTTCATTGTCATCTTTTTGGTCTTATTCTCCATATGTCACGTCAAACGTATATAGAAGGACAATATGGAAAAACAACAAATTCTCTATTAACTCAATAGAAAATTTCTAATGGTAGGATGGTTTAAAGGCATTTTACTCTAACAATGAGGTACTGAGAATAACATGTCTCTATCAGGCGTTGAAGTGTTTTTTCCTTCAATGAACCAATGCAGTTTCAATGAGGTAGCAGATTTGGGCCTCCTACTTGAAACTTTATCAGTTAAATTGGTGGGAACTTGCACCTACTAGAGTTGGCTCCTTTTTGGCTAAGCACGCTTAAGGCTCCCCTTATTTATCATTTCAATTAATTTCTTCTTGTTTCCTTCTAGTTAATTCAAATGAATAAAAATGTTTCTTGAAGGTAGTAACTTAAATGTATAAATCTCATGCGACTATTACATTGACAGATGAAATGTAGCTTGAATTATGTTGACCATTATATTTAAAATTAAAGAATTAAACTAATTTTTTAAATTTTGATTTTTTTAATCATCACAACCTCTCTTTCTTCTTTTCTCTGTTTCAATTTCTAGGATATTATATGATGATTTTATAACTTGTCATATGGAAATAGAAACAGATAGCCTAGAAGGTACTTCAATTCAATATAGTTAGTTAGTTACTTCAACTGAATGAAATGTCTCTTAAAGACAGTGACTTAAACGTAAAAAGGTGATGTGATTGTTACATTTAGGGATAGGAGACAGTTGAATTATGTTATCCATTGTATTAAGAGGTTCAAGGCAGAACAATTATGACCATTAAATTGAGAGTTGTGAGGAAGCAAAATTATGTCGACCACGTATTTAAAATAGATGAATAAAATTGACTTTTGGCTGAACGATGAATTCTTAGGATTATATATACATAATTAGTTGATTCAGTTGATTAAATTGTCTCAAGAGACAGAAACTTAATTCCTACTTGTGTTCAGAATGGGTGGTGGGTTTGTATAGATTATAAAAAATTAAATGCTATAACCCGCAAGGACCACTTCTTTTTACCTTTTATTGATCAAATGCTTGAAAGGTTGGCTGGTCATTCTTACTATTGTTTCCTTGATGGTTATTAAGGTTATTTTCATATTGCAACTGCTCTAGAGATCAAGAAAAAACGACTTTTTTGTGCCCATTCTGGACTTTTGCATATCGTCGTATGCCCTTTGGCCTTTGCAATGCCCCAGCAACTTTCCAAAGGTGTATGGTTAGCATGTTTTTATATATATATATTAAGCATATTATAGAAGATGGATGATTTCACAGTTTATGGAGGCTCTTTTGATAATTGTTTGCATAACCTTACACTTATTCTTCAAAGATGCATAAAAACTAACCTTGTGCTAAATTTTGAAAAATGTCATTTTATGGTTGAACAAGGTATAGTTCTAGGCCATGTTGTTTCATCTAAGGGAATTGAGGTAGATAAAGCTAAACTTGATATTATTCAATCTTTACCTTACCCCATTAGTGTGGGGGAAGTTTGTTCTTTTCTTGGACATACAGGTTTTTACCGAAGATTCATCAAGGACTTCTCTTCAAAAAAGCATTACCCCTATGCAAGTTGCTACAAAATGATGTGACTTTTGAATTCAATGAGGTGCGTAAAAAGGCATTTGATAAGCTAAAGGAACTGTTAACTTCTACCCTAGTTATCTATCCCCTGACTGGAACGTTTCTTTCGAAATAATGTGCAATGCAAGTGATTATGCAGTAGGCGCTGTTTTGGGTCAAAGAATTAGAAAAGCATCTCATGCCATTTATTATGCTTCAAGGACTTTGAATGATGCTCAGAGAAATTATTCTACTACTGGAAAGAACTTTTAGCTGTTGTTTTGCTTTAGAAAAGTTTCGATCTTACTTGCTTGGTACTAAAGTCATTGTTTACTCTGATCATGCAGCTCTTCGTTATTTGATAACAAAGAAAGAGGCAAAACCAAGATTAATAAGATGGATACTTCTCTTGAATGAATTTGACTTGGAGATCAAAGACAGAAAAGGGATAAAAAATTGCATCGCAGATTATTTGAGTCGTTTAGTTCATGTGGATGATGAATTTCTTCTGCAGGAAACGTTCCCTAACGAGCAATTGTTCTCCGCAAGCATGACATTACCTTGGTATGCAACTATTGTAAATTATTTGGTTACTAATATGTTACCTCCTGATTTATCCAAGGCTTCAAGAGATAAGATCAAGAGTGATGCCAAATACTATGTGTGGGATGACCCATACTTATGGAAGCATTGTGCAGATCAAGTGATAAGAAGGTGCGTTCCTGAAAATAAAATTATTGCTATTCTTACCTTTTGCCATTCTTATGCTTGTAGAGGTCACTTTGGAGATAAGAGGACAGCAAGAAAAGTGCTAGAATGTGGTTTCTATTGGCCGTCTTTATTTCGAGATTCATACTCTTTTTATAGGTCATGCGATCATTGCCAAAAGATGGGTAATATATCTCAAAAGAATGAGATGCCATAAACCCCCATACTATTTTTTGAAATATTTGATGTTTGGGGCATTGATTTCATGGTACCGTTCCCTACATCTTTAAGCTATTTTATATTTTGCTTGTTGTTGATTATGTCTCAAAATGGGTAGAAGCCAAAGCTACCAGGACTAATGATTCTAAAGTTGTTAAAGATTTTATCAAGTCTAACATATTCTCTAATAAGTGATCGAGGCACTCACTTTTGCAATCGACCTATGGAGGCTTTGCTGAGAAAATACCATATGACTCACAAGGTGTCAATTGCTTATCATCCGCAAACTAATAGATAAGCGGAAGTGTCCAATCGAGAGATCAAGTCCATCCTTGAAAAGACCGTTAATCCAAGTAGAAAAGATTGGAGTTTGTGCTCGGATGATGCCTTGTGGGTGTATAGAACTGCATATAAGATGCCCATTAGTATTGCACCTTATCGGTTAGTGTTTGGGAAACCATGCCACCTTCCAGTTGAGTTAGAACACAAGGCTTATTGGGTAATCAAGTGTTTCAACATAAAAATGGATGATAGTGGAGAACACAAAAAGTTGCAACTACAAGAGTAAAAGGAAATTCGAAATGATACCTATGAGAGTGCAAAGATTTACAAGGAAAAGACGAAGGCTTTTCATGACAAGATGATCTCTAGGAAGGAATTTAAAGTTGGTCAAAAAGTCCTTCTCTACCATTCACACCTTCATTTGTTTCCAAGTAAGTTGTGTTCTCATCGGATTGGACCTTTTGTTGTCACTAATGTTTTTCGTTATGGTGCAGTTGAAATTCGAAGTTTAGCAACTTCCAAAGTGTTCAAGGTGAATGGCCATAGACTTAAGCCTTTCTATGAAGGTGTATAATTAGAGAATGTGGCACAATTGGACCTTGAAGATCCGACTTATACTGATTGATAAAGGGAGCATTAAGTCGAGCTAACGATAATAAACAAAAGCGCTACTTGGGAGGCAACCCAAAGGGAGTTCCTTTTTCTTTTTCTTCTCATTTCTGCATTTATATTTTGGTTATTTTCGCTTTTTCCTTGCATTTCACCTTGCATTGGGGACAATGTAAGTTTTAAGTGTGGAGGAAGGGATTTGGGTTGTGTTTTAATTTTTTTTTTTAAAAAAAGAGAGAGTTGTTGCTCTTTGTTTTTGAAGAATTTTGGTTGTGTATGTCATGAGTAAGATGATTTAAGCTTGAAAAAATTCATAGCATGATTGAATAAGTAATCTTCCAGCTTAGAATTAGTTAGTCTAGTTATTTTCCTTGAGAATGGTAGTGACTGAATTCAGTAGACAAAAAGCTCGTGAGATTTTGACCATTTAGACTGACACATCCATAATAGTTTCATTATTTTCTTTGATGTGAGATATTCTTCCATGGATTTGTTTCTCTAGAACTTGCTTGATTCTCTTTGAGGTCATATCGACACATGCATGCACGATTATGATTGAGGCCCCTTTTTGTTTTAATCTACTTAAGCCAAATAGCCTACCTTGTAATTATTATTTTTTTCCTTTGCTGAACCCCTTTGAGCTTTATTGGCTTTTGTCTTTGAGAGCTCACATTACAAACTTTAAACCTGAAAAATAATATCTTCATCCAAGCCGTAGAGCTAATGGAGCGTTGTTCATCATTATGACATATATGGGTGTGCAAGAAATAAATGTAAGGTTGTCTAGATTTGTGGTATGGTTATTACTGGTGAAATGAAACATGGTTTCATTCTCAATTTGTGAATTTTATTGTTAAAAAAAAAAAGAAAAGGATATGCAGAAAATTGCTTTTGATGTTACAAACTATCCATGTTCATAATTCCTTCTAAAATTCTAAGAAAGGGGTCTGATTATACATGACATATACCAAGGTGGAAGCTAGCTTTGCAAAGCATTGTTTCCTGCAAAGAATGAAAAGCATTCCTTTGATTGGTCTCCTTTTCAATGCAAGATTTTCTCATGGTTTAAATGCTTTGCAGCCAAATTGAAAAAGTTGCTGAATGGAGCGATTGGTTGTACATGTCTTGTACATTTGAGCTTGAGTTGATTCATTTTTGCTCCACTAGTTTTAACGGCTTTTGAGCCATATTCCCAAATATTTCCCACCTTGATCCTAAACCCCGTTACAACCCTTGAAAAGTCCTCATGATTTGTGTTATGCTTGTGATCCCGGTGGTAGAGAATGAGAAGAGATGCAAGCTTATGGTAGATCATTTCCAATGGAATCAATTTGAGTGCAAAACTTACTCTACAAACACATGAGAGTCGAGTGTTTATTTTCGTGAGGGTCTACTTATTTAGTTTATTCCATCTTCAAGTGAAAATGCTTGCTAAGTAATTGTAAGTTGTTTAAGAATGTTTGTTCTTGGTGTGCTATGAGTTTTGAAGAGTTTGGTTGTTCTTTGTTGATGGCGTTGCAACCTTACTATCTTTGGGAAAGTGAATTTGCGTTTTGCTCGAAGACCAACAAAAGTTATGTGTGGGGGAATTTGATAAGAATGCAGAATGCCATATTTTTCTCCCTTAATTTTTTAGTTCTTTATGCTTATTTAGTTCTTAAATGTACTCATTATTCTCATATTTTTATTTAGGATGCAAATGAAGACATTAGGTGCAAAATGAAGCTAATTGCAGGATTTTGGACAGTTTTGACATCACTTTGTAATTTAAGCATAGCTTTCTCATCCAAGCTCGATTTGAGATGATTCAAGATGCTGTAAAATGTCAAGCAAAGGATCTACAGCTTTCATGTTTTAAGTTTTGAGAGATTCTGGCTGCATCAAGGACAAATTTGGGCTTGAAGTTGCTACACCTGTGTGATTGACGCTCTAGAATGTCCCTTATCCCACAATTCTAATATACGGATTTAATGCAGTTTCTTTTTGGAAGTTTTCAGATCTTTTGCATGGAAACTACAACTGAAATCACCACCCTCCTATTTACATTAAGATTTTATTTTGTTTTTAATATTTTTCCGTAATTAGTCATAATTGAATATTTTTATTATAGGAATTTGGTAGAACTTTAGGAGGTGAATTAATGTGTTTAAGAGGGAGGAGAAATCATGAGACGGAGGACCCCTCTCTCTCTTCTCTTCTTTAATTTTTTTTTCAATCTATCATCATGTTCCTGCGTGGTTAAACTTTTATAATTGGTCGAAGGAAATGGAAGCCTTGGAATTAATAAAACTGTAAGATTTAATTTGATTCTTATTATTTAATTTATGCTTGAGTAACAAATGTTCTTTCTGCGCCTATTTTCATGATTGTCTCGTTTAATTATTATGAGGCCTATTAGTGTATTATTCGTTGCAATCTACTGTCAGGCCAGATATCAAATTCGTAATTGTTTGATTTCTCCGATTTGTGAAGCAACTAAGATTTAATGATTTATTGCGTCATAAATTATTAGATCTTAGGAAGAATGTTCAACTAAACTAAATGCAACCGCTTGTGCTTGCGTTGTTTAGCTTAATTGGTCTCTCTAATTCTTAAAGCTGCTACTAAATTAAATCTTTAAGACTTTTTTTGGGTTATTTAGTAGTTAGAGTTGATTAGATCTCTTATTTTTTTAATTAATTACAATTAAGAAGAGATAGGAAAAAGTAGCTTCAACAGTGAATATTCACAGTGTAAATTAATATATTTTAATATCGATGATCAATTGTAAAATTCTGATGGTGGATGTTAACTTAAACCATGTTTTGTTCTTTTGATTGATTTTGATATTCAAATTTGAATTGTTCCTTAATTGTTTTCTTAAAACTATTTTCTTTATATTCAAAACTCCCCAATCCTTATTCACGTACTTATAAAATTAGGCTAAATACTCTCCGTGGGAACGATCCTTACTTGCACTATTATATGTATATTGTTTAGGAATTTAGGTTTTACTTTTGGTTGCCCACAACAGCATACCATTAATCAACACTAACTTGAATTTTTTGAAATAAAATGTCAGCCAACTTGCAGTATATATGAAGAAAATAAACAAAAATAATAAAAAACTATACATTTAAAAATATTGAATTTTAAAATTTGAAAGATGCTTATGAAATTTATATAATAAAAGTAGATTGAATACAATTAAAATATTTATAATTTATTTATTAAATGAAAATTAGACATACAAAGATAATTACCATGAACACATTAACACAATTATAAATTAAAATTTATTAATTGTAACTAAAAGTTAATGATGATTATAATAATAAATTGATTTAATTCTATATTAATGATAATTGTCAATTGATCAATTTATAATTGTAAAATAATAAAAGATCAAATAAATTACTATGTTATCAATTCGTGTAAAATTAATTAATCAGAGTCGTGTTACAGTACAACGAACTCTCAATACCTGTAATAATAACGACAGACAATTCTATGTTATCAATTCGGTGAAGAGAGGGTTATGAGACTTACGAGAAGCCAAGAAAACGAGAAGCAATAGGGAAAACCCGAACAATCTCTTCCCCATGAGGATGTGTTCGTTTGATTGCCTGTTGCCTTGACTATTTATTTTCTTTTTCAGTGCGCTAGTTGCTAGCAAAGCCTTATGTTGCATGTCTTCTGTATATAACTCTGTTGAAGAGTGCAAGACTGTCGTTGTGTTGAATGCTGTAAACAAGTGGAGCTCTGACTGATGAGCCCCCGGCGAATGCAAGCAATCTCAATACCCGTATCTTTGACACGTAGAAGAGTGGGGGTGCAATTCAGGGTGAAATTTGATTTAATGGGTTTGACTACCATACGTTTATGTCTTATTACACATTTTATTTAAAAATTTTACAATCACTTCAGTATTCGCCAATGGTAAGTGGTTGTATTATTTTTCTTTGAAAAAACGTAGCAAAGATTTCGCTTAAATTACCTTGACGAAGGACGTCAGAATTTTTGTCCCCACAACAATGTTTGAGTAAATTCTTTGTAAATAAGAGTAGATTTTGTCCAAATTAAATAGGATTTTTTTTACAGATAGTGCTACAATTGCACTTAATTTTTTCTCAATTTTAGTAAGTGTCTGATGATAATAATGTCAATAAATTGTGTTTTTGATCTTCATGATTTAAAAAAATTTTACATGCTTCATTTCTTGCTATAAATATTTGAAAATTTAAAATTTACCTGAAGTTTAAAATTTCACAACAGAGATTTTATATTTTTATAGCATGTTGTAATTTTTAAGTTAACGGAAAATGAACATAACAAGACACTAATTACATATTGTAGCCAAGTCCTAATCTAATACATAAATAAATTCATAAAGATGACAACAATATATATAATTATTCGTAACACAAAAATCTATAACAGTTTTTTGTAATATATATTTTGTATTTTATATTTTTAAATCAAAACAATTATGAGTTTAAAATAATTACTTTAATACAACTATTCCTTAATTATTTATAGATAAGAAATTAGCTGATTAATTAGCTCATCTTCAATTAGCTTAACTGGTGATACCTTTGTTTTATTCTGTTTGAGACGCACATATTCATTTGTCAATTCGCTCATTTTGTGATTATTCATTATAATCATAACTCTTACCTTCAATCCAAGTGCCAACTTATTCACTTGTTGGCGATGACCCAAACCTCACAACAACAGATCACACAAGGTGATATGCAAAGATAGAAGTGAATACAAAAATAATAAAACCATCATGGGCATGACTGAGCTGGGCTTGTTTAGAGCATTGATTTAAGGTGAGGTTCAGAAATTAGGTAAAAATTGCTCCTTTAATTTTTTCTGCAGTTCTATTTATATGTTCAAATTAATATAGTTTATAACTTTGATATTTTTTGTGATCTGACCTGCTCGGTGGACTCCACCAAATTAATCAGATTTATCCCTTTGTGTTTTTGATCTTTATGATTTGAAGAGTACAATATGATCTGCCCAACGAGTTCTCCACGATTACCCTGAGTGAATGGAACTCTTGAGTTTGATTTTCATGCAAACATCATTTTTCGTCACATTGAAAAATGTCATTTATATTTAGAAAGTGTCATCTATCGAATCTAATATGAATCGAGATGGTTGCTTTTGTATTTATTGTTGGAAAATTTTATTGAATAAATAGCAAAAAGTTAAGCTAGGAGAGTTATAAAATTTATGAGTATACATTTTAATTATTTTTGTTGAAGGCTTCTTTTACCAATAGTTTGTAAATCAATCCTCCAAGAATTACAGTAAAAAGAAAGGTGAGTTTTTTTTAGTAATATAATGGTATTTTAGAGAAAACTGATTTTTTTTTTATAGAATATGTCAAAAGAAAAATTTTTTTTTTTTCTTTTTAGGGTTTCCGCATTTTACGTTTCTCTTATATCACATCTATTTTAATTAAAATAAAATTAATAACATTTATTAATTAATTAAATATATAAAACTTCTAATAAAAGTGATTCTAATTAATTCAAAATTAATATTTAAAAAAAAACAACAAAGAGGATAAACATATTTTTTGAATTTATTTATTTAATTTCTTAAATTAAATTATATGGATATTAATGAAAGATATTTTCCTCAAAATATCTTACTAATTAATTAATTAAATCTAAATTAAAATACGTATTACAAAAGACTATTTTCTAAACATATAAATATCTAATATAATAATTTTATCTATTGTATTATCGACTGCATTGATTCAAGAAGTGGTATTGGGGATCTATGGATCTATAGTTTCAAGCTCCAATAAATTTAAATAATTAATTAAACTCTTCCATTAATCAATCTAACTTATTAATTCTAGTATAATTCGACTAGAAATTTGGAATTGAGTGCTTGAAATTATAAATATATTTTACTTAAAAAATTTTAAGCAGTCTATTGATATAATCACTACATACAGTTTAACCCTTCATAAACAATTCATAATTAGAGGTAAATAATTTTCTGTTTCACTTCTCTAATTACATTTTTATTCTTAAGTTCTATTAATTCTCCAGTGAACAATTAATTTATAAACTAATTATAAATTGAACGTTTAAACTGTTTAGTTCCAGAATTAACAATCAAAGGAACCATTTTTCTAACTTCTAATAAGAAGGAATGGATTCCATGTCTATATTTCACATTCTCACCTATTTATCCCATTAAATCTCCAAGACAGAAGTGTTCAGCTTCCTCTTAGAATAAATCTTAACAAATAACTCAAAAAACTCAATAACACAAACAAGAGTTTATGACTACTCAAAATTAAGATTGATTTGCACATGATCATCTATAAATATTGTTTAAATTCTCACTTAATAACGAAATTTATATGAGAATTCAAATTATATCTAATTCAGTCCTACATAATCATATTATATAAAATGCCTATACGAAAATGTCACTACATTAATCATCTGGATAAAACTATCACATTTTTAATGTTAATAGACCGCACTAGTAATATTTAATTAAAAAACTTAATTTTAATTAATTTATTATGGATTATTTCAATTTATTATCCATAATTTTAATTCTCTTATATATATTAAGATTATAGTTATATAAATAAATTAGGATTTTCTGATATTAAATATAAATATAAATAAATATAACGAAATGCCAATTTTATTTATTTGGAAAGGTGTAGAAATTACACGCTTTTAGAGCATTATCCCTAACAATCTCGCATTTGCCCTAAAGCAGGTAAGATATTTCTCTCAATCCCATGCCTTTTAAGTTACCCTCAAATGTTTTGGTTGGTAACGCTTAGTAAATGGGTCCATAAGGTTATGTTCAGACGCTATCTTCATAACTCTCACGTCACATCGATACACGATCTTTCTGATCAGGTGATACTTTCTATCTATATACTTCCTTTCTTGTGACTTATTGGTTCTTTCGAATTTGCCACTGTCCTATTGTTGTCACAATATAGGGTTGATGGTTTATTCATATCTAGAACTATTTCCAGATTAGTAAAGAACTTCTTGAGCCATACTGCTTCCTTAGCTACTTCACAAACTGCTGTATATTCAAGCTTCATGGTTGAATCAGTAGTACTAGATTGTTTTACACTTTTATGGACTGTAGCTCTATCACCAAAAATGAATATTGACCTAGACATCGACTTTCGAGTGTCTTTATTTGATTGAAAATTAGAGTTAATGTAACCAATAGGTTTTAGGTGTCCACCTGAATAAACAAGCATATAGTTTCTCGTTCTTCTAAGATACTTGAGAATATGCTTTACTGTAATCGGATGACCCAATCTCTAGTTGGATTGGAAACGACTGAGTATTCCCATTGCATAGGAAATGTTAGGCCTCCTACACAACATGGCATACATGAGGCTACCTACTATTGATGCATAAGGAACCTTTCTCGTATCCTCTTCCTTTTGAGGTGTCTCAGGACCTTGCTCCTTGGAAAGGACAACTCTATGTTAAGTAGGTAAATGACCTTTTTTAGAATTTTGCATCGACAATTGCATAAGCACCTTATCAATGTATGATGCCTTAGAAAGTGCCACGAGTTTGTTCTTGTGATTCCGAATAATCTATATCCCAAGGACATAACTCACTTCTTCCAAATCTTTCATTTGGCATTACTTGGCTAGCCATTTCTTTATGTTAGATAATGTATCCACATCATTCCAAGTGAGTAGAATATCACCTACATAAAGTACCAGGAAAACCACATTCTTTTCTTTGATGTACTTGTATACATAAGGCTCATCAATATTCTGCTCGAAACCATACGATTTGATCGTCTCACCAAATCTCAAGTTCCAATATCTTAAAGCTTGCTTGAGTTTATAAATAAACTTATGTAGCTTGCAGAACATCTACTGTTGGCCTTCTACCATAAACCCTTTTAGTTGCATTATATAATGCTCTCATCAAGATAGCCATTCAAAAAAGCTCTCTTGACATCCATTTGCCATATTTTATAATCGAGACATGTAGTAATAAATAAGAGAATATGGATAGATTTAAACATGGCCACTAGCCAGAAAGTCTCTTTATAGTCGACTCACTCCTTTTGGGTATAACCTTTTGCCATCAATCTTACTTTAAAAGTCTTTATTTTTCTTATCCATACCCATTTTTCTCTTAAAAATTTATTTACACCTAATGGGCCTGACATCTTTAGGTGGATCTACAAGTTTTCAAATTGAATTGAAGTACATGGACTCCATTTCTTGGTTCATGACCTCTTGTCATTTTTCTTTATCAAAATCCTTCATTGCATGCTTGTATGTTAATGGATCATCTTGGTTTGTATCGAATATAACAACTTGTGCTTTTGTCCATTTTCTCTATAGCTGGCAAGTAGTCTCACAACCCTCCCATTGTGTCGAGGCACCGTGATGTTTTGATTAAGAACAATGGACTCCTGATCTCATCATTCATTGACTATTAATGGTGATGGTATGATCTAATCAGAGAGTAACTCCTCCAATACAACCTTACAATAAGTTTAAAGTTTATCATGTAGTCATTCTTGAGAAAAGTGACATTTGTCTATATAAGCACCTATTTCTCTTAAGCACTGTAGAACAAACCTCTTTTAATGCCTTTAGGGTAGCCTACAAACAGATACACTTCTGTTCGCAGTTCCAACTTTCTAGTCTTTCCTTTTAGCACATGTGTTGGGCACCTTCATATAAAAAAAATTTCTTAAACTAGGTTTACGACCATTCCACAACTCCAGAGGCGTATGATGGATAGACTTGGAAAGTATTTCATTCATAATGTATATCACGATTTTTAGTGCATATTCCCAAAACAGAAGTAGCAATGAAGAGTAGCTCATCATAGATCTAACTATATCAAGTAGGGTTTTGTTTCTTCTTTCTACAAAACCATTCTACTGTGGTGTTCGAGGTGTTGTAAGTTGAGATAGAATGCCGTGCTCCAGCAAATAATCCTTGAACTCTAAGCCAAGGTATTCACCTCCTCGATATGATCAAGAATTTTAAGTAATTTACCTAATTGCTTTACAACTTCTATTAAGAATTCCTTAAACTTTTCAAAAGTTTCAAATTTTCCTTGCATTAGGTATACGTAGCAATATCTAGAATAATCATCAATAAAGTTGATGAAATATTCATAATCATCTCTAACTTGTACATATAATGGATCATAGACATCACTATGTACAAGTTCAAGTGGTTCTTTAACCTTCTCGCCCTTTACTAAGCAAGGTCTTTTAGTCATTTTGCCCTTTAAAGAGGATTCATAAATAGGTAGAGTTCAATGTTTAACTCCATTAAAGGACCATCCTTTATGAGTTTGTTAATTCTATCTAAGATTAATGTGACCTAACCTGAGGTGCTAAAGATATTTCTTTTCACTTTGAGAAACTTTTTACCTTTTAGGTCTACTCTGAATACTTCTGTATTAAGTAATGGTTGTTCATTTGGCCTTCTCGCAGATTAGTGAGGATAAGGTAAAGATTGAATAATATCAACTTTAGCTATATCTACCTCAATTTCTTTAGATGAAATAACATGGCCCAGAACTATATCTTGGTCAACCATAAAATGACATTTTTTAGAATTTAACACAAGGTTAGTTTTTATGCATCTTTGAAGAACAAGTGTAAGGTTATGCAAACAATTATCAAAGGAGTCTCCATAAACTGTGAAATCCTCTATAAATACTCATATAATATGCTCAATATAATATGAAAATATGCTAACCATACACCTTTGAAAAGTGGTTGTGGCGTTACAAAGGCCAATGGGCATGCAATGATATGCAAAAGTCCCAAATTGGCATGTAAAAGTCGTCTTTTCTTGATCCTTTGGAACAGCTGCAATCTGAAAGTGACCTGAATAACCATCAAGGAATAATAGTAAGAAAGACCAGCTAATCTTTAAAGCATTTAATCAATAAAAGGTGAAGAGAAGTGGTCCTTGCAACTTACAACATTTAATTTTCTATAAATTATACAAACCTGCCACCTATTCTAAACCCGTGTAGGAACTAATTCATCATTCTGATTTTTCACAACAGTTATTCCAGTCTTTTTAGGAACCACTTCTACTGGGCTAACCCAATTGCTATCCGAAATAGGATAAATCAATCCAACTTCAAGAAGTTTGATGATCTCCTTCTTTACTATGTCCTTCATAGGCGGGTTCAATATTCTTTGTGGTTGATGAGAAGGTTTTGCTTCTTCTAAGCAAAACGCAATGCTTGCATGTAGATGGGCTAATTCCTTTAATATCCTCAATGGTCAAACCAATAGCTGTCTTATGCTTCTTAAGGACCTACACAAGCTTTTCTTCTTATGGTGTACTAAGTTTACTATAGATGATCACTGGTAACATTCCTCCGTCTCCAAGAAACAAATACTTGATGTGATTGGGGAAAGGCTTTAAATCTAGAATAAGGGCCTGCAAAATAGAGGGTAAAGGTCTCTTCTTAGGAATTGGTAGCATAAATATTAGGAACATTACCTGACTGCTACAACTTTAGAAAATTATTCAATGCCATAATAGTTTCCCACAAATTAGTACTTAAGGCCAACTCTTCATCCTCTTTCTCAAGACTTTTACTAATGGCAACTTCCATTCCATCTTTTCCTTCATGTTTAAAAACTTCCTGTGCTAAAGAATCAATCACATCAATAGAATAGACAAGATTATCATCACCAAGACAATTCATTGCATTATAAATATTAAACTTAACAATTTCACCATCAAATTGCATGGTAAGTGTGCTACCGTGAACATTTATCTTAGTCTTGGATGTCTTTAGGAATGGTCTTCCTAAAGCATTCGCTTGCATAGAACTTGCTTGAGCATGAATCATTGTCATGGACATAACTTTGTGTAGACATCTTCAAATAAAATGAATCTTGTTGCAAGTAAAAGCTGACTCAATTTTGCATTATTTGTGTTTAGACAACTTTTGAAAATTCATAATGGGGAGGTGCCAAAAGTGTGAAGGAATATAATGAAGCATGGTCCATTTGTGTACATTCTAGACCTGTGAACACCTTTCTATCTTTTGGCCATAACTTTTTGAATCTCAACCAATTGAGTTGGTTCTTGAAGTAGTAGAACCATAAGAAAGGTAGCTACAAATTGTATGTGATATATAATTTTGAAATTCATGATCTATGCTGTTTAAAGTAGTCATCATTTAGACAATGACTATCAAAATTGCAATTTAAGCATGCTTTGCTGTTTTGACTATATCTCATGTTCTAAATATCCAAATCATGAGAAATCTTATGCAATTTTTCACAATGTATATGAAGATTACCTTCTCTAATTTGGTGTGGGAGACACTCTCAAAGTGAGCTAAAATTTAGTAGATAGAGATATGATGAAACTACAACTTACATGTGTCTACACATGTAAAGCATCCTTTATCTTGCCTATATAAATGGTGGTTTTGAAGATGGTTGGGTATGCTATTCTTGTTTTTCTTTCTCCTACAATAGTTATTTCTTTATTTGTTTATTGACTTTATGTTATTTAAGTGTTTGTCACTCAAAAATTCGTAGCTAGTGTGTTCTTTTTTTTTTCTCATTGGTTAGCATGTCATCTACATAGGCTTTATGGTGCTACCAATTTACTCTTGGAAAAGCTTGTTTACCAATCTTTGGTTAGTTTTCCTAGTGTTCTTTAGCCTAAATGGCATCACTTTGTAACAATACGATCCTCTATTTGTTAAGAATGAAGTTTTCTCTTCATTAGTGGATACATGTTGATTTCGTTATACCTCGAGAATAAGTCCATAAAGCTGAGTAGTTTACGCCCTACTATAGTATCTACAATTTGATCAATTATAGGGAGAAGGAGACTGTCTTTTGGTCAAGCTTTATTCAAGCAGGTGAAGTTTACAAACATCCTCCACTTTCTATTAGCCTTTTTAACCAACGCCATATTAGATAGCCACTCAAGATAACAGACCTCCCTTATAAAGTCGGCCTTACAAAGCTTTTCTACCTCTTCGTCCATAGCTTCGTACCACTCTTGATTGAACAGATGTTGTCATTGAATAACCGACTAAAATAGTTGTTTTACATGAAGGTGAGACTCTGGTAAATACCGGGCATGTCAGTTACTACAATTTAAAGGTTGTAACTCTCAAGAATAGGTTGTCTCAAGTAATAAAATTCAGAAGTCCGGGTGTCGGTCCACAGGGAATATATTATATAAGCTTCACAAATTCAATGTCCAAATATGATGAAAATAAAATGAATTTGTTACTTGTTGAATGTAAATTTAATATTATTAACTATTAGGGCATTGGGGATTCATTTTGTTGATAATTATAGAAATCATTCTTTACTCATCTTTTTAACTTAATTAAAAATTACTTAATAGATGATCTTAATTGGAAGATAAATATATTGAAACATATCACAACACCTCTTTGAAAAAAAGGTAACAAAATAAAAGATTAATCATTCAATTTATTTGTGAAAACTATAACATACCTTATCTTGGTTTGTTGAAAATGTGCAAGTATTCAGTGTACCTTTCGTTAACAATGAATTAAGCCTCCTAACAAACCAAAACACTTTTAAGAAATATAATTTACTCAATTGAAAGATTTTTCATTCAAGCACAACTTAGAATGATAAAAGAACAATGCTATAAAATCAACAAAACTACACCCTTAGTACTAATTACTAATTTAAAAAGACATTATTTAATTGAAGTTCAAATTACAAAAAGGAAACAAAAAAAATGATAATTAAGATCCCCCTTCCTTACTTCCACATCTTCCATTATATAGGTAAAACAAAAGATATTTGACATGTGTGAACATAATTTGCCAATTTCTAATTAATCATGCTCTACCAATTTGCAACACATTTTTTACTATAAAACCACCAAAATTTTGAAATGATCTTCTTCAAAATTGTAGGTAGATGACTCAGCTTTATAATGGTCTATATCTCTCCCTTATTGATTTTGTAGAACGTAAGTTGTGTTAAAAATAGACATAAATATTCAAGTTACATTTCTCCACCGCCCTTCTAGAACGATGGCTCTTTTTGATAGCCAACCAGTTGAAATTTAAGAATATGTAAAACATAAACAATTTATAGCTATTTGTCAGCTTTCTGGAACACCAAATCGTATAATTTTTGAGTACATATTTTGGAAGATATGGCTTGTCCGAAGATGCACTTGAGAGTTCTGTTGAAGCTCAATTTTGTCCCATTAATTGGTAGAACTGGTCCAACCTTTGGCTTACAAAGTTGTGAAATAATGAGTTTATATTTGTCCAGCCAAAGAATCGTATCAATTGATGTTTTAGATTGAAACATACGCTTATTATACGAAACCTGCGCAAAACTGACTATTTAGTCAAATTCATATTTTAGAATTCAATATAAAGGAATATGCTTCATCTTTAGGAAATAGAAGGACATTATTAAGTGTAAATCATAGTATTTCTCTTAATAAACGTATACTTTTAAACATTCATCAGCGGTATGAGACCATGCGAATACATTCATATACTTCCGCAAGAAGGATTTTAACTGTTGCTGCGTATCCTTGGTGCCATGTCTTAGATCTATCACTTGCAAAGTTTTTTTGCATGCGGTCAAGTTATAACTGTGGGTTATGCGTTGGTCACCTTGGACTATAGTCACGATATCCTCAGTTTGAATCTTCATTCTCATTTGATACAAGAATACACATGCCTTCATTCTCACCATAAAGAGGCGACCTAGTATCACATTATAAGGGCTAGGTTGATACACCACTATAATCTTGACCATCATAGTTAGAGTGTTTTTCACTACCGCTGTACCACTAGAAAGGAACTATGCCCAATGGCCATATGCTTCCACTAAAGAACCAAATGAGCGAAGTCGGTGGGTTTATAGTTGTGCCTTAGATAATCAATTGATCCAAGGCATACTTGAAGATGATGTCTATAGAGCTTCCCCTATCCACCAGAATTTTAGATGCACTTTTCTCTGCCGTGTCCAATGTTATCACCGATGCATCATTATAAGGGCTGATGACTCCTCTAAGATCCTTATCGATGAACATTACTGGCATGGTATATGTTCGGATTTTCTGCTCCTGAAAATTGAGCCCCACCATCATGCACTTATCTACTTTGATACTGCCGTGAGCGTATGCCTTCCTTGACTGATTCGAATTTCCTACCAAGGTAGACCTTCCTACAATGGTATTGACATGGTACAATGGTTGTCCTTTGTCATCTTAGGGTGTGCCTACAATATCTGCAATCCTTTACCACATTAGTAACTCTTTGGATCCACCAAGTATTTATCTCGATAGCTGTTGTAGACCAAAGCTTCTATCTGTTCCCACAATTTGAAAAACTTAAAGGTGTTACACCCCTAGTCCTGATGAAAGTCATAGAACTTCATCTTATTTTTTCTGGATATATCACAATCAGTAACCTTGATTTTCTTATTTCGATAAATATCTGTTTCCTAGTGGTGCTTCCTGGTATTTGCCGAAGTCTTGCCTCCTATTGCCCAGAAAGCTACTATCTAAGTACAAGTCATATGAGTCCATGCGAATACATCTGCATACTCCCACAAAAAGGATTCTAACTACTACCACAATATCATTGGTGCCATGACCTATATCCATCCGTTGCAAAGCTTTTTTGCATCGGTCAAGTAATAATTGCGGGTCATGAGTTGGTCAACTTGGGCTATAATCACAATATCCTCGGTTGGAATCTTAATTCTCATGTGATACAAGAATATACACGCCTTCGTTCTCACTATAAAAGGGAAACCTAGTATCATATTATAAGGTTGATCCACCACTATAAACTTGACTATTATGGTCAAGATGTTTTCCCTTACCCTAATATCACTAAAAGGGAAACCATCTCTCTTTCTTTTTCTTTTTTTTTTTCTTTTAAATTCAGCCTCACTCTACTTTTTTATGTAAGTTCTCTATGCTTGCTTAAGCATAAAGCCCGATTACTCGGTAAGAACTTGGCTTACAATCTCATACTCTACCCATCCTCCCTTATTCAGATTAGCAATAGAATGATCAAATATTTTAGAGTGATGAACAAAAGGTTATATGTTTTTATTCGAAGGTTAAATTGCTATAAGGGTAACACAAATCAAATACAAAAATGAGCTCAAGAGTATGTTGACAAACTTTTATTCTCACGAGGTTTGAACAAGTTCAAATGATTAAATTGGCTTAATTCACATCTAAAATGATGCAATTTTTAAGATTTCGCTTCAAGTGATAATCAAACAAGGTCTAGAATCCCAAGAAACCTAGATATTCACTTTGTTCACATAAGCTTTTTCTAAGAATGCAAAGTTGAAAGATTAGGTTATGTGCTCAAAAATGTAAGGAATCCAAAACAAAGCAAGTTTACTAACCGGTCAAGCACCTAGGCTTTATCAACAATCATCATTCTCCAAAAACTACTTGCTCTCAATTAAATTCAAATCATTGGCCTTCAAATAAGCACACAGAAAATGAACTAATAAAATAAACTAAAAATGTATAAAAAGAAAACAGGAAAACAAAAAAAAATTCATGAGATTTGTGCAAGATGTACAAAAACAAGTGAAGCTAAGCATGATCAACACAACAAATGAAGAAATGTAACATCAACACTTCATTCCACAACACTTCCTTCCACAATTAATAAATTCTCCCCACCAAACTTGAAATAAACATTGTCCTTAATGTTTAAGCTTAAATAAAGAACTAAGAGAAAGAGAACTGTCACCTGGGAGGCAAAATGTTGCCTCTCAATGTTGCTCATCATTGTCACCTTCTTATAGCATATGAGGTTGACAAAAAAATTCCACTCAAATTGTGTCTTTAAACTTCAACAAATTCACTTTCACACCTAGAATCACACAATCAACAAAAGGTTAAAAATAGACACACAAACAAAATAAATATTCAATTAAAGCAATGTTTAAAGGACAGAAAATTGGGTTGCCTCCTAATAAGTGCTTGTTTTAACATCCCTAGCTGGACTTTCCTTTTTTTTCAATCAATTAGGGTCTCTAAGAGGAATGTTCTCTAAGAGGAATATTGGCCTCATTCTGTTCCTATTTTCCATAGGAATGCTTCCCTAGAAAAATGCATTCATCATTACTTTTCAAAGTAATCGCATCAACAAGAAACACTTCCTCATATATGAATAAACTCGACCCTTTTGACTTAAACTTGCCCAAAACCAATTCCAGTCTTGAGTTTAGCAATCAACCATGATGACTTGGTGCAAATTATCTCGTACAAGCAAATTTATCATGCAACTTCTTTTTCTTCTTTTGAAAATTTTGGCATCCTCATATGCTTCTTTCCAAGACTCATCCTTCTCATTTCTATGCTCATCCATCACACAATTATTGATAACATCACCCTCTGACAAGTACTTGTGATATTTGTAGCTTTCTTGTCATGTTAAATGTTAAATTTAACATTTTCTTCACTTACCCTCAATGTCATTTCACCACATTCTACATCAATCAAAGCTCCTCCAACAACTAGAAAAGGCCAACCAAGAATAATGGGGATCTCTCAGTTTTCTATAACTAACACATCTTCAATAAAATCAACTGAGAAGATAAATTTATCCACCTTAACTAACACATCTTTTATAACTCCCCAAGAATAAGTGATGGACTTATCCGCCATTTGCAAGGAAACAGTCATCAACTTTACTTACCAAGGCCTAGCGGTATTAGATTGATGCTTAACCCCAAGTCACACAATGCCTTCTCAAAGTTTGATTTTTCAATTGTGCACAGGATAGTAAAACTATTCGGATCCTTTTCCTTCTTTGGCAACTTCTTTATTGAACTACACTTCTCTATCAACTTAGTAGTCTCAAATTCTTCCTAACGCCTCTTCTTTGACATCATTTCCTTCATAAACTTTGCATAATTAGGTATTTTTTCCAATGCACCCGCAAATGGAATGTTAATATGAAGCTTTTTGAACATTTCAAGGAATTTTGAAAATTGAGCATCCAATTTCTTTTTCTAAAATCTCTGAGGGAATGACAAAGGTAGAGTGATAATGGCAGTATCATTTAGAAATTTTGTGCCTTTATCTTCATTCTCTTTAGGCTTTGTGGTTCTAACTGTTTACTACTCTTGAGAGTGATAGCCTTGCATTACTCTCTTGGGTTAACTTTTGTATTACTTGGAAATTTTTTACTATAAAGAGAAATAATTGATATGGCCAATTGGCTAACTTACACTTCCAAGGATTTCACTGTTGTTCCTATATTCACCATGTCCATCTCTATGTTGTCCAACCTTGCTTCATCTTTGTCGAACTGATTCTTAGTCTCTGTGATGAATATCCTTAAAAGGTCTTCCAAAGATGGCTTCTTTTCAGCTATGGGCTATTGTTGAAATCTCGGTGATGGTTACAAAGCATTTCTCTAATTTGCATTGAAGAAGTTTTCATGGTTACAAAGCCTAGGTTGATAGTGAGTTGGTAGGTTGTTGCTTGGCTGGAAGTTGTAATTCTGGCTGTTGATATATTGGCATTGCTCATTCTCTAAACTTTTGCTAGCATATGAAGAATTAGCAACCATTCCTTTTTGTTGATTTGAAGATGCATCCCTATTGGTAAAAGCTTGAATTCGGTTTGATAATGCAACAACTTAAGCAGAAAGTGAGACTAACAAGTCTACTTTATGTATTGCCGCGCTTCTCTTCACAATGGATCTTTCAAACGTTGGTAATTCTTACATGTTATTTCTTCGAGCAATGTATAGGCTTGTTCTGCAGTCATTGATAAGAGAGTGCCATCGAACTCATATCTACAATCGTTCTTGTTTGCCCATTTAACCCATTATAGAATAATTGAATTTGTAACCGTTCATGATAACCATGTTGTGGACACTTGCGAATCAACTCTTTAAACTGCTCCCACACCTCAAAAAGAGGCTCAATATCAAGCTGCCTGAATTAAGCAATCTTTCCTCTAAGTTGTGCAGTCTCTGACAGTGGAAAAAACTTGGTGAGGAATTTTTGAGCTAATTCTTCCCACGCACTTATGCTCTCGAGCTACAAAGATTGCAACCATCCTTTAGCCTTATCCCTCAAAGAAAATGGGAACAACCTTATACAAATTACATCTTGATCTACACCATTCATGTTTACGGTATCGCAAACTTCTAAGAACATGGCCAAATGGATGTTAGGGTCCCCATGAGACAAACCCCTGTATTGATTCTGCTGAACCATGTTAATCAAGGCAGGTTTAAGCTCAAAATTGTTGGCATTGATGGCTTGTCGATGAATTCTCGAATAATTATCATTCATCACCGATGTAAAAAATATCTCGAAAAGCTTTTTGTTGTTGTTGTGGCTATAGTGGTAGAGGATTTTGAGGTCTTTATAGTATCGCAAAGCATCTGTTCTATTTTTGGATCAAAAGCAATAAGTTCAAGGCTTCACGATCTTTGCATACACTTGAAAAACTTCCAAACGAAGCAAAAAAAATAAACAAAACAAAAAATAAAAACCTAAATTAAAATCAAACTATGCAATCACAATATTAATAAAAACTAAAAAATTCTTAGTCCCGGACAACAGCGCCAACAACTTGATACGCTTCCATGTAACCTGCAAGAGATCTACTTTAGGGTATGTTTTCATGTTGGTTGGAGGAGCTGTACATGAAGAGTGTCTAGCAGTCACTCATAGCTTATTCCACCATGGAAGCAGAATTTATAGTTTGTTATAAGGCATCAAACCAAGGAATATGGCTGCGGAATCTTATCACTAGGCTAAACATTGTCGATGGCATAGAGAGACCATTGAAAATAAATTGCGATAATAAAGCCGTTGAGTTGTATTCTAAGAATAACAAAAGATCTTCAAAATTGAAGCATATTGACATAAAGTTTCTTATTGTTAAGGAGAGAGTTCAAAGTCTTTAGATTGATATTGAACATATCAGTACAACTTCATTGTTGCAGATCTGCTTATTAATGGTGTACCACCTAAAATGTTTCATGAGCATGTGGCTCTTATGGGTGTGGTTCATCCTGATGATATGCATGTTTAGTGGGAGTTTATTTC
This sequence comes from Azadirachta indica, assembly GCA_022749755.1. NCBI lineage: Eukaryota > Viridiplantae > Streptophyta > Magnoliopsida > Sapindales > Meliaceae > Azadirachta > Azadirachta indica. The sequence continues at coordinate 8,739,009 of CM040447.1, read as the reverse complement.
TTTATATTTATTTTATTTTTGAGGTATTTTTTCTAATTAGACTCTAGTATTGTTCTTCTTCTGGTTACTAAAAACTCTGAAGTATAATTATGTTCTTTCAAGTGTAGTTGTGCATAAAGTTTTAAAAGTGTGTTATTAAACTCTTTTGAGTTATAAATTAGGACCAATTGGAAATAGACATGAAAAGGGATCACATTACATGAAATTTCCATGCTCCATGTCCATGCTTAATCTATGTCATTGATTATATTGAGATGTGACTATTGATGGGTCGACTTACAAAGAAAATGTGACAAAGATCGCTTTGATCCTATGCTAGTAAATTTGATGGACTAGATTGTTTAGAGATGCTACTTGATAAAGATAGCAAATACTAAGCTCAATAAAGTTGTTCAATAATGTACAATTGCAAAGTGACATATGTGGCCCAGGTAGGAGATTGTTAAGAAAATTCTTATTATGGGCCTATGTCTTAACATTAATTGTATATTATATGTGTTATCTAATTATTAGCCTATTAAGAGTGATCAATTAAATTAATTAAATTGTTGAGCTTTTAGGCCATCTCTTACTTGGTATGGATTTACAATGTGTAAAAACTTAATTAGTTCTTTTATTTTATTTTTATGATGGGCTAAAATAAAATTAAATAAAATAATTACATATAAATAGGTTAAGGTCCCAAGTCTAAACATACGTAATATTGGCTCATATCCCATCTATGAGTGATATTAGGGTTTTCTCTTTGTCAAGAAAAGTTTAGACGTGAAAGACTAAGAACCTCAAACTATCGCGTCCCAATTGATTCAGGTATGCTTTTTCCTTAATGATTTAACATGAAATCTTGGCTTAGATGGAATATTTTTCCATTAAAGTTTTATTTAGTGTTTTTCCAACAATAAGGACCCAATAATATGTGTACCTATCATCAAATTCTCATGTGTTGGGTTTGAATCATATTCCACATCCATTCATTTATGTTCAGCTTTTTTTTTTATTTTTTTAATCTCAAATTTCATTTTGTAACCCCATTATTTATTTTTTGCACTTTTATATTCAACCTTAGCATTTCTATTTGTTATTCACTTTTGATGCATGACATTGATAAGGCATTATAATATCAAGCACTACTTCAACAAATAACAATCCCCAAACTTATTACAAAGCATATATATCTATTCAATTCATTTATGGCTCAAAACATAGGAATAAAGATAAAGACAATGGATGCTTGGATATTGGGTCGAGTTGTTATTGATTTTACAACAGAAAAAGAATATATTTAGGCTCAAAGTGGTTACTGAGGAAGAATATACATAAGTAGACAAGAAAGACACAAACGATTCAAATAAGATCTAGAATCACGTATCATGTATCATAAAATGAATATTACAATCAAAGCATGAATAAACAAGTTACTTACCATAAACAAATTATAATGAGATCATTTGAAAGAAAAGATGACAAGAAAATATGGAGTAGTCATAAACACTCAAAATTGATGCATCAATGCTCCAAAGCTCACAATTAAGGTTCTTTGAGTCTACATTATCTTACATATCATGCTCTAATCGTGTAATTTCATCAATTTAAGATTCAAATCGATCATGACATAAAGTGCATATGTAATATGAGAATAAACAATGAAACCTAGTTAGAAAAATGATAACAGCATGATTTTCACTTGATAGCTCATCAATTCTAATTAGCCATATATAAATTGCATACTAGTCTTATATTAAGGAATCATCACAAAGACAAAACGAAAAAAAAAAAAGAAAACAGTTGAGTTTTTTTTTTTTATAGTTTTTATGACTATATAACTAAAAAAAATACTAATATTTGTGTTTGATTTGAATTTGTGTATTGGATTGAAATTCTAATTTTTGTTAATATTTGTTAGAAACCTAATTCACCTCCCTCTTAGGTTGTACATTAGTTTTTCATGAGAATCTTAGAGGAGTCATGCTCCCTTACAATGATACCATGGTGATAACATTGGACAAGGCAGGGAAAAGTGTATCCAGAATTCTGGGGGATACGGGGAGCTATATAGACATCATCTTTAAGTATGCCTTAGATCAATTGGTTATCTGAGGAACGACTCTAGACTAGGCAACCACTTTGCTTGTTGGATTCTCTGGTAGAAGTGTCTAGTAGAGAGAGAGGGAGAGAGAGAGAGAGAATGAAAATGCAAGTCAAGCTCTTATCGAGTAACCAAGTCTAGTGTCTTGAAAGAACAGAGAGCTCGTGTCAAAAGGTAGAGTAAGGCTAAAAAGAAAGAGAGAGATAAGTTGATGAAATGATGAATCTATGCAAGTAAATAAGTATGGGGGTGCTTGGGTGGATGTTAAAAAATTGAAAATTAAGTGATGCTTGAAGATTGAAGATGAGATTTGAGCATGATCCTTCAGAATGATTAATATATTAGGGTGTTTAAGCTGCATTTGATATCTAGATTACTACCCTAACCTTGGCCAGCATAACATGAATAATTCAATCCCCTATGATCTTTGAATGATGTGCTTTCTTTTATTAGCATAGAGTGGTTTGAGATCAAGTGTCTAAAGTCCATTTAGAACTCAATGATATTTCACCTAATTGCATAAACTAATTTGAGTCAAAAATGGTTAAATGGATTGGGTAACACACTTTCACGAGCGATCCAGAGTGAGGAGGGTTAAGTTTCCATGTTAAAGCCTTAGGTATGTCAACATTTTGAAATTCTCCTTAGACTACTGGACTTTTGGTTTATGAGACTATTCTAAAAATTAAATAACTCACTCAAAATGATCCTGTTTCCATGTGTTGGTTGTTATTCCTTCCACCTATTTTTATTTCCTTGAGGACAAGTAAATGTTTAAGTTTGCGGGTATTTGACAAGTAAGTAGTTACTCACTTATTTTATATTTTCAAACTTAAATATATGCGCAAATCCTCAAGCTCTCATATTGTTTTGATGAAATTTTGTATTTTTGTGTAGAAAGATAAAAAATCACAGCTAATTAATAAACGACATGAAAACGAGGTCAAAAAGGGTAAGTCATCAAATATGGGGACCAAACTGCAAGGAAATGTAGATCAATATGCAAACATTTCAAAGTTTGGAAGCAGATGGCATAGTGCACACACGGCATAACTTAGCGTATGTGCGCCCATTGGATAGAACATGTATTGCACGTGTGCCACATCCTAGCATGCGCATGTCCATTGCTCAGAAAGCATGGGGCGCGCAAGCCACATATTAGTGCACGCGTGCCCAAACTACTACCCTGAGGTAATTTTGGCCCTTGTGATGGCAAGTGCGCACCAAGCCTTTGCACGCACATGCAACACAATTTCCAGGTGGCGTTTAAATGATGATTTGGCTTACTTTTAACCGTTGGATAAGGGATGTATGGCCAAATATAATAGTATCTTAGCTTTTTATCATTTGGGGGAAGGATAGCCACCATATCTAGGGATAGGAAAAGGTAGTTTTAGAGAGAAAAATAAGAAAGGCGAGGGAATAGGTAGAGAGAAGAGGAAGAATTCATAAGGTTGAAGCCCTTGGGAAGAGACTTGAAGACTTGGCGTTGAAGCTCATCATCTCTAGTTTATTTTCTTAACTTCTCCTTTTTCATTTTGCAATTCATTTGGTTTTGATTGTTGGATTGCTATAAAGAAGATGATTTTCATTGTGAACTTGTGGGTGATTATTGATATGTTAGGCTAAATTTTTCATGTTCTAAGATTTTGATGTAGCCTAACTCAACCATATCTTAACTAATTGAGGAATTTATTGTTGTTATTAATTTTTAATCACTTGGGTTTTTCTTGCCCTTAATGCTAATAATTTATTGTATAATGAATTATTTGATTAAACATGAATGAGATAGTACTAGGGATAGTCTAAATTATTTATGCGACTTGAAAAACTCAGTTTAGTATATTGAGAGTTCGGTAAACATCAATGACTAGATTATCATATTAATATTTGGGAGTTAATGAACCGAGAGATGAATTAATTTTTAGTCGTTAATAACAGGTTGTACTAAAAGATCGTATATTTAATTCAATTATATAGGGATATCGATTGATTTAACTATACGTAAAAATTGTTTCAGCACTCGGGAGAGAGGAACAAAGTTATTTAGAACATGAGATTAATGTTTTGAAAATGACGACATTGTAAATTTTCAATTAGGAGAACATGGCGATGTTTAAGCGAATTCAAAATCTTAGGACCATTTCTATATCGATTTTTCAACACATTCTCTTTATTAGCTTAAATTTTTTGACTCTTATCCTTGGTAATTAATTTTGTTCTTATTTTTATAATTTCCTTCAAATTTCCTTCATATTGGAGCTACTAAGTGCCTGGATAAAGTTAAACTATTATAATTGTAATACTTAATTTAAAATTAAAAAACTGAATCCTCGTGAGTACGGCAAGCCCCTTCTTACTATTATACTACTTCTACGACCCCATATACTTGTGGGTTGTGTAAGAGCATATCATATTTCTTACATCAATGAGTACATGATGTCATTGCTCACATCAATGAGTACATGATGTCGTTGCTTATATCAATACACACATGATGTCACTACTTATATCTCTCGAATTAAGTAAGGGATGCTATAAATACCCCTTTATTTGAGCTTTCAGAGGAGAAAAAATGATCTAAGGATCCAAGAATCCAATATTCACTACAAAACTCTTAGTTTCTCACCATTGAAGGGAGTATTGCTAGAAAGAAGAGGAGGACATTCTTGCTAGGCAGAATTTTCATCTTTCTACTATTAATATTTACCAAAGAATTGAGGAGAAAGATCAATCATCTTTAGAACCCGATGGTCAACCTTTAGAAAGGCAAACTTTCTCTTTAAGTTTGTTTATTTTCCAGTATGTTTAGAACCTTATCAATTAGATTCATAGCCTTGAATTTAATAATGGGAGTGTAAACATATTATGGGAGTTTGGATTTGCTATTGAAATATTGTGAATATTTTATGAAATGTGTTTAATTAGAGTTTCAAATTATTTCTTGTTCATTGATCTGTTATTTGTGATTCAGATTAATTAAGAATTAAGGTATTAGAAACATCATTTACCTTAATTAACCTCTCTTGAACAAGTATTTAAATTGAATACATTGATTTGGTTTGATTTAAATGGTTAAATGATTTCCTTGTAGTAATAAAATTAATTAAGTAAAAGCCTCACGCCAAAGATATATTTAATTAATCATCGATAAGAATTACAATGATCATTGAAATTCTCTAATTTTAGTGAAAAAACCAACAATCTAAATTACTTAATATTTGTTTAACTCAGTTAATATTTCAATACTAGATTATATAGCTAACCAACTCTCATTTAATTTCATTGAATTCAACATAATTTTATTGTTTTCTGATTCTTCTAATTTAGCTATTTAATCACTTCATCTCAAATAACCAGAAATTGTCATTTGATTAGAGTAATTATCATTTTATGTTTTGCTTAATTTATGAGTAATTAACAAGAAACAATAAGAATTTAAACCATTACAATTCCTTGAAAGATCAATTTGGAGGTGAACTTATCATTAGCTATTAATAATTTGTGTATTTACGAGCATTTAGAATTTGCACATCAACATTATGTAGTAAAGAAAATGAAGTTAAGTTTTCAAATAAATATGGAAATGAAATTTAGAAATTTATGTTTAAAAAGAGATAATATAAACATTATAAGATAACAAGGAAATATAAATAATTCTAAGTACAAATAATGTATACAAAGGTAGCTACAAGTTAAACATTGTGTGTATAACAAAAGTTGAAGTGTTGAATAATTCCGGGCAAATAGAAGCGAAGCACAATTTTCTTAATAATTGTGTGTATAACAAATGTACTGCATCAAAATTCATTAAATTCACCAAAATAATTTAACAATTTCCCTTCAATGCAATATAACAAATTTAACATTTAACCTGGATATGTATCCGTTAATCCTACCATGTTATTATAAGTTAAACTCTTAGTGTTATCCATCTCCTCAAACCTATATGCAGTACATTTAAGAATCAAATTTTAACACAATAAGGATTGAAACACTTATAGTATTACCATCTAAACATCATTTATAAATAATAATATAAGAAAATTAACTTCACAACAGAAAATTCAAATTAACATGTATATACAAACCAAATAATACAAATGACTGTAAACACTTAAAAAAATCATCATTTATTTTGGACCCAAATGCTCCAAAATTCCATCATAATCTGATCTTGCATAAATTTCATCGTCATCCATACTTAACTCACACTCAAGTAATTTATTAGAAAAATATGTATACAAAATCATGTTATCACGCTCATCATTACACCCAAATTTATGCACTCTTTTAGCCACTAAACACATCACTGACTTACTAATATCTAGTTGTTCTTTTACATAAAAAACTTGTTTCGCATTGCGATGCTAAAACAAAATAATCAGATTTATGACTAATTCGGTTCAAGTAAACAACTATAAAACCTAAATCATTGACTTTAATATGCCTATTGTCAACCCAATCGCATTTGAAAACAACTTTATTAAACAAGATAGTCTGGTTGCCATATCTCATCAATGACCCCATAAAAGGTCATGTCATTAAAGTACGGATTTTTATCATTTGAACTTGAAACTTGCATGGCTGTTGCAACAACCATAACTCCATTGTTTTGAAGTACACCATATAATGATCTATCAAATACATAATATAATGACTAATACATTTAACCAAGAAAATTCATCAAAAATCATAACTTTGTGAATACATTAATTAAGTCAAATGATCTTTTAAGTTTAGTCTCCAAAACATGAAAACAACCAAACTAATAAACCAAACATAAATCCAACACTCTAGAACTTGGGAACCAAGAGATAGTAGAAGCTTCACCAAATCCGCTATGCGCACATAATCATTTATCTGGAAATTACAATAAACTATAAAAGTATTAACTAAGTTAGCATACTAGTTTTTCATATACAAAAATATATACATACACACACATATATACATAATTATATAATTCATATGCATGATATGCAATTGATAAAAGTATTGTTTGTTCTCAAAGAATGCATATAAAAATCACTTCTAAATTTGTGCATATTATAATTTCACTTTCAAACTTTCATTCACATTTAGGAATATCTTCATCCAATTACTACTTAGTAGAATTTCATATATCATATATCACATATTGAGCCTAAGTAACTCATCGATGACTTTTTGTACGTGTGGCAAGCGTAATTAAGGCATAAAATTTCACACACAAGAAACACTCATGCCCGAAGGCAAGAGACACTCTTATCCTTATCATTGGCAAGTCCTCCCACTTATACAAATCTATTGATGCACGAATGCGAAGACTTACAAGAGGTCTTTCTCATGTCATACGGAACACATAGCACATATCATATATATCAAACCCAAAGGAATGGTCACACGTATCAAAAGGCTCTATAAACACTTATAATTGCCTACTAAGAAACTAATGAATTTGGATACCTTTAAAAATCGCAAAGTCATAACTGTCATAAATATTTTCTTTCAAAATCACTTTCTTACTTTTCAAAAGCATGATGCATATGTTCATGCTAATTCCAATGCTCAATGACTTATGCATAACACATAAACACATAGTCATAAACAAATATATTGATGCATAAACGTAAGAAATTTGATACTTTTATATTAATACATAATTTTAAAATATTTGTAAACATAGTCACACATAATTGCATATGTTCATTGTGATCCTAATTGAAAAGTCTAGTATACTTACCTTTTGATGTTCCATGCAAAATCATCTTGGTCCTAAAATCAAGGATTAATTCTCATGAGTCACATAATCAAAAGTATATAACACTTATCATTTGCAAAACTTAATCACTTGCCTTCAATAATATAGTGGAGTTACTGAGAATACATAGGTCTCCAATTTTTAATAAATGAACCACTTAACTAATGGCTATGAAACTTTGCACCAATCACTTAGATGTATATATAGTACCATCGTAAAAGTTTCAGATTAAAATTCATGTTCAAGCCATTTTAAATAAATTTTCATTCAGACTTTACAAATTCTGCAAACTCCATGTTTACAATGATATAGCTCAATTTCAAAATTTATTATACATTATATACTTAGAATCAGGTCATGAAATTTTAATGTGTTATAATATGCTCAAAAATCATTATGTAAAATTTTCATAATTTTTAGAGACTATTTGGTTGACCCAGAAAATTGTACGATTCATGAACTACGCAAAATTCAGTGTTTTCCAATATCTCAGGACTAGATTCAAAAATTCACTTAAAATAAAAAACATAAGAGTTTTGAACAAAATAAAATTTATCATGATCCATATGATGTCTAGTTTACTCAATTAAAATAGTTTATCAAAATACATAATATATAAGTTTATAAAATTCTTGCACCAAGCTACTGTCCAAGGTCTAAGTTTTGCAAAAGTTTCCTTTGTTATCATTACTAATTCCTGCAAAATTTTTAATCATTTCCATCACCAAAACTCAAGCTTATAGACTATAATTAATCTAAATCAATATGTCTTCAATCTTCTCGTGACTGAAATATGTATCCATAATTTATAATAATAACATAAAACACAATAAAACTTGAAGAGATTGTTGGATTACCTTAGTTTCTCTTAAATTCTCCTTCGAAACACACGTCTCTTTAAACTATTCTCTCTTTCTCTTAGAAGCTTTACTCCTCACTTGATGCCCAAGCCTTAGTAAGAAAGGTGTTTATATTTGAAGCCAATCATCTTAAACTATTGATTTAGTTGTTATATCTAACATTTAACGAAATCTCAACAATCCTTTTTAGTAGTTGGACTCCTTATAATTTGGCTTAAGTAATTGGGTTTCCATGATCTTTTCTCTTTCTAAAACTTAGTACTTAAGGTTAAGCTTGCATTTTGGGTCTTAGTCAATAAGCTCACATTTAAAACTATATGCACTCTTATAATACTTTTAAAATTCTTCTAAAGCCTACAACCCAATACTAAAATCCATTGATATATCTATGTAATAACATAAAAAATAATATATGCGTACATAAATAGAATTTGTACCGTTTATAGGGTGTTACAATTTCTCCCCTTCTCAAAAGAACTTCGCCCTCAAAATTCACTTACTTGTCATTTGAAGAGTTGAGGATACTTCATTCGCATTTCTTCCTCTCGTTCCCATGTTGCCTCCTTCATAAAATGGTTTTACTACAAGACTTTCATAAAAGGTATCTCCCTAGTATGCAACACCTATTTTTTACTATCCTGCACTCAAATAGGTGTCTCTTTATAAGTAAAATCATCTCTCAGATGGATTGGCTCGTATCTTATCACATACACTGAGTTAGGGACATATTTCGTAGCATAGATACATGAAAAATGTTATGAACTCCAGATAATGATGGAGGAAAAGCAAGCCGATAAGCCATATCTCCTACCCTTTCAAATATCTCAAAAGGGCCAATAAACCTTGGACTCAATTTTCCTTTCTTACCAAATCTCATGACTCCTTTCATTGAAGCAACCTTTAGGAATACTTTATCGCCCACTGCAAACTCCAAGCTTTTTCTTTGATTATCGGCATAACTCTTTTTTCTACTCTATGCCACTTTCATTCTTGTTCTTACGTTTTCAATCACTTTACGTGTTTGTTGAATAATCTCTACTCCTAAAATTTTCCTTTCACCAACTTTATCCCAATGCATTGGAGATGTACACTTTCTTCCATAAAAAGCTTCATAAGGAACCATATCAATCATAGATTGATAACTATTGTTGTATGCAAACTCTACAATGGCAAGTGTTTGTCCTAACTAAGCTTGAAATCAATTACACAAGCTCGCAGCATATCCTCTAGAATTTGGATAATCCCTTGAGATTGTCCATCAATCTATGGGTGGAGTGCTGTGCTGAAGTTTAACTTAGTCCCCAAGGCTTTGTGCAAACTTTTCCAAAATATTGAGGCGAATTGTGAATCTCTATGAGAGACAAAACAAACCAATACACAGTGTAATCTTACAATATTGTCCACATGCAATTTTGTATACATATCCAGAGGGTAAGTAGTATTCATTGAAACAAAATTTATAGACTTTGTTAATCTATCAATAATCACCCGAACTGCATTATAACTTTTTCGTGCCTTCGCTAACCCCACAACAAAAATCCATAGCTATGCACTCCTATTTCCATTTTAGCACTAATAAAGGTTCCAACAACCCAAATGGTTTTTTATGTTCAGCCTTGATTTGTTGACAGGTCAAATATTGCTAAACAAAACGCGCAATCTCTTTCTTCATGGTAGGTACATAACCAATCACTAAAACTACAGTTATGCTTATTTGCAAACATATATTATTTCTTGACTACTTTTGGTATGTGACATTTAAAAATTCCATGTGCTCCTACATAAATGGAAATTTAGGCAATTATTTTGTGTGTACTTGCTGCTAACACATTAAAATAAGCTTGAAAAGAATATGGTTAAATAGAAACTTACAATACATAAGGTTCAGTATCAGATATGTTCTCCAAAATACAAAGATATGCTTGTTCTAATGTTTTAAGATCAACCATATTTATTTCTATAGCACATAGGGGTTTTGCAATTCCCAAAATATATTATATTAACAAATTCCTAATCAATCAAATATGATCCAACTCAGTTACATCAAGACCTAGAATATAGAAATTAGCCTAACATATTAATATCCAACATCAACATTATCTTAAAATTCAACAATCAATAAAATAGAACAAATGATAACAAACCAAAAAAAAATTTAGGATAAGTCAAGAGTGAAAGAGATAGAACTAGGATGATTGATGCTTCTAATCTCCAATTGTTCAAGTGATTTACAAATCTTCTCTAAGAACTTGAAGATTCTTAACCATTCTCTCACTAAAATCTCTACTTTTCTCTATCTCTATCTCTCTCTCTAAAATACCCCTTCTATTTTTGGATAAGTGGTGGCTCGACACCAAAATTATGTAAACCTAGGATTAGTCAAATCTGGCCATCCAAGGTTAATCTAAGGGCTCACAATGAGTTTAGAAAATCATTGCAGTCGATTAAGGGGCCGGTGCACTGGGACGGCACAAACGCATGTGGTAGATGAAGGTTGTGGCGTGACCGTGCCCTTGCCTTTGCCTTGAAGAATATTCAACCTTGGCGTGCCTACACCATGGTCACTGCCTACAGGGCAATGAATTGGGCGCAAGCATGTCATACAAAAAATTGCCCCATTTGCAATTAACCCCTTAAGTCTTCGTACCTTACATTTAAGTCCTTTGATTCTTCATTCATTGCATTTAAGTCCCTTAATTCTTGCATTTTAATTCCCAAAGGCATATTCTTTCATCTTCCTACACATGAACATAAAAATTCATCGAATAATAACAAGAATTGAGGTATTAAGCTAATATTCTAGTTTAAAGGCCATTGATTCGTGAGTAAAATACTTACTTATCAAACACACTCAAACTAAAACATTTACTTGTCCTCAAGCAAATAAAACTACAAAAGGCATAAGATGGAAAACAAATGGAGTATTGCATTCATTGCATAGGGAGAATTACTATTTTGAGCATGTGATTCAATCTAACAAAATTTGGCTTCAAAATTAAAGAACGCCTTAACTAAGGAAAACTTCAAATGTTGATATTTTTTTCTAAATTTCAACTTGCAAACCAAATAATACTCTATTAAATGATTCCTTGTGGAAGTCTGTGCTTGGCCTCTCACACTCAACTATCCCTCAATGCAGATAGGTTTATTATGCAAACAAGTAATCTATCTTGGACTTCTAAGTGAGTTACAACAACTTGATTTTACATCACTCTCCACTAATGTAAGTAAACACATCATCCACATAATTAGGACTTATCCAGGTTCAAAATATTGGACCAAGGTTAAGGTGAGATAATGGACATTCTAATAAGGCTTGAGCACCCTAAAACATTAATCATCCCAAGATTTAATCATTAAAACCCTTTATTCATTCCCAAATAACACCTTCATCTTCCACACTTAACATTGCCAATACAGCCCTAAACTTATTTTCTTACAAAGGTGTAAAGATGTTTTTTTTTAAAAAAAAATGCTTCAACCTTCCTTAACCTTCTTGCTTGAGTTCTCAATGCTTATCTAACCACAAGCCCCAATTACTCAGTAAAAACTTGACTTTTACATTTTATTTTTTCTTTAAACTCAGCCTTGCTCTACCTTTTTACATGAATTCTTTATTCTTGCTTAAGCATGAGATCCGGTTACTCAGTAAGAGCATTGACTTCGTACTTTATTGCCTCTTCATAACTCCACCAAACCTTCCATAATTCAATTTGCACTAAAATGATCAATTATCTAAGGGTGCAAGGAAAAAGATGATAGAAATTTGTTCTAAGTTTAAGCTACTGAGCAAACGACAATTAAGTAGGCAAAATAGGTTCAAACGGGTGTACTAGGGGTTATTTATTCTAGGTAGGTTTGAAAGGCTCAAACAACTCAAAAAATGGCCTAACTCATGTCCTAAATGATACTTACACTCACATTTTGCCTCAAGTGGTGGTCAAACAAGTTCTAGAACCCAAGGAAGTCTTTATATTTCATTTCACTCACATAAACATTTTCTAAGCATGTTAGACAATCAAGTAATCAAGACTAAGTCCTCAAAATGAATAAGGAATCATAGATTACGGCAAATTTAATCAACAAGCCAATGACGTAGAATGAATCAACATTTATTATTTTCCAAAGATAACATGCTCTTCAATCAAGGTTATATCATTGGCCTATCAACAATCATGCAACAAACAACATGCTCAAAACCCAAGAAGATTAATTCAACAAGAAAGAAAACAAGAAAACAAACAATTAAATGATAATCAACAAAATGTGCACAAATATAAGAACTTTTTTTTTTAAGTGTGAAACAATTTAAGCTCAACATAATCAATGTGAATACAACAAAATCAAACAAGCAAGATATAGTCAACACCAACTTTTACAATACATGATACCCTACCCCAAACTTAATTTGAGCATTGTCCTCAATGTTGAACAAAATGAAGAGCGAGGTAAAGGAATTAATACTTGGGAGGCAAGATATTGTATCTTGCCTCTCATTGATGCCCATGTTGTCGCCCTCTTATGGAGAACACAAAGCACGTGGCCTGCGAAAGTGCTCGAGAGGGTTGTAGAAATGGAGGAAGTTCTGAATTTTGATGCGTACTTTGCAAGAATGCTTCAAGCATATTGTAAAAGTCTGCATGGAATTGATTCATCAAGCTTTGTTCTTCTCGCATCTCATGGATCTCTTGCCCATGCTGGATAACTCTCTATTGTAATTCATCGAAGGTCCTTTGATTAGAACTTTCTTGGGTTAATGATGGCCTCACTTGTTGATTATAAACTCCAGGAGGTTAAAAGGGTGCCTATAGAGGATAGTATGCCTAGACAGCCCATTCCGTTCTTTCCCTTTATGCTGGCACATATCGATTATCAATAACATCAAAAGTTTTGTCTCTTTTGATACAGCCCATTATTGGCAGTGGCAGTGGAACATTGAATTTTTGCGCCTAGATGATACTGAGATGCCATCAGGCTACACTTTGTATTTAGAGATTGACTCACCATCAATTGTAGAATCTAGATACAACATTTGATCTAAATGGTCAATTCTCACCACGAAAAAATAATCTTTCTTGACAAAGGGGTTTGTGACAAAAATGACTTCTAACACAATGGCTTGATATAATTGTATCAAGAACTTGTCCACTGAAATTGGAATTCGTTTACAAGAATCTTTTGATAATAGAATGTCAAAAATTTATGACACATTACTCGTGACAAAACAACCAAAAATAGTTACCAATTAAACGTTTTCGTTTGGTGAATTTTAATAATTGGAAAAAGGAAGAATGACATCTTAGTATTTAAATTAATGTATAAAGAGTTAATGTATAAAGATTAAACGATGTCATTTAGCTATTTTTTAATTACCAACATGACATCGTTTCATCTGCCCTTAAATAAAACCAAAAAGTCAGCCAAAAGTTTTTGTGTTAAAAAATTTTGTTAAGTTGTATTCGTACTAACCTTAAACTCTCACCGTTGGATATTCAACTTCGCCAAATCTCTGGCTTTAGTATGTTCAGTGACTTGCTTTAATTTCACTGGGTAGGGTTGCCGTTATACTTCTCTTCACCTAACCTATTTTCTCATCTCTTCTCTCTTCTCTCACTCAAAATTACAACTCTTTTGCCGTTGTCCTATATCCCTTGCCATCCTACAAGATTTGATTTTCTTTATCAAAACTCACTAAGAAAGTAAATTTGTAATCGTCTCTCACTCATTATCTCTAAGCGACCTCTTCGTCTTTCTCTCATCGTCTGCTTCTTTCTATCTTGTCATCATTGTTCGTTGTTAGTGAAATTTATTTTTTTTGTTTTGTGCTATTTTTTCACTAAATGTTGTTCGATTAAATCTGATTGTTTGGTATTGATTGGATATACGTTAAATTTAATTGTGCAATTTTATTTCTTTTGTAAAATGAATGTATGTAACTATGCTAAAGGTCCGATTTTTTATTTTTTTCTTTTTATTCTTAAAGTTTTAGCAAACTGTTCCCTTGTCTTCTTTAAACCTCCATTTATGTCATTTATTGTTCAGATTCAATGGTAACTCTAGATGAAATTCTAACCCTAGGCTCATAACTACTAGATGGTATAGACTCAGTCTAGAAAATGAGTTCTCATGCCCACTTTCTGGTAAAGAGCGATAATAAGACACAGATAAGTATGAACCCCCTATAGTTCTTGCCTGAATAGTGCGAACCAGGTTATCTTGAATCACCTTCCCTGTGTTAATTTTTGTTTCGAAGTATATACAGTATAACAAAGCTGCCTTATTTGTTGTGACATCATGCAAGTATGAAGTGGGTACAAAATTGGAACAAATAAACTTGTTCCATGCCTTTGTGTACTAGTTCAATCTGTTCTCAGGAAAACTGATGGCAACCGATTCCTCTTGTTGACTGGATACTCATTCCTTTCCAAGCACATATAACCTTTTAATGGGATCATCGTAATCCTACTCATTACACCTATAAAGGCCAAATTCATCTTTATTATCATCAAGGTAGTAAGGCTATAGTATTCATTTATTGCCTCAAACAAGAATAAAACCTTTTTGCCTTAAATAAAGATCGTGTCATCATCTCTTGAGATAGTAGCATTGGCAAAGAATTCTTGGACCAATGGCACCACCAAGAGATTTGAAGGATTGGTAAGTGCTTGCCAATTTATGTTTTTCAATGAATCTTAGAATCCAACCATCTCCAAATTCGACTAAAACCCTCTCTCCGGTATCATTCTTTCATCTTTAACAACAAATTGATTATATTTTTTTTGGCCTCATATGAAACAAATTTCCTTCTGTTGAAATGTTGTTCAAAAAGTGAAATATTACCTTTCTCTTTTCAATGCCTACCACAATGTTTGTCTTTCATCCTTATTAACACGTGAGAATTAAATGTTAATCTAACCTAACCTCAAGCAACTCTTCCTAATTTCAATTCACCTCATAAGTCCCCCCCAAGTGTTTTTCAATGCTTAAACTAATTATTTTTCACAAATAGTCTACTTAGACATTTCATCGGATACAAGGTAGGTACATCAATTTTATCTAACCAAACCACTCCAAATTCACTACCTTTTAACTCTAATTCTCACCACTTACCCCTCACAAGTGTTTCTAATGCCTAAACTAAATATCTCTCACAATTAACTCTTTTAGACATTTCATCAAACACTTGGTGGACACAATTCAAACACTATACATTCAACAATACAATTAATTCTTACAAGTCCAATCTAGTCTACAATTCATCTCTCACTACTTCAATCTCAATTTCACAACTCAATTCAACAATTAAATGCAATAAGCTTCACCCAAATCAATTTCCATCAATAAGCTGAAAAGGTCCAAATTGATCACTTTTCATAAGTGTGTAGAACACGCACTTATCAATCATTTTGAGATTTGAATTGTTTTGTAAATCCTCAAGTTTTATTAATATTTGATGAATTTTAGTGACTTGTGTAAAAAAGATAGAAAACGGTTATTCAAGATGAAATCGGCTGAAAAAAAAATGTCAGAAAAGTCGAAAAGGAAATGAGGACCAAAATGCAAAATTTTCATAGACTAAAATGCAAGAAATTCAAAACTGATGATTAAAGGTTGATTGCCATAGTGCGGCCTCACCATGCCCACGGGTGAGAAGGCCAAATTGGTCAAGAGAAGGGTGCACCCTTGCCACCAAGGCATGTGGCCGGCCCACCCATCAAGCCTCCACTGTGCCGCTTTGCCATTTTGAGTGCCCTAACACCTCTTGTATGTCTTTAGATGATTTTTGACTGTGAGATCATATCTTTAAGGTTTATATGTTTTTGGGATGGATAGCCACCATAACCAAGCAACCAAGAATAGAAAGTTGGGTTTTGGGTAAGAGAAGATGAAGAACAAGGAAGAATTCTAGAGAGAGAAGTGGATTGATTCAAGTAAAGGCTTTGGAAGAAGACCTTGAGGAGAATTATTGAAGCTCTCATTTGAATCTACCATCTTAAACCTTACCATTTTCATTTGATATTTCATTTGGTTTAATTTGTTGAATTTAAAGATTATAGAATACATGATGATTTTGATGTTGATAATTGAGATGGTTGGCTAGATTTTTTAATCTTGGATCTTAATGTAGTTTACCTTGATTATGTTTAACTAATTGGCATGTTTTTAATGTGGGATGATTTTACTTACTTGTGCTTACTTGCACTAATTGATTCTACTTTGTTGTTCGACAAATTAAATGATCTAATATGGATGCGTTAATACTTGAAAAAGTGTAATTTGTTTATTAGATTAGGTAAATACAATTTAGTGTACTAAGGTTTCGGGAGGAATTTAATACCGAAATAATCGAATAATTACTTAGTTAAGGGCAAGAATCAAGAGGTAATTGAATTATTTTAAGTAATTAAGTAGGATATACTTAAGGAACACTTAATTAACTAAGTTTGGTAAGGATATCAATTTAGGAAATTTTGCGTAAGTAATTCATTTGACACTCATAAGAGCTAGCGAATTCACTTTAAATCCTACAACTAGTAAAATCACAACACATTATTAATAGACAATTAGCAAAAACATAGGACGGGATAAGTGAAATCAAGATCCTAGATCTCTTATTCTAAAATTAATCAATTCATTCTTTGATATTCTTTAATTCGATTTCCATTTGTCTTTTAGTTAGTCATCAAGTTTAGTTTTACTAACTTTTATAGTTAGTCAAGCTTGAATTGCTTAGATAAAAGTAGACTTTAAAGGCTATAGTACTTAGTAGTTTTTTCAAATATCAATTCTCATGTGACGATACTTGTACTTGTCATTTTACTACTTGATACAACCCGTGTCCTTGCGGTTTATGTTGTCACGATCAAGTTTTTAGTGCCATTATTAGGGATTGAAAACTTTGAATTATTAATCTAGGTCCTTTATTTTCTTTTGTTTTGTTTAAGCATTTGTTTTATTTGTGGATTCTGTAGTTGCATGTAAAGGGCAAGAAGCCTTGAACTTGTTGTATTTGATCTGAAGATTGAAAGGACTTTTCGCTAATTGAGAAGAGAAAGAAGGAATCGATTTAGAGCTATGGATCCGATTGAGGTTATTTCCATTTTCACTGAGGGATAAGGCTCCGGGCTAGTTGTACTCCTTACAAACAAGTAACATCAACACATGAGAAGAATTGGCTCAGAAAGTCCTTGCCAAATTCTTTCCACCGTCGAAGACTTTGCAAATGAGGGGTGAGATTGCTCAGTTTAGACAGCTTGACTTTGAGCCATTGTATAAGTTTTGGGAGCAGTTTAAGAACTTAATCTAGAAGTGTCCTCAGTATAGGTACCAAGATTGGTCCCAGATACAGTTGTTCTACAATGGATTGAATGGGCAAATTCAAATAATTATAGACGTAGCAGCTAGTGGTACTTTATTGTTCAAAACGGCTGAGGAAGCCTATACTTTGCTTAAAGAAATGGCATGCAACAATTACCAAGGTTGAGTGAAAGGTCAAATGTAAAGAGAGCTACGGGAGTTTATGAAGTAAATTACATTGCAGCATTTTCAACCCAAGTAGTAGCTTTGACAAACCAAATTAAAAACCTTACTACAAGGGATAATTGAATTATTTTAAGTAATTAAGTAGGATATACTTAAGTAGCGCTTAATTAACAAAGTTTGGTAGGGATATCAATTTAAGGAATTTTGTGTAAGTAATTTGTTTGACACTCGGGAGAGGTAGCATATTGACTTTAGATCTATGATTAGTAAATATCACGACACATTATTAGTAGCTAATTAGGAAAAACTTAAGATACGATAAGTGAAATCAAGGTCTTAGATCTCTTATTTTCAAATTAATCAATTCATTCTTCTACACTCTTTAATTCGATTTCCATTTCTCTTTTAGTTAGTTTTAGAGTTTAGTTTATTTACTTTTACAATTAGTCAACTTGAATTGCTTAGATAAAATTGGACTTTCAAAGTTATAGTACTTAGTAGTTGTTTCAAATTTCAATTCTCGTGAGATGATACTTGTACTTATCATTTTACTACTTAATACGACCCGTACCCTTGCAGTTAGTGTTGTCATGATCAATTTTCATCAAATTAGCAATTTGTATAGTTGTAATAAACTTACTTGTAATGGTGGGAGCTACAGCTTGCTTGGATTTGATAGAGTTATCTTCAACTTTTGTTCTTGAAGAAAACTAGATTGAATTAGGTTGGTTGTGAATTTTGTGTTTTTGGGGTATAAATTAGGAGAATGAGAAATTGTTTGAATCCAATGTGGTTGAATGTGAGTTTGGGTTAATTTGCAAGTGTTTGAGACATGAATTTTTTGTTTAGATTTGGAAGGGAAGATTTTGTGTTTGAGGGCGAGGGCACGAAAGTAAAGCACATGTAAAGAAGTTTTGGTTTAGCAAAGAAGAAGGCCAGTTGAATGGGGGGAGGCCAAGTGAATAAAGGGGATTTTAATTGGCCTCTGCAAGCTCGCCAAGGTGTAGGTACGGGTGTGCCTTAGGCGCTATCTCACGCAAGTGCTTGGGCTCGTATGGGCAGGCGTAGGCACTTGCTGAGGTAGCGTGCCCATGCCCATAATACTACCTCACAAGGCTTCATTCTCCATCAAAAGGGTGCGCAGGCGCACTTATAACTGGTGCAGTCACCCCCCTAATAATGCCTCGTGGGGCAATTTACTTTGCTTGGTGCGAGGCACACCTGATGTTGGCACGGCTACGCTCCACATATTGTCTCACTAGGCAATTTTCTTTGACAAAAGGTGCATGGACGTACCCATGGCTGGTGCAGCCGTGCTCTTGATTATGTTTATGGCTCTAATTCCTCCCATGCTTTTTGCTTTGTTTTTCTCTTCCTTAGCTGAATTTTTTATTGATGCTTTGAAAACGATTTCACACCTATAACATAAATAACTCAAATTAAAATTTTAATCACAATTTAAAATAACAACATGAAATTAATTCAATTAAACATAACTAAAACGAATAAAAAGGATAAAAATCTTTGGGTTGCCTCCTAAAAAGAGCTTGATTTAACGTCCCTATCTAGACTTGGCTGTAATTCACTCAAATAGGTTCTGTGAATAAAATGGTTGAAATTTTTCACTCTTCATTGCCAAATAATGCTTGCATCTTTGTCCATTGACACAGAACAACCTTCCATCATCACCTTGCAATCCAACTGCATTAAACAAAAAGATTTTATTGATTCTAAACAGTCTCGACCACCTCAATCTTAACTTTCCTTGAAAGTGCTTTAATCTAGAATTGAACAAAAGCACTTGCTCCCCTATCTTGAATTCCTATCTCAAGATTCAATTGTCATGCCATTCTTTGTCCTTTCCTTGTATAACTGGGCATTCTCATATGCTTCATTGCACAATTCCTCCAATTCATTAAGTTAAAGAAGCCGTTGTTAATTATAAGCCTTCAAATCAAAGTTCAACTTCTTGATACACTAATATGCTCGGTGTTTGAACTTAACCAATAAATGACATGCTTTCCTAAACACCAATTAGTAAGGAGACATTCAAATTAGGTCTTTAAAAGTAGTTTTGTATGCCCATAATGCATCATCAAGCTTTATTGACCAATCCTTCTGGTTAGTTTGAACTGTCTTCTTGAGAATTTACTTGATTTCTTGGATAGAAATTTTCGCATCGCCATTTATCTGAGGGTGATATGCAAGAGTTACCTTGTGCCTAATTCCATACTTGCCAAAAAATTTTTGCACTGAACACTTTATAGCAAAATAAGTCCCTTCATCATTAATTATAGCCCTTAGAGTACCAAAATAAGTGAAATATTTCGCCATATATATTTCACACAACTTTAATGTTGTGTATTGATGTGGCGATAGCTTCTAACCACTTAGAAACATAGTCAACTGCTAAAAGTATGTCCTCACGACTAAACAAAGAAGAGAATAGCCCCATAAAATCAATGCCCTATGCATCAAATAGCTCAACTTCAATAAAGGTAGTCAAAGGCAACTCATGGTGCTTCGAAATATTTCCAACCCATTGACAACAATCATAAGACTTCACATGTGCATAACTATCCTGGAAAAGTGTGGGCCAATGAAAACCTGATTGTAGAACTTTTATGGTGATGAATGTTTAAAAGTGTAGGTTTATCAAAAGAAATATTATGATTTACACTTAATAATGTCCTTCTATTCTCCAATAATGAAGCATATTCCTTTATATTGAATTATAAAACATGAATTGGACTAAATAGTCAATTTTGCGCAGGTTTTGTATAATGAGCGTATCTTTCAATCCAAATCATCAATTGATACGATTCTTGGGCTGGACAAACATAAACTCATCATTTCACAACTTTGTAAGCCAAAGGTTGGACCAGTTTGAGCAATTAATGGGACGAAATTGGGCTTCAATAGAACTCAAGCGCATCTTTGAACCAGCCCAACATGCTTCTGTATGTGGGCCGTATCCCCCTAAATACGTAACAAAAATTATATGGTTGGGTGATCTTGAAAGCTGAAAAAGGGATCTAAATCTTTTATGTTTTGCACTTTCTCAAATTTCAACTGGTCGGCTACCAGAAAGAGCTATCATTCTAGAAGGGCAGTGGAGAAATGTGACTTGAACATCTCTGCCTATTTTCAACATAACTCATGGTCTAAAAAAGTAATAAGGGTGAGATATAGACCATTAGAAAGATGAGTCATCCACCTACAACTTTGAAGAAGGCTATTTTACAGAATTCAGTGATTTTCATGGTCAAAAATATGTTGGAAATTGGTAGAGCGTGGTTAATTGGAAATTGACAAAATTATGTTCACACATGTGAAATGTCTTTTGTTTTACCTATATAAAGGAAGAAGTGGAAGTGAGGAAGGGGAGAATTTTTACCATTTTTGTTTTCTTTTTGTAATTTAAACTTCAATTAAATGATGTATTTCTAATTTCGTAATTAGAGCTAAGGGTGAACTTTGATGATTTTATAGTTTTGTTCTTTGATCCTTTGTTTTTGTTCTTCATTGTCAATCTTTTTATTAACTGAATACTATATTTTGTAAGTGATTTTGAATTGTTAGAAATCTTGATTCATTGTTAACAAATGGTACATTGAATGCTTGGATGTTTTCTACATATCAAGAGTAAGGCAACTTATAGTTTTTCACCATCAACTAAAAGGTAAGTCTTTTGATTTCTTTGTGCTTAAATGTTTTTTTTCATCATCCAATTAAGATCACTTCTTTTGATTCTTAATTGTGTTTTTCTTTAAAAAAAAAAGATCAAGAATAAATTCTATACAAATCATTAAAATGGATCCCTAATGCCCTAATATATAATAATATTGAATTTAAATTTGACGATAAACAAATTCATTCCATTTCTTATAATATTTGAATATTTGGACTTGTAATATTTAGACCTTTGGACTTATGGACTTAATATAACGTATTCCCTATAGACCGGCACTCGGACTTCTGAACTTTATTACTTGAGACAACCTATATTTGAGAGTTACAACCTTTAAGTTGTAGCACATGGCTGTTTTATTTGGTCCAAGATGCCCTCCATAAGATGATGAATGACAATGCTTCAAAATGATTACTACTTCACTCTCTAGAATACAACGCTGAATGATTTGATATGAACTTCTTTTAAACAACAATGAATCTTCCTATAAATAAGATTCCACATCATTCAAAAACTTCTTCTTTTACTGAAATGAAAGATCATGTGGTAAGACTTGACATGCCAAATAATTGACTAAATTAGCATACCAAGAAAGATTGGAATCTGTTACAAATAATTGCTCATCTGGGAATGACTCATAAATGGTCAAATCTTCTATTTTTTTTATTCACTTCCAACCTTGAAAGATGACCTGCCACAAAATTTTCACTACCTTTTTTATTCTTTATCTTAATTTCAAATTTTGAAGTAATAGAATCCATCGAAGCAACCTCAATATTGCATCTCTCTTGGATAATTGAACATCAAGCTTCTTCCTTTGAAACCTCTAAAGAAAAGGTAATGGTGGTGCAATTATTGGAGGATTATCTAGAAATGAGATCCCATATAGCTTCGACACCGCTTTTGTGATTCCCCTTCAAATTCCTTCCTCTTCACTTCACTCTCCTTCTTTTCATTCTCCTTAGCTTCATTCTCCTTAAGCTTCGGTGGCTCTAATTTCTTGCTACTTCTTAGAGTCATAGCTTTGCAATGATCCTTTAGATTTGGCTCTGTGCCACTTGGGAATTTACTGGATAATTGGCTTTTGATTAAATTTGCTAAATGACCAATATGAGTTTCCAAGGACTTCATTGTGACATTCATGTTTGTGCAATGAGTCTCAATGCTATTAAGTCAAGCTTTAACTTTGTTGAACTAATTTCTAGTTTCAACTATTAAGGTTCACAAGAAAACCCCCAAAGATGGCTTCTTCTTCGCCATCAATTATTGGAAACCCGATGGGTCATGTGGCTGTAAAGCATTTCTCTAATTTCTATAGTAGAAGGTCTCAAGGTTGCGAAGCCTAGATGATAGTGAGTTGGCAAGTTGTTGTTTGGTCGAAAGTTATAGTTCCAATTATTGATGTATTGGCACTACTCTTCCCCTAAATTCTCATCAATATATGAAGAACTAGCAACCATTACTTTCTCTTGACTTAAAGACGCATCCTTTGTAGTAAGGGTTTAAATTTCGTTTGCCATAGTTGCTATTTAAGCTAAAAGTATACCAAGGGATCTACCTCATGATGTCTCTCAGCTCTTTTTACAATTGACCTCTCATTTAGCCATTGGTAGTTGTTGCACGCCATTTGTTCAAGCAATGCATAGGCTTCTTCTACTATTTTTTATAGAAGAGTGCCACCAAATGCCTATCTACAATCATTCTCATTTAGCCATTTAACATGTTGTGGAACAATTGAATTTGAAACCATTATTGGTTTTCATGCTATGGACACTTGCCAATCAACTCTTTAAACTACTCTCACGCCTCATAAAGAGGCTAAAAATCCAGTTGCCTAAATTGTCCAATTTCATTGCTTATCTGCAAAGTCTTTGACAGTGCAAAAGACTGAGTGAGAAATTTTTGGGCTAATTCTTCCCATGTGCTTATGGTACTAGGCTACAAAGATTGCAACCATTCTCTCGATTTGTCCCTTAAGGAAAATGGAAACAATCTCATGCAAATGAGGTCTTGATCCATGCCATTCATCTTAACAATATTGCAAACTTCCAAGAACATGGCCAAATGGATGTTAAAGCCTTATGAGACAAACCCCCGTAGTAATTATGATGAACTATGTTAATCAATGCAAGCTTCAGATCAAAATTATTAACGTTGATGGCTTGTCGGTGAATCCCCGAATAATTATCATTGACCACAAACCTAAAGTAGTCCCGAAAAGCTATAGGTTGTTGGGGTTGTGGTGGATGATTATGATTTCATTCGTCTACCATAGTTCTAGGTCGATTCCTCCTTTCTCTTCGTAGTTGGCGACGAGTTCGTTCGATTTTTAGATAGAAAGCAACAGTTCAAATTACAAACTCTTCTCATACACCTATAAAACTTCGCAAAAAAGTAAAAATTAAACAAAACAAAAATAAATGCCTATATTAAAATCAATACTACATAATTGTAACATTAGTAAAACTCAAAAATTCTTAATCCCTGACAACAGCGCCAAAAACTTGTTACGCGACCGCGCTGCCCGTAAATATACGGGATCATAAAAGTAGTTAATGTAAGAAATAGGATTGTCATATCCACAAGAGCTGAGTTTTTTGGGTTTTAAACTAATTACGACAATTATGGCAAATCGACTTTATTTAGAAAATCTAAATTTGAGAGTGAAATTAACAAATTAATAAACTAAATTCGCTAATTTAAAAACAAGAATAGTAAACAAGAAATAGAGGTAATAGATCTAGCAATTGAAATTGATATAAAAATTATCTTAGGGCCTTGATTTCACCTAATTGTTATTATATTCATCCTAGTTAGGAATTGCTAATATTTTTTGTTTTAATTCATTAATCACTAGTTATAAACTAACATGATTATTTCTCCCAAGGTCGAACTAGGCCTTATGTCTAACCAACGTAGTTGATATCCCTATCTAATTAGATTAACCAAACAATTTTTTTAGCTTAACTAGTTATTAATATCTGAAGACCCAATTACTCCCAGTTTCTTGGAGTCCATAAAATTATGTTGATTGTCTAGACATTGACATCCTTGTAGGCTATAGATGTTTGTAAACTATGCTTTCTTTATCCTAATGAATAAGTTATTTCTCCCAAGCATTCATTCATTAATAAAAATTCAACTAACCATTTTCCAACAAATTAGAAGCTTTAAGTGCAAGAAAACATAAATATGAATAAAGCTTTCTACTATTAATAAATTCTCAGTCAATCAAACATAATCCCACTAAGTTACATCAAGACCTCAGAATATAGAGATTAGCCTAACATATCAATATCTAACATCAACATTATCCTAAAATTCAACATTTAACAAAATAGAACAAATGACAAACCAAATAAAATTCAAGATAAGTAAAGAGTTAAGGAGATAGAACTAGGATGATTAATGCTTCAAATCTCCAATTCTTCAAGTGATTTCCCAATCTTCTCCAAGAACTTGAAGATTCTTCACCTTTCTCTCACTGAAATTCTTCGCTTTTCTCTATCTCTATCTCTCTCTCTACCCTTTCTATTTTAGGCTTGAAAATCGTATTATTTTTGACTTCTATGTTTTGAAAATAAACTGTACTAGAACGATCCTGACGTGATGATGAGTAATGAGACGTGTGACTTGTTGTGAAATGATGTAATCTTTCGTGTCCATTTTGTATTTTACCATTTTGGGTCCGAAAACCATACAATTTTTGACTCCTTTGTTTATGAAATAAAATATGTAGAAATGATCCTTAATGATGGTGAGTAACAAGACGTGTGACCCGTCGTAAAACAAAGTCGTTTTTCATGTCCATTTTGCATTTTATCATTTTGAGGCCAAAAATCGTATCATTTTTTATTTCTTCATCTTTAAAAAAATGCACCAGAATGATCCTAATGCGATGATGTGAACCTCACCAACAACGTGACAAAACCCAATATTGAATGTGACGTTGAACCTTGCCAACAATGTGACGAAACCCAAAATCGACGTGATAATAAATCTTGTCAAGAATGTGACAAAAATCCGACATCAAATGCGATACGGAACCCCAAGATTTTTAAAACATAAGTTTGTTGAGTCTTGACCCATTACTTAATAAGATAAGAATCAAGAACTACAGTTGTTTGAAGACGCCACACCAAAAATCTCAAGAACCACTAAAGAATCAAGCTGATAAGTCTAGTTATTAAATGCCATAAGAATATAATTCTTGATAAGTTCACAAGTTCTTAAAAGAACTAAAAAAAAAGTTATTTCTCATTAAAAACAATATTAAGAACCAATGTTCTGAATTCCAACATAATGTTAGCCCAATATAAATAGGTTAATATAAATTTTAAATAAAATAAAAATAAAAATCAATATTCAGTAGGAATAGAAAATCCTAACTTAATAGAAATCCTAAATTAAAGAGAAAAACTATAGTCTTAATCTAATTAACAAACGTTAAAATAACAATCCTAAACAAACCAGAAAACTAACTCTATATTAAATAAGGAATCTTCAAAAGCCCAAATTATCTATGCGGTATTAAGATTTAGTAGCACAGAGATATTTTATTTTTCTTTTTGCAACCCCCTTGAATTCTTGTCATACATTCAGTCCTATCTCTTATAATTTGACCCACTTAAAAAGTTTAATGAATTATGTGAACGCTACCCGTAAGTCTTTTGAAGCCCACATGAGAATTTTTCATCTTGTATGCATGGTTGTATAGCTTTGTTCGCATCACGTGATAGTGAATAGTAAGACAAATGGCCTGTTGCGCAACGACATCATATTTTGTGGCCATTTTGGGTTTCGCCATTTTGGTCCCAAAAATTGTATCATTTTTTACTCATCTGCTTTGAAAATAAAATGTACCGAAATAATTCTCACACGATGGTGAGTAGTAAGACATATAGCCCGTTGTGGAATGACATCCTTTTTTGTGTCCATTTTGTGTCCAAAGGTCATACCATTTTTGACCTCTCTATTCTCGAAATAAAATGCATTGGAATGATTCTCACATGATGGTGAGTATTAAAACGTGTGGCCCATTGTAAAATGATCTCAATTTTTGTGTCCATTTTGTGCCCAAAGGTTTTACCATTTTTGAGCCTACATTCTCGGAATAAAATGTACCAGAAAGATCATCACGCAACGGTGAGTAGCAAGACATGTGTTCTATCGCGAAATGAAGTTGTTTTTTGTGTCCATTTTTTGTTCTTCGTAATTTTAGGTGTAATTTTATAATCAAAATTCGTATTTGACTAATTCAAAATATTCTGAAAATAAGCCATAATGATTCATAATCCCAATTCTCATGAAAGAAAGCTAATTTTGAAGTTTTAGAATAAAGAATTCAACTGGAATTGAGATAACTAGTAGACAATTTTTGACTTGTTTTCTTGCCAAAAACACAAAAGAGAGCTAGTCTGAAGAAGGAAGCATGCCGAGAACTAGACGAGAGGGAGTTTTTCACCATTAGAGAGGATTTATGAAGCTTAAAGACAGAAGAGAAGACGAAGGGCAGACTGAAGCTTCTTGGCGATCGGGATTCTCAATCTGCATAGAATTTTCTCTCTCAACTTTTCAATATCTTCACTTTGTTATGAATTCTAGATTCATGATGGTTTGTTTTAACTTCATTATGAACTAATTTTCATTGCTAAGGCTACGATGTAGCCTCTCAATGACAATTCTGAATTTTGTTCTTATATGATCGTGATTTTATCATTTCTTTTGAGTATAAAACATTGAATTTAATGTTTTCAATTATCTGGTCAATAATTAAATGATTTGTTATGCATGTTAATTTGAGAGACGATGCATGCTTCGCATAATGTATGCACAAATTGAATGAAAGACAAAAATGTGCCAATGTAATTTGTGTAGTTTTACGTGAAATATTATTGATCTTAATGTGCTCAAATACATTAAAATTTGCATAGACATATTATAGGTTATTGTATGTTGGGTAATACTTCTATTCAAGAGAGGGTTGTAGATAAATCAAAATATTTCACCATCATATAGAATGATAATTGATTGATTGTATGGTTAGAATTTGGTATTAGATTGAGTACATGAATCGTATGCCTTAGTGTTCTCTTAATTGGTGAAAACTTGTTCTTTGTAAGCTATTGTTTTATTTATTTCAATAGCTGCCATTGTGAATTTAGTTTAATTTGCTTTCACTTTCCAAAATCAAATTCCACAATTTATTTAATTAGCAAATAACTTAGAACTATAATAATTTCGATAGTTAATAGGAAAATAGTCTTTATGGGTTCGACATCTTATTTCATTATTATATTATTTTATTATTATATTAGTTGTTATAATTCTGTGCACTTGTGGATTCTCAAAATACGTTTTTGGCATCGTTGT
Organism: Azadirachta indica; assembly: GCA_022749755.1. Taxonomy (NCBI): domain Eukaryota; kingdom Viridiplantae; phylum Streptophyta; class Magnoliopsida; order Sapindales; family Meliaceae; genus Azadirachta; species Azadirachta indica. Next base: position 8,710,774 of record CM040447.1, on the reverse strand, counting down.
TGGGGACTATTTATTTTCTATTATTTTGATACCAACTAGTTCTAGGTTAATTTTTTTTTTTCTGCAATATAGTTTTTCTTACCTCTCTTTGCAGATTGTAAGTGTTGAATGAGACATACACAAAGCTTGGAATTAGTACTATAACATCCTAATTTTTCTTGCTAATTAGGAAGTATTTTATATGAGTTTTATGAGGTAGTATTAATAATGTAGGAATTATTTTTATTTTTGAATTTTGACATTCACATCTTTTAATTTAGAAAGTAGATAATTTGACTTGATTACATATTAAACTCTTTGTTCTTTCCTTACTAGGTTAGGGCTTTCTTTTGAAACCAACTATTTAAGCATATTTTTCTCTACACTGTCACTTCCACTCTCTCTCTCAAATAAACGTTTCTTTCTTTCTTTTCTCCTTGTGTTTTCAAGACTACTAGGATTGACTAGAAGAGGTAATGCTTATTTTAACTACTCTTTGTTCTGTTTAATATTTGTTTTTCTTGCATGTTTCGACTTGTTATATCCGCGTTTGATTAACTTTATCAGAAAATTTGTCACGATTTTTGTGTCAAAATTTTCATAATCTTAATCCTTACAGATTAATGTGATTTTACAATTTTGTTCCACTGAAATCGGATATAAATTCTAGTTGATACAAAATTTTGAACCTAACCGCTGTAATCTGAGAAGAGATTATTTCTCCAAGTGTATGGTAAAAGAAAAATAATTTGAGGCACCAAATGACTTTCAAAATTATGAAATTTGGGATGATTGTGTATTCATATGTCTACTTACCACCAGTAAAGTTTCAAAATTTTTAGCCTCATATTTTCGTTGTTACGAATTTTTGAGTGAGTGAACCGCAATCCTGAAAGTGGTTGGACAGGTTCTGTCCTCCGAAAATAAATCATTTTGAAAAACCTTTTTGAATTCAGAATGCCAAGAAACTTTTGTACTGATAGCCCTAGGTGTTCTTAAAAATTCTGGAAAGTTATAGCTCGATCCAATTTATATTTTTAGAGTTAAAATTCATGGTGTCTAGCCTATTCAATGAGAACTGAAAAATTTCAGGATGAAGAGGTTTATGTTTAGAGTATCAAGTGGGTGGTTTAGCCATTATTTAAGTTCCGAAAAAAATTATTAATGTATAGTTTCAGATGTTCTTAACGAATTAGTTCATTATTATAGGAGATTCAGAACCCTCGGACGAAGTCTAGGAGTAATTTAAAATATTTGTTTGGACCAAGGTAAGTAATTCTATTCATTATATATTTGGGTTGATTTGTAAATTGAACGTCTTTAATGTTGTAAATAACCAAATTGTTATTATTTTAGAATAAAGTTATTTTACAAACCATTTTTGTAAAGTATATTAAATGTTTTGAAATTAAATGTAAGCCATTATGTTATATTAAATGATAACGGATTTATATGCATATATGAAAAACGGTTTTGGCTCATTGTTCGCTAGTAATTCTATTTTTGTTATGACCGAGTCATTCTGGTTAAAAATGATAATTCTGTTATATTATGACTAAGGATGGCAATGGGGTGGAGTGGGAGTGGGGAAAGGTAAACCAATTTCCCACCCCGTTTTCTATTTTAACCCCCATTCTCTGTTCCATCTCACAATATATTTAATGGGATAGGGATGGAGGATCCCGCACGGAGAATGAATTCCCTATCCCCATATCAATTCCCCATTTTATATTATTTTTATAAATTAATTTTAATAATATAAGAATTTAATTAACTTAAATAAAAATATTATTAATATATTATTAGAAACCCAATATAGAGTCTTTTTAACTTTTAATTTTTTACTTTTTATTTGTATATTCTATTTTTATAACATTAATTTATGACTCTTTAATTTTTTATTACTAATTACATTTAATTATAACATATAATTTTAGAAATTGTAATATAAAATTATATTCACATATATATAATTTAATTTATAAATTATAATATATTTATATTATATTTTAATGGAGAATGGGTGGGGAGAGGTAAACCAATCTTTGTCCTATTAATAAATTGGGGATTAATTTCTCCCCATTCTTCGTAAATTTATTTGAATTCTCTTCTGTTGAAGGTGGATCCCTATGGGTATAGGGCCCCTATGGGGAATTTCGCTATCCTTAGTTATGACCAAGTCATTCAGGTTAAAGATGACAAGTCTAATTCTATTAATGATCGGGTCATCCGGGTTAAAAATGACAAGTCTGATTTCGTTAATGACCAGGTCAGCTGGGTTAAAGATGACATTTCTATTCTAAAAATGATCGAATCATCCAGATTAAAAATGATATTATGTGGTATGAGCAATATATATGCATTTTCTATAAATACTTTTATGAGATAAATACTTTGCTATTGTGAATGGTCATTATATATGATATTTTCCAAATAATGACTTCATTTTCTTTTTAAATTTATATTTTGAAATATTTGAATTGTGATTACTTGATTAAAGGGCTTGCCAATGTTTTGTGATTATTAAAAAGAAAGCCTATACACATATTATGAATGGCATTACTTAGAGTTGCCAGCTCACCCCTCGTCATTTACTTTTTGCAAATTAAGTAGCCTAAAGTGGTGAGTTGATAACATATCTAATGTGAATCTCGCCAATGACATGACAAAACCCAATACCAAACGTGATGTTGAACCTTGCCAACAATGTGACAAAACCTAAAATCAACGTGATAATAAACCTTATCAACAATGTGACAGAAACCCGACACCAAATGTGATATGAAACCCCAAGATTTTTAAGACGTAAGTTTGTTGAGCCTTGACTCGTTACCTAATAAGATAAGAGTCAAGAACTACAGTTGTTTCAAGACGCCATACCAAGAATCTCAAGAACCACTAAAGAATCAAACTGATAAGTTTAGTTGTTGAATGCTACAAGAATATAATTCTTGATAAGTTCACAAGTTTTTAAAAGAACTAAAGAAATAATTTATTTCTCATTGAAAATAATATTAAGAACCAATGTTCTAAATTCCAACCTAATGTTAGCTCAATATTAATACGCTAATAAAAGTCCTAAATTAAATAGAAATCCAAAATTAAGTAGAAATAGAAAATCCTAACTTATATAAGAATAAAATCCTAAAAATTGAATTCTAATCTAATTTAAGAAACATAAAAATAGCAATTCTAAACAAATTAGGAAACTAATTCTATATTAAGTAAGGAATCTTCAAAAGCTCAAATGCGACATTAGAATTTAGTAGCGCAGAGATATTTTATTTTTCTTTTTACAATCCACTTGAATTCTTGTCATGCATTTAGCTCATCTGTTGTAATTTAGCCCACTTGAAAAGTTTAATGGATTATGTGAACGCTACCCTTAAGTCTTTCTAAGCCTACATGAGAGTTTTTCATCTTGTATGCATGTTTGCATAGTTTTGTTCGCATCATTCTCCCCCTCTTGACAAAGATTTATTCTCAAATCTAGTTTAGCATAATCGAACAACAAGGAAGAAAAAACTCGGCCACAAATTTTTTCACGTTATTTTTATTTTTTTGTTTTTTTCCTGAATTTTAATTCAAGAAAGAAGGAACAATCAAGCAATTAAATGATAAACCAAACTTGCTTTGAAACCAAAGCTCTGATATCAACTAATGTGAATTTCGCGAATGACGTGACAAAATCCAATACCGAACGTGACGTTGAACCTTGCCAACAATGTAACAAAACTCAAAATCAACGTGATAATAAACCTTGTCAACAATGTGATAGAAACCTGACATCAAATGTAATACAGAACCCCAAGATTTTCAAGACGCAAGATTTTCTTGATTTTCAAGATTTTCAAGATTTCCAAATGTGATAAAATCTTGACTCGTTACTTAATAAGATAAGAATCAAGAATTACAGTTGTTTGAAGACGCCATACCAAGAATCTCAAGAACCACTAAAAAATTAAGCTGATAAGTTCACAAGTTCTTAAAAGAACTAAAGAAATAATTTATTTCTCATTAAAAACAATATTGAGAACCAATGTTCCAACATAATGTCAGCCCCGTATAAATAGGTTAACAAAAATTCTAAATAAAATAGAAATCTAAAATTAAGTAGGAATAAAAAATCCTAACTTATATAAGAATAAAAATCCTAAATTAAAGAAAAAAAACTATAATCTTAATATAATTAAGAAATATAAAAATAACAATGCTATACAAATTAGGAAACTAATTTTATATTAAATAAGGAATTTTCAAAAGCTCAAATTATCCATGCGGTATTAGGATTTAGTAGTGCAGAGATATTTTATTCTTTTTCTTGCACCCACTTGAATTCTTGTCATGCATTCAATGTATTTCTTGTAATTTGGCCCATTTGAAAAGTTTAATGGATTATGTAAACGCTGCCCTTAAGTCTTTCCAAGTCCATATGAGAGTTTTCCATCTTGTATGCATGGTTGTATAGCTTTGTTCGCATTAATATCTTAGAGGATAGCTTTGGATTTCTTGTTCATTGTTTTGCGTTAATAAATGTTTGAGGACACTGTTATTATTATTGATACTTTATTTGACTTGTATTTAGAGATTTGACTTTGATTAGATCATGAGAACCATTTGATGTTATTAGGAAACATTTGATTTATCTAATAATATTTTGAGGTGTTTCGGTTGAAGATTTATAGTTAAGTAATGTAAACTTCGTAGTCTCTAAATTGACTTATGTCAGATTTAGGGTGTTACAAGTACCTTTTGATCGTAGAATTGAAAGCACATTTTGTCGTTTGAACAAGGAAAAGAAGCAAGGTTCTGCAATCAAGCACGAAACAATGAAAGATCAAGTTCAAAACAAAATGTTAGGAGATTATGCTATTTCCTTGGTTATCAAAGCTAATTCTACATTAGAAGGCCTATCATTCAAGCAAATAATTTTGAAATAAAGCCAGCTATTCTTTAACTGGTGGCCTTAATAGTGCAATTTAGTGGCTTGCTATATGATGATCCGATTGCTCATATAGCTAAGTTTCTGGAGTTATGTAATATTTTTAAACATAATGGGATTTCTAAAGATGCTATTAGATTGAGACTCTTCTGCATATATATGAAAATAAACAATGACACCTAGTTAGAAAAATGATAACATCATGATTTTCACTTGATATCTTATCAATTCTAATTAGCTATGTACAAATTGCATACTAGTCTCATATTAAAGAATCATCACAAAAACTCAAAACAGAAAAAAAAAATGGAATTTTTTTGCTTTAGAAATTTTTAATTAGATTTTATGACTCTATAAAACTCAAAAAAAAATATATATATAAATATTAAAACACACTTAAAACCTATCAAAACATACTAAACCCCACCCCCAAACCTATATTAAACGTTGTCTTCAATGTTTAAAATATAGCTTTCAATTAGGAAAGCATTTGAAAGGGTACAAATAGAAAATGAGCTAAACAAAAGGGAAGAAAATAAGATACTACCAAACATAAGTGTTTTGCCTCCCACCGAACGCTTTCTCTAACGTCTTAGAAAGATGTTGCAAGGGTTGAACAACTCAATGCATTTTGCCTCTACCTTTTTCTAGACTCCTTTTAAATAAGGCTTTAACACTATGTCCATTTACCTTGAATGTTGTTTGAGTCTTTGGATTTAACAACCCTATGATACATCAATATTTGTCCTATTATTTTATTATGTTTATGTCCTTTATTTATGTATGTTGTCTTAAAATTTTATTACTTTGAGCTTTTTTTAATTACTTATTTGAATTGTTATAGAAAGCCCAAAAACAAACCCAAGCTGTTGGAAGGCCCATATTTGCTAAATATAGTCCATATTTTTTAACATAACTTTATCCTCAATACTCATATTTGAGTGATACAAAATAATTTGAAAACTAGACATAATGATTTACAACTCTACATTTCAAAAAGAAAGCAAATGTTGAAGATTTGAGGGTCAAAATTCTAGCTAGAAAGAAGATAACTAGAAGACAGACTTTCCTTGACATGTGGGAGTGAATTTTGAATAAGTTGTTATCTAAATGAGTAAAAGGGCATGGCTTTGGAGATGTTGCTGGGCTGAGAACGAATTGGGGAAGGATTTGATGAATAAGAGGGTTTTCTAAAGAGTGAGTTTTCCATTTGAGGGGAAAGATTGCTAGATTAAAGAGGAGAATATTCTTGCTGGGCAAAATTATCATCTTCTTCAAAACTTGGTGGTGAACCTTCAAAAAGGGAAGCTTTCTTTAAGTTTGTTTATTTTCCAAATATGTTCAGAATTTTTGTAATTAAATTCATAACTTTAAATTTAAACATGGAAGTTTAAACATATTTTGGGAGTTTGGCTTTGCTATGAAAATGGTATTGAATATTTTTGTGAAATGTGATTAATTAGAGGTTGAGATTATTTCTTATTCATTGATCTGTATAATATTGATTATTTATTGTGGATTTGCTATCTATTATTTGTGATTGAAATTAATTTGAGAATTAAGGTATTAGAAACATCATCTTACTTTAATTAAGCTCTTCTGAACAAGTATTTAAATTAAATTCATTAAGTTAGTTTGATTTAAATAGTTAAATAATTTCCTTGTAATAATATAATTAAGTAGAAGCCTCATATTAAGGATATATTTAATTAATTGTAAGTGAGAATTACCATGATCATTGGAATTCTCTACCTTTAGTGGAAAAACCAATAATCTAAATTACATAATGGTTGTTTAATTCATTTAATATTTCAATACTAGATTAGATGATTAGCCAACTCTCATCTAATTTCATTGTATTCAACACAATTTTATGGATTTAGGTTCTTGTAATTTATCTATTTAATCATTTCATTTGGAATAATTTGAAATTGTTATTTAATTGCATCAGACTATTTTCGATTTTATGTTTGCTTAAATTAGTGATTAACAGAAAACAATAAGAATTTAAACCATTACAATTTTGAGAGAGATCGACCTCGGAGTGAACTTTTTTTTATTAAACTAAAAAAATCACTTTTTAATAAGTATAGCTTTGAAAAGCCTCCAGATATATCTAGTCATTGGAGACAAAAGCCTCTTTTGGTTCTCTCCTTTTACATAAATAAAGTTTTAAGCATTGATAAACTCTTACCTACACCTGTTTTCAAGCACCAAGAAATTTTTACACAACTTTGACAGATTAAAAGCTATTGATATTTTCCTTTTTTACTAACTATTTTTTTAAAGTAATTTATATAGACAAAACCCTTATAATTTCAATAATGACATAAATGTTAAAAATAATTAAACCATGTCTTTTTGGAGTCTTAGTTAAAGTCATAAAAAACCTAAATTTCTAAATTACAGTTTCTTAAAGAATGTCACCCCAGTCCTAAGTGCATTCCAATTCTCCTCATATCTCATTCTTTTTCTCCATATTCTTCTTTGGTGTGCCATTATTTAATGTCTTTGTTAAATTTTTATTTCTAATATTTTTATTGTAAATTAATTTAGAATATATTTAGATTTTAATCATAAATGTACACTTTGGTTAAAGTCGTTACATATTCAAAATTTCCATAATAATTAAAATAATAATGTGTTTATAATTAAAATAATACTATATTTAAAAAATTTTACAATTCATTTTATATTTTTAAAATTATTTTAATATTAAAATATGAAGTGAAGAAATTATGTTTAAGAGAGAGTAAATTTGAGAGAAAAGACGAAGATTTGGTCCCAAATTTAGAATTTCGCCTGATTAAGGTTCAATTTAGCGGACTTCGCTTCAAAACTGGCCAAATCCAAAAGTAACAATCAATTTCCATTCAATGTTGCTACATTTTTAAAACTGAGGTAAAACTTTGTATTTATACGTGGGGTATTTATCATTGCTATGAAATATTTTAGATCTTTATGATATTTCAAATAATTTAGGTTCCATTATGTACCTTTATTTATTAATGAGTATACACATATTTAGTTAGTGATTTTTAGTAAATAGGCAATACGATATTTTGATTGGTTTAATTTTTGAGATTCACATCATTCAATATCATTTGAGTTTGCTAATTTTTCCTTGAATGTTCTATTTTCATTGTAGGCAAGTAATACTCAAGATATTCTTTAAGAACAAATATGTCATTTGAGTTTATCTTCCTATTTTGCTATTTTAATGTTTTGATGTTGCTGCAGCTTGCTGCATTTTTTATTCATTATTTAAAAGATAATAATAGTTTATATATTATTTTTAAAATTTATTTAAAATTTTTTTATTATAACTAAAGTGAGTTGTATATTTCCTAATTACTCATTTCAATTAATATTTCACAATTTCACAGGAAAAAAAATGTAATTCAAGAAGAAAATGATAACTTGTCTGTGTTCTGCTATTTTTGAGCTTCTTCCAAATATGTTTCTAATTTTTACAACTTTTACCTGTTTTAAGTTATGCTTTTGATGTGATTAAAAATATAAAATGAATATTGTGCTTTTGTTGCTCAACATTTATTTTTTTGTCCCATGGATTATGCAACTTATGAATTTTATTCATTGGATATTGTTTATGGGGTAATGATTTATTTTATTTTAGAAGCAATGTTTTTGTTTTTTGAAAGCAGAATATGCTATTTTTGTTAGGTTTATTTTGTTTGGTTTGCTGGTTACTAAATGTTAACTTGCTTTGTATGCATTTTATTAATTTATTTTTCACAGGATTGAAGAACTTGTGAACTTGATGGAGGGCTTGTGAACATTTTTAAGTCATACATTTATAACAGAGGATTTAGTTGGTGCAATTGCACTCTTAGTAGTTATTATTTGTTAATTGTAACTTTATGAATTGTGCTGCATCATTTTTTTTCCTTTTTGCTGCAAGTTTGGTTGAGCTGTACTTGATTTTGTTGCCATTTATCCTTGATGGATGTTTTTCTATCTTAGTTTACTTAGGAGAAGTTTTATGTTTTGCTTTCCATTCAAGAAAAAGAAAAAATGAAAACCAACATGACCTTTTTTAACTCTTTTATTTCCTATATATTTAAATGTTAAAGAAAAGGCCTCAGGTCATTTTGTTCAAAGCATTGTTAATTATTTCAACTATGTTGACCTTTTTAATTGTTAACAATACATATAACATAATAAAAATTAACCTACCAGAGTGTGGAGAAGATGATCTCCCAAAAGAGGGTGATAAAGCTCAAAGCAATCCCCTTTCGTAGAAACAAATATCATGAGGGAGGTCGGGTACCACCAGACTACCAAAAAGAAACCTTATGCAGAGGAAGAGATATATGAAAGCTCAAAAGGGAAAAGCCAGGGTTGTGGATCATCAAATAGCAAAGGAACCATTGCGTATAGATCCAAGTATGTTGGTTGTGATATTAGATAGGCTAATGCATAAACCAACGTGCACCCAGCATGATTGAGTAGAATATGAATTCATTTGACATTTGGTCTTATTTGAACTAGAAGCATCAAAAGAATAAGAATTTGTCTGCACAAGCAGAAATTTAGGCAGAAGTAGCTGCCTAGGATGAAAAAGAAATTCAAGGGAAGAACATTATAGAGCAAGTGATAATCAAACAATATATGCAAGAATGTATCAAAAAGGCCATGGAGGTGCTTGAGGCTAGAGGAAAGCAACAACAACAATTGCAAAACAGTTTGATGAGCTTGAGCGTTATCTTTGGTTCCTCTTTCACAAGAGAAATCATGGATCTTACCTTATCTTGAAAATTCAAGATACCAAAAATCACACCTTACAAAGGAAAGTCTAACCTCACACCTCATATGGAACTATTTTGAGAAATGATGTTGATTTAGAGGTTGGCTGAGCTTCAAATATGTAGGCCTTTTCCCTTAACTTTAGAGGGATAAGCAAGGAAATGGTATCAAAATTTGAAGGCTGGTATTATAGGATGCTTCAGTCAGTTGTGCAATGCCTTTGTGAATGAATTTCGAGGTGTAACCATAATCATGAAGAATCCGAGCTCACTATTATTATTGAAGCAAGGGTATAATGAGAGCCTTAGAAGTTTTATGAAAAGGTAACATAACAAAGTGATGGAGTTGGGGCCTTATAACCATCCTTTGGCACTTGAAGGCACGATGAGAGGGCTTAAAGTTGATGGGAGATTTTTTATGACCTATAAACATATTATGAGCACATACGAGTTAGCCAAAAGGGAGCTTTTGATGAGATAGGAATTGAAGATCAGATGCTTTGAGGCAAAAAGAAGAAAAGTTTGGGAGCTTCTGAACACGGGATAGATGTCGCGGAACTCGGCCTAGAGATAGGCAAGATGCGAAAGACACCCCAATAGATAGTTTCAAGCTAAGTTAAAGGAAGGACTGAGACATCCAGCATCCACAGTTTGAAGGACAAAATGATGCAACCTCAATAAAGGATAAACTACCACTGCCACCTCGAGAAGGACAAGAAAAGGTTACATAGATACGAGATAGGAGGAAGTTCACTCCACTCAATTTACCCTTATTAGAGATATATGAAGCATCAAGGATTCTGGGATGATGTTGCCTGGCCTCAACCTCTGAAGTCTAAGTCAAAAAGGAGATCCCAAGATAAGTTCCATGACTTTCACAAAGATTATGGGCATTCTACTAATGATTGTATAGACTTGAAAGAGCAGATAGAGGTGTTGGTTAGAAACAACTATCTAGAAAGATACGTGGACCAATCACATAAAAGTGATAATTTCGACCATAATGATCATGATAAGGATCCTACTAATATAAGCATGGTGATATTCAGGGTTCTAAATTGGCTGAAAATTCAAACAAAGTGAGAAAGAAATTACTCCAAATACTCTATACCCAACTTTATTGCAAGGGTTCATATCTTAAATGTATGTGCTAAAAAGAAGCCTAAGATAGCCACTATCCCTATCATGTTCACCTATGAGGATGAAGCAGGGTAAGTTAACCCTACGATGATGCCTTAATGGTAACCCTCAAAGTTGGGCCATCTGAAGTGAATAGAATATCTGTGTTAACCTAATTTTTTAGAGTACCTTAACTCCATGAAGATGTATGGTCTTTACTTAAGACCGACAATTATAGCCTTATATGTATTCGAGGAATCTCATATAGTACATCTAGGCACGGTACACTACTTGTCACCATGGATAGCCTTTCAATCAAAAAACCACAATGGTGACTTTTTAGGTAGTGGATCTAAAAATGCCCTGCACCATTATTCTGGAAAGGTCATTTTTGAGATTGACCAAGGTGGCAGAGTGCATACATTATTCGAAGTTAAAATTTAGAATTGAAGATCGCATTGGCATGGTTTGGGGGATCATAAAGAAGCTAAAAGTTGTTTTGTAGTATCTTCGAGTACATCCTATTATGTCACCAAGTGACCTCTGGAAGAAGTTCAGTAGAGCAATGACACAAAAAACCTTGAACATATAAAGGTCTTACAACAGCTAAATTAGAAGTTTGGTCAAGAGGCAAGGAGGCCTGTGGCAGAACCTGTAGAGAAACTGGAAAGCATGGTCCTAGATCTCGAGAACCTTGAGAAGACTGCCAAGATTGGGTCGTAAATGCCCGAGGTAAAGAGAGAGAAGCTTACAAGGTTCCTAAAGGAACGCAAAGATGTTTTTGCTTAGACACATAAGGATATGCTAAGTATTAATCTAAGGATAATTTCTCACTGACTTGCCATAAACTTTACTTTCAAACCCCATTAGGCAAAAAAGAAAACTCTTCAATTAGGAAAGAAGAGAGGTGATAAAGGTCGAGGTGGACAAACTGTTAAAGGTCAAGTTCATCTAAAAAGTTCATCACCCAGAGTGGATCACTAATGTGGTCATGGTGAAGAAGGCTAGCAGGAAATAGAAGATGTGTGTAGATTTCACATATCTCAACAAAGCTTGTTCTAAGGATGGTTTTCCATTACCCCAAAATGTCAGTTAGTTGATTCAACGACTGGACATGGTCACTTGAGTTTAATGGATGCTTTCTCAGGGTATAACCAGATCAAAATGTATAAGCTGGACCAGGAGAAAACAACTTTTGTCATAGAGCAGGGTTGTATTATTACAGAGTAATGCCTTTTGGGTTGAAGAATGCAAGAGGGACTTTTTAAAGGAGCGTGAACAGGGTATTTAAACCTCTAATTGGGAATATAATGGAAGTTTATATGGACGACATGATCATTAAATTAGTAAAGGTTAGGGATCATGTTCAGAATTTAAGGGAGACTAGATTTTATTTCACTTTGAGTATGTAGTAAAATTTTTAAAAGAAATATAAACTTAAAATGCATCATTTGGTGGTTTTCGTCTTCCAAAAGTGCTAATCATATGTTCATCTAAATGCTCTCTCGTGATTGTCTTTTAAAGTTTTAGTCTTGTACAATAAAGCTTTCACACTCTATTTCAAGATCTGTTGCATTCTTTCCAATCTACAACTGAGATTTTATGCTTCTTGATTTGAAGGAAAATATGTGAATGGAACAACATTGGTTGTCGACAGAGGAACATGGCTGAACCAACCCTGGCATATGCTGAAATAGGCAATGAAGCAACTTTCAAGAGCAATGGAGAGGAGGTCAAGAAATGCACTAGTTGGGATTCCAAAAAGCAAGCTATAGTTTTACTATTGCATTTCATGTCTACAATATTAATTTGAAGCTATATTGCATTTACTAGGTAGATGCTCAATAGAAATATTGCATTTTATTTGATGACATGTAATGAATCATGTGTTTGGTTCTCTCTTTTTGAAGTGAAATTGCATTTAATGAATATTTAAATTTCATGAGAAAATCTTCTTTATAGTCTATCTTTAGTCTTTTAGTTTTTGACTATTATATAAATCATGTTTCAAATATTATGTTAAATATTTGGTTCACCTCTAATTTAATATTCAAATGAGTTTGATGGGATCAATATTTAAATTAATAAAAATATTCAGATAGTTAATAATTTTCGTAGCCAAATATTTGGTAATAAAAGATAGTAATAAAAAAATATAAATTTTTTCAAATTATTTATAGCTATTTTATGTCAGACATAAATTGGTCGCAAAAACTTTTTTCAGCTGATACATATTAATTGCAAATACTTTTTGCAGCTGAAAAATTAGCCACATAAAGCCTTTTCTTTGTAGTGAAAATAAGTAGATTCAAGTGTGATTATGTTTGATTATATATTGGGTTAAATTTCTTGAATTTGAGATGATGTCCGAAGATTGAAGACAAAATGCACTAACTCTCGAGCAAAATACACTTTTCTCAAGAATTCTTGTAATTGTGCCTAAATCACTCACGTTTAATAAAATTATACTTTATGTGTTATGCTTCTCTTAGTTATACATAAATATATATTTTTTTTCTAACACAAGTATGACTAATGTTCCAATAATTACTCACTTTGGGAGGATTATAGTTAAGTTCATCAAACGGAGTTGACATACAATAATGGAGACATTACAGGTTTATGCATTCCAAATAATGTCAAGTATCAACAACTTTCACATATGTTATATGATCGTTTTGGGATCAATCCATTGAAATTCGCTATTAGAATATGTAATAGTATTTTATAAATTTGGGTACATCATCTAGTGCACCTTCTAAGAATGTAGATGTTTGATTTTCTATTTGCACACACACTAACGCTTTCAAAGTAGAGGGTCTAATGCCAATGTTCATCACATTAAATTGTTTACATCCACTAGAATTGATATTGCCAAATATTATTCTACAGTATTCTAGCATTTTGCCAATTGATGCATCTGTTTGCTTCCTTAGCAAAAGCAATCAAGTCAATGATAAACTTCCTACATTGTTACACACATTATTTGGGTATACCATTCCAATAAGTCTTGAACACTGCTCTCATCTCATTACAATAAAGACCCCGTGTATGATTATTTTGACAATGAACCAACCACGTACAAGGTGAATTTTTTTGATAAATGTGCAAATTGTTGGGATAAACTAATACAAACCAATTTGCAGAAGCACAATAATTACCTTATCCCCTCTTGCGTAAACCTAATAGGAAACAAACAAATAGAGTAACAATCTTTGGATACAAAATTAATTCTTAGACAGTAACCACATCATTAACAAAACAACCATAACACAATCAATTTTAACGTGGAAAACCTCCCCAATGTGAGGAGTAAAAATTACGGGACCGTAGTTCACCCCAAAAACTCTAATATAATCAAATAATAGAAATGCACAATTTCTCTCTATTTAGAACTAGAGGTACACATCCACAATATTCTCAAGATTACACAATCTTGGCAAAAAATCAAGTTTTACAAAGAAATTAGAGAGTTCAAGAAAAACATCACCAAAATGGTGGCCTAACTTCCAACCATGAAATTTGGAGTAAGGGAGCTTCAAATCTGATCTCTACCATTCAAAATTTAGTCCTCTGAGTTAGGAAGCTGCTGGTAAAATTTTATCTCAATCGGATTACAAATCAACTTCCGATCAGCCACTTGATCAAAACTATCCCGAGTTTACTATTCTGCCTCTCTCTCGTGAACAGTACCCACTTTCTCAAAAATGATGAACAGTGAACGTTTCTCTCCTTAATGCACATATATATTGTAACAAAAAAAATTAAAACATTAGCCCTACTTGAGAAAAGACCGAAATGTCTTTGAGCTAATTGGGCTATGTTACTATTGAAGAAAAAATTTGGGCCATCTCCAAATAAAAGAAAACTCAACCTAATAAATCTCCTCTTTTCCGACTATATGGAGGGACTTGATAACCCAGTAATCGAACAACAAACTTTAAGCTTTTCCCTTGAAAGAGTCTTGGTTAACATATTAGAGGCATTGTGATCTGTGTGAATCTTTTCAAGCTTAAACATATTATCATTAAGTGCATCTCTCAACCAATGATATCTCACATCAATATGTTTTGATTTTGCATGAAAAGAGGAATTCTTACTCAAATGAATTACACTCTGATTATCACAAAATACCACATATCATTGTTGTTTAAAATCAAGTTCCTGTAAAAACCTCTTCATCTATAACAATTCTTTACATGCTTCAGTCGCTACAATGAATTCTGCCTCTGTTGTAGAAAGTGTAATGCATTTTTGTAGCCTTGATTGCCATGATATAGCTCCACCTGAAAGTGTCATCAAGTAATCCGTAGTAGACTTTCGAGTATCAATATCTCCAGTCATATCTAAATCTATATAGCCAACTAACACAGGTTCTCCACTTCCAAATGTGAGTTTGAAATCGGAAGTACCTTGAAGATATCTCATAATCCGCTTCACTGCATTCCAATGCTCTCTTTTGGATTGGATAAAAATCTACTAACAACATCGACTGTATGAGCTATATTTGGTTTTGTGCATACCATCATATACATCAAGCTTCTAACTGCTGAAGCATAAGAAATTCTTTCCATCTCTTCTTTCTCTTTATCTGTTGTAGGGGACTGCTTGGTACTTAACTTAAAGTGTGTAGCAAGAGGAGTCCTAACCACTTTAGCGTTGCTTTTATTAAACCTTTAAGTACCTTTTCAATGTAATGCTTCTGTGATATACACAACTTTTTGACTGCTCTATCTCGATAAATTCAGATGCCAAAGATTTGTTTTGCTAGCCCTAAATCCTTCATAACAAAGGATTTGCTCAACTGCTTCTTTAACCTGTCAATTCTAGAAGCATTCCTGCCAATAATCAATATGTCATCAACATAAAACAATAATATGATAAAATCATCATCAGAGAATTTTTGCACAAAAACACAATGGTTAGAAGAAGTTTTTCGGTAGCCTTGCTTCCTCATAACTGATTCAAACTTTTTATACTACTGTCTTGGTGCCTGTTTCAAGCCATAGAGGCTTTTCTTTAGCTTGCACACATAGTCTTCTTTTCCTTTTATTTTGAAACCCTCTGGCTGCTCCATATAAATTTCTTTATCTAAATCCCCATGTAGAAAAGCAGTCTTTACATCCATCTGCTCAACCTCCAAGTCAAGACTAGCCACTATGCCCAATACCACACGAATGGATGACATCTTGACAACTGGAGAAAAGATTTCATCAAAGTCAACACCTTTCCTTTGGCTAAATCCCTTGACAACCAATTTGGCTTTGTATCGTGGCTATGAGGTATATTCTTCTTGTTTCACTCTATACACCCATTTATTCTTCAAAGCCCTTTTACCCTTAGGTAACTTTACCAACTCAAATGTGTAATTTTCATACAGTGACTTCTTCTCGTCTTGCATGACATCAATCCACTCCTTCTTGTGTTCATTTTCCATTGCTTCTGCATAACATTCAGGTTTTCCCCCATCAGTTAGTAACACATACTCACTCGTAGGATACCGTGTGGAGGGCTGTCGGTTTCTGGTAGATCTTCTGAGTGGAGCATCTAGTGAAGCCTCTGAAGTAGATCACTGATCCTGAACATCATCATCAACCTCAACCTGTGTATGAGTGTCAATATCACTTATACCATGCTGGTCATCCTAGACTTCATTCTATGTTGGAACATGTGTAGGAAGAACTGGATCCAAGTGTATTAACGCATCACTATATTGAGGCATTGCTTCTTTTGACTTCTCAATATCCTGTATAGTTTGGTCTTCCATAAATACAACATCCCAACTTCTTACAAGTTTCTTTTGCATTGGATCATAAAACCTGTAGCCAAACTTATCTTGACCATAGCCGAGAAATACACACTGTCTTGTCTTAACATCAAGTTTAGACTTTTCATTTTTGAGAATATGCACAAATGCTTTACATCCAAAGACACGCAAATAATAATAAGTAACATCTTTTCCTAACCAAACTTTATTTGGAACATCAAAGTCTAAAGGAACACACGATGCGAAATTCAATACATGTACAACTGTATTCAAAGCCTCCCCCCAAAAAGATATTGGCAATTGTGCTTGTGAAAGCAAACTTCTCACTCTTTCAACTAGTGTTCTATTCATCCTCTCAGCTAGCCCATTTAATTGAGGAGTCTTCGGAGGTGTCTTTTGATGATGAATTCCTAGCTATCTGCAATATTCTTCAAATAGTCTAGAATACTCACCCCATTATCAGTTCTGATGCACTTCAACTTCTTCCCAGTTTGTCTCTCAACTGAGGCCTGAAACTGTTTGAACATATCTAGTACTTGATCCTTTTTCTTCAATGTATAAACCTACAACTTTCTTGAGTGATCATCTATAAAAGTCACAAAATAGAGAGCACCACTAAGTGTTTTTGTTTTCATAGGGCCACAAACATCAGAGTGTACTAGTTCGAGTATACCTGATTTTCTTGAAGGTAGAGATGTCTTGAAGGTAGTCTTAGTTTGCTTTCTTGCCAAGCAATAAACACATTTCTTCAAAGATTCATTTTTCAATCCAGAAAGCATATTTTTTTTGGCCAAAACATTCAAACCCTTCTCACTCATGTGACCAAGTCTTCTATGCCATAACTCAATTATATCTTCATTTTTTACTGTATTGATGCTGCTGTCTGCAATTTTTGCTTGCATAAAGTACAATGAAGAACATTTCTTTCCTCGGGCCACAACCATAGAACCTTTACTAAGCTTCCATTTACCACCACTAAAGTTGCTGAAGAAACCTTCATCATCAAGTTTACTTGCAGAAATCAAGTGCAAATGAATATTAGGAATATGTTTGACATTTTTCAGTAGTAACATCGTGCCATTATTGGTCTCCAAGCACACATCTCCCATGCCTATGGCTTTAACTAAGCCATTATTTCTCATCTTAACATCTCTAAAATCACTGGATGTATAAGATGTAAAGAATTCCCTTCACGATGTAGCATGAATAGAGGCACCACTATCAATTACCCAGCTGATCTCATGGTATACAAGGTTGACAACATCATCATCATACATAATAAGAAAGTCATCTGTAACAGTAGCAACTCTATCATCATCACTACTGTCATCATTTTTCTTTTCCTTTCCTTTATCCTTCTTATTTTCTCGCTTGAGCTGTCGACAATACTTCTTTATATGCCCTTTCAAACGATAGTGATAGCATTCAACATTGGCAAACTTGTTGGTCTTACTTTTACTTTTATCTCTGTTATTCGGACCTCTTTACTCTTACTTCTCCCCCTCTTTTCTGTGACTAAGATATCTAATTATAAAGAACCTTGTGACTTTTTTCTACCCTCTTCATTCAGAACACTATTCTTAGCCAATTCCATGGTGATAATACCATCAGGAGTTGAGTTAGATAATGACATTTTAAATGTCTCCTATGAGTCCGGTAATATGCCTAAAAGTTATAACCCTTATACTTCATCTTCAAATTTGATATTCATTCCAGCCAATTGATTAATGATTTTCTTAAATGCATTCAAGTAATTTGTCATGGATTTTCTATCCCGATATTTCAAGTTCATCATCTGCTTTATCAAAAATAGTTTATTGTTCTCGTTTTTTCTGGTATACAACTCTTCAAGTTTTTTCCACAAAGAACTTGCATCTGTTTCTCCACTGATGTGATTCAAAACATTGTCATCTACCCATTTTCTGATATACCAACACACCTAACGATGAAGCAACTTTCACTGTACATCTATTTTATTATCGGGTTTCTGTTTCTCAAACACGGGTAAATAATAATCTTTCACATATAAAAGATCTTCCATCTTTCCTTTCCATAAATGATAATTTGCACCATTCAAATTAACTATTCTACTTGTATTAGCTTCCATCATTCAACACAAGGCACAAAACAAATATAACCAAAGCTCTGATACCACTTTGTTGGGATAAACTAATACAAATCAATTTGCAAAATCACAATAATTACCTTATCCCCTCTTGCGTGAACCTTATAGGAAACAAACAAATAGAGCAACAATCTTTGGGCACAAAATCAATTCTTAGATAGCAACTACGTCATCCACAAAACAACCATAACACAATCAATTTTAACGTGGAAAATCTCCCCAATGTGAGGAGTAAAAATCACGGGACCGTAGTCTACTCAAAAAACTCCATTATAATCAAATAATGGGAATACACAATTTCTCTCTAACTAGAACTAAAGGTACACATCCACAATATTCTCAAGATCACACAATTCTAGCAAACAATCAAGTTTTACAAAAAAATTAGAGAGAGTTCAAGAAAAATATCACCAAAATGGTGGACTAACTTCCAACCACGAAATCTGGAGAAAGTGAGCTCCAAATCTAATCTCCATCGTTCAGAATTTAGTCTTCTGAGTTAGGAAAGCTGCTGGTAAAATTTCAGCTTAATCGGACCACAAATCGACCTCCGATCAGCCACTTGATCAAAACTGTCTCTAGTTTTCTATTCTGCCTCTCTCTCATGAACACTACCCACTCTCTCAAAAATGATGAACAGTAAATATTTCTCTCCTTAACGCACATATATATATTGTAACAAAAAAATTAAAACATTAACCCTACTTAAAAAAAGACCGAAATATCTTTGGGTTAATTGGGATTAGTTACTATTGAAAAAAAAATTTGGGCCATCTTCAAATAGGAGGAAACCTAATCCAATACAAACATTAACTAGAAGCATTCAGTTACTCTTAATATGTCTGTTGAATTTGATATGACTGGGCCTTGAAAACTCAATCAACTCTTTGTCACCCTTACGAATTTGAAGGAAGAGTCAGACCCAACATGTCTCTATAGGTTACTTGGTACTCAAGAGTCATCATATTATAACCTTAGATGGTTTCTGGGGTGGATCAAACCACTGCCAAATGGTAGTGATAAACCATAACAACCAAAGTTATTGTTGTAGTTATAAGACAACTTTAATACATGTTATAACTGTCAAATATTAGGGTGAAAGTTAGTTGAGGAATCAAAACTAACTATTTGAATTATATCGTGTCAAAAAACAAAATATTTTATTTATTATAAATTTTTTAATAGAGTTGATCAAAAAATAGTTAAATAATTGTTGCAATTACTAAATAATTTTAAAACACGTTAATGGCAGATATTAGGGCAAAAGTTAAGTTGGTGGCGGATTATATCCCAAAAGCATGAACCTCTATATTAAGATATTAAAAAAAGTGGCTCAAATTTAAAAAATTTAAACAAAGGATATTAAAAAAAGGAAAATTTAATTTTTATCAAATAATTTAATTATTTTATTAAAAAATTAGGTAGAAATACAGCAATAAAAAATATATTGTGATTTCTAACTAAAACTAATATTTAAAGTTGGGTGGGTCCAATTATACCCTAAAATCATAATTCGAACACCAACCTTTAACAATGTTTCTATTACAAAAGTACACAAATACATTTACTGTAAGAGAGAATTTAAAATTTAAGTAAATAAAATAATATTATGCTTGACATCCATCTAACCCGCACATTTAACTTGCAATTATTATATCTTAAATCATAAACTTTTTCATGTTAATATGAAACCTAATTCATCATAATTTAAAAAGAAATCAACATTTAAAAAATTCAAACAACAATTAATTTCTTTTATGATATCGATTTTGAAAATATTTCAAATATTCCAATTATGGATTTTTTTTTCTAACATAAGGAAACTTCTTTCTTAAAATATTTTAAATTCTACAACAATATCCAACGACAAAATGAACCATACATTAGTTGTGTAAGTTATTTCATTCTAACTTATTTTTGACATTTCTACATGAATAAACAAGCAACACTTTGATGAAATCAAATATATGAATTATAATTGGGCCATTACTTTTACAAACTTTGTCAAATTTTTTCTTGTAACATATTGTTTCAAATTTTTTGATAAAATTTAATGCATTCAATCAAATTTCGTTCTTTTAGTCTACAAATCTACATTTCAATTTCTTCTGTCATTTTTTTCAAGTATTTTATTATGTAATAATAATTTTAAATTTTCTATTTTAGTAATTTTGAATTATTTCCTTTGAACTATATTATTATTTATTTGTTCTGTAAATTTAAATTATTTTGAAAACTTTATTCCGGTGACCAAAAAAATCAATTTTAAATTTTCTTATGTTGCTTTATATTTTATAATTTTATCTTTTTGGTTATTAAAAATAAAGAAAAAAGTTAACATATGAATGATATGATGACTTTTATAAATTTTAGGGTTGAATTAAAAGTTACTAATGTTATGTAGGTTAGATTAGAAATTACCATACCTCATTAGCGGAAGTTTACTCTTAACATTGACAGAAATAATTTAGACCAAGTAATAATTTTCAATAAAATTAGGAACATTCATATTTAATATGTAAAACATGCCACCAAAGTAACATTTTTTAAAATGTTAAGAACTAAAATAAAATTACCTATGGGCATGTTGAAAAAGAAGAAGATGATAAATTTTGTTTGAGTCTAATTGTAAATTATTATTAAGATCAAAATCTATTGATTAATTGTGCCGTCTGATATAACCTTTAATAACCTATGTTTTCTACTTAATGTTTCCGAAAAGTTATAATCTGACCTAATAGTTTGTTAAATAATACTAATATGACCCTAAAGACTTTTAGTTGTTTATAACATAGCTCATCAAAGTCTTTGTTAAATAAGTTATTGTTTTTAGCATATTGGACATAATATTTTTGCATTGATGTGAAGATCTTAAAATATATATAATTCTTTATGTTGTTGGTGTGATTTTTAATTATATTAATATGTTTATTTGATCTTAATTAGTGAATGTACAATTATTTTGTTGCATGCTAGTATTATTAATTAGTTTTAATGAGTCTAAATTAGTTGAAAAGGGGGAGATGTAAGAAAAATTACTAACTTGACTCATAGCCCAAGTGTGATATTTGGTTATTTACTAAAATCTTTCTTTGGAGGAGAAGGGTGGATTGTTAGTGTGGATTATTTGGTAGATATAATTGGGGGGGCATGTATGGCTGGGTTCCATTTGTATATTTGGTGGAATCTGCCGTATCTAACCAAACCCTTTGCATGGGCTCGCCATATGGAAACCCCAAAAAAGAATTTATGTTGGGTAGTGGGTGGTGTGGGGGGGGGGCGCGGCGTGGTGGGGTGGGGGTGTGGTGGGGGTTGGGGTAGGAAAGGGAGGAAATGAGAGATTCTTTTTTACACCAAAGAAAATTATTTGCTTCTTACATTCCAATGACTTTCCATGATACATCAAAACAATTACTTGACCGCACCTTGGGCTAGCCCATACACCCACTGCATGAGTGGAATACTACTTAGTCAAGTATAATGGCCAACCTAAGAGCAAGGCAAACTAGGAACAAGCTGAAACTTTCTATTTGAATTATGTTGGTTACTAGCATAAATGAGATAAAAGAAACTATAGTTCATTACTCCTAATTTAATTATGAGAGGAGTAATTATTATTTAATATATGTATATTAAATTGAAGATTAGTTTCATTTTATTAAAAGGTATATATACTCCGATCGCCTTTTAATAAAAGTTTTGTAAAATATGATCTCATGGGCTAATAAACAACATTGTTGCATCTTTTAATTAAATAAATATTAAAAGGCGATATAGTATGAAATGTGATAAACCTCTACTATGAAAAAAGGTAATAGGGAAAAGTAAAGATGAAGTGTATAGAACAATTTTCAACTAAAAATATTTGTATCTCAATCTTTATATCATTTAGATTGAGTGAAAAGTCTTAGAAAAGACATGACATGATCATTTGAATGACAATGTGAGAATTAATTTTGGCCCTTTTTTAAAATAAAAACCCTTAAAGAGGTTTGTGGTTTTAAAAGCTGAGGGGGAGGGGACTATGCCTAAAACAAAAGGCAAAAGTGATGGTAACCCCACCTATATGATTGGAGATCCCATAAAGTTCGTTCGTATGGGTAATAATAAATCACTTGTTGTCTTGTTGTACTATCAACTTTATACCTAATTATGTTGAGTTACTCCCTATGGCAAGATAGTACTTAACTATAATGACAAAGGATGAACTTTAAGCTCTTAATGAACTCTATCCCAAACATTGTACGGTGGCATATTTAAAGTATAGGACATAGTGGATGGAGGGTTCGCTTATATCAATGTGAAACTAGGTCGGTTTTTATGAGAGCTTAAGCAGGCATCTCTAAGGTATTCATGAAGTCTAAGTAGGCAAAAGCCCATAAAATTGCCAAACTATAGAACAACATTCATTGTGAGAGTTCAATGGGGTATAATATCTTATTTTGTTACGTGAGTTGTCTATCCATTATTAAGTAGAATATGTAGCAGTGTTTAGTCCATTTCAAGTGTTCACTTTTCTTTTTAAACATTTTAGTTTTATTCTGCAAGTG
Organism: Azadirachta indica; assembly: GCA_022749755.1. Taxonomy (NCBI): domain Eukaryota; kingdom Viridiplantae; phylum Streptophyta; class Magnoliopsida; order Sapindales; family Meliaceae; genus Azadirachta; species Azadirachta indica. The sequence goes on along the minus strand of CM040447.1, from coordinate 8,687,526 downwards.
TTGAAGATGAGAAAGACATGAAAATGAAGCATAAAAACACATTCGTTAGCCCTCTGTAGATACCAAGCATCGAGTGTCAAAAGAAAATGAAAGAGCTTTGTTCTCATGGACTATAATGCAAGAGAATGGGGACTAAAATGCAGGAGCATTAGAATGGGGACCAAAATGCAAGAGCATCAAAATAAGGACCAAAATGCAAGAAAATGAGGAGTAAATTGCATAAAAATCAAAGTAGAGAGACAACAAGCACTGTGCTTTACATACCACCCTTGCACCCTTACATCAACTGAGAGAGTGGTGCACGCGCTTTGTCCCACCCTTGATTTGCCCGTGCATGCACACCTCCAACCTTGCACATGTGCCTGCCGTGACTTAAGCGATGATTTTTGCTGATTTTTTGCCTTTGGATCTAAAATAGATGGCCTAATTTGCTTAAGTCTTAGGTTTTCATGTTTTTCAATCATTAGCCACCATCTAATTTTGAAGGGAGAGCTTTTAGGGAGAGAAACAAGGAAAAGAGAGGATTTTGGTTAAAGAGAGAAAGTGTAAATTTCATCAAGATTTTGGGGATTCCATCAAGCTATTCGGGTTTTCTTGAAGATTTATGGATTTAAGGTTCACCTACTCTAGTTTTTATCCTTTTCATATGTTATTTTCATCTTGAAATTGATAATTTTGTATTGGATTGTTGATCTCTTAATGATCAAGTCTATGAACTTTTCCATGTTTGGCTAATTTTCCTTTTCAGGGCAACGATGTATTCTATTAGAGCATCCATTATTGAGCATTGATCATAGTATTGAGATTTATCACAATATTTAATGCTTTTAAATATCTAACCAATGTTTGAATAAATTATGGACTGATATGACCTAAGAAGTAATTATCATGTTTAGACTATGTGATGAATACCGTAAATTGTATGTTAGATAAAGATGTATTGTTCTCGATTTTGCAATACAAGTGCACGCTATTGTAACAAGTAATATAATAATAAGTTAAGATTTTTCACATGGAGATTTGTTACTAATTATTTTGTTAATTGCTAAAATTGTCTCGACCTAATCTTATTTAAGCAAGTACTTAAATAAAACTAGATTTCTATTACTTAGAACCTATGATTAGTGTTTTGAAAATGAAAACATTGTAAATTCCCAATTAAGCGAATATGGTGAAGGTTAGGCAAATTTAAAATCCTAGGACCATTTCTATATCGATTTTTACACACACTCTTTTTATTAACTTAATTTTCTAATTTTCATTCTTGGTGATTAATTCTATTGTTCCTTTTATAATTTCCTATATATTTAATTATTGAGTGCCTAGATAAAGTTAATCTACCATAGTTGTAATACTTAATATGAAACTCAAAAACTTAGTTCTCGTAGGTATGACAACCCTTGTTTATTGCTGCATTACTTGTATGATCCCATATACTTGCAAGTTGTATAGGAGCATATCACTATATTACTTGTTATGATTTCATGCACTTGTGGATATTGCGCACACATATCGCATATATCACACAACAAGGTAGTTAGTTCCCTGACTTACATTATAGAAACTATATATTTCACCATATTCCTGTAAAACACGATTAGTTATCCAATTGCTAGTTCATAACTTGATAAGCACCAGTACATATGCATTGAATTCTAAATATTCTCTAATAACTTATACATTCATTTTGAAAAAGAGGGAGATTATTCTATATAAATATGCAAAGTATTTCAAAATATAATTAGTGTTGTAACTATATTAATATAATCTTAATATGGTGAATTATATATAATGGGAGTTATAAATGAACTAGTGTTATAAAGAGACATGTCTCAAATCCAAATATACATGTATTCTTATAAATAGAGGCCATATTTTGACCATCAATATGTAGATAAACATGTAGAGAAAGACTAGAAAATGTCCTTCTAAATTTTTGGTCTTCCATTACTTCCCAAAATTTTGTTAAAGTGTTTGATTTTTGTGTTGTTCAAGGGTACTATATTTGAAAATGCACTCTTATACAGCTAACGGCCATGGTATCTTGGAGACAAATACTACCATAAAACCTATTTGCACCAAGACATTGTCTTAGAGGAGTAGAAATTTCTTTTAAGGAATGCATTGTCGTTGACTTATGAGTTTCCTATGTTATTCTTTATATCATCAACTTATATTAAAAATTCCCAACAAAAATTACTTAGATACTCTTTAATTTTACTTTTAACAAAAAACTAAAGAAAATATAATTTCAGGGACTAATTCTCCAATCTTGATCCACAAGAATATCTAATACTTGCTAATTAAACTCCAATAGCTATTTATTTATTGTTTCTCCAAACTTTAAGGGCATCTTAATTACAATATTAATTTGATGAATAAATTATTTATAGAAACTTAATGGATGAATCTTAATCTAATGGATGAATCTTAATCTATTATTTGACAATGCAAACTCGAAAAGTGATGTTATAGATAGTTATTTATGGAGTTATATGTTTTTGTAAACTAACATGTTTGCTAATATAATAAATAAAGTACATTAACGAATTGTGTGATATTCAGAAGATAAAAATTAACTGTAAGAATATCGTTTACATAAGATTATTTTGTTAAGCCAAAACTCACATGAAATAAATGATAGAGAAGAAATATATATATATATCAAATTCCCATAGCAAGATTCGAAAATGTTGAGTACTCTCTTTCACTTTCAAACCATTGTCTGCCTGCATTAACTTGAAATTAAGTTAGTGCAAACTCATTTAAGATATACACACACACACATATATATATATAAATATATAAATATATGTATGTATGAATGTATGTATGTATGTATGTAGAAGGGCTAAATAATTTGGGCTTGGTTAAAGTTAAAGCCCATAGAATTTGAAAAGCCTATTTAATTCTTCACAAATAATTTAGCAGACAGAGCTTAACAAGTAAAAACCCAAAAAAAGGAATCCACAGTCATTTTATTCATCAATAAAGTTTTCAATGTAAATTAAAATTAAGATAGAACGTAAACAACAGAGAGTCTAATCTAAATAAGAATAAGATAAAATCAATAGAAAAGAAGGAGAGGGTGAAAGGGAGAAACTTTTTTCATACGTCAACAAATTTACTAGTTGAGTCGGGTGACGAAATTTGATATCAATAGTTGGTGCCATCTGTAAGAAAAGACAAAAAGTCAATTTCTTACTATTTAAGATGAATTTATTACGACAAGAAAACTCTATGGTGTATTAGAAGGTATGTATTTATTTTTATGTATATTAATTGCATACATGGTTTAATAATTTGATCTTGATGACAAAATATTTGAGGGAATATGTTTGAGCCTTGCAAATAATAGGATGCCCTATAATATTGTGATATTTCCCATTATATTAGAGCGTGAATAGATCTCTCTAATTTGTAGGAAGATTCGGCCAAAAGATATCCCATAATACTGTGGGATTTTTCATCATATTAGAGCATGAGCAGATTCCTCCAATTTGTTGGATGATTAGGCCTAAGTGTTTATGGTGTGCATGGATATTTGAGAGGTAATATAATTGTTATATTTAAACTCTTAATAAATATGTTGCATGTATCTAAATTGTAATATTTAAAAAAAATACAAGTAAAATTTTATAAAAAAAAAGTCATTCAATTTAAAAAAAAATATTCCAAAAATAATAATAAATAAATAAATAACCATTCAGCCAAGAAAAAGAAGAAAAGACCAACAACATAGGTTTAGTAATAAATATCAATTGAGTCTACATCTATATAGCTTTCGCTTTTGAATTTAGTTAAATATCATTTGGATCAAATTAAATCTCATTTAAGTTCATATAATATCATTGGGTGTATAATCTTACATAGTATTGACTCAAATTTAAAAATAATCAAGTCCAAATTTAAATATATTTTAGGTCCAAATCTAATATGAATGTTTATCCACAACTAAATATCTTTATCTATTCATTATTTATCCTCTTAAACTTTAAATATTTATGTTTTATATCAAAATTGTCTAAAACATTAGTATGAACCTAATGACTTATCAAAATATTTCTTATATAACTAATAATTTTTAACTATTTTCAATATATCCTAAAAAATTTATAATTTTCTATTTTTTAGGCACACCACACTTATGCATTGAATTAAAGATACTATGATTTTAATTCATTATAATGTTAAAATAATTTTGAATTATCTCCATAATTTTTTCTGTTCTCTATTGACAATCGTATGTTCACTTTGCATACTAATATAATAGCATTAAAGGAATAAAATGAGTTTTAAAAAAAATTCATTAGTTACTAATATTAAAAAAAAAAAAGAAGACCGATCATAGTTTATTATTTTTAGTTAAATTATGTGAAGAATAAATATTATTTAAAGTAATTATATATACAAGATAAAAATTGGCCTTCTTTTGTTAAAGGAAATTTATGGTTAAAATATAGTATTATATTAATCAAATTAGTTTCTATTATAGTTTTATATATATTCTCTTCTAATCCTTTTCCATATATGATGACTTATTGACAAATCTAATTTATGTATATAATATAAATGTTCTAAGTATATGTGTAATTATATTTATTTATGTTTAACCAATTTATGGTGCTATTGTATAAGCCTTCATTTGCTCACCATTTCCAAGAGAAGAATACTAAAGTTAAGCCAAGAAACAAAGTGCCCTCGAACTATTTGAAAATAAACCACTCTTGCTGTAAATAAAACAAAGTCCTATTAGACTATCAGAAAATAAAGTATCACCATGGTGTTGAGAAATCACCCTCGCAGTAAATAAAACAAATTCCCCTTGGGCTACTAGAAAACAAACTGCCCCCACGGTAAATAAAACCAAGTCCCCTTGGACTATCAAAAAACAAACTGCCCTTATGGTAAACAAAGTCCCCTCACATTGCTAAAAAAGAAACCGCCCTTGTAGTAAAATAAAATAAAGTCTCATTAGACTATCAAAGAAGAAACCACCATCGCGGTAAATAAAACAAAGTCACCTCGAACTACTAGAATGTGGTAAATGAAACAAGTTCCCTCGGACTATCAAAAAACAAATTGCCCTTGCAGCAAATGAAACAAAATCCGTTTGGACTACTAGAAAAAAAAAAAAGTATCACTATAGTACCGACAAACCGCCCTTGCAGTAAATAAAACAAAGTCCCCTCGAACTACTAGAATACAAACTACCCTTGCAATAAATGAATCAATTTCCCTTCAGACTACTAGAAAACAAATTGCCCTCACTGTAGATGAAACAAAGTCCCTTTAGACTATCAGAAAACAAACCGCGCTTACGGTAAATAAAAGAAAGTCCCTTGGGACTACTAGAAAACAAATTATCCTCGCAGTAAATAAAATATTCGCCTTGAACTACCAAAAAACAAACTGCTCTCACAATAAATGAAACAAAATGCCCTCGAACTACCAGAAAATAAACTGTCTTTTGGTAAATGAAATAGAGTCCCCTTGAATTAAAAGAAATTATATAACCCTCACAATTAAAATATGAAGTTCTCTTGGACTGCTAGAAAGCAAATCACCCTCACGGTAAATAAAACAAAGTCCTCTTAGACTACCAAAAAAAAAAACCACCTTCACAATAAATAGAACAAAATCCCCTTAAACTACCAAAAAACAAACCATCCTCGTGATAAATAAAAAAACTTCCTGTCAGATTACTAGAAAATAAAGTACCACCATGGTATTGACATCACCGTCGCAATAAATAAAATATAGTCTACTCGGACTACCAAAAAATAAAGTGCAATATGGTATCGACAAGCTGCCCTCCAGATAAACAAAATTAGGTCCCCTCAGACAACTAGAAAATAAACTACCACTATAGTACCGACACACCAGGCTCGTGGTAAACAAAACTTACGTTGGAACATAGAGAGAAATTTGGATCAAATCCACAACAGAAGCATCTCCAGGATTAAGATCTCATGGGTATAGTTTTCGAAAACTATTGGATCTTTATTCTTACTCACCAACTCGAATTTCCAAGTATGTGTGCTTCTTTGTGCAAGAACTTAATGTATAGCCATCAATTGCAAAACTAGACTCAAAGAAAAGAGTGGTTAAGAAGAACACAGGAAGCCAAAAACGATTAGTGTGTTCTCTTCTTAGTCTAATATATGCTTTAACTTCGCTTTTTATAGTGTTTTACAAAAGCTTAACCCTAATACAAATTGGACTTCGGCTTTTGGACTTAGATTAATTTAACTAAACTTAAATCCATTTATTTAATTAATCTCATTAATTAAATAACAAGCTCAATAATTAATCTTATTAATTAAATAGTTGGCCCAATTCAATAGATCTAATTATAAATTAGTCTTTATTAATTTAATAATTGACACAATCCATCTAATTTAATGTTTAAAATTAATTCTACTATTGACCCAATTAAATTAAATATTCCTTCTCTTTGAATCTACTTGTTCTATCTTACAAAAGTACAGCAACTCAAGAGACCTTGAAAGATGAATATATTTAACTAACAAGCTCCAATAGACGTTCTTAATACTATATTATCTTATAATTGTAGTGGGTTTTGTCTATTAACATTGACGTATTTCACTAAAGGCCCAAAGTTGCACTCTTGAATTGAATATTTTTTACAAAAAGTTTTATAATTTAATCTGATTAAATTATATCTTAAAACTCTATCCATTGAGCAATAGGTTATCATAACTATCTTTCATGGAATACCAGTAATTTTAATTAGGTATAATTTGTCGTTTTACCTTTCCAATTACATCTTGATTCCTTGACCCCCAATTTTGCACCATGTAATTAGGCTAAGATTTATTAGAATAAATCTTAGTTTAATGAACTCTTTCCCTAAACACTTAGCCAAAATTTTCCCAACTAAAACCTTGTAAAATAATCAAGGTGGTATTCTGCAATCCTTTCGAAGTGCATTTTAATAATACACTAGTGTCTTTGTCTTGAAATAATGTCTACTAGCTTATAAATCTTACAATCCCAACCAGCCAAGGTATTGATCGTTAATCTTATGGTCTCACTTTCTATTCTAATCAAAGATAGCCTACATACTAGAGGTATGTTACCAACTTAGGATTCAAGTAGAGATGCTATAGTGCTCAGGTATAGAGGTTTACATTTGGTTATGATATTTTTGCTAGATGATTTAAACCTCTATATGGTCATGTTCAGTGCATTCTAATAATATACAGTTAGAGACTTACCATTTCCTCATTGAAGACAAGCAACACCATAACCTTGTCAAAACAAAGCGCCCAGCTTTTGTTTATAGGTTGTGAACCTGTTTTGAGATATGATTAAGTCCTATGCCTTAGATATATCTTTTATATATATAATTTTATCAAATTATAAGCTCTAGACCTTTTAGTTATTGATCCAATCACATTTATGTAATGAATAAATAACAACTTTATTTATTATCAATTTCTAAATTACAAAAATTTATCCAACTCTTAGGGCACTAATCTAACAACTTACTCCCTTAGAGTTACTTGAAAATAAAGAACCGTCATGGTATCGACAAAAAGAACGTCACAGTTAAACAAAATCAAGTCTTTTGGGACTACCAAAAACTTACCCCTGTGGTATCGAAAAACTACCCTTTCGGTCAAACAAATTTAAGTCCTTTGCTAATACCAAAAACTTACACTCGTGATATCCACAAAGTGCCCTTGTTGTCAAACAAAATCATATCTATTTGGGACTTTGCATCTATCTTTGCTCCCAAAACCTAAGCTTGGTTGAAGATATCGATGACTTTCAACATATAGTCCCTAACCAGCTCATTTGGGCCTTGTCTAAAGCTAATAAACCTTTGAAGACCATTTCCATTGGCTTTTTGTCCCTGATCACCAAACATCTCACAAAGGTGATGTATGATGTCATATGCATTGTCCTTTTCTGTATGTTGTGCCTAAAACACATCATTAATACAAGCTAGTATATAACACTTGGCAGTTTCATTTGCTTTCCTCCAAGTGTTGTAATACTACTTTTCTTTAGCAATGGACTCACTAGTAGGAAAATCATGGATTGGATCAGTCAACACCATTTGATCTTATCAAACAAGAGCACAATATCCAATTTGAATTTCCATTTGACATAGTTTTTCCCATAGAGCACATGATTTTTAAGTATAGATGTGATTGGATTCATTTTTGAAATTAAAAATGCACCCTTATCAATAATTATATTACTACATGATCCAAGGATACAAAATACAGATGCAATTACCCAATATAATCGACAATATTTCTATGGTGCCTTAATCAAATAATTACCACTCCTCTTTAAGAGAATGTGATAACTCTATTTAAAAGTTAAAATTCTTTTTAATTATTCTTGTTACCAAAATAACTCATATTTTAACAATAATAATCACTATATTTTTAGTGCCTAAGTAATGAAAAAATTCCTTTAAGAAATCTCTTTTTAGAAATTAAGTTGAGTGTATGACCATTGTTTCAACCAAATCAAAGATATTCTTATAATGAGATCTCTTTAGGAGAAAGTACTAAGAGCTATTAGGAATGGTTTTATCCATAAAGGAGATCATTCTTAGAAGGCAACTATCATAAGCCCCCCTTCAGGGAGCATGACCCTATTGCAATGGAGGGAGCATCAAGACAAGACTTATAAATAATACATCCAAATGGACCAACAATGGAGGCTTTAGGTTTTTCTAATCCAATATCAAACTATTACACTTTAGAAAACTCTAAGCAAATATCGGAGGGGTCATAGCCAGGTCCCACTTAAAAGCTAGTCTCCTTAGAGAGAATTTCTCAAAGAAATTCTAAGGAAAGGCTGGAGGGGTCACAAACCAGTCCCACTTAAAACCCAATCTCCTGGACAAAATCAATCTAATTTGTGATTTTTTAGATATGGATGAATTTAATAAACCTTCTCCCACTCAATCATATTAACCTTTTTGGGATTTTATTTACTTTTCCTTATTGTCTATATGGCATGTAACATGTCTCTATTTTATTTTCATGTAACAATTAAACATAATAAAATATTATATCATACATGTGGTAAGATATTTGGCACTTTTCCTGATATATTATGATAATACATAAGGTCTTGATCCTTCTTGATGTCTTTCATGCCTTTGAACATGTCCATGGGGTTAAAGAAATTTTCTAAAATTCATAATCTTGAAAAATGAGTGTAAATAGTAAACTATTACAAAGTTGTCCCGGAACTTTAAAATATTTTAAAACACCTATATAGATTTTGTAAATTTTAGTTTCACCCCTAAAGATTTGGAAATGATTGTTTAACCATAATAATTTCTAGAATTTTAATTTGACCATAATGTTTTAAAATATAGAATTTGACCCCAAATGTCCTCGTTATTGTTTGGCCTTTAAGGTTTGCACACATCTCATGCGTGCTCTCCCTTTAGCTGCCACTCTCCTTTGTCTAGTTTTACATGCCTTCTTTATCCTTCATGCTTGTTCTCTATGTTTACATATTATTAAAAAGTTTAAACATACATAGAGGGTAATTAAATGGCTTTTAGGCCACCCCTCAAATTACATATCCAATAAAAAAAAATCATACAATCAAAGATCTAAGGCCAAATATTCACTATAAAAACATATCCATCCATTGCAATTATCATATAATGATATGCAATAAAATTTAATAGAAAATAAATATCACATCTAATCATCTCATGATATAATTATAATACTTAAAGCACAAAGAATAAAGTATTGAAAATAATATGTCTACACTTTTCTAGTGGAGGAACATTGCTCCCATATCAATTGTTGAAACATAGAGAGAAATTTGGATCAAATCCACAATAGAACATCTTCAGATTAGTAATTCGCAGTTATAGTTTTCAAAAACTCTTGGATCTTTGTGCCTCCTCCACTAACTTGGATTCCTAAGTATGTCTACTTCTTTGTGCAAGAACTTAAATGTGTGGGCATCAACTGCAAAAACTTAGACCCAAAGAAAAGAATGGTTAGGAAGAACATAGGAAGCCAAAAATGACTAGTGTGTTCTCTTCTTACCCCAGTATACGCTTTAGCTTTCTTTTCAAGTGTTTTGCCAAATCTTAACCCTAATATGAATTGAAACTTGGGTTTTGGGCTTAGATTAATCTAACTTCACTTGAGCCAATTTATTTAATTAATCTCATTAATTAAATAAAAAGCACAATAATGAATCTTATTAATTAAATAGTTGGCTCAATTTAATATATCTAATTTATAAATTAATCTTTATTAACTTAATAATTGGCCCAACCCATTTAATTTAATGTTTAAGATTAATTCTCCAATTAATCTAATTAAATTAAATATTCCTTCTCTTTGATTCTACTTGTTCTGACTTACAGAATTACAGCTACTCAGAAGACCTTGATGGACATATTAAATTAACGAACTCCAACTAACTTTTCTTAGTATCCTATTATCTCATAATTGTAGTAGGCTTTGTCTATTAACTTTGGCTCATTCCACTAAAAGTCCAAAGTTGCACTCTTGAATTGAATATTCTTTACAAAATGCTTTATAATTTAACCTGATTAAATTATATTTTAAAGCTCTATCCATTAAGCAACAGGTTGCCATAACTACCCTTCATGGAATACCAATTGAAACTAGGTATAATTTACCGTTTTTTCCTTTCAATTACATCTTAATTTCTTGATCCTAGTTTTACACCATTTAATTAGGTTAAGATTTATTAAAATAAAATCTTAATTTAGTGAACTCCTTTGCTAAACACTCAACTAAGATTTTCCCAACTAAAACATTGTAAAACCATCAAAGTGGTATTCTGCATTCCTTTTGGAGTCATGAATTCTATATCTATGAAATAGTATCTACTAATATATAAATCTTACAATCCTTACTAGCCAAGGTATTGACCGTTAATATCATGGTCTCTCTTTCTGTTCTAGTCAAAGACTATAGCCCACATTCTAGAGGTGGTGCACTATCCATTCAGGATTGAGGTAGAGATGCCATAGTGCTCAGGTATAAAGTTTTACATTTGATTATGGTATTTACACCAAATGATTTAAACCTCTATATGGTCATGTTCAGTGCATTCTAATAGGACACTAGTGCTTTTGTCTTGAAGTCACTACTTCAAACGATTAGAGACTTACCATTTCCTCATTAAAAACAAGCAACACTACAACCTTATCCAAACAAAGCGCCTAACTTTTGTTTATACTTGTGAACCAGTTTTGAGCTATCATTAAGTTCTATGTCTCATATATATTTTATATATAAAGAACTTTATGAAAGTATAAGCTCTAGAGCCTTTTCATTATTGATAAAATCACATTTGGGTTTGAATAAGTAATAACTTTATTTATTATCAATGTCTAAAATACAAAAATTTATCCAACTCTTAAGGCACTAATCTAACAATTTAGTCTCTTGGGATTACTAGAAAATAAAGAACCATCATGGTACTGATAGAAGCTCCCTCATGGTCATACAAAATCAAGTCTTTTAGGGCTACCAAAAATTAACCCTCGTCGTATCAAAAAATTGCCCTCTTGTTCAAATAAAATCAAGTCCTTTCACAGCAGGAAAAACTTACACTCTTGGTATCAACAAACCACCCTTGTTTTCAAACAAAATTAATTCCCTTGGGACTATCAAAAAACTTACCTCCGTGGTATTGATAAACTACCATTATGGTCAAATGAAATCAAGCCCACTCTGACCACTAAAAAATGTAGCCTCATAGTACCAACAAATTACCCTCCTAGTCAAACGACACTACCCAAAGAAAAAAGGTCGTACCACCGTGGTGCCAAGAAACGGTCCTCGCAATTGATAAAACCAAGTCCTTTCAAACTACCATATTTTTTCAAATCAGCCTATAAAAGATAAGAAGGGTTTTAAAGATTAAAATACTATAATGATTCTTCTATAGAGTTCATGACATTTAAACATTATAAAGTATTCATGTAGGAATTAAATTGTTTTAATTCCATTAATTTTCCCTAAGTGTAAATATAAGATTCAAAATAAAACTTTTAGCTTCATTTAGAGAACACAATTAAACTTTCATACAATCAAAATTCACCAAAATGAATCTTTAAGCAATAAAAACTATCCCTTATATTCATTTACAGGTAAGTTTAGACAAAAACTTCGTAAAATAGTTATTGATAATCTTAAAATTAAACCTTCTAAAGAAAAATAAGCAACAACGCAGTATACCACAATTCTTGACACAATAAAATAGCAATTTAAGTCCTTTTAACAACAACAATAAGAAATATTGAGGTTACCAAGAGAAACTCCCTTAGGAGAAACTCTCTCAACAACATTCTCCCTTACCCGATCTCTAGGGTTCTCGAGGACATTGTCACCAACATCTGTTCAAAATTACTAGTAATCTCACTATCCTCACTTCCTAATTCCTCCCCTTAAGCCTCTTTATCAACTTGAAGTGCTTGATATAACCAAGCAAGATCTTATTTTGGATAGCACTCTTTGAACATACCCACAATGTCAGAAGAATTATCCTTGGTAGGATTTTCACTCTACATTATGTTCTTGGCTTCATAGTTTGGGATTTTTGTTATTGTATGCTCAGAACTACTATCTATTTCAATATGTCAAGATCTAATTTTTTTCAATGGCATTTTCTAATAAACCTCTAATAAATCCCTTTCAGTATTCTCGTCCAATTTATCCTATAACTCCTAACTGTCGAAGTCAATAATGTAGAATTTATCACACTATGCATAAAATAAATTACCCTCAATATCAACACATGCTACCCATAAACTATTCCAGTTCCCTCTCTCTAAAAATGAAGCATCCCAATTGCAAACAACGACCTAAAACCAAACAAACCAAATAAAAAAACCAACAAAGACCGAAATTCAAAAAGAAGAGTAAAGAAGCACAAGTACCTGCAAATCATTTGAAGAAGATGATGAATAATGAGAAAGCAGGAAAAGACAACCTTTTACTAGCTAAGCCAAAACAACAAAAGAAGCAAAAATAGGGAGTAGTAAACAAATGAAGAAATACAAGAAGGTCTTTGAATACCAATGACATCATTGTCTTAGAGCTAACTAATTCAAAAGAGCCTAGCAATTGTTCTTGGGAAAATGGACGACCATTATGATGAATTCTTACCCAAGATAATAAATTTATGCTTTAATATTTGAAACAGAAAAACTAAAAATAGGGGACTCTTTTAGAGGGTATGAATAATTTGGGTTTGGTTAAAGCTAAAGCCAATTTAAGTTCTTTACAAATAATTTAGCAGGCAGGGTTTAATGAGTAAAAACCCAAAAAAAGGGAACCCACAATTATTTTATCCATCAATAAGGTTTTCAATGTAAATTAGAATTAAGATAGAATGCAAACGACAGAGAGTTTAATATAAATAGGAATAAGATAAGATCAACTAAATGAAAGAAAGAGAGGGTGAAAGGGAGAGACTTTTTTCATATATAAACAAATTTACTAGTTGATATCAGGTGACAAAATTCGGTATCAACAATATATATATATATATATGTGTGTGTGTATATGTATGTATAGCACAAATCGGCCATCTCATATTTTTATGCATATGTTTAGAAACAGTGGAGCCAGTGGGTACTGACTTTCTTCAACCTATTTTGAAAATAACAGAGAAAAACAAAAGTAAAAGGGAATAAGCTCATTCGAGGGAGCTTTACTGATGCAAGCAAAGTTGCTAAACCACACATATAAGAAGAAGAACTCTCATATGGGCTTGGAAGGACTCAAGTGTAGCATTCACATAATCCATTAAGTTTTACAAGTGGGCCAAATTATAAGAAATAGGCTGAATGCATGACAAGAATTCAAGTGGGTTGCAAGTAAAAGAATAAAATATCTATGTGCTACTAATTCCTAATGTCGCATGGAAATTTGGGCTTTTGAAGAATCCTTGTTCCATACAAAATTAGTTTCCTAGTTTGTTTAATATTATTATTTTAATGTTTGTTAATTAGATTAGGACTATAGTTTTTCTCTTTAATTTAGGATTTCTATTTTTATTTTATTTAGGATTTCTATTACCTTATTTATATGGGGCTAACATTGTGTTGAAATTCAAAACATTAGTTCTCAGATATTGTTTTCAATGAGAAATAAAATTATTTCTTCAACTCTTTTAAGAATTTGTGAACTTATCAAGAATTGTATTCTTATAACGTTCAACAATTAAACTTATCACCTTAATTCTTAAGTGGGTCTCGAGATTCTTAATGTGGCGTTTTCAAACAACCATAGTTCTTGATTCTTATCTTGCTAAATAACGGGTCAAGACTCAACAAATTTAAGTCTTGAAAATGTGAAGGTTCATATCACATTTGATATTAGGTTTCTGTCACATCGTTGATAAGGTTTATTATCACATTGGTTTTGGGTTTTGTCACATTATTGGCAAGGTTCTATATCATGTTTGGTATTTGGTTTTGTCACGTCGTTGGCGAGATTCACATCATTTACCTCCAAAACCAAAAAATAATAATAATAGTCAAAAGTCTACTCTACCATTCTTTATTCATTGACTTATATAAAAGTAGCTTTACAACTTATTCCTAAAAGAAAGGCATGCATGTGCCCCACTAATTTGCATAAAATTCTAAACTATCCAACATATGGCTAAGCATTTATTCAACACCTCATTTGACTCATTCAACATAATAAAGAAAAGAAAAAAATAAATAAAAAGATATAAAAACTTAGCTAAGCAAAATAATGGCTTTTATCATATTTACATCATTTTTAAATTGTTAGATCTATGTACTTCTAACGGTTTGTCAGCCTTAAAGCTCATGATCCATTATTTTGATGATAACAAATATTGATATCTTTGATTAACCAAATTCTTCTTATAGTATTATTTGTAATGTTTTTCGCATGAAGATTTGGAATACAACTTGAAAATAAAAAAGATATCCACAATCAAGGCTTTCACAAATAAAAAAACTTGAAAGAGCAAATTTAAAGGAAGGCTTGAAGAATTGAAGACACACATATATCAGGTGACTTATTCTACTATGTCTTTGAATTGATTTTTAATTTGCTATAATAAGCTCAAAAATATATTTTTCTTAAAATGTAAATAAATTATATTTTTATAAAAAAGATTTTTTAGGAAACAAATTCTCCTGACAATAAATTGATATTTTTGTGAAAAATTTATTTTAAGATGATAGGGACCATTTTATAAAGAGCCTATTTGAAAGATTTTCAAAGTTCAGTATGGACCTAATTACAAAGTTTTAAAACCTTATGAAAAGTCAAACATAGTTAAAAGTGGTTTACTGTTCAATTTAACCAAACCTATAAATAGTGTAACGATTCAAGAAAGCCAATTCACAGTGAACCACGAAATAGTAGTGATGGTCATATTTCGGAATTTGAATTCAAATGGTCAGTAATAGTGAATACAATAAAATGTAAGTTTTCAAAACTTAGAAAATGGGTTAAAATATAAGTTTTTTAAAGTTTGGCCCCAACGGCTATAAAGGGCTAGTAACGACTATAAATAGTCATATTTTATTTCCTACTGTAAATACTAGCCAAAATTCATTTTTAATTAAGATTTGAAGATTTGAAAACTTTGTGCTTACATTTGCAAATTATATATTTAATTCATTACACACTCTATCTTTCATTTGTGTCATTTTTTGGAAAGAGAGTTTACATTCTTCGTGATAAAATTCTTTTATCAAGACTATTTATTTGACCTCTTTGTGTGAATGTAAAGGTAACACACTTGTTTGTAAGGTTTGAGTGACACCCGTAAGTCACTTGCTTGTAAAGGTTAGATAGGCACTCGATCAAGTCCTCTTGGTATAAGATTTGAGTAGCACCCATTAAGTCCACTTGTTATTGTAATTGTTTGCCTTGGGTTTGGAGGCACAATTAGTGTAATTCTCAAGTGGGTTAGCTTGGAGGAATAGATGTAGGTTGGAGTTTGTCAAACCACATAAAAATTACTCACATTGATTTCTTTATCCTTTCTCTATTTATATTTATGTTTTAATCATATTGTAATTGTGTTGAGAAGTTATTAATTGTTGAATATATTTACTCACACATATTTGTATTTGATTTAATTGTTTATTGACTTAATTGAAATTGAATTTGGGTTGCATATTTAATTTGTTAATTTTTGAAAACCAATTTACCCCCTTTCGGGTTGCCTTAGTGTTATTTTAGTTGGTATCAAAGCTTGGTGCTCTTGAGTAAGACTTAACCGTCTTAGAGTGATCTGTGGCAACCATAGGATATATTGAGGGACAATCAATCACTACACCACTATTTTTTGATGAAAATGACTTTGCATATTGAAAAATAAGAATGAAAATATTTTTCCAATCCATTGATTATGAGCTTTGGGAAATTGTTTGTAATGATAAATTTATTCTCAAATTCATAAATGAATCGAATGACTTAGATAGGAAAAACATTTCTTTAAATTTTAGAGCTTTAAATTTTTTTTTTCTCATGCAATAAATAGATATAATGTAAATAAATTTTCTATGTTCAATTTTGCTCATGATATTTGGTGTGCCTTAGAAAAGCTCTATAAAGATGACAAAACTAAAGAGACTAAGGACTTGCACCCAAAGCAAAATGATGAGAGTAGTAAAAATGCAAAGGCAATGAATCAAGATGCCAATAAATGCTTCATGGCCATCAACGATGACAGGGTTAGTGTTCATGATTCAAAAACTTCTTATGATGAACTTTTAGATGCTTTTGCAGAGTTGCATAATGGTTTTGGAAACTTGGTTTCCGAAAATTGCATTCTTCAAAAAGAAAATTGATAATTTCTAATTGAACTTAAATCCATGGAAGAAGAGAAGAAGTTTGGTAAAATTGAGAATGTTGCTTTGAAAATTGCTTGGAAAGAAGAAAATGAAGAATTCCAAAAAGAAAATGACTTTTTGATAAACAAAATTGATTACTTGCAAGAGAAAATTAATTGTTTTGAAGAAGATAGAAAAATATTTCAAAGGGAGATTAATTTTCTAAAGAAAAGCATATTATTTCACAAGACCTTGAGAGCTCTAATTTTCATCCTTTAGCAAAAGAAAAGGAAACACTCAAGAAAAGAACCATTGATTTAAATAAAATTGTTTTAAAATTCACCAATGATCAAAAGAATTTAGAAAATTTTCTTGGATCCGAAAAATATGTTTTTGACAAGGGAGGCATTAGGTACAAGCCTCACATTAAATAAAAATATTTGACAAATTATTTTGTGAAGGCTACCTCTTTAAATGATTCTAAAATTGCATGCAATTATTGCAATGGCATTGGACACATGAGTTATGCATGCCCCATTATGAAAAACACATATAATGGTGTTAGAAAGATATGGGTTCCAAAAGAAACCAAAACTAACATTCAAGGACCAAAAGAATTTTGGGTACCAAAATGCAAAATTTGAATATCTTTTGTAGATTCAACATATACTTGGACAAAATGCAAAGGCATGAACATGTGTATGAGCAAAATTGGTACCAAAATTTTGATCATATTTTAATTGCTTTATGCAAAATTTTAGCCCATGTGCTTTAAAATATACTTTGTAGTTATGTTTGCAAACATGTCTTGGTTGAAATATACATTTTATACAAGCAAATGTCCCTCATTTTATTTGTGCCTTGATATGCACTCGATGTTTGTGAGTTGCTTTGAGATGCACTTGATTATGGATTTATTTGCATTGTATGGTTTTGGATGATCATAATTTTGCAAATTTTCTTATCTTGAATATTCTTATTATTTTGATGATAAAATGTTTTGGAACAACTTTTGCTATTTTAAATGCCATAAGGGAGATTATATGAAAATTTTATGAATGTGCACTTAGTTGACACAAGGGGAGATTTTGAAAATGAAAAATCATATGATATGCAATGCACTTAGGGAGAGAAACATTTGATATGCAATACATTTGGAAAAAAAATGATTCATATTTTGTGTGGCATCAATATTGATAAGTATATCTAGATGTGTGCACAAGTCATTTTGATTTGAATATCTCATTGTGTGCACTCTTGAAACAAAAAGGGGGAGAAATGTTTTCCAGCTTAATCTTGTATTCTTTTAACCTTCTTTTTTTATTACATTTGCTCAAAAATTTTAGGGGAGCTTTCAATTTGAAAATTCTTCTAAATTATTCTAAAATTTGTTTTTAGATATTGTTATCATATACTTATATTTGATAAATTTTCTTTTATGATAACAAAAGGGGGAGAAGGTTTGTTTCTTATTATTTGATTGCACATTGCTAAAAATTTTTAGGGGGAATTTTCTTTTTGAAAATTCTTCAACATTTCTCTTAAATTTGTCTAAATTTTGTTATCATGTACTTATATTTGATTTATTTTTTATGATAACAAAAGGTGGGAGGAAGGATGATTGATTGCCAAATTCTTAAATTAAAAGCCTACTTATGTGAATGCTCATAAACTTATGGCGAGTTGATGTTAATTTGAGGGGAGCATGAATATTGCATTGCATGATGAATTGTTGATTTATGGATATTTTTAAATTATTTTTTATTGGCAATCAATGATTTGTCATCATAAGAAATGGGAGATTATTAGCCTTAAGACCTATAATCCATTATTTTGATGATAACAAACATTGATATTATTGACTAACCAAAATTTTCAATTAGTATTATTTGTAATGTTTTTAGCATAAAGATTTGGAATACAACTTGAAAATAAAAAGGATATTTGAAATGAAGGCTTTCACAAAGAGAAAAGCTGGAATCCCTAAGAGCAAATTTAAAGGAAGGCTTGAAGAATTGAAGACACATAAATTAGGTTATTTATTCTAATATGTCTTTAAATTGATTTTTAATTTGCTCCAATAAACTAAAAAATATATTTTTCCTAAATTGCATTAAAATCATATTTTTAAAAAATATAATTTTCAATAATAATTTTAGAAAATATATTTTTCACAAAACAATTTTCTCTTGAAAATAACTTTATATTTTTGTGAAAAATTTATTTTAAAATGATAGGGACCATTTTGCAAAGGGCCTATTTGAGATTTTTCAAAGTTGAATATGGATCGAATAGCAAAGTTTTAAAATTTTATGAAAAGTTAAGTACAGTCAAACATAGTTTATTGTTTGGTTTAATTGAACTTGTGAACTGTGTAATAGTTCAAGAAAATCGATGCATAATAAACTGTGAAATAGTACCAACGGTCATATTTTTTAATTTGAATGGTCAGTACCATTGAATGGACTAAAATGTAAGGTTTTCAAAACTTAGAAAATGGATTAAAATTGTAAGTTTCTCAAAGTTTAGTCCCAATAGCTATAAACGATTAGTAACGACTATAAACGGTCATATTTTATTTCCTACTATAAATACTAATCAAAATTCATTTCAAATTAAGATTTGAAGATTTAAAATTTTGAGTTTACATTTGCCAATTATATATCTAATTCATTACACACTCTCTAACTTTGATCTTTGATCTTTGCCAATTATATATCTAATTATATATCTAATTCATTTTAAAGAATGATCTTTGAAAAGAGAGTTTACATTCTTCTTGATAAAATTCTTTAATTTCATCAAGATTATTTCTTTATATTTTTTTATGAGCATGAGGAAAACACATTTGTTGTAAAGTTTGAGTGACACTTGTGAGTCACTTGGTTGTAAAGATTAAAGATGCACCCGGTCATATCCTCTAATATAAGGTTTAAGTAGGATCCATTAAGTCCACTTGATATTTTAATTGGTTGCCTCAAGTTTGGAGGCACAAATAGGGGAATTCTCAAGTGAGTTGGCTTGGAGGTGTGGATGTAGGCCAAAGTTTGCCGAGCCACGTAAAAATTACCATGCTTGACTTTCTATCCTTTCTTTATATATATATATATTTATGTTTTAATTATATTGCAATTATTTTGAGAATTTATTAATTGTTGAATATATTTATTCACACATATTTGTATTTAATTTAATTGTTTATTGAGTTGATTGAAATTGAATTTAGATTGCATATTTAATTTGTTAATTTTTTAAAATGCAATTCACCCCCTCTTGGGTTGCTTAATGTTATTTCACGGTTAATATTAAATTTGGCACATATAATTAATGCATAACTAATACATATGTCATTTAATATCAACTAATAGAAGTGTATAAAGTCAATAATTTATAAATAATATAAATATATGTATAAAATATAGAGCTCCCGATCCTTTCCTATATAGATATATATATATATATATATAACAATTCAAATATAATATGTAAAGTACTCTTGAAAATGAAATGAAAATATGTCAATTAAATGTAAAATTCACTTGGCTCGCTTTAATCCTAACTCTGCTTCAGACCTTTCCCTCCATGCCAAAATGTCTCAATAGTAACTGGCAAGAAATGTTTCGGGTTTCTTTGTTTTGGCTTAGGAGTTGGAAATATTCGACTCAGATATCTTTCAAATAGTAAAGCAACTGTCATATTTTGTTTTTTTTTTTTTTAAATTTTTCTCCTCAAATGTGACGGTCAATTAACAGAAAATTAATATCACATAGGACGCATATCATTCAATCTCTATTTTTCTCTTTAAGTGATACAAACCCAAACCTCTGGAGAGATATGTAACAATATCTGTTAATATTAATTAAAATCATTCTTCTTTATTATAATTTTCAGAATTTGTAGATCTTTAATAACAAAAGATTAAGGGTTTGCTTGTTTTAGAATTGGAAAATCCAACTTTTAGTTTCTAAAAGCAAAATTAATAAAAGAAAATGTGTTGTCTCCTAGTTATATCACGAATATTTTAAATAAACCTCTTAAAGAATTAGAAAGCCTAGAGTGTTGCGATTATAGATTAGGAAATAATACTATGAATCATAAAACTATAATAAAATATAAGATCAATCAATATTTATCGAATTTGAAAGAGTTCGAAGAAACGAGGTATAGGTGAAAAAATAAGTTAAAAAAATTCTTGTATTTCTGTTGTATCTTTTGACAATTTTATTTAAAAAATAGTGGTCAAAGAAAATACATTTGGTAATTTTATTATTTTCAAAAATTATTTTTTAGTAGAATTTTGACATGCATTTTAAAGGTAAAAGATGATAATTCGTTTTTAGAGGTTTTTTTAGTTTACATTCAATTCTTATCTCCAACTATTATATTATAACTCTATCAACAAATAATATCTCTCATTTTTTACGAATATCCTTTTATTTTTTTCTCATCTATCAATTAATAATTGGTTTATCTCTTTAATATTTATATTAAACTCTTCTTCTATATATCCCGTGTGTTTTTTCAGTTCATATGGTTATTGTCAATTATATAAATTTGTCAACTATTTGTTATAATTAATTATTATGAAAAGAAAATAAATTTATTAAGCATTAATAAAAAAAGAAATATATTCCTCATCCGTTTGCAATGTCACTTATTTCTGTCACCACAAATATAGATACAATTAAGCTTTGTACACTTATTTCTACATATAATTCTTGATTAACTTTATCTTTACGTTTAATAATTGTTTCTTCGTAAGTAATTTTATCTTGTCGTAAGTAATATCTAGGCATTACGTTCAAAAATGATCAATTTCTGTCACCATAGGATTGGAGTCGCGTTGGGCTTATTAATGTATTGTAATGCGTAGATAATCGCTATAGTGGCAATAATCGCTACTATGGTGGATGGCTCTAACAATTTTTTTTTAGGGACTAAAATATGTAGAAAGACAAAAGGTGAAAGACAATAGAACATAATAGATGTATAAACACTGCTTTTTTGCACGGAAGGTATTGTATTGTATTGATTTGATTAAAGGCATATAAATGCAAATGAAAATGGTAATACAATTACAACCTTAGTGGGTGAGTCTAGTTGGACGACAAACGTGATTTCTTTTGCGAGCATGTTGTTCATTGTGGTGCTGTGTCCTACATGCATATCCATACCAGCAGTCTTCCCTTTCCTTGGCATCCTCTGGTAGAATCTATATATATATATATATATATATATACACACACACACACACACACACAACACCAATTACATGTATCTTTCATTTTCAAACCCGAAATACAAAATGATTAAAGCCAGAGAAGATACTTACATATTTGGGCAGTGTAATACGAAACCAGTACAAGAGAAACGACACCAATTTGTCATAGCAATCACTGCAACAGAAAAGGAAAATAATATTAATAACCACGAAAAGATTCTTTTGCCAAGTAACAAAGTTCTTTTGTTTCTCGGCGTTTATCCCAACATATAACAAAACCATATTTTCATTTTTTCCTAAAAGAGATTGCGTATAAATAAGTAAAAGATGATTCATGCCAACAGATGCTCACATAAGTGAAAGTGTGGGAAGGTTTATGCAGTTGAAAACATAAAGTTGAATAAATTGTATTGGAAATTGATATCAGATTTGTTATTTGATATGAAAGGAGCTAACAAGCATAATAACAAAGAATTTGGATATTTTACAGCACTTGATATGGGAAACAGGAAAATTTCGAACAAGAAATGCTTTGGACCTGTCCAAATATATCATCTAAATCATAAAAAAATTGGCCTCCCTATCTAGCCTTGAGGAAAACTGAGAAATATAACTAAATGTAATGAGAAGGTAAATTTTTTATTCATCTAACCAAAGTCCCTTGAACCAAAATAAAACTTACTTGCAAATATGTGTCCCGGCTGTTATTGCCTCAGCATGATTCAGTGGCATCCTTGTTCGATCTATGCAGAGAGGCAAAGTTAACTTGACCAATTAATTATTTCAACAATCTATCAAGTTGTTAACAACAATGACAGCAAAATGAGATTAATTTACAGCAGAAATGAATGAGGGCAAATAAGAACTATGATGAAAAAGTTTACCAGAAAAGGGGAAAAGGATAGTAAGAAACATTCCACAAGAGGATACCTAAGACGATAAACATCATGGACATAATAAAATATAAGAGCAAGAATGTATTCCATGAGAAAAGGTAAACAACAATGTAGAGACCAGGACAATAATGGAACAAGAGACATTCTATGACATGATACCTAAGACAATAGTCAATAGCCACTTAGAAATATTATCTCTGTTTTGCATGGAATAAAAAAGTTTAATCTTAGGTAACTTAACTAATATTTAGTACCTTCACTGAAGCCTTAGGAAGCTAAGGGTCGATCTATTATAGCTTGTTCAAGTAAATTGTATGGTATGTTTTGTACTGCTGATTCCGTTTAACTTTGAGAGCAAAACTGAGAAAATATTTCATACCAACTTTAGGTGGCCACTTACTATGCAACTATTATTTAGTATCTCCTAATTTTATCCAACAACTGTTAAGGTTCCTACCCCAAACATACCCTTATATTTGAACTTTTTAAGTTAAAAGTTTCTAACAAAAAGTAGCTGGTTGTTCAGTTGAAAATCACAAATTTTAGGGAAAATCAGGTGATTCATAGAAAACATTTCAGGTAATGTATAAGAACAATAACTTTTTAAAATAAAATAAGGTTTTTATTTTTATACAAGTTAATCTTTTAAAAAATAACAAAAACAAGTTTTTCGTAAAAGACCAAAACTTGAGCTTCTCCTAATATAGGTAAAACAACAATTTTAATTTTCCATAACCACTTCACTAGCTGCGACCAAACAAAAAATAATAAATAAATAAATAAAAAGAGCTTTTGGCAATAGAAATCTCTTTAGCTAGTAGAGAAATCATACCAAATGGACAGTAAATCTGCAAAAGAGGAGGAAACGTAATGGATGACAAATCAACAGTGTGAGGACAGGATGTAAATCAGTTGCTGATAAAACTAACCAAATATATCTCAATTTCATAATTAACAGTAGAATACAAGATCACCATCAAACTCTATTCTTCAAAACATTAAACTAAAATTTAAAGAACTTATCCACTCACCAATTTCTCTATTATTCAGCTTTTCAACCCAATCAGATATAACATCCTGCAATGTTCTGCCTGTTTGTCTAATGCACGTCTCCGTAATCTAAAAAGAAATCACCAGGAAGTGCATCAAAACATACCTTTATTACAACGAAAGCTTCAACAGATTAATATTTCAGTAAGAAGAATTTCATACATCTTGTTCGTGCCTATTCATTTCATGTGCAAGAAATGGAATCCTAGAGATAGTGCGTTGCGAGATCTGCAAATAATGCAAGTAATCAAGTTTCAAATTAATTTTAGTTTAATTAAATTCTAAAGTATATCAGCTAAATTCTGAAGTATCAAGTTTTTCCCCCAAAGCAGTGCCAAAACAAAAGATTCAAATGTTATAAAAAGATATCAGGTGAAAAGCATTGTTCGTTTCAAAAGACATTATCGGATTACAAATTACCATGAACAAACTTGATAACCACCACCAGGAAATACATTTGCTCATCTCAGCACCAGTATTACTAGTATAAGCTAGAGCGGCAAATTAGAAAGAAATCATCAACTTCATCAAAAATTTCAACCGGAACAAGGAAAAAGGAGACAAATTTCCCTCAATAATAATTTCGAAGTGTTAAGAAGAGATTATATCAGCCCTAGAATTCAAAGCCAAGCAAAGTAGCATGGTCAAGGCTAGTAACTAGGGTTCACATATAATAAATAATATGCATTCAATAGCCATCCACATAATACAATGCTCCAACACGAAATCTGTTGGAAAGTAATCTCCACATAAAAATTTTCAATAATCCATAAATATAAACTTCAGGACAATGCATTTCAGAACAGTAATTCTAATTATCTTTTTTAAAAAAAAAAAAAGAAGTGAACTAAAAATGCAGCATTTACTGGTTTAAAAGTCTCATCACTGCACAAAGGGTGGGAATCACTTCTAGTAACCATTTGGGCACGCCAATATGCACCACAAAATGCTCTATCACATCCCAAACCTGCAAAAGAGTTAAGAAATTGGAAACTGTGGTTCTATATCTAGTGGCTGGCATTTATAAATATAACTGCTATAAGTTTTTTACAGGAGGAAGAAAAAGAAGGTTGGACCATTTATAAACATAACTGCAATAAGTTTTTTAGAGGAGGAGGAAGAAGAAGGTTAGACCCAGTTCTACAGATCAAACTCAGGACAATCATTGTTTAAATAGAGCTCCTTCCTAGTTCTAAACTTGAACTTCAACAGATCCACTACACTTATATATATTAAACATAATACATTAGTCATTTGAAACATTCAACCAATCAGGCACTAAGTGTCAGAAGAATTAAATAATAACCTGTAAGGGGACACAGTAACTAAAATCCAAAGCCTGCTTTTGACATAATATTCAAAATCAAAGAAAACTGAAAGTAAGACACCAACCAGCATATAGATGCACAAACACATGAACACTTACAGTGTTGTGGTACACTAACGTCATTTCTGGAAGGCATCATTCCTCCACATGCCTGACATTGTAAATGCACTGTGTTCTGATTGCAGTGGAACCCATTAACTTCATTACCTATGGTTGTAATTGAATTAGTTAAATATATAATTCACCATAAAAGAAAACAACATCAACTAGAAAGAGAAAATTGATCAAGAGCATATATGTTCGAGAATAGAGCTTCCTTCACATAGCAGTCAAAAAATTAACACATATCAGTACTTGCAAACATAAAGGCCAAAAAAATAATTACTAACAATAAAAACAAATATACCATACAATAAAAGATTGATTCAAGGCCACTGGCTGGAAAAGATAAACTTTGTGCACGACATGATGCACTAAAAAAAATAAATAAAGAAATGATGTCAAAGGATTAGAAATGTAAATTCTATTACCACATTGAGGACATGGAAGCTCTATGCTGTCACTTTCTTCAACATGTGATGAATGTGTCCTCTTCCGATGAATTTTCTTTCCATTCCTAATCACCTAACATATATTACATAAATAATTATCATTTTCAAAAAAGACGGCAAAATTCATTAACAGATTCAGAGCAAATATTGCATGCAAAATTATTAGTAGTAATAAAGCAAATATAAATCAAAACATAGCTATGACATTCAGGTGATAAAATAAAAGAAGCAACAAATAGAACTATAGGTGTGAACAAACAACCATTCAAGCAATACCAAATGAAAACTAAGCTCCTAACATGGTGTCATAAAAGACTTAAGTGGTGAAAAATGAATTTCTTAGGATTATAAATTATCCTCAATTAAGGTTCATTCCCTCCCCTGACAAATAACATTTCTGCATTAATTCTTTAATATCAAATAAAGATACAGCTATTTACAGATGCTACAATCATACATGTATCATGCCTAACTTAGCTGAATGGCATCACATTTAAACTCAACTTGAACAATAGCAACCTTAAGTTTATGTTTAAGGCTTTCCTTAATTGACATTTCAGTCAAATTGAAGGAACAAACCAAACTCGAACAACCTGAATCACTTAAACTTCAACATGCATAAAATCCATACTATATATCTTTCCCTGACACCAGTTCCAAAAGGCTACAACTGCGATGTTCCATTCAGATGGTTGAAAATCCACATAAATTAATACAAATACAAACTCTTAATATTAAATTCCCTTGATCAAAACTCAAAAAGGCTGAAAAGGGACTGATTACACATATGATTACCAAGAGTAGCTGAAAAAAGAATTCCTATTTGTGAAATTTTCAGCCTTAGAAAAGGTACAAGTTTTTTGCTCACTTTTCAATTATTACTCCAAACGTCACTTCTCAAAGCTTAATCAAAAAACCCAATTAACAACTAAGAACTCATCCTTACAAAAAGAGGTTGTCATAGTAATGACAATTACAATATTATAGACATCAACGACCTACAAATAAAATGCAGGACAGAAGTAGCACATCTTACTAGATCAATAACCAACTAGATATTTTAAACAACTAAGAACTGGTCAAGTTAAGGACACTACCAAAGAATAATTTAGGCATATGTAATAATCATAATCATAGGTAAGGCAGCATCAGTGATGTATGTGAAAATCACATCAACATAGATAATTCATTCCTATTAAAATTGTCATACAAGAAACAAGCACAGTAAACAAAGGTGAACCAAGCAAAATTTGTTTCCTTACAAATAGGTCCACTTTATCACCCAAAGGCATATCATTGCATGACCAATTATTAAAGCCTTGTTATGGTATGTCTAACATCAAGAATCTATAAAGTTTCCAGTGTACCATCAACAGCATCTGAAAAGGGAAGAATTACTTACAACATTTGATTTTATAGATGCAGAAGAATCAAGGAGTGCAACTTCTTCATCTGAACGCTTAAGTGAAGAATCAGCTAGCAGTATACTCTAGGAAAAACGAGCAGGATTATTAAAAAAACAATGATATAGAACCATGCCTCAGAAGATAGTGACATTCTGTAAAACTATTATGTATGAAAGAGAGGTTCTAGGGCTGTGTGGATAATAAAACTTACAGGGCATTATTCTTGAAAAACATTTACAAATTGCATCAAAGTGAATTTCATTTCGAGTTATGAAGATTAGACTTGAAGAATCGCCAAACATAAAGACTTTTAATTTGATACTTGATAGTAATGCTTCAAGGAGCATACAAAATTCTTACATAGAGTTGTTGGCATTAAATTAAAAGTTAATTTAATTACTGTCAGCTACCCATCATCAAAAGTTATTGATGTGACCATAATGAAACATTAGTTTTTTTTAACTTTAATGTTCAAACCTTCACGTCATAGAATGACAAGTTCCACCAGCGGCAATATAAAAGCAGAAAAAGACCAAGCAGTATTGTGGACTTCAATAGATGAGATATTTCAATAGTAAAATTAATAATACATGAAATTGCAAGCATAGCATAGCAGTACTTCAAGTCACCACAAACCCATCAGCCAAGAGAATTCTATAAAACTCCAAATACTTATAACCTCCTTTATTCCCATTACAGCATTCAGAACAACTAATAAATTCCTATATCCAAAAATTGATTATTACCAAATGATTCACTGTATACCTGCTCAATGTTATGAAGATAATGGTTTCTTCCAACAAATTGTACAATTGCTCTACAATTAGGACAGAGTACACTTGAATGTTTAGCCTGTGATCTCCTTAACCACTCAGAGAAGCATCCATTGCTGAATATAAAAGAAGACAGATAGATTTAAAACTAAAAGGTTTCAAATGAAAAGACTACAACAGAAAAGATAAAATATAAGTTATGGACCAGAAATTATGAAAGCAAGGGGCAACTGTTACAGCATCATGCCATATATTTAAGCAAATGCAGCATTTTGCATGTTCGACGTCAATGGAAATCTGGAAAAACGAAACAGACAATTACACCACTATCAAAATTACAGAGGCAATAGTATGTATAATGAGATATTTCAAGTTGAAAAATGCAATCGATAACTAACTACCTTCAATATCTGGCTACCAGGTTCTTGTACAGGTAACACTTTAAATCTGTAGTTCAAATATCCTA
This sequence comes from Azadirachta indica, assembly GCA_022749755.1. Lineage (NCBI taxonomy): Eukaryota > Viridiplantae > Streptophyta > Magnoliopsida > Sapindales > Meliaceae > Azadirachta > Azadirachta indica. Next base: position 8,659,002 of record CM040447.1, on the reverse strand, counting down.
GATATAAACAAGAAAAAACAATTATATGGATATATATAACAGGAAAAAATTTAAAGAGTACGACTGCAGTGCAGAAAAATTGCAGAAATGGAAAAATATAATATATATAAAGTGAAAGCTGGCAAGAAAGAGAGAAATCAGGGCCAATAGCCATTCAAACAAAGCTTTCAAACTTTCTATTTTCCACCAATACCTCAGAGAATTTGAAAACCTACTTATTCACCAAAACACCATAGTAATAATTCATTTCAATTTGCAAATCAGGAGCCCTATACGGAGACTTTGTAAAAAGAAACTTAACCTGAAGTGTTAAAGGAGACCCTAATAACCCACAGTAGTACTAAACCCCAAAAAATGGAGGCAAGACTGACTCACAATATTTTCTTGATAATTGAACAGCAATAATACTGCTAGGTTAAGTTCAAAATCATCCTACTTTAGCAGACCATTGACAATCTAACTCAATCTCTGTTGGGGCCTTATATAGACCACCATGGGTAGTATTTTCCTAGCAACAAAGGATTTAAATGCTTAATTTAGGACTAATGTGCCTTCGCTGCAGTTTGAAAGTATATCAGCTAAAATGTTTGGTAAATGCGAACTAGTACTAGTGAACCATTCATTTTTCCGCTTATATTTGAAATCTGGTAATTATATCCCACAATAATTATAGTTTCAAAGTTACACCACCTTAATTCCAAACAGAGCCTAAATCTACAAGGGCCACCTACCCTTAGATTTAAGCTTAAAATTTGCTTTTGTTATTAAAGAAAAGGAAAATAAACAATATGCTATAAACATTGAAACACAACTATATTCTGCGCTAATCAATCTTACATTATTTCAAAAGGATGCACAAATAGTTAATATTACAAAAGATGGTAAGATTTAGCTTGTAAGAAGTTATACATAACATCTATTATCACAATGACAAAAGATATCAAAGAGAATGAGTGCTGACCTTCTCTATTAGGCCCAGGAATAATTTCAGTCCCACACTTAATGTCAACAACCTCTTCATTTTGGACAACAGTCTCATCAACAAGTATTGCGTTTGAACTATACCATCAACCATGCCCAGAAAGTGAGAGAGAGGTGTAAATCTCTGATAATGATAAAATACATGCATATGCTCAGCAAGAAACAATTGTAATAACATACACACTCTACTAACAATAGAAGACCTACCATATCCCTGCCTCTCTCTTGTCGTGTCATGTGCAGAACGATAGTGGTATAAATTAATTCAGGAACCAAAATAGTACGGGTTATTCCAGCCTTCACTATTTACAGGGTACGTAAATCTTGAGAGTGAAAAATGTCTACCACCTTTTTCCTTCAATAGTCATGAGTACATGAATGCTTCTAGAAGAGGTAAAGACTTAAATTTCTATGGAAGCCTTTTTTTCTTTGGATAAAAGGAAGGATCATTGAAAGTTTTACAGAGGAAGAAGTTAAGCTATTCTGCAGGATACATTTCAATTCCAAGCCTTTCTTGGGACTTGAGCCAGAGCAAAAGTTTAGGACACTTCTTTTTTTGCTCATTCAATTAAATAAGGAAGGGCTTAGGTTAACATTATAAATCCTAATAAACTCTTTTAAAGCATATAGAGATGCTTGATAAGGGCAATTTTCTTTTGGATACTCTTGGCATATGAGCTGCTCAACCTATACTTGTACATGACTAGGTTCCACATTGATTTTGAGGGCAACCTACTCACCATTTAATATATCCCTGCACTTTTTTTAATATTTTTTTCCTTCTAAAAATTACATGAATATAAACCAAATCCGAGAAGTTTCACTAGTTTGAACTGACTACGTAGTCTCTGAATTTGCCATATTTTGTACACACACAAAAGGTCAAAATACAAATCAATGGGAAGGCTAGGAATTCAAATTCATACACAAGCACACCTAATGTTCATACATAAACCACTTTCAAATTAATAGAAGAAAAAAGTCAACGTATAGAGATAAAGAAGAAGAAGAAAGTGGAATAAAAGGCATATAAGAAGTAGAATTGCTATTGACTAGTTCCATTATCAAGATGATTAGAATATTGCTATGTGGTAACAAATGTATCCAATAGTTTCCAAATATTTAAATAGAGTTTCCAAATATCACTTTCTCCTTCAATATTCAGGCCCTGCCAACATAAAAAAACTCACTTTTTTGGTGTTTTGGAAATGTATTTAGAACAACATTCAGAAACATCGACTTGATATTTTCCACATAGTAGAGTAAAAAGTGAAAATGGGTTTCTCTAAAACACGTAGCAAACATGTTTCATGCCTTGTTAGCACTCATAAAATTTCAATAGACATCTGTTGTTTTGCTATGTCACAGTGCTAAGATCCTTGAAAATGTGAAAAATAATTAGCATGAATCCTACTTAAGACCATAACCTCAATAGTCAAGTTCTATGTAAAAGGCATGCAGCACGGCCTATTGGCCCACATGAGTAATTTTCCAATATGAAAAGACCAACTTTATTTGAACCCCAAAAAATACCTCCTGCAACACCCAATATTTGGATGCAGCCAATCTTGTTGATATCTAAGATCTAATTTTTTAGTTTTGTTCAGAGAAGTCTAAATTTCCCTGAAGAAATTGTATTTGTCTATCATGACATGGATATATCGGAATGCACCATGTTTAGTCAATTTCAATGTCATAGATCCTCTAAGCTATTGGAAACAATTTAAACCACAATTAACTCAAATCATTCTAATAACAGAAAGTCTTACCCTCCTACTGCAAATGGGTCTGGTTAACCAACGAATCAACAGTAAAGCTGATCCCTCAGTTTATTAACATTGTTACAGTTAAAGTATCTTATTTGAAGGAAAAAGAAATTGATAATATTTAGCTAAAGATAGTTAAATTCCACACATTAGTTCTGGCAATCACATATTAATCTCCATGTTTCTCCGTAAGAAACAAAACTTGCACAAAACAAAATAAATTATTCAAAAGAGCGCTGAGTACCTTTTATTTTGCACCATAGCAGAACATAAATCGGAATTCCTTGTTATTTTGCACCAATCACGCTTGTCAGGAGAAGCAAAAGTGATCTCTGAGCATATAACCACCTCATTTGAGCTTATCTTGACATCAGCGTATCTGGAGTCGGACGGAACTGCAATGATAAAACATACCAATAGATGTCAAAAGAATCATAAAAGTAAATGACTTAACTCAAAAGCAACTGCTTTTGATTCTTAAGCAGTATAAATATCTATACAAAAATCAGAATCTTTTCTGACCAAATTTTGTTTTCCTTCTCAAACATTTCATCACCTTTCTTAAATTTGCATTCTGGGTTAATGTTAAGTATTCATAACCTGATTAGGGTTCTAGTTTCTTTCAAGCATACAAGTACAAAAGCCATTCTTACAGTAAATACACAAAAAATTGAACTTCATGCAATAATATAGCCACGAGAAATCATTACCCAACTGCACTACATCATCACTTCTTTTCGAATTTCCTTACAAGAAAATTCTTTTCTTTCTTTCTTTTTCTTTCTCTTATTCATTTTGAACAAAGAATATTCTGAACTGAAATTAAAATAATAAAACAAAACAAAGAAGCTATAATTTGAATTGAAAGGAAACGGAATGAAAGAAGAATACCAAGCTTCGCCCAAATTTGCTGGGAGGATTTCGAAGCAGAGCATTCGCCAACTTCAGCCATAGTTTTGACTGGGACTTTGAATTGAATTGGATGGAATTGCAGCTCCTCTTTTTGGGTATTTGTACATTTAAAATGGAAAAGCGTGCCAACGAAGAATGACCCGCTCGTATCTCGTGGGCCCTAATTCGTCGAGCCGTTTACTATGCCAGCTACTTGGACCGTTGGATTCGGTTTAGTCTGACCAACGGTTCAGATCAAAAAAGAATTAAAAAAGGGGAATTTTCAACAGTAACTACTGTTGACTCAAGATTTAAAAAAATGACCAATATATAAATAAAATTATAAAAATGACCACTTTTTAATTTTTTGGACAAAATTATCTCTGTCCCCATTTGCAACAAAAATTCCTAAATCAATTTGAAGATCACTTCTGTTTGTGCGCGAAACCCTAATTTCTGTTTGTACGCGAAAGTAACAACGTAAGCGAAAGTTCAATCGGCGATCATTAATCCGACGGTTGACGACGGCGATAAAGACTTAAAAATCCGATCACTTTCACTTCGACGGCAACAAACTTGGCTTAATATCCATTCGCATTTCGACGACAGAGGCAATTTGGGTAACTGAGGTACAAGTTTCGGAAATTTTCTTTGTATTTAAAGTGGATTTATTGACGATTTTGGATGAATTTGCATGGGTTAGTGATTTATTTATCAATTTGTTAGAAATTAATCCCAAAAACTCGAACAATTGTATGTCGTTGGCTATATAATTAATCGAGTTTTATTTTGATTATTGTGATACAAACTCTTTTATTTTTATTCATGATGTGATAGAAAATAAGTGTCAAATGCATGAGAATTGTGTGATGTTGATGGAAGTGGAGATAAAGTTGGAGATTGAGGGTGAGCGATGGTTTCGATCACAAATGCATGTGCGAAAGTTTGGTAGTCGTGATCGAAACTGTCAAAAGAACGTGATCGAAATTACGGAAATTGCGTGATCGAAACTACAGTTTCGATCACGTAATTTTCTCAGTTTTGATCACGTTCTTTTGGTTTTCAATTATATGTTGTTGATGAAATTTGTGTGATGTTGATGATTGAGGTTGATTATTAGAGTAGATTGTATTGGTGGAAGTTACAGATACGTGATCGAAACAGTGGAAATTATGTGATCGAAAGTATACATCTCACATAATTTTCAATGTTTCGATCACGTTATATTTTTATTATGGTTTTGATATAGGGTTTCAGTTTCGATTAGAAATAGGAGTGTTGATTAATTTTAGTTACACTTTTGATCACATAAAAAGTATAGTAAGTTTCGATTACGAAGTATTTTGAATGTGATCAAAAGTGTAGTTTCGATTTTTCCAGAATCTTGTCTTCGTGTTTATGCTTTCGTATACATTGGGGTTGTACTTTTGATCATGGTTTGTGTGATCGAAACATCAGTTTCGATTTTTCCAGTTTGCAGTTTTTCTTTTCTGTATTCTAACTGCAGTTTAAATTTGCATTATTTGTATATGTGTTTTCACTAACATATGTAGTTTTTTTGTGGTTCAGGTAAAAATGGTTGTTACTGTGACAAGAGAATTGAAGATCCAGAAGGCTGAACATTTTTCGGCTGTTGTAACCTCATTGTCAAAGGAACGGGTCTTAAAGACAGTGCAAAAGAAGCTGACCTCAACACAACAAGAGTTGTTTAGGCAGACATGTTTTGGCTATTTGTTGGACATAGAAGACATCCAATTTTCAGGCAACCTTGTGCATAATATGCTACTTCACGAGGTGGTTACAGAGGGAGCAGAGAAGGAGATGTGATTTCTAGTAGGGGGCAGTACCATACATTTCTCATACATTGAGTTCGGCTTGATAACGGGGTTGATTTTAGGGCCATATCCAAGTAATGCAGGTGGGTCTATAAGGTTGAGGGACTTATACTTTGGTGGGGAAGTTAGCATGGAACTAAAGGATATGGAAAAAGCATACAACACAATAGACTTTAAATTGATAGATGACATGGACGCAGTGAAGTTGTCATTGTATGTGTTGATGGACTTGTTTCCACTTGGCCGGGGCTAACAGTATCACACCGATATGTGGATACTACAGATGGTTGATGACTTAGAGCAGTTTAATCGATTTCCCTGAGGGTCTGTTGTATGGACATACACATTCCGTTCATTGAGTAGGGCGATCAGTTGACAGTTGGCCACATACAAGGTTAAACAATCTCAGAAGCAAAAGAAAGGACTGAAGCACGTCAATCAATACAACCTTTGCGGGTTTCCTTACGCATTCCAAGTACTTGGGTGTTCACTTTAATATTTAAGTGTGTTATATTTTAATTTAACTATACATTATCATGTTACTAAAATGAAACTTTATTTGCATGTAGATTTGGATGTACGAGACTATCTCCACTGCTGGGTCTGAGTTAGGGGCACGCATCAATTCCCGCCTTCCTCGTATATTGAGATGGGTCGTGGCAAGAAAGAACGTCCGTGACGAGGACCTGAAGTCGTACATTTTCAATGATAGCTCGGTACAATTTAATAATATATTTTCTTTCATATTTCCCAGTTTTTTGTGAACTTTGATATATTGTATTTTGTAATAAAATTTCCTATCTTGATAATGACCAGCCCTCGTCCGTCATCCGTACAATGGAAGTATCATCGACAGAGCGTTTTTTGCCGTATGGTCGGCCTTTACATTTCGATGCTGCATATGGTGGTGAATATGCCGGTACTGTTCTCCCCAACCACGTGGACGGTGATGAGTCGGCCTTATCGCCAAGGACACCACCGGTAAGCTTAAAATACTAAGTACTTAATTTATAATTTTTTGGGTTAAACTTTTACTAAATTTTTTGGGTTAAACTTTTACTAACATTTATATACTATACTGTCCTCTTAGGGAGAGGCGACGAGCAACGAGAATTCATCACCCTCCATTCCTCCAAGTCCAAGGAAAATTAGAAGAAAGGTAAATTTTGTTGAAAGTTTAGTTTCAACAAGTGAAAATCATCAATTTTATATGACTATTAACAGTTTCCTAACAATCTGAACTTTGTTTTGGCAGCGAGCCTGTCCCTCTGTTGTGTCCAAGGAGGTTCCTCAGCATAATGACCCTGAAAAGTCTCCAGCAGGGCACAATACATTTCCTGACATGTCTCAACCAGACCCCGACGTACGTACACCGATTGCCGTTGTCCCAGAACAATCTAATCATCTATTGGTCGTTGAACAGCAGGTTCGAGATCTACTTGCTGATTTCCAAGCCTATTCAAAAAAGCAAGAAGATATGTGGTGTCGGCAGGAGGAAATACTACGGCGTCAGGATGAGACATTGACAGTGCTAGTCAGAGAATTGAGTAGTCGAACTGCATCTGAGCCGCCACAGGATCCTCAGGTGTGATTTTTGGTTGATTTATTGGGTTGTTTATAACAATGTAGACGGTATATATTGGATATTATCGAAACAGATTATTGTAATTGTCACGTTTTTCCATTGAGTTTTATTTAATTGCTTTTGTGTTTTTCTATGGTTACAGGTTCATCATGTAGGTGAGGCTAGTGTGTGCATTGTCGATGCGCTTAGAGATGTTAAAGTCTGTTGCTTGCTTCCTCAATCTCAGCTGCCTGCACAAAACAATACAAGTCGATACGGTTGGGAGTACAGGAGCTGGATCACAGCGGACCCCATATATAAACCCATTCAAACGACAGCGCAAATCTCGAACTCAGGCGGTGCTGAGGGGATGGCCACAATACTCTCTAGAGTATGCTATAGATCGGACTTGTCCAATTCTAGTAGACTTATATGCAGAGTTCGTAAAGTGGATGGCTACTCCAAAGGTATTCATTAAGACTCGCACTGTTTCAATAAATGCCGCATGGCTCAGGCTAGTGGCGGATAAGGGACAATGGATTGAGGATATGGTATGTTCCAATATCTATCATTTATTTATTTAATTTTATTTTTGATTTCTATCCGTGATGTTTATCCTGACCACTTTGATACGTTGCAGCATATGAACGAGTATATGCAGCTACTTGCTCACAGGCAAAGGGCATGTGCGCAGCAGGTGCCGCAACGTTGGACAGTTGCATCCACACATTTGTTCGTAAGTTTGATACTTTAAATTTTTTTGCAGACTTACTGTTATATTATATAATTGACAGTTCGAATAACAATTACTTGAAATTTTGTGACAATCATTGTTACAAGCCGCTTGGGACGGATATTTTAGAGTTGGGCGCTTTTTACCCATCGACAAATCTTGAGTCACATGTGGAGGGCAAAAACAGTGTTGTCCATCGTGCATGGTGGACAGTGGACGAGGTTTATATGTCAACTTGTATCAGTTCCTCGCATTGGGTAGCATATGCCATCCATTTACGTAGGCGTCAGATTATAGTGTACGACTTCTGTCCATTCGCACATTTCGAGCAGATGTTGGTTGAGGTCTTGTGGCCGATATCTGAGCTACTCCCCTACTGGCTCGATGATGCAGGTTTTTATGACATCAGGACTGAGCTTGAGTTTTCCGAGGACCCATTTTCAGTAGTACGGCCTATTGATGGAGTCCCCAAGCAGCAGATGTCCGGTGACTGCGGAGTGTTCAGCTGTATGTATATATACTATTTAGGTTTAGATAGGCCCCTTGACTTAATGCCCGCAGATGGGGCCTTTTTTAGGAGGAGGATAGCTGTAGAGTTATGGAAGGGCATTTTGTTGTAGGTGATTATTATATTTGTATTTATTGTATATATTGTATATAACCATTTTAATTAAATGTATTATATCTCATTTTTTATCCACTTTTGATTACATATGTCATTGTTTGCCAGCAGTTTATGATAACTAATAGATAAAGGAAAAACATTAAAATTTCAAGTTCCAGTACGTCCAAAATTATATATGATGATGTTCGAAAGTTATTGAGATTGTCTTCAGGAACGGGAGATTTTGGAAAAATCGAAAGTACAGTTTCGATCACATAAAAAAAAAATAGGTGCTCCAAACTGTACTTTCGATCAAGGTTTTAACCGTGATTGAAAGTACAGTTTCGATCACGTGTTTTTTTTTTGTGCTTGATCGAAAGTTTAGTTTTGATTTTTCCAGAATCTCCCGTTCGCGAAGCTAAGAAAAAAAAGCAAATAAAAGTAAGTATTGAACAACAAAATTCAGTTTCAATTAAAAAAAACTATCTATTAAATAGATAAAGTTATCGTACACAATGCATAACTCCAAATTGAAAACAATAAACATTCATATAACTTCTTAGGAAAAAATTCAGTTTCAATTAACCTTGATCTATTAAATAGATAAAGTTATCGTACACAATATATAACTCCAAATTAAAAGCAATAAACATTAGTACAGCGAGTTCATTTGTTGAAGCATAGCAATCTAACATCGTAACAAATGTTGCAAAAATTAATGTACAAGTAATAACACAAATTTCACTCATTTGAGTGAAGTGGAATCGGATTTTTGCAAGTTGCGCGGTTGTGCCCCAGTTGATGACAGCGTGAACACATACGCTGGATCACATCCTCTCTAATAGAAGGAATTCTTTGTTTTCTTGGTCGACCGACAGTAGGACGTTGCCTCGACGGCTTCAAAGTGATTTCTTGTACATCAGGTGGAATCACCCAATCTACATCATTTCCAACGGGATGAATAGACTCTGCATATGAATTCAACCATGCGTTAGTGGTGTAAAAGTGTGCACACAGTGAATTATGTGACAAATAGATGTGCCAACATGCTGCAAGAGCGTGAGCGCATGGGAGTTCTGATAGATCAAAGCGTCTGCAACTGCAAGTCTTATGCTGCAAATGTACGACCTCAACTGTGCCCCAGTGTTTAACCTCAAACTCATGCCGTGACATTGGTTCCACGGTCATAGGTCGAGACAACTCTATCTGTTCATCAATAACAGCTTAGGCCACTAGAGTAAGGAATGCATCTCTACCAGCAGCCTGCTCCCTACGCTAGTAAAACCACTGTTGTACAGTAGATCTTATGTGATCAGCCAATGAAGTGATTGGAAGTGAACGTGCGTGTCTTAATAATGAATTCATACTTTCTGTGATATTGGTAGTTAGCAAGTCATAACGCCGAGAAGGAAAATATGCTCTTGCCTATCTATGCAGTCCAACCTCATTTTCTAGATAATCTGCTGCTGGTGGATGCATCACCCTAAGATTTTGTATATACCCATTACACTTTATTACCCGATATGCCTTAGCAGCATGAAAGTAAGCAGCCATGAATGTCTCAATTTTTCGGGCACGCATTTTGTACTTGGCCTTTACATTCCCAGAAATATGGTAAGAACAAAATCCATGGGCTGCATCGGGGAACACGATTGCAATCCCTTTCTCAATACTACTGTGTCGATCGGATATGAAAACCAAATTCTGAATCAAGCCAATTGCTTCTCGAAGTTTTAGGAAAAACCATTCCCACGAGGCGTCATTCTCAGAATCGACAACACCAAACGCCAGAAGATAAATTTTGTTATTTCCATCTAGTGAGGCAGGCACAAATAATGACTCACGATAAGTTCCCTTCAAGAAAGTTCCATCAACTACAATAACTGATCGAATTGTGATGCGAAATCCTTTAATACATTGTCCCAATGACATAAAAAAGTACAAGAAGTGATCGTCGGAATCTTTTTGAATTGACGTTACTGTACCCGGATTTTTTTCCTTTAACACGTGACAGTACCAGGGAAGTCCCTTAAATGACTCTGAAGGATCGCCAGTTACAAGTTTCAAGGCACGTTCTTTACTACGCCATGACTTCATGTACGATAGCCGTACCCTATAATCAGCCTAAACGTCATCGCGAATATTTTTGGGAGTGTAACTTCGACTGCAGTCCTTAAATTTATCCTTAATTAGTTCTCCAATTAGATGCGAGCTTGCTTGGCGATGACCATCTTGGAGCTCTTCGTTCTGACAACTGTGAACTGAGTTCATTTTTGTCACTCGAAAATATGTATTACGGTTGGTCCTGGTCGCACGAATTCTCCATTGACATCTTTCAACAAGGCACTTTGCCTCAAACCGATCCGTAGTTGACTTGTAAACCTTGAATTGGAAATGGTTCCTTAATGCAAGCAAGCTTAACTTATCTCAAAGTGCTTGCTTCGTATCGAATATCTGCCCAACTGAAACATCACTTAATCCAGTTCCCGATAGTGCATCACTTGGCATAACTTCTGATGGTGGAACTGGAGGCAACCACAGAATAAATTGATTTTCAGACAAAGGAATTGTCATTGAGCAACTCCTCTGAGTGGGACCGTTACAGCCATCGTCCTGTGGCTCGCTTTCTTCATCAGCAACATTTCTTCCTTATTCGCTGCGCTGAGAGATGTCAGGCCCAAAAATGTTTGCCTCGGCATCATGGTAATCATTTTGATGTGCATTGTTGTTGTAGGGAGGAGAATCTCCTTCATCAAGGGTGGTCGCATCATCAAAAAAGTTCACGGGTCAGTGTTGGAGGTTTGGAGGCATCTCTGGAACTTGACTTTGCTGGAAGTATCGATCTACAAACCCTTGCACAGTGTACTCGAACTGATTGTTGCATTGGGCCTAGGTTGTGACTGCAGGAACAACATCATTAACTTGATTACTTCCACTGGAAGACATAAACTGTGTTGCCGTTACAAGAATTGCATGAGGCGAAAAATCAGTGGGAACTTTTGCATTGTCCACACGATCCAAGGTAATATATAGTGGGCAATATCCCCTTCGGCTGGCCATATAAGGACTATTGGCCGACATGAATACTCGAAAGTCTAGTTCGGTTGTGATATCCGCTGCCATAAAACCCGCCCCCGATTGTGTACACACTGAATACTTAGTTTGTCTTTATGATAAATTCAGAAGGATTAATTTTAAATGCCTCATACAACATCCTCATAAAATCATGATATCTTATTGATCGATCAACAGAAAATCCTCTCATTCTGCCACCAACATATTCTTCGCCGCCGTTTGGTGTTCGTTCCCAAGAGCCGTCATTGACAGTAACAATTGTTATTGACTCAGTCATGCCTGCACTAAATCAAAATATTGTGTTACAAAACTGAATCCAAATATTCTTATAAATGATAACATATAGATTATTTGCAAAACTGAACAAATCTTCTAGTATCTATTAATTTCTCTGTGATCGAAACTCTCGCACAGGTCGTCTTCTTCCTCGTTTTTCACTCGTTTTCCATTTAACCATCACACCAAGCACACTCAATATTTTGAAAACACACTTTTTTTCTTGATTTCTTTCATTACATTTACTGATTCTCCACAAATACTCAAAATAAATGTTATATATATTTTGTTCTCTGTTCTAAACTATTTTTCAGACACGCACCTGATTCTCTCCCTTTGTAAATAAGTGATTTTCTTCGAATCAAATGAAGTTGATCTTAAAAACAATAAAACCAAATAAATCACTTAACAAACTCTAAATCAAATGATGGACAGTAGATAAAGATAGAGAAGAAACGAAGAAAAAGAAAGACGAAATCGAAACGCAGTTTAATTTGGATGATAGGGGTAATTTTGTTCGAAAAATTAAAAGGCGGTCATTTTTGTAATTTTATTTATGTTGGCCATTTTTGAAAATCTTGAGTCAACAGTGGTTACTGTTGAAAATTTCCCATTAAAAAATAGGGAAGTTGGGATATTCACTCGTGATCGGAGCAATAAACAAATATTCTCTAATATTTAGAGAAAAACAAACACTTTTTTGAAGTTTAGACAAATAAATACATACTCATAAATCAAAAAAATAATTTTTTTATTATAATAATTTAGTCTCTATTTTAATATTTTATCTAATATATTTTATTAATTATAACAATTTAATCTTTATTTTAATATTTTTTACAATATACTAAGGAATAAATATTTCTTATTTATTATTTCAATAAAAAATTGAAAAAAATTATTATTAAAAAATCTAATTATGAGATAGAGCAGACCTATATATTAAATATTTTTAACATTCTTTCTCTACTTTCTTAATAATAACTTGATATTTAATTATTAAAAAAATTTTGAAATATTTTGTTAACATTTTATTCGTATATACACTGTATTTATTTAAAAGATTATATTAATTTTATTATATTTAGTATGAAAATATAAATAAAAAGATTAAAGAAAAGGAAATTTGATGTCATTTATTCATAGAATTGGTAATTAGATATATTTTATATTATCATTAAATAATATACTTTAATTTTAATTAAATGTAAAAAAAAAGAATATACACACGTATATATAACATGTATTTATTTTTTATTTTTATTTATATTTTCATAATTTTTAAAGAAAATATAATAAATTTAACATTATTTTTTAAATAGATATATTATATATAAAAATAAAATGTTAAAAAAATATTTTATTTAAAATTTTTTTGCTAATTAAATATTACATTATTTTTGAAAAAGTAAAATAAAAAATTAAAATTATTTTAATGTATGGATTTGATCTAATTCATTGTAAAAATAAATTAACAGTATTTTTTAATTTTGTTGAAATAATAAATTGAAAAATTATTTAATCCTTAATATATTGTGAAAGATATTAATATAGGGACTAAGTTATTAAAGTTAAAATAAGTATATTGTAAAAAATATTAAAATGGGGATTAAATTATTATAATAAAAATAATTATGTTTTGAGTAATTATTTTCAAAAGTTTAGGGATACAAATGATCTTAACCTAAACGGTCAACTACCAAATATAAAAGTTAAGTGGATATTTGTCTATTTATCTAAACTGGAAAAAATTTGTTTTTCTCAAAATATCAAGTAGATATATGCTATTTTTCCAAACATTAAAGGGTATATACGAATTTTCCTAAAAAATATGAAATTACTTTCATGTACATTGCAACCCGTTTTCCAATTTGCATAATAATGTTTGTCACCAAACTTCATAGAAATAATAAATAAGGACATATCACCATCATGTTAAAAATTATTAAAATTAAATAAATTATATCCTAATTTATTATTTTAGTAAAATTCAAAGACTCAAATATTATTATTCTGTTAAAGTTTTAAAATTATTAAGGAGTTTTAGCATATACATCCATTAAAGTTTTACACTTCAACATATTTAGAAAAAGTATGAGAAAAAATATATTTACTTGCCGTGAACTATTAGTTGACTATCTAATTGCATTAAGATAATTATAATGCCCTTCATATTCATCTTTTTGAATACGACAAATTTTGAGAAATTCAATTTAAAATTTATATGATATCTAAAAATTAGAAATAATTAGATATTTTTTCCAATAATTATAAATTTGATCAATAAAAACTTAATTTAAATTTATTTAATATTTATCCCAATTTCATTTAGAATAAATGAAAATTCTAACCCTAATCCTAATCTACTACCCACCATAAAAATTTGCCGTTGTACTTCTTTAACCTCCCACTCCTCTACAAATCCACAATAGTTGTCAAGTGTTCTCCTTGCCGCGATACTCCCAAAGCAATTGTAAATATTTAACTAATAAATTACATTGATGGTTTGATTGCCCAAAAATAGTTCAAAGATCTACGGTGGCATAAATTTCTCAACAACTTTATTGGAAGTGTATTCAAAGTAATTCAAAAACAATCATCAAATTAGTGGTGCTATTGAATTCCGACGAGTGGGAGTTCATGGACAAGAACATAATTGAGAGTTATTGGGCTTGAATTTTGGGATGGTTAAGTCTTATTCATGGAAAGGTTGGTGAGAAGTGCATAAGTTCTTGAAGGAGTTAAGGATGATATTGTTAAGGGTAAGATGTTTAGAAGGCCTAACAGTAGATTTCCAAAGAAAGATAAAAAAAACATAAGGCTTTATTATTATCAATAACTTGAATTTCATTTTCCTTTGCAACTTGCTCTCACTTTCTCTATTTAAACAATAAACATGTTACAAAAGAGTAAAATTGTCTACAATTTTATCAAACTGTCTTTATTTCTCGCCATGTGTTAAAGTATGAGACGTTAGAGGTATGTGTTCAAAACTCAAATTATTAGTATCTCTTTAATTTTTTTAGTTCAGGAATTAACACATACCTTCCTTAAGGTTTAAAAAACCTACAAATAGATGGAAGGTTTCAGAAAATCTACACATACCTCTCTTTAACTATTAGTTGACCATGGTTGGCTGTTAGTTAGTCATTAAACCTATGGATATTTTGATAAAACAATGATTTTCTTTAAACACATAATAATTGTTACTTTTTTTATAAAGTCTCATTTAATCTTAAAGATTTAGTCTAATACCTTAGTAATTCTAGTAGTTTAAAAAAAAATCTCTACGTTAACAATTTAATACCCCTATATAATGATAGTTATTTAAAAAAATAAATAACGAATTTTTAAATTTTGATAAAATATAATATATTTATGTAAAATACATTGATAAAATAAATTATATTATTATTTTTATAGCATGTTGATGATATAAATATTTATTAATATATTATAAATTTCATTTTTCATTTTCATTGATATTTTAAAGATTTGGATAAATAATTCGAAATCTAATATTCAAAATTTCTTTAATTATTTAATTATTCAATTTCTCATTTTGTCTTGTTATGTTTGGTTAAATTTTAAGGGCATTAGTTTTTTTAGTAAAAATAAATGGTCAATTAACGGTATAAGAGAGATATGTGTAGGTTTTCTCCAACTTTTTATTTACGTATGAGTTTCTCAAACATTAGGAAGGTGTGTGTTATCTCCTCTTTTTAGTTAATTCCTCCCAGAAAAATATGTTTTTTTAAGAACTTTAAAAGTTTTTTGCATAATAAAAACTTATTCTTTTTGGTTTTTTATTTGAAATATAAGAGGTTCAAAAAAATTGTTAAGAGTACAAATGACAATTTGACCTTCACAATATAGTCTTTATGACTTATAAACCCTTAAGTCCAAATTAATTGTCAAACGCGTCCCTTTCTTAACCTATTTTTTTGGAAAATTTTTAAAATGACCCTATTTGGATCTAATTGACGTAAATAGCCACCTTTTCATTTTTTTACCACATTGGCCTATATTTATTTTTGGGCCAATTTTATTGTTTCTAGCCACCTTGATATCTTTTTTTTTACCTCATGCATATAACCCAATTAACACTTTCTACACTTAAGTCAATTCAAACTTTTATAGCCTAATCAACATACACATATAAATTCAAAACTTGTATAAATTAATATTTCTCTAGTATCCAAAAATTTAATTCACCAATAAAACACATATAACTATGTAAATAAATCACATTGTCGACATCTAAGAATTTGTTGTTCACCTTTTAAGTCAACTAGAACATTTGAGACTTGTGAGCAAATGTTGGATTTTATTATAATAGTAAGATAATGTGAACAAGAGCTAAAGAAAACATGAGAAAAATGGTTAAAAGATGGTAAAACATTAGGAAAATATATGGTGGCTAGTGAGAGTAAAACTGTTCGAAAAAAAGATGTTAAGCTAGTTTAGTAAAAAAAATTAGAAGGTGGTTATTTACGTCAATTGGGTCCAAAATAAGATTATTTTAGAAAATTTTCCTTTTTTCTTTGACCAAAAAATTTGGAACAAATAAATTTTTTTTTATGTCATTTTTTTCAAATAAGTCAATAATCAATATATACAAAATTTATCATATTGTACAATTCCAAACCCAAATCAACATTACATATTCTAAATTATATTCATTTTTCTTCACTCTCTTCTCTCATATTTTTCATTAACTATACAACAAATATAAAAGGAAATTACAGTGCCAATGAACTCGTAAAAGTTAAGAAAAAAAAAAGTCATTACATATTACTCAACCAATACTTTTGAGGAAAAGGATTTAGATATTGGAAAAAATAGAGAAAAAAAATAGAATTCAAGAAGATATAGAGAAAAAAAAAATCAAAGGCGGTGCTTTCTAAGATTTGGTACACTGGATTTTGTCAAGGTTTTATTTTAGGATAATAACATCCTTATACCTAGATTTTTTCAAAATACTAAGTTAAGCTATGCATTTTTAATATTAAAGTTTTAATCCTTAATAGTGGGTATGTGAAAGTGAAACTAAGTAATACTATAGAGTAAGGGTGACAATCCAAGTGTCATATTTATATCGTGTCAAATAAAAACATAACATATTTTACACTAACTTGATATAAACCTTGTTAACAACGTGATAAAACCCACCACCAAACGTAATACTGAACCCTAAGATTTTCAAGATGTAAGTTTGTTGAGTTTTGACCCTCAAGACATAAGTTTGTTCAGTTTTGACTCGTTACCTAACTAGTTAAGAACTAAGACTACAGTTATTTGAAAACGCCACACCAAGAATAATGGAGATCAAGGTACTAGCCAAATGGTTCAAGCTAACAATATCTTAACTTATTAAGGGAGTGATTAACTTTTGTGGTGTTTTCAAGATTGGAATTTTAAGGATTTATTTTCTTAAATTCTAATATGATCATCTACAACTTGTTTTCTAGTACCTAGGTGTGCATAACAACTGATTCAAGAGTTCTTAGAGCAGGCCATCCAGTGGATTCTTATTATTTGGGATCAAAGTTTTGGCTCTAGAAACAAGTTACTTATCCCTTACTTACCTTTGTTTTGTGCTTTTTTCTTTGATTTTTGTGCGATTCTTGTGTTGTCTTAGCATAGTTTCTTTGAATTTTTTTCATTTGGTTTCTTTGTGTTTTGAATAGATTCAATTCCTTACGTGTTTAGTTTGGTGAATTAAAAAAAAAGGAGAGAGTGAAAAAAAATCCAATTCAAAAAAGAATAATAATAGTTGAAGGAAAAAGAAAAAAAAAGGAGTTAGATTGCATTGTTTGATCGGTGGGCAATCTATTTTGTGCTATTTATTAAGATTGCAGATTTGATTTTGATCCTTTTCCCAATATAAAAAGGATTTCTTGAATCGTAAGATCATGTTCCTATTTGAATAAGTTATAACAAGATCTCCTATCCTTTTTTGGATTTGACTAATTGTCTAATTCAAAGCTAGTTATGTATATTTCTTTTCAAATTGGGATTTCTTTTCCTGAAACAGTAATCTTACTATATTGACTAGAATTATTCCTTATCAAATAAGGATTCTAGAGTCTAAATTAATTTAATTTCGTACTCTATATTTTATTTATCCTATTCAGGTTCAATTGTGCACTTGTGTCTTTTAGCTTTACTCTTTAATTCATTGGATTCTAGTAATTTCTTTTACATGTTTTTTGCTTCCTTTTGAAATTTTCTTATTTTCTTGACTCTTTTAATTTTTTTTCCTTTACCGTTTGCCTCAATAAAGTCTTTAACATTCTGATTTTGAGATTTACCACCATCTAACCGATTGCTCCTAAAATTTGTTGATCTCGATTCTTTAAGAACATAAAGGGGGTTAACTTAAGCGGTGAAAGATGAGAATGGTGAAACCATCATCAAATTACTTTGAAACATTAGTGATAACAATATGATTTGAGTGAAAACACGTGAGAGAGTGTGAGAGGAACAAATTTCTTTAATTTATAACAAGTTTTGCAAGTTATAAACATGAGTAGTGAAGGAGAACCATAAGAAGTTGACATGAAAATGTTCATAAAGGCTATTAATGTACAATTTAGAAAGTTGAATACCAGGCTGGATGAATTGCAATCCCCATTTATGCCCAAAACCATTAAAACACCTATGTTTGACGAGGAAGAGGAAGATGATTCAGATTTGGAGGAATCAAGTTCTAAACAAGGCAAGAAAGCCGTTTCAAAAAGAGATAGCAATTTGGGCAGCATAAAAATAAAGATTTGGACCTTTTAAGGAAAGAATGATCCCAAACTATACTTGGAGTGGGAAAGAAAGGTTGAACATATATTTGATTGCCATAATTACTCCGAGAAGAAGAAGGTAAAACTAGCAGCCATAGAGTTCATAGATTATGCAAGCATATGGTGGGATCAATTGGTGATTAATAGGCATAGGAATGGAGAGAGGCCAATTCAATCATAGGAAGAGATGAAAGTCGTAATGTGTAAGAGATTTATACCTAGCCATTATTATAGAGATTTGTATAGAAAGTTGCAAGGGCTGGTTCAAGGTTCCATGAATGTATAGGACTATTACAAGAAGATAGAGATAGCCATGATTAGATCAAACATATAAGAAGACTGAGAAGCAACAATGGCAAGATTTGTTGGTAGCTTGAGCAAGGAGATTGCTGATATGGTTGATTTCCAACACTATGTGGAGATGGAGGAGCTATTGCACAAAGCCATTAAAGTGGAAAAGCAAATCAAATAAAAAAGGTTTAGATCTGGATTGGTTTCTAAATCTTTATGGAAATCTAATTGGAAGCACAACAAAGCTACCTTAAAAACAAAAGAAGAAGCAAAGCAAAAAGATTATGTTGTTATTTCTAAAGGTAAAATTAAAACTAAAACTTCTTTTAAGCCACATAAAGTTAAGTGTTTTAGGTGTCAAGAATTCAGGCATATTGCTTTTCAATGCCCAAAGAAAATAGCTATGATTGTGTTGGAGAATAAAGAAATAGAAAATACTAGCTCAAGTAAGGATGAGATGCCACAATTGGAGAGTTGTTCTGATGTTGAAGTTGAAGAACCCATGCATAGTGATTTGTTGGTCACAAGGAGAGCTCTAAATATACAGCCTAAGGATGATGTTGATAAGGAGCAACGTGAGCATATTTTTCACATAAGATGTTATGTGAAGGATAAGGTATGTACTATGATTATTGATGGTAGAAGGTGTGCTAGTGTTGTTAGTGCTTTATTGGTAGATAAGTTGAATTTACATACCATAAAGCATCCTAAATCGTACAAATTGCAATGGCTAAATGAATGTGGAGAAGTAAGGGTAACCAAGCAAATTCTAGTTTCATTTTCAATTGGCAAGTATAAGGATGAGGTTCTATGTGATGTGGCACCAATGCATGCTGGTTATATATTGCTTGGTCGATCATGACAGTTTGATTAAAAGGTTACACATGATGGGTATAAAAATCGTTATTCTTTTGTAATGAATAATTGAATTGTTGTACTAACCCCTCTCAAACGTTTGCAAGCTTATAAAGATCAGATTAGGATAGTAAAAGAGTGCAAAATGAGAGAAGAACAAATGTGTGAG
This sequence comes from Azadirachta indica, assembly GCA_022749755.1. NCBI lineage: Eukaryota > Viridiplantae > Streptophyta > Magnoliopsida > Sapindales > Meliaceae > Azadirachta > Azadirachta indica. Next base: position 8,639,165 of record CM040447.1, on the reverse strand, counting down.
CAAGAGGAAAAGAAAAAGAAGGAAAGTGAACAAGTAAAAGCAAAGAAAGCAAGTGAGATCGAGAGGAAAAGTGCAAGTGGAAAGAGAGAGGTTGAGAGGAAAATTAAAGAGCAAAGTGTGCAAAAAGGAGAGAAAAGTAAGGGAATAAGTGTATTTATTGAAAAAAAAATGAGGTTAAAAGTGTCATGATTGCAAGGCAATAACTACTTGTACTTATGTACAAGGATGTTTACCTTTCTACCAATGACCTTAATCCCTCTTTGCCTAATGTTGTTGTGTCTTTATTACAGGAGTTTGCAGACCTATTTTTCAAGGAAATTCCTCATTGGATTACCTCTCTTAAGAGGTATTGAGCATCAAATAGACTTCATACCTAGTTCCTCCATACCAAATTGACCTGCTTATAGAGCTAATCCCGAGGAAATAAAGGAGATATAAAGGCAAGTGGATGAGCTGGTGCAAAAGGGTTTTGTAAGGGAGAGCCTTAGCACATGTTTGGTTTTTGTCATCCTAGATCCAAAGAAAGATAAAACGTGACGTATGTGTGTGGATTGTCGAGCCATTAACAAAATAACGGTTAAGTATAGACATCTTATCCCTAAATTAAATGATATACTTGATGAATTATATGGCTTTTGTTTGTTTTCTTGAATTGATTTAAAGAATGGCTATTATCAAATTCGCACGAAAAAGGGAGATGAATGGAAGACAGCATTTAAAACTAAATATGGATTATATGAGTGGTTAATAATGTCTTTTAGTTTAACTAATGCACCAAGTATATTCATGAGGTTAATGAATCATGTCCGGCGTGCTTTCATAGGAAAATTTGTGGTAGTTTACTTTGATGATATGTTAGTTTATAGCGAAAATTTAGATGAACATGTGAAACACTTGCATGTTGTTTTTAATGTATTAAGAGAGTACCAATTGTATGCTAATCTTAAGAAGTGTATGTTTTGCATGGAATATATTGTGTTTCTTAGATATGTTGTTAATTTGCAAGGTATCAGCGTTAATAAAAAGAAGGTATAGGCAATAAGGGACTAGCCTACATCTAAGAATACAAATGAGGTAAGAAGTTTTTATGGATTAGCAAGTTTTTATTGAAAGTTTATTAAGGATTTTATTTCTATTGCTGCACCATTGAATGAACTTGTTAAACAGAATGTTGTTTTTAAGTGGGATGATGTGCATGATTAGGCTTTAAAAGGTAAGCTAACTAATGCACCTTTGTTGTGTTTGCCTAACTTTGATAAAGCTTTTAAGTTAGAATATGATGCACTTGGAATTGGAATAGGGGCTGTTTTTATGCAAGATTCCAAACCAATTGCTTATTTTAGTGAAAAGCTAAATGGGACAGCCTTGAATTATCTTGCTTATGACAAGGAACTTTATGCATTAGTAAGAACTCTTTCAAACAAGGCAGCATTACTTGTGGCCAAGGGAATTCATCATTCACTTTGATCATGAAAGCTTAAAGTTCTTGAAATCTCAAGGTAAGCTTAATAAAAGGCATGCTAAGTGTTTGAAGTTTATAGAAAAATTTCCTTATTTGATCAGGTACAAATATGGAAAGGAAAATATTGTTGCTGATGCATTATCTAAGAGGTACGCATTACTTACATCTTTGCAAACTAAGTTGCTTAGTTTTGAATTTATTAAGGACTTGTATGCTAGTGATTATACTTTCAGCCAAGTATGGAATGCATGTGATAAGTGTACGTTTAGTGATTTCTATAGGCATGAAGGATTTCTGTTTAAAAAAGATAAATTGTGTGTGCTTATTTATTCTGTTCGTGAGTTACTTGTTAGAGAAACTCATGGAGGCAGCTTGATAAAAGACTTTAGATATATTGCGTGAGCATTTTTATTGGCCTAATATGAAGCATGATTTACAATATATTTGTGATAAGTGCATAACATGTATGCAAGCAAAATCTAAAGTTAAACCACATGGCTTGTATACCTCTTTACCAGTGCTTACCCAACTTTGGATTGATATTTCTATAAATTTTGTTTTAAGCTTACCAAGGTCTCAAAGTGGTAAGGATAACATATTTGTTGTTGTTGATAGGTTTAGTAAAATGACTTATTTCCTTGCATATTCTAAAACCAATGATGCAACATATATTATTGTCTTGTTCTTTAAAGAAGTTGTTCGTTTGCATGATTTGTCTAAAACAATTGTTAGTGATAAAGATGTTAAGTTCTTAAGTCATTTTTGGCACACTTTATGGAATAAATTAGGAACAACACTCTTATTTTCTATTGTTGAACATCCATAAATGAATGGTCAAATTAAAGTACTTAATAGAACACTCACTTTTTTGTTGCGTGCTATCATTCAAAAGAACTTAAAGCAATGGGAAAAGTGTTTGTCATAAATTAAGTTTGCATATAATAGGTCTGTTCATTCTACTACTTCTTTTTCACTTTTTGAAATTGTTTATAGCTTTAATCATTTAACTCCTATGAATATTTTACCTTTACCTATTAATGAACATGCTAATCTTGATGGTAAGAAAAAGGCAGGTTTTGTGAAGGATTTACATGCCAAAGTTCAGGCTAACATTGAAAGAAAAAAGAGCAATATGCTAAGCAAGCTAATAAGAGGCTTTTGAAAGTTGTTTTTAAACCTGGAGATTGGGTTTGGGTGCACATGCGTAAGGAGGGGTTTCTTACACAAAGGAAATTGAAATTGCATCCTAGAGGAGGTGTACCTTTTCAAGTCTTGGAGAGAATCAATGATAACGCCTACAATCTAGATTTACTAGATAACTATGGTAATGTTAGTGCAACTTTTAATGTTGCTGATTTATCTTTGTTTGATGTAGGTGATTCGAGGATGAATCCTTTAGAGGAGGGAGGAAATAATGGAGATCAAGGTGCTGGCCAAATGGTTCAAGCTAACATTCCCAAATATTTTCAAGATCCTTTGTAAGGAATTGGTGATCCAATGACTAGGGCAAGGACAAAGAGGATGAAAGAAACTTTACAAGGCTTAATCATGGAAGTGCATGACAAAGAGCCTATTTTATAAGATTTTAAAGTTGTTCTAAAAGTTTTCAAAACTTCATCAAAGATAATCACTTATCTTTATATACAAGAAGAAGAATAGCTCTGCCCTAATGTTGCATAGAAAATTAGGCCTTTGAAGATTTCTTGTTTTGTTTAGATTATTTACTTTACATCGAATTAATTTCTTACTTTGTTTAAAATTGTTTTGTTTCCTAGTTAGATTAGGATTATAGTTTTTCTCTTTTAAGTTAGAATTTTTATTCCTACTTAATTTTGTTTCCTATTTATTTAGGATAATGATGCTTTCATGCCTATATAAAGGCTACAACTATGTAAAACGAATTATCATCACATCATTAAAAACATTGAGATATTTTAGCAAGTATAGCCTTGCCTTCTTGTGTTTTGGTAGAATACAATATCTTAACTTATTAAGAGAGTGATCAACCTTTATAGCGTTTTCAAGATTGGAATTTTAAGGATTTATTTCCTTAAGTTCTAATTTGATCATCCATAACTTATTTTCTAGTTCTTAGGGTGCGTATAACAACTGATTCAAGAGTTCCTAGAGTAAGTCGTCTAGTGGGTTCTTGTCAAAGAATCTTAAGAATTACTCAAGAGCCAAGGCAATAAGTCTAGTTATTTGAATGCCACATGAATAAACTTGATAAGTTTAAGAGTCCTTTCAAGAAAGAAAGAAGAATACACTAACTCAATGTCATTAAAGGAAAAAAAATGTTCTTAATTTTAAAACAATGGTAGCCCTATATATGTATAGGCTTATATAAATCCTAAATTAAGTTAGAATAGGAATCCTAATTTAAGTAGCAGTTGTAATTCCTAAATTAAGTAGGAAAGATATAATCTTAATGTAATTAGAATGACAAATTATCTTTGACATAAAAATAACAATGTTAAACAAGTTAGGAAATTAATTCTATATAAAATAAATAGTCCAAACGAACAGAAACTCAACTTAACCATGCGATATTAGGATTTAGTAGTGCAGGGTTACTTTATTCTTCTTCATGCAACCCATTTGAATTCTTGTTATACATTCAGCCCGACTTTGTAGCTACTTGTCCAACAGTTTGAATAATGCTTACAAAATTTTGTTTTTTCTTTAAGCCCAATCCTTCATGTCATACATCTTGAATTGCATTTGGAGCCTATATCTCATCAATTAATCCATTTAAGGAAGCTTACAACTTATTGGCTCTAGCTCTTGTAATTGGTCTATTTAGCAAGTTTAATGTATAATGTAAATGTTGTCCTTGAGTCCCTCCAAGCCCACAAGTGAGCCCATTGTATGCGTGGTTATGCAGCTTCTTTTGCATCATAACCCTAACTTGACCATTGAATACTCTGTCAAGAACTAAAACACTAACTCGCCATTTAACAATCGTATCATCTATTTAACATATTTTTTAATAATATATATATTTTTAATATGTATAAAATATTATCTACCCAAATACTAATAAATTTTATTCTAAATAGTATTACATACTTTTTAAAATACTAAAAAAAAATATTATCAAATATTTTTTAAAATATAAAAAACGTAAAATAAATATATTAAATTATAAATGAATTAGAATGAAATGATTATTTAAATAGTTAATCATGTTATAAATAAGTTCACATGCCAAGACCTCTAAACTCAAAACTAACCTAATTATTAATCGTGTTACTTCATTATAGTTTATTTATTAATCATGTTATTTTAAGTGAACTCGAACCCTTACTAAAGAGGAACCAAGTTGCTAAAATTATTAAAATTTATTTCGATTTGTTGTTTAAAAACATTTAAAATATGAATATTATCTTTTCCCAAATTCTTTATTGTGAAGCCTTCTAAGTTTTCTAAAAAAAAAAACTTGTTGATACATGAAAATTGACCGTGGGCGCGACCACAAGCCCAAAGCTGAAACTATATCATTTTGCCAGGTAATGTATACAAAAGCACAAGTAGGCCAAAGTCACTCTTTTGGGACACAAATTATGGGCCGTCGTCTAAAAGGTTAAAATAGTTCAAAGTTTGGCTCAAATCAATATAATTTCTTAAATGTAGCCCACTTGGGGAGTACTTAGCTTAAAGGATTCATTATACAATTAGGCTAATGTATAAGGAACACAAAAGGCTCAAAAAGACTTCTTTTTTAAAAGCCCAAAATTTATAATCCTTTTTTTAGCCCAAAACCTTATTTTAATTAATTTAGCATTAATTAAAATAGGCATTTTATTTTAATTAGGATTAACTACAAAAGACTATTTTATTACAAATAAAACTATTTAGATAAAGTATTTCATTTCAAATATGAGAATTTAAATTTTCCTTCTAATTAGGAATAATTAGATTAAATGTTTTATTATAAGTATAAATTCTTAGACATCTCTTTCAAATAGGATTAAACTACACCAATTTAAATCCTAAACAAAGTCTTGTCTTAAGGGAATTTGACTTGTATTAGATAAGATTACATGAGTTAGTCTTATTATACTACAACTTCACATCATACAATATATAAACCCATGACTTTATATTCGAAAAGGGGACATTCTAATAAGCATTACCGAGGTCAGAACTTTTATCAAGCCTAGAATCACATCTTTAAAGAGCACATTTCCTTTCACGACAACACTTGTGATTCTTGGCTTTCCTTTCTGCATTTACTTGTCACCTTGCTCAGCCCTAAACGCTACCCTATTGTCTTGCTGTCTTTCCTGCATCAACTAGTTATTAAACTGGTTGTTTTAGTCATTAGAATCACCTTGACCATAACCTTAGTTTGTCAATCGCAATTGGTCATATTGAATACTACCGCGAGCGAGTCTCTACAATACAAACCTGATTCCTTTGTAATTGTGATTCTCCATTAAAACCATTGTGTTCCTTTGCATTCAAATACTGGGACTAGCTTGCTCCTATACACCGTAGATTCATAATTTATGTCTTGTGCTTTTCTAAGTGTTTTTTAGGTATAAAGCAGCAATAGGTGGCGGTAGTAGGTCCTTTCATTCAATTCTGAGCCAGTCTCCTAAGGTTGCAACATTAAGACTCTCGAACCACTAAGTATGATCCAAGGGATAAAGTGGACCTTACTCCCTACAACTTAGAAATAGGATGTGAATGCTCGATTTAGATCTAGAGGCTAGTAGTATCAAAGTCCACTAAGAGTGATACTAGGCCTATGTCAGTGATCAACCAATCATGATTTGACACATGGATTAGGTAGATTTTCCTTGTGAACAAAACCCTACTAAATCCTTTTCAGGTGGCCCTTTTTTATTGAAAATAATTTTTTTTTAAAAATATAATCTATTGTTATGTTAAGAACACTATAGCCATGTAAATAAAAGAATACTCTTTATTTTATTACTTTTTATGCTTAGATTGTAATGACTATTATAACTATCTTGATGCTAACAGTAACCAAAAAAAAAAAAATGATGCCTTTGATAATTAATTTCAATTTGAGGTTTACAAGTATATAGGCTATATAATGTGAGTTTAGTTATTATTCAACCTTTATTAAATTTCTTGTTAAAAGTACTACTACCTGAGTAATTTATTTTTGACATTACCTTTTCGTTTCTTAAGTTTCACACACTCGAATCTAGTTCCACTCCATCACAAAGACATAGTAAAGAAATTTTCTCTTTGAGATCAATGTAAGGGTGAATCAATCTTTACCTTTTACTTGTACGACAAAAATTCAAGCTAATCAAGTTATTTCTTTGGTTTAAAATCTACCATTTTTTCTTCTTTTCAAGACGTTTATTTTTTGTAGTTGTTCATTTTTAAAATTTAATTTCATTAACCTTGATTTTGTGAAAAATCTAAATATGCTTAAGCCTGTATTGAGTTTTGTTGACAATGAATTTCATAACTTAAGATATTTGATTAGTAAAATAGCATAATTATTATTTTTTGATCTCTTACTTTATTCTAATTTAGTTTAATCAATCTACACAAAATTTTTATTTAATATATAAACTATAAAAAAATTCACAAACACAACTTTTGACTTTGTTAATTATTTAATATTAAATATATAAAAGTATTGATTTTTAATTGCTTTTTAAGAAAAAAAAATAGCAACTTTTTACTCATATTTAAATTTTCAAGAAGAAAAGATCATTTCAAGTTAATTTAGACTTCAAAACTAATTAAGATCTCACCGAGAAAAAACAAATGCAAGAAAAGAATTCATTGTTCTCTTCTAACATTAAGTCTAGATGTGATGACTGTATTACTCATTGCTTTTTGGTTGACTCAATTTGTAGACAAGCATACAAATTTTATAGCAACTTGGTTGTGTTTGATAATGCGTATACACTAATTGTTATAGTATATTTTGACATTATAATATTGACAATCAAACTATTGTTCTTAATTAATTGTCAATTTTTGAGTGTCGAGATTCTAGAGGTATTTGTTTGATGATTTGAGAAATTGAAGGAAGCTATGCCTAATGACAATTTTTTATAAGTTTCAAGAAAAGTTGTGGAATAGTGTGTTGTATGATATAGATCTTATGGCACAAAATGAAAATTATTGTATTTATTATGTTAAAAGGAGATTCTAAAGTGTACGAAATTGATTAGGAGAAAGATGTTAATTTTATTCCATTTACTTGGAAGAAATTTGATTGTGAAGGTATCTTGTATACGTATGTTATGATTTTCTTAAACAACTTGCAAATCACTTCTTTGCTTGATGTTTATAGTATTTATGAGGAGATGGCCTAAAGCAAACATTGAAATACTAATGTGTTGATTCTTGGGTTGCTTTAAAACTGTTAAAATCTTTGAAAACCCAAATCACCATTCCTTTTAGGTTGATTAGTGTTATTTCAATTCGTATTACAGCAAGGTACTCTAAATAAGGAGTGATCCATGACAACTTTAGGATACATTGAGGGACAATCACCCACTATGCCACCATTTTCTGATAGAAATGATTGTGCATATTGGAAGATTAGGATGAGAATATTCTTGCAATCCATAGATTATGAAATTTGGGATGTTATTGTTGATAATAAATTCATTCCCAAATTCATAAATGAAAAACGCATAGATAGGAAAAATACATCTTTAAATTCTAGAACTTTAAATGTTTTGGCTTATCTATTAAGTAGATATAATGTAAATAAATTTTCTATGTTCAATTCCGCTCATGATATTTGGTGTGCTTTAGAAAATTCTTATGAAAGTGACCAAAATAAGAAAACTAAGGACTTGCATGTTGAGCAAATTTGTCCTGGAATTGTTATACACTACAACAACGAACATGAAAAGGACAAGAGCGACAATGAAGGAAAGAAAGCAAACAAAACTGCAACCTTGTGCTTTATAGCATTTGGAGATGATGAGGTAAATGAATCCAAACTTTCATTTACATATGATGAAATGTTAAATGCATATGAAGAATTGTACGAAAATTTCGAAAAATTGATTTCCAAAAATCGTATTCTCAAAAAGAAAATTAATAAGTTTAGCATTGAGATTAAATCCTTGAAAGAGGAGAAGGATATTTTTGAAAATGAGAATGCTACTTTGAAGAGTGAGGAAATTTCTTAGAAAAATGAAAATGACAATTTGCAAAAAAAGAATGAATTTTTGAGAAACAAAATTGATTGTTTGCAAGAAAAAGTTCATTGTTTTGAAGTAGGAAGAAAAGACTTTCAAAGAGAAATGTGATTTCTAAAACAAAAGCTTTGCGCCTCACAAAATCTTCAAACCTCTCAACTTCATGACTTAACAAAAGAAAATGAGGCACCTAAGAAAAAGACCATTGAATTAAATGAAATTATTTTCAAATTCACATATGGTCAATATAATTTGAAAAGTTGCTTGGCTCTCAAAGATGTGTTTTTGATAGAGGTGGTATTGGATACAAACCCCACCCCAAACAAAAGTTTTACAAAAATTATTTTATGAAACCCTCTCCAAAAGTTCAGGTAAATGCCACATGTAACTATTGCAACATTTTTTGGCATCTAAGTCAAGGTTGCCCCATCAAAAGAAATATACATAGCATTAACATGATGTGGGATCCTAAAGGAACCAAAACTAACTTTCAAGGACCTAAAGTCTATTGGGTAGCAGAGTGCAAAACTTAAACATTTTGGCAGGTACTAAAATCAAGGAATGATGTGTGGTTCCTTGTTGAAGATGAAAGACAGGTTGAACACTAAAAAATTTGCAAGTCTCCCCAAATGCATAATAGAAGCATATTACATTTAGAGAAAATGGAAAAGGCTCATGTATAAGCAAAATTGGTATAAAATTCTTAGCTTATTCTTTTTGCTTGCTTAATTTATTTTTAACATATGTTGTGCTTTGAGTTGATAAGTGTGTTTTGCTTTTGCTTGAAACATACTTGTATTTATCAATTTATGTAAAACATCACTCATGCCCTTTTGTACTTTGATGTGCATTTGTTTTTGGATTCACTCATTCATCATATAAAAATGGCTTTGGAATAAAATTTGATCACTTTATGATTAATATCTCATTTTCATTTGAGCTAAATATCTATTATCTAGGATCAAGAATGGATGGTTAGGATTAGGAGGTGAAATTGATTGCTTCTACATTTTGTGAACCAGACAGCCAACTGCAAGAAATTCTGGGACTAATTGGTATTGTTTTATAGGACAAATGACATATAGATGGAAAGCTGTAGATGTCTAGATTTTCTAGAATTTTATAGAATCTAATTTAGCATTGCTATGAGTAGGTATGCAAGGATTAATATATAGAGGTCACAATTGTCTAAAAGATGTAGAAGGCCGGACTTTTAATTTTTTTAAGTTGAATGTCATGCATGAGATGGTGCAAATTGGGTATGGATCAAAAGCCTATAAGTCAGGTATTCATAGAATTTTGTGGTACTCAATTTGGACATCTCTATAGAAAGATATATGACTTTATGAACGAAGATTGGTCAGAAAACAGAGCAGAAACGAGGCAACCAAGATGAACTGAGTCAAGAGGATTTGGTCTACCGAATTCCTTAAGTTGGTTAATGAAATACTTAAGGTTTTCTACCCTTATATTAGTATTTTATCAAGGAAAACAAGAGAGCTTTAAAAGAGGAAGAGACATTGGAAAATAAATAGAAGCAAACTTACGAACCTAAACCATCGGATAGTTTGATCCTAGAGAAATGTCATTTTAGCATGCACATTCATTTGCTTATGTTATGTTTTGTAATATATTTAATAGTTTAACTCACTTTTCATTCTCATTGAATATGCATTCATTGTTTGGATGATTTTTATCATTGATTAAGGATGCATTTGTTATTTTGAGTATTTATATGATATACACAATGTATTAAGGGGATGAGTGATTATCTCTTGTGTTGCATTAGAATGTATTTTCATTAATGCATTGCATTGTTTTGAATTATCAATATTGTGTTGACGCTATGAATGCAAGAAAAAGAAAGAGAAGAGTATGTGAATATGGAATAGTGATTGTGTTTTTTGCTGCCCATGATATGTTTTTTGCTCCTTTAGCCAAATTTGCACCAAATTCCCCTCAATTTCACTTTCTTGCTTTTGTATACATAAACACATAGATTCATCAAGTAACTCTTGGGCTTAAAGATCTTTTTTACAAATATTTACGCTCAAAAGTAGTTAATCCATTAGTAAAATACTCATTCATCAAGGTACCACCCCTTAAATTGAGGAAGCTAGCCAATGAATTAGCTTTCACTTTTTTGAGCTTTCAAATTTGGTCAACATTTACTTCTTTTATCTTGCACATTAATTTACTTTCATTTTTTCTTTGTTGGAGTGGAACTACCTAATTAATTACCAATTGTAAATCTCTTTTTATATGAACTTTTTCAATGTGTAGCTCAATTGCCAAACTTCAATCATGTAATTAAAGTCTCACATTCCACCTTGTTGTTCATCACCTTAAAGCCTATTTTTAAGGCATATTTAATTTTCCCTCGTTCAAGGCTAATTAACATTATACCAGTTCCAGCCCTTTGGAATTTAGTGCCTATCCATAAATAGCTCTCATTTCTTTGTTTCTTTGTTCTTATGTTACATTGTCAATATAATTTCTTTATTTATTATTTGTTCAATGACCAACCTTTCTAAGATGAAAGCTACTAAAGCACGGGCTTTAATTCTCATCCAAGGGTAATATTTAAAGTCAAATTCATTAATTTCAATTGCTCATTTAACTAACCATTTTGATAAGTAGGCTTAATGTAGAATTTGCCTATTGGTTGGCTGGTCAACACGATGACCTAATGCACCAGGAAGTATGGTCTTAATTTTCTCAATACCATTACTAATGTGAGTGCCTTTTCTCAGGCACGGTATACTAAGCTTTCAACTTTAAGAAAGCTTTGATCATTTGTGGATTTACTTTGATCCTACACTTATTAACCATGTACCCTAGGAATCTTTTGAGTTGACTTTGCAGGCGGATGTTTTTGGATTTAGCCTTATTTATTTTTTTTAACAATTTGAAATGAAGTCTTTTGTAAATGGCGAATATGACTTATAGTGTAGATTGATATTTTAATCATGTCATCTAAGTAGATCTTTATTGTCCTACTAATCAAGGGTTTAAATTTGTTCATGAGTCTCTAATTTGTTGCTCTAGCATCATAGCGTTGTAATAGTATAAACCTAGGTCAATGCAAAATGAAGTTTTTTCCTAGTTTGCCTCGTGCTTCTTAATCTTGTTGTATCTTGAGAAAGCATACATGTATTTTAATCTTTTTGTGGCCAACTGTTGAGTTTACCAATTAATCTATCTTACATAAGGGAAGCCATTACGGTAGGCTTTGTTTAAATCTATGAAATCTATATACATTTAACCATTTGCCATTTGATTTTTTATGAGTACTAAATAAACAGTTCAATTCGAGTACATTGCTTCTGTGATGATGAAATTTCATTTTAATAGCTTATCAAGTTCCTCGTGCATTGCATTGTATCTTTCTTAATTGAAAATTCAACTTTTAGCTTTATTGGCTAGGTCTTTAGATCAACCAAAAGATGGTGTCCGATGATTATTGGATCAGTTCTAAACATATATCTTCTTGAGACTAGGTGAATTTATCAGCCCTTTTTATGAAGAAAGTGCTTCATCACTCTTTTCTCATTAGGTCAATTGAGCATCGATCTCCAGTCTTAATGGATTCTTCTTTTGAAATCACTATAACATCATAAACTTGGCCTAGCTTTGAGCTTTGTTAGTCTTTTGCACTGATCACTGTTTTATTGAATCTTAGTTTCTTGGTTATGATACAAAATTTTTTTTTGGCTGTAGTCATATAACAAGTCTTAGCATCCTCTTAATTCCTAAGAACAACCACCTTTGTCCCCTTGTCAATCCAAAATTAATTTTGGTAGTGAAGGGATTCTACTATTTTCCAGTTCTTAAGGAATGACACTCCTATTAATATCTTGTATAGGATTGGGTAATCTGCCTCCTAAAAATCTACTATCTGAGTTTTGTGTAAGGTTTAGTCCCCAAGGTTATTGATATTCTTACCAACCTTAAAGGTACTGTGCATCTATCACTAATCATATAACGATATTTAGATTAGTTCTAATTTGAGTTTATCAATTCCCAACTTTTCCCAGTTACCTTTGAATATGATATCGACCAATTCCTAGATTGATCAATATTCGATTTATCTCAAAACTTGCAATATTCATGGTTACCACACAATCGCATTATAGTGTAGGTATGTTCATCTTTCTCATCGTCATCATAAAACATTATTGGCACAAAGAAGATTTTTGGTTATTTGTTGGTTTTGACGTTGTATACCCAAGCCAGATTATCAAGTCTCATGGAATACCTAGAATAATATTTTCAGGCATTATTTAAGTCATCGAATTAAATAATATTTTCAAGCATGTGAATTTTGGCCTCTATACCTTTCTCCTACTTGTTCCTCTTAGAAAATTGTGAATGCTAGATATTTACAATTGTTTCTTACTAAATCTTTTATATGGTTTTTCAAATCCACATAATCTTTTCTAGAACACCCATATGCATGATTATTGGGCACGTATTTTGGGACATGCGGTCCAAATAAGGAAATATGTTGGGTTGATTCAGAGATGCACTTAAGTTATACTAAAATCCAAATATTTACACACTAAATGCTTAAAGTGGTCTAACTTTTACTTATAAAGTTGTGCAGTAATGAGCAGTTGTTTGTTTGGCACAAGAATAAAATCAATTGACTTTTCAGTGTGAAAGATACACTTGTTATGCAAAAGCTATGCAAAACTACTTATTTAGTTTGACTATTGTTTTAAAATTCAATACAAAAGAAAATTCTTAATTTGCAGTAGTCAATGATACTTTTAAGTGCAAAATCATAATATATTGATGAGTTATGATAAATGTGTAGAATATGCACTTATCGGCTGCTTCGAGACTTAAATCATTTTGTAAATGTGCTAGTTTTGTCAATATTTGAGGAATTTTAGTACCTTCTATAGAAAAGGTAGCAAACAGTTATTCAAGATGAAATCAACTCAAAAAAGAAATGTTGGAAAAGTTGGAAAGAAAATTGAGACCAAAATGCAAAAGTTTCAAGAATCAAAGTGTAAGAAAACCAAAAGCTGATGATTATGGGCTATTGGCGCCATGCCTACAGAAAGAAAGGACAAATTGGCTGAGAGTGTGGCGTGCTAGCAATACCAAGGCGTGCGGTAATGCCACCTATCGAGCCTCCCCGGTGCCCCCTCGCAATTTTGAGTGCCCCCATTCCTCTTGGATATCTTTGGATGATTTTAGGTTGTAAGATCATCAACTAATGGTTGGATTTGGGTATATTTTAGGTTTTTATGCTTATGGAAGCTAGCCACTATTAGCCAAGAAAGGAAAATTGAGTCTTGGGTGAGAGAAGGTGAAGAACAAGAAAGGATTCTAGAGAGAAATGTGGATTGATTTAAGCAAAGGTTTTGGAAGACCTTGAGAAGAATTATTGAAGCTCTCATTTGAGTCTAGTATCTTAAACCTTGTCATTTTCATTTTATATTTCATTTGGGTTTAATTTGTTGAATTTAAAAATTATGGAACACATGATGATTTTGTTGTTGATACTTGAGATGGTTGGCTAGATTAGATTTCTTAATCTAAGATCTTGATGTAGCTACCTTGATTATATTTAACTAATTGGCATGTTTTTAATGTGGAATAATTCTATTTACTTATGTGTAATTGCGTTAATCGATTTTAATTTGTTGTTTAACAAATTGGATGATCTAAGATAGATGAATTAATACTTGGGAAGGTGCAATTTGTTTATCAGATTAGGTAAATACAATTTAATATACTAAGGTTTTGAGAGGAATTTAGTATCCAAATAATCGAATAATTACTTAGATTAAAGGCAAAAACTGGCAGGTAATTGAATTATTTTAGGTAATTAAGTAGGATATACTTAAGGAGCGCTTAATTAACTAAGTTTGGTAGAGTTATCAATTTGGGGAATTTGGTGTAATAACTCGTTTGACACTCGGGAGAGGTAGTGAATTCACTTTAAATCGTATGATTGGTAAAAAAAATCACAACACATTATTAATAGCTAATTAAGAAAAACATAGGATGGGATAAGTGAAATTAGGTCCTAGATCTCTTTTCTAAAATTAATCAATTCATTTTAAACACTTTTTAATTTGCTTTCCATTTCTCTTTTAGTTAGTCATCGAGTTTAGTTTTATTTACTTTTAAAATTAGTCAACTTGAATTGCTCAGATAAAATTGGACTTTCAAGGCTATAGTACTTAGTAGTTGTTTTAAATTTCAATCGTTATGGGGAAATATTTGTACTTATCATTTTATTACTTGATATGTGTTATTTTTTAGAGTATCTAAGTCATTTTTAGAGTCGTTGTCTCTTATTGTATTGGTGCATGGAGTTAGTGTGACATTGTGAAGGAATCGACTAAAATTTAACAAGTTAGACCTTTAAAAATATGCATGGTAGAATGGACATCATGGCATGGAAATCTAAAAGCCATGGCATTGAAAGGCATGAGAAAACATAAAACTAAATATGGGTGTCGCATTTTTAAACTTTGGAAGCCGTGATGTTGGTGGATGAAATTGCAAACCTTGTACCCAAGATTGGACATTGTAGCATAGGAAGGTGGAGGCTGCGATAGTAAAACCTGAACTTGATTCTTTTTCTCACATATGGGTGCCACGACGTTGAACTTTGGACGCAGTGGCACAATTGGCAGAATTTGGAAAACTCACAAGTTTTTCCCTTTTTCTTATTATTTGTAAATAGCACTTACTTAGGTTGAAAAGAGAGTCAGACAACTAGGTTATTTTTTTTCTATTTTCCTTTAGCAGGAACAAAAAAGAGATTTGTGAAAAAGCAACCAAAAAAAAAAAAGAGTTGGATACTGGCAAGCAATTCATTATTTTTTCCTTCTTCTCTTTCTCTTTTAATTTCTACATGAACTCTATGATGATGAACCTTTTGTGGATTATGTTTTTCATTAGTATGATGAATTAATTTTGGGAGAATGCCTATTACCCCATATATTTTCTTTAATATTCCATCACTCCCTTGAATTTTGATTTTACTATTTAGAATTTCAAATATTTTCGATTTTACCATTTTGTAAATCAATTGAACCAAAGGGTAAAACTAGAAAAAAAATAAGAGTCAAGGGAGTGATAGGGTATTAGAAAAAATATAAGGGGTAATGAGATATTGGCTCAAAAATTAGGGAGGCAATGGGTATTCTCCCATTAATTTTATTTTCTAAGGCTGCAATTGGAACTTAACATGTAACTTGAATTTATTTCTTCTTTGTTTGATTGATATTGATTAATTTTTTGATTGTTTGCTCTATTATAATCTTAATGCTTCTAGTTAATTGTTCATTTGTTAGACTGATTTGGTAAACCCTAATAAACTTGGAAAAGATAATTTGTTGTTTAGCCATAAATTGAGTGACATATGATCAATGTGTGGAAACCGTGAGATTGTGTAAGATAGAAATATACTTGCACGACTTGTGTAACCAATAAAAGAGTTGAAACTTAATGAGTCTTATCTTAACTTAGGAAGATAGTAAGTTATTTAAGGAAGATATGTTCACTTGAACATCAGGATAGACTTGTAGATAAATTAGGACTCATGGTTAACAATTCAAATTAATTAATTAATTAAGTGCAAGAAGAGAGAGAGATTCAAGCGAAGTGCTGAGGAAAGATTGTAATCCTACGTTTCATTATGGTGGTTGCTTAATCCATTAACTTGTTTAGTTATTTTTCTTGTTTAATTTAATTTAATAGTCATCTAGTATTGCTTAATTAATTTGTTTAAACAAGATTAGGTTGATACAATTTTAGTAATTAGAAAGACTATTAATGAAAAACTCCATGGAAATGATATTGACTTATCATTATATTACTTGTTATGATACCATGCACTTGCTTTACAAAATTGTCAACATATATGTCTTGATAAATATACACTTTTAAGCATTTATCACAATACCCAACCAACTTATTACTAGTCCCTAGTAATATAAGCGATATTATTTAGAGTTGATTTATAAAATTTTATATCCAAAGTAATTATCTTTCTTCTTCTTTTGATCTTCTCAAACTAAACAAACCTTTACTTAAAGTTTTATTATATATGTGCCAAATACTAATCAATAAATTCCATAGGCTTGCTTTTCAAACCACTCTCCCCGCTAATGTAGATAAGCATATCCTTAATGATCATTAGGACTTAGTTTAAGCTTGTAATGTTATACTAGGGTTAAGGTAGGATAATGGATATAATAATGAAGTTTAGGCACCTAAGCACATCAACCATTTTGAGATATCTTAGTCGAGCTCCTTTATCTTTCTCAAGCAACACTTAAATCTTATAAAACACTTCCTCAAATCACCCTTTTTATTAAACAACCTCTATTTCTTCATAAACATTGAGTTGCTACACCCGTAAACTTATTTCTTTGCCTTAACAGTTATAGGTTTAGTACTAATTTATTCATTCATCATTCATTTTTTTCTTGAATTTTTACATTAAAAAACTTTCTCAAGCTCAACCCATCCTCCCAAAGTTTTTCTAGAATGATCAACTACCTATAGATGCAAGACAAAGATAGGAGAAATTTTTTAAAAGCTAAGCTAAATGTGTGGACGACAAGAAAAAGGTAACATTAGGCTCCACTAGGGTAAACTAGCGATCAAATTATTTTAGGTAGGCTCAAAAAGCTCAAACAATTCAAAGATGGCCTAAATTATGTCCTTAATGATGTATCACCTAGGATTTCGCCTCAAGTGGTAATCAAACAAGTTTTAGAATTCAATAATACCTTAAAAACTCACTTAGCTTAGATAAACTTTCTCTCTGTCTCCAAATAGGATGTGTAAGGAATCCAAAGCAAAGCAAATTTAACAAGTCAAGCACATAGACTAAGGTCGACATTTATCATTTTTCCAAAAACTCTATATTCCCAATCAAATTCATATCAATGGCTTTAAACATTTAGACCAAAAAAAAAAACACGTTCATAAAACAAATATTCAAAAACAAAAACAAAAAAAAATGTAAACACAAAACAAACAAACACAACAAGGTAAAGCAAAAAAAGTATATATATAGACATGCACAAAGTTAAATGAGGTATATGAAATAAGATGAAAGTCCATGACCAAGATTACTTTGACACAACCAAACCATTAAGTAAGAATGAACTTCCTCCTCCAAACTTAAATTAAAAATTTTCCTCAATGTTTCAATAAAATACAAAGCAAAAGAAAAGAAACTTATACCGGGGAGGCAAGATGTCAAATCTCACCTCTTAGTGATGGTGGTCCTCATCTTCTTCTTATGATAGAGGCTGTAGATTATATGGTTGTACAAGGCTCGTCGAGTATTGTAAAAATGGTAGGAGATCCATATTGGAGTTAGTACTTATTCACGACGACACTATTATGAGTGTGTGGGTGTTACTGCTAATAAGTGAGTAGTTTACTCACTTATCTTTACGTTTAAATTTAAATATATGCGTGAATCCTTAAACGGTAGTGTTGTTTTAATGAAATTCTTTGATTTTGTGAAGAAATGAAGAAAATCGCAGTTAAGGTAATAAGCGGCACAAAAATGGGACAAAAAGACAAGTCATCAGAAATCAAGACTAATATGCAAGGACCAAAATGAAAAGAAATCAAGGACTTAAATGCAAGAAATAAAGATTCAAGGGACTACAATGTAATAATTATAGACTCAAGGACTTAATTAAAAAAGATTTAAGGACTGAATTAAAATTACGCTAATTGATGCATGGTGTGCTCACGCCCTTCTTGGCATGCCCAAAGGCAAACAACATGGCAGGGCCATACCAAGCTTAGCGTGCTTGCGCAATAAGGTTTTTTTCTAGACAAAAACAAGGGTATAGCCACACCACTTCAAGCGTGCAGCCACACTACAAGTAATTGTTTCAGACTAAAATTCAATCGAATTTCAGTCCTTGGATTAGGCTTTAGTGACTAAATTTGAATGATCCTAAGTTTTCTTATGTTTGGGACATCAGCCACCATATAAAATAAGTCATCCAAGAATAGAAAGGAAGATTTTAGAGAGGGGAAAAAGCGAAGAATAAAGAGAGAAAATTTTAGAGAAAAAAGGGAAAAACAAGGGGAAAAAAATTTTAAAGAGGGAAAAAGAGAAGAACGAATAAAGAAAATTGTAGAGAGAGAAGGGGAATAATCAATCAAGCTTGAAGGCCTTTGAAAGAAGACTTTAAGATTGGTTGTTAAAGCCCTTTCTCACTAGTTTTATCTTCTCAAACCATCATTTTTGTCTTAAAATTTATTTTATTTTTATTGTTAGATTATTGTAAGGATGATGAATTTCATTATGAACTTGTGTTTGATTGTTGATATGTTAGCCTAAATTTTCATGTTCTAGGATTTTTATGTAGTCTAATTCTATGATGTTTTGACCGATAAAGGAATTTGTTATTGTAATTAATTTTTAATCACTTGGGTTTTTCTTGCACTTAATACTAACGGAATTTGTTATTGTAATTAATTTTTAATCACTTGGGTTTTTCTTGCACTTAATACTAACGATTTATTGTAAAATGAATTATTAGATTAAATCTAAATGAATTGGTACTAAGGATAGCCTAAATTATTCATGGGATTTGAAAAACTCAATCTAGTATATTAAGCATTTGGGAGAATATCAATGACTAGATAATTACATTAATACTTGAAAATTAATAAACCAAAAGGTGAACTAATTTCTAAAAATTAGTTACACATTGGATTCAAAAGGTGTAAAGCTAATTCAATTAGATAGGGATATCAGTTGGTTTAACTAAACGTAAACCTAGTTCGATACTTGGGAGAGGGAACAAGGTTATTTAGAACCTGTGATTAGTGCATAAAAAATGAAAACTTTGCAAATTCCAAAATTAGGAGAGACATGGTAAAGGTTAGGCAAAAATGAAATCTTAGGACCATTTTTCATATTAATTTCTGCATATTCTTTCTCTGATTAGCTTAATTTGTTAGCTTTTAATTTTGTTAATCAGTTTAGTTTCCCTTTGTATAATTTTTTTTTATATTTACTTGGTCTTGCAATTTTTAAGTGCCTAGATAATATTAATCTACCATAGTCGCAATACTTAATTTAAAATTTTCAAAAGCTTAGTCTTTATGGGTACGACAACCCTTTCTTTCCATTTGCTACTTGTACGACCCTATATACTTACAGGTTGCATGGTAACATATCGACTACAAGCGTAGGGATCGTGAAAAATAATATAATGAAAGTGAGAGTTTCATCCCATAGGGATTAAATTGTCACTGCCAAAACTACATTGTTTTAAGGTTCAAATTGTGGGTTGTGATATGGAAGGCAACAGTAGGCCCAAGTTTGGTCCTAAGCCTAGTCCACTTAGGGGGTACTTTGATTAGGTTAATCTATAAAGAACACAAAAACCAAAAAAGCCTTTTTTCTTTTAAATAAGTATTTTATTCTAGTTAGGATTAGTTAGAATAGGAGTTTTTATTATAAGTATGAGTTTTAAACACCTCTTTTAAATAGGATTAAATTACACTAATTTAATTATTAGATAAAGTCTTGTCCTAAGAAAGTTGACTTGCATTAAAATAGGATTGCATAAGCTAAGTCTTGTCCTACTATAACTCTACGTTACACATTATATAGACCCATGATTCCACATTCAAGGAAAATCAACGTGAACACATCACATTACATCATTAAGGTCTGACTTTTATCAGCCTAAAATTACATCCTTAAAAGCGTCTTCTTCTTTACAACAACACTTATGATTTTTTTCCGCTTACTTTCTGGCCATCCCTTGTCGCCTAAATCAATCTTGAACACTACGTTATCATCCTGTCATCGTTTATGCAATCACTAGTCTTAAAGTAGTTATTTTAACCTTAAAAAATCACCTTGTTGGTAGCCTTAAATTCATCAAATCACGATCGATCGTATTCAATACCATAATGAGTTGGTCTATTGAATATTAATTTGATTCTTCTACAATTGTGATCCACCATTAAACTATTGTGTTCCTGTACATTGATATTAAGACTACCTTACTGTTACACACGCCGTAGACTCATAGTTTATGTTCCATGCTTTTCCTACATATTTTTTCAGGAACGGTAGCAGCAGCAGTAGATATATCTGGATCAATCCAAGTCAGCAGTTCATTACTAGAAAAATGGGCATTGATGATATCAAGTTCTCAAACTTTTGAGAAAGTATCAAGGCTGATGGACAAAAGTGGTCTTTTTCTACGAACGATAGTACTATAACAAAAAATCATTGACACTGAACAATGAGTATTAGGGTTCTTTTACACTATAGTATCACCAACTAAAGCGATGTCATTTTTGCTATAATTTTGATAGCCAAACGACATTAGTTTTACATAAATTAAGTTTTTTTAATTAAATAAAATAGGGAAACAAAGTCGTTTTATGCTCCCCCCCCCCCACCCCAAAAGAAAATCCCAAAACCCATTTTGTCCCCTTTGATTTCCTTTCCAACTAAGCTTCAAAATGTTCCCTCAAACTCTCTCCATGTTTAGCATCAAATTACCCAAAATAACTGCATCCTAAATCTTCAAATAATCTTAACTCATCTCAAATCAACCTATTCCCACCTTAAATCACTCTATTTACACCTTAAATCAAATCAAATCTACTCATATTATCTTCAAATAATAGGTAAGTCATCAAATGTTCAAATAATAAGTAAGTCATCCAACTTCATATCTGAATGCAAGCTTCTAAAATGGAAACATCCACCTAGGTAAGTCATTAAATGTTCAAATACTCAAAATATTTTTTTTATTTCTTTGTTTTTATTGTATATGCATTGATTTTAGTAGTTTTATTTTATTTTTCAATTTCTAGGACTTGGGTTTCGTAATGTTTATTATATTTCCATAGTTCAATTGACTTTATTCTCAATCTCTAGTATGTTTTCATTCTTAAGACTAATTTTGAAGCCAATTTGCAAGATGCATGTTACTTTACAAGTGGATTTGTATGAAATCGGTAAGTTGCATTTACTGATTTGAAAGCCAATTTGTAGATGCATGAAATCATTGAGTTATTAGAATGCATGTGTTGATTTTTTTATTCTTGGTATTGTGATTTTTCTTGTTAAAGTATATGTGCTGATTTTTTTATTCCTTGTGTTGCGATTTTTTATTTTTGGAGTGCATATGTTGATATGAGACCTGACTGCTATTTTAGTTGACAATGCTTTTATTGTTTTCAATAGTTTATTTATTAATTTGGGAGCAAAAAAAAATTACTTTTGTTGTCGCTATCAGGTATATTATTTGCTTATTCAGTGATAAGTGCATAGAATACGTGCTTATCGATCACTTTCGGACCCAAAATATTGTGTAAACCCTCAAAGTGTGTTAATATTTGATGATTTTCAATGCCCATGTACAAGAAAGCTCGAAAACGGTTGTCCAAGGTGAATTCAGCATGAAAGGAAAATGACGAAGGAGTCGAGAGGAAGATTGGACCAAAAACCAAGCCTTTAGGGACCAAAATACAAGAAGACCAAAAGTGGGAGTTGTGCATGGCGCGCCCACACCTTGTACGCTATCTACAAGTAGCAACCTTGGCACAGCTACACCATGCATACTGTCTCTTGGTAATAACCATGGCATGATCGAGCCATCCATGCTACCAACTCAATCTCGTCGCGTCGTTTCAGCGTCTTGGATTTAACAATGGCGTTTTTGGATTATTTTTTGCCTTAAGATCATTGTTAGATGGCCAAATTTAGATATATAGTAGATTTTCATGTTTTTGGGGAGGGAGCCACCATATCCAATATTAGAAGGGAGTTTTTAGAGATAGATAGAGAAAATCAGAGAATTTAGTGAGAGAAAGGTGAAGAATCTTCAAGTTTCTTGGAGGAGATTGGAAAATCACTTAAAGACTTGGAGATTTAAAGCATCAATCATCCTATTTCTATCTCTTCAACTCTTAGTCTATCTTCAATTTCATTTTATTTGTTATCATTTTTTCTATTTTGTTGAATGTTGAATTTCAAGATAATGTTGATGTTGGATATTGATATGTTAGGCTAATTTCTAATATTCTAGGGTCTTGATGTAATCAACTTGGATTATATTTTGATTAACTGAGAATTTGTTAATATAAGTATGTTTTCTTGCACTTGAAGCTTCTAATTTGTTGGAAAATGAATTAGTTGAAATTTTATGGATGAATGAATGCTTAAGAGAGACCAATTTATTTATTAGGATAAAGAAAACATAATTTACGAACAATGAGAGTCCTAGAGGATGTCAATGCCTAGACAATCGATTTAATTTTAGGGATACTAAGAAACTGAGAGGTAATTTTGGGCTTTTAGATATTAATAACTAGTTAAGCTAAAAGTTTGTTTGATTAATCCATTCAACTAGAGATATCGACTAGATCGGTTAGACATAGGACCTAGTTTGACACTCTGAAAAGGTAATCAGGTTAATTTGTAACTAGTAATTAGTCAATTAAAACAAAAAATATTGGCAATTCCTAATTAGGATGAATATAGTAACGATTAGGTGAAGTCAAAGCTCTAGGACAATTTCTATATCAATTTCAATCACTTGCTCTATTACCCATATTTCTCATTTTCATTCTTGTTTATAAATTAGCGAATTTAGTTTATTATTTTGTTAATTTCATTTCTCAAATTCAAATTGCCTAGATAAAGTTAATTTGCCATAATTGTAGTAATTAGTTTAAAACCTAAAAAACTCAGTCCTCGTATGTATGACAACCCTATTTCTTACACTTTACTGCTTATACGACCCTGTATACCAGCGTGGTCACTTAACATTCACATTCACTTTATATGTGCTAAATATTACTTTGCATTGGATATTGTTGATGAAGTTGTGTTTGGTTGTGATTAGGAAACACATTGCATATATGATATAAATTGGTTGTGGTTGGATATACATTAAGGTATTGTTTGTTTCTTGTTTATTGTGATGTGCATATAATTTTTCCTTTAAAATTTAAAATTTTTGAATATTACATAAATTCTCTTATTGTTAAGTCTTAACCTTTCTCTTCCTCGAAGTGAAAATGTGTAATTCAATTTATTGATTAATTTTTTCTTTGATTTTATGCACAGATGTTTATTGCGAAAATTGGATTTGTAGGATTATGTATAGTGCCTACTTTAGATAGAGTTTCTTAGGTCTTGAAAATTGTACTCTTTAAGCGTTTGAGAAATTGTCTTGTTATTAATGCTAGTTTTAATTGAAACAAAGCTTTTTAAGATTTCAAAGAATTACTCAAAATGAATTGCTTTTTATATGTTGAAAATTTACATCTACTATAAAGCCAATGATGCCAAGGTAAGCTTCTTAACAAAATCATTTAATTATCACTTCTCTAAAGAATTAGTTGCTTATCATGATTGGTGGTATGCTGTCACAGGCAACCAAAAATAAAACCTAAACTTGTAAACAAGATACATGTAGCGGTGTGAGTAAGGATCGTTCCCATAAAGAATATCTAGCCTAGTTTTATGGCTACATGAACATGGATTGGGGGTGAAGGGTTTGAATATAAAGAAAACAGTTTTAAGAAAACAACTAAGGAACAATTCAAATTGAAATATCAAAATCAAATAGAAGAACAAAACTTGGTCTAAGTCAACATCCACTATCAGAATTTTACAACTGATCATCAATATTAGAATCTATCAATTTACACTTTGAATATTCACTGTTGGAGCTATTTTTCCTATCTCTTCTTAGTCGTGTTTAATTAGAAAATAAGCTATCTAATCAACCTTAACTACAAAATAACCCAAGAAAAATCCTAAAGGTCTAATTTAGTAGCAGATTTAAGAATTAGGGAGACAAATTAATCTAAACAACGCAAGGATAAGTGGTTGCATTTAGTTTAGTTGAACATTCTTCCTAAAATCTAATAATTTCTGACGCAGCAAATCATTAAATCCTAGTTGCTTTATAAATCAAGGAACCAAACAATTACATATTTGATATCTGACCTGGCAATAGATTGCAATGAATAATAAACTAGTAGGCCTCATAGTAATTAAACAAGACAACTATGAAAATAGACGCAAGAGAACATTCGTTACTCAAGCATAAATTAAACAATAAGAATCAAATTAAATCTCACAGTTTTATTAATTTCGAGGCTTCCATTTCCTTTGACCAATTATAAACGTTTAACCGCGCAGGGTCATGATGACAGCTCGAAAGAAAAATTAGAGAAGAGAAGAGAAAGAGAAGAGAGAAGGTTGCTTCGTCTCATGATTTCTCCTCCCTTTTATACACATTAATTCACCTACTAGAATTCTACCAAATCTCCTAAAAATAATATCCTAAAATAACAATATTCAAATCTAATTAATTAAGGAAAAATATTAAAAACAAAATAAAATCTTAATGTAAATAAGAAGGTGGTGATTTCAGGTGTAATTTCCGTGAACCAGATCTAAAAACTTCCAAAATAAACTACATTAAATCTGTGTATTAGAATTGTGGGCTAAGGAACATTCCAAAGCGTCAACCACACAGGTGTAGCAACTTCAAGCCTACATTCGTGCTTGATGCAACCAGAATCTCTGAAAACTCAATACATGAAAGTTGTAGATCACAAATTGAGAATGAAAACATGTTTCATTTCAACAGTAATAGCCATACCACAAATCTAGACAACCCTACATTTATTTCTTGCGCACCCATATATGTCATAATGATGAACAATGCTCCACTAGCTCTACGGCTTGGATGAATACATTATTTTTTAGGTTTAAAGTTTGTAATGTGGGCTCTCAAAGACAAAAGCTAATAAAGCTCAAAAGGGTTCAACAAAGGGAAAAACAATAATTACAAGGTAGGCTATTTGGCTTAAGTAGCTTAAAACAAAAAAGGGCCTCAATCATAATCGTGCATGCATGTGTCGATATGACCTCAAAGAGAATCAAGGCAAGTTCTAGAGAAACAAATCCATGGAAGAATATCTCACATGAAAGAAAATAATGAAACTGATATGGATTTGTCAATCTAAAGGCTCAAAATCTTACGAGCTTTTGTCTACTAAATTCAGTCACTACCATTCTCAAGGAAAATAACTAGACTAACTAATTCTAAGCCAAAAGATTGCTTATTCAATCATGTTATAAATTTTTTTCAAGCTTAATTCATCTTGCACATGACATACACAACCAAAATTCTTTGAAAACAACAAAAACAAAAAGCAATAACTCTCTTTTTTTTTAAAAAAAAAAATTAAGACATAACCTAAATCCCTTCCCTCACACTTAAAACTTACATTGTCCCCAATGCAAGGTGAAATGCAAAGAAAAGGCAAGAAAAACCAAAATATAAAAGTGAAAATAAGAAGAAAAAGAAAAAGGAACTCCCTTTGGGTTGCCTTTCAAGTAGCACTTTTGTTTATTGTCGTTAGCTCAACTTAATGCTCCCTTTATCAATCAGTATAAATCAGATCTTCAAGGTCCAATTGTGCCACATTCTCTACTTGTACACCTTAATAGAAAGGCTTAAGTCTATGGCCATTCACTTTGAACACTTTGGAAGTTGTTAAACTTCGAATTTCAACTGCACCATAGGAAAAACATTAGTAACAACAAAAGGTCTAATCCAACAAGAATGCAACTTACCCAGAAACAAACAAAGGCGTGAATGCTAGAGAAGGACTTTTTGACCAACTTTAAATTTCTTTCTAGAGATCATCTTGTCATGAAAACCTTCATCTTTTCCTTGTAAATCCTTGCACTCTCATAGGCATCATTTCGAATTTCCTCTAACTCTTGTAGTTGTAACTTTCTGTGTTCTCCACTATCATCCATTTTTATGTTGAAATGCTTGATTGCCCAATAAGCCTTGTATTCTAACTCAAGTAGAAGGTGGCATGATTTTCCAAACACTAACCGATAAGGGAACATACCAACGGGCGTCTTATATGCAATTCTATACGCCCACGAGGCATCATCCAAGCGTAAACTCCAATCTTTTCTACTTGGATTGACCGTCTTTTCAAGGATGGACTTGATCTCTAGATTGGATACTTTCGCTTGTCCACTAGCTTGCGGATGATAGGCAGTTGACAGCTTGTGAGTCATATGGTATTTTCTTAGCAAAGCCTCCATAGTTTGATTGCAAAAGCGAGTGCCTTGATCATTTATTAAAGCTCTTGGAATTCCAAACCTAGAGAATATGTTAGACTTGATAAAATCTGTAACAACTTTAGAATCATTAGTGCTGGTATCTTTAACTTCTACCCATTTTGAGACATAATCAGCAGAAAGCAAAATATAAACATAGCTGAAAGATATAGGGAACGGTCCCATGAAATCAATGCCTCAAACATCAAATATTTTGCAAAATAGTACGGGGTTTATGGCATCTCATTCTTTTGAGATATATTACCTGTCATTTGATAGTGATCACATGACTTATAAAAGGAGTATAAATCTCAAAATAAAGACGGCCAATAGAAACCACATTCTAACACTTTTCTTGCTGTCCTCTTAGCTCCAAAGTGACCTCTACAAGCATAAAAATGGCAGAAGGTAAAAATAGCAATAATTTCATTTTCAGGAACGCACCTTCTTATCACTTGATCTGCACAATGCTTCCATAAGTATGGGTTATCCCACACATAGTATTTGGCATCACTCTTGATCTTATCTCTTTGAACCTTAGACAAACCAGGAGGTAACATATTAGTAACCAAATAATTTACAATAGTTGCATACCAAGGTAATGTCACACTTGTGGAGAACAATTACTCATTAGGTAATGTTTTCTATAGAGGAAATTCATCCTCTACATGAACTAAACGACTCAAATAATTTGCGACGTGATTTTTTGTCCTTCTTTTATCTTTGATCTCTAAGTCAAATTCGCTCAAGAGAAGTATCCATCTTATTAATCTTGGTTTTGCCTCTTTCTTTATTATCAAATAATGAAGAGCTGCACGATCAGAGTAAACAATGACTTTAGTACCAAGCAAGTAAGATCAAAACTTTTCTAAAGCAAAAACAACAGCTAAAAGTTCTTTCTCAGTATTAGAATAATTTCTCTGGGCATCATTCAAAGTCCTTGAAGCATAATAAATGGCATGAGATGCTTTTCCAATTCTTTGACACAAAACAACGCCTACTACATAATCACTTGCGTCGCACATTATCTCGAAAGAAACGTTCCAGTCAAGGGGCTGGATAACTGAGGTAGAAGTTAACAGTTCCTTTAGCTTATCAAATGCCTTTTTACATGTCTCATTGAATTCAAAAGCCACATCCTTTTGTAGCAGCTTGCATAGCGATATTGCTATTTTAAAGAAGTCCTTGATGAATCTTCGGTAAAAACCTGCATGTGCAAGAAAAGAACGAACTTCCCGCACACTAGTGGGGTAAGGTAAAGATTGAATAATATCAACTTTAACTTTATCTACCTCAATTCCCTTAGATAACACAACATGACCTAGAACTATACCTTGTTCAACCATAAAATGACATTTTTTAAAATTTAGCACAAGGTTAGTTTCTATGCATCTTTGAAGAATAAGTGTAAGGTTATGCAAACAATTATCAAAGAAGTCACCATAAACTATGAAATCATCCATAAACACTTCTATAATATGCTCAATATAATCCAAAAATATGGTAACCATACAGCTTTGGCAAGTCCTTGAGGCATTGCAAAGGCTAAAAGGCATACAACGATATGCAAAAGTCCTAAACGGTCATGTAAAAGTTGTCTTTTCTTGATCCTCTGAAGCAATTGCAATATGAAAATAACCTGAATAACCATCAAGGAAATAATAGTAAGAATGACTAGCCAACCTTTCAAGCATTTTATCAATAAAAGGTAAAGGGAAGTGGTCCTTATGGGTTACAGCATTTAATTTTCTATAATCTATACAAACCCGCCACCCATTCTGAACACGGGTAGGAACTAATTCATCATTTTAATTTTTCACAATAGTTATTCCAGTCTTTTTTGGGACCACTTGAATTGGGCTAACCAAATTGCCATACGAAATAGGATAAATCACTCTAACTTCAAGAAGTTTAATGATCTCTTTCTTCACTATGTCCATCATGGGTGGGTTCAATCTTCTCTGCGATTGACGGGAAGGTTTTGCTCCCTCTTCAGGTAAGATACAATGCATGCATATAGACGGGCTAATTCCTTTAATGTCCGCAATTGTTCAACAAATAGCCATCTTATGCTTCTTAAGAACCTACAGAAGCTTTTCTCCTTGCAGTGCACTAAGTTTACTAAAGATGATCACAGGTAACGTTCCTCCATCTCCAAGGAACACATACTTGAGAGGACTAGGAAGAGGCTTCAAATCTAAAATAGGAGCCTGCAAAACAGAGGGTAAAGGTCTCTTGTTCAAAATTGGTAACGTAATATTAAAACTGTTACTTGACCATTGCAACTTTGAAAAATCATTCAACGCTGCGATAGTTTCTTGCAAATCAGTACTCAAGGCCAACTCCTTGTTCTCTTTCTCAAGATTCTTACTAATGGCAACTTCTAATCTATCTTTTCCTTCAAGTTCAAAGACTTCTTGTGCTAAAGATTCAATCACATCATAGAATAAATAGGATTATCATCACCAGGATATTTCATGGCATTATAAATATTAAACTCAACAATTTCACCATCAAATTCCATGGTGAGTATGCCACTATGAACATCTATCTTGGTCTTAGATGTCTTTAAGAATGGTCTTCCTAACAAAATAGGAGTGGTTTGATCATCATTCTCTATATCAAGCACATAGAAATCAACAGGAAAAATGAAATCATTAACTTGCACAAGAACATCCTCAACTACACCTTTAGGATAGGCATTAGATTGATCAACCAATTGAATCACAACACTAGTTTTATTCAAAGGTCTAAGTTTCAAAGAAACATATATAGAATATGGCATAACATTGATAGAAGCTCCTAAATCTAACATGGTCGTCTCAAATCTAGTGTTACCTATCGTACAAAGAATAATAAACATACCTAGATCTTTGCACTTCGCTGGGAGTTTTCTTTGAATAGCTGTAGAAACATTCTCCCCTACTCTCATCTTCTCACATCCTTTAAGTTTCTATTTCCTCTTAATTATACATAGTTCTTTCAAGAATTTAGCATAACGAGGTACTTGTTTAATAGCATCTAAAAGTGGAATATTTACCTCACATCTATGAAAAGTCTCATATAAATCTTTATTTTGCTCGTCTTTTCTAGATTTTGCTAAAGCCTAAGGAAAAGGAGGAATTAGTTTATAATCAAAAGGAGGTGGAAACTTACGATTAGGTTCATCATTGTCATTGGGTATGTTTCTATTTGCAATGACGTTTTTCTCCTTTTCTTGCTTCGATGATGTAGGGGATGCCTTTACTTGAATCTCAACCTCTTTACCACTTCTCAAAACAATTGCATTTGTATTTTCTCTTGGATTTATTACTATTTGAGAAGGTAATTTCCCAGAACTTTGCTTCTCTAGCTGACTAATTGCAGTTGCCATCTGACCTATCTGATTGTCCAAACTTTCAATACTGGCCCTAGCCTCTTGTTGAAATAGTTTCGTCTCCTGTTGAAATTGCAAAGTATTAGTGGCAAGAGACTTGACAATATCTTCTAAAGACATACTAGAATTAAAAGTTTGGCCCGGTTGTTGTCTTGGAGGGGTATGGTTCTTATATTGCTGGAAATTTGGGCAGTTTTAAGTTATGAGCTGATTTACTTATAGATTCCCATAGCTAAGATTGGGGTGATCCCTCCATCCGGGATTATACGTGCTCGAATAGGGATCATACTTCCTTTGCGGTTATCCAGGAAAATCACCCGTAGCATTCACTTGCTCAATGGGCTCTTCTTGAAGAGTTGGGCACATATTAGTTGGATACTCTTCTATCAAACAAATCCCATAAACCTTCACCGTTCACATATTACCTACAGCTATTTGACGAACAAGAGAAGTCAAACTCGTAATTTGTTATTCGAGGGAGGAAATACTTACGTCATTAACAGGCTTTGATGAAGGGTCAAGCCTAGTGCCAAATTGTTGAGAATTGGCTACCATATTTGCAATCAAGTTTCTTGCGGCCTCGAGAGTTTTATCCACCAAAGCTCCTCTACTGGTAGCATGAATCATGATCTTATCAGTAGGTAAAAAGCCCTCATAAAAATATTGAATAAGTAGCTGCTCGCTAATTTGATGATGGGGGCAGCTTGCATATAATTTCTTGAAACGTTCTGAATATTCATGTAGGGACTCTCCGTTGTGCTGCCTTAAACCACAAATTTCTTTTCGAATATTGCCTGCCCTCGAAGTTAGGAAATATTTCTCCAAAAACAACCTTTTCATCTCATTCCATGTGGTAATACTCCTGGAGGGTAGATAATAGAGCCAATCCTTAGCTAAGTCCTTCAAAGAAAATGTAAAAGCTCTTCATTTAATTTGCTCTTTAGTGACCCCCGTGGGTTTCATACTTGTGCATACCACATGAAGCTCCTTTAAATGCTTGTGAGGATCTTCACCTGCAAGGCCATGAAAAGTGGCAGGAGATGTATTAGTCCAAATTTTAACTCAAAAGTAGTAGTAGCATCTAAAGTAAGGAAAGTTATGCATAAAGGTTACTGATTCAAATTAGGGGGAGGAAGCAATTTCAAAGTTCAATTTCTAGCCATGAATTCCTCCTCTTCTAAATCAGAATTGCTAGCAAGTATGGAATCAGGAGCCAGATCGTTTTCTTCATAATTTCTCTGAGCTTCTCTCCTTCACTTGTGTAAAGTTTTCTCTATTTCTCGGTTGTACTGCAAATCACCTTGATTAAAAGTTCGAGTTATAGTCATAAACAATCAAGGAAACTCTAATAAATAAAAAAAAAGACAAAACAAATCAGCAAAAATCTATAGTAATGGAAATAAATAAAAAAATCTACCCTAAAACACAATCAAAGTGATATTTTCTTCTCTTTTTTTTTTAGAATGAAATAAGGATCACAAATAGCATAAAAGGCAACTAGAAAACTCCCCGGCAACGGTGCCAAAATTCGGTATGCTGTCGCAGGCAACCAAAAATAAAACCTAAACTCCTAAACAAGATACATGTAGTGGTGTGAGTAAGGATCATTCCCATAAAGAGTATTTAGCCTAGTTTTATGGCTACATGAACAAGGATTGGGGGTGGGGGGTTTGAATATAAAGAAAACAGGTTTAAGAAAACAACTAAGGAACAATTCAAATTGAAATATCAAAATCAATCAAAAGAACAAAACTTGGTCTAAGTCAACATCCACCATCGAAATTTTACAACTGATCATCAATATTAGAATCTATCAATTTACACTTTGAATATTCACTGTTGGAGCTATTTTTCCTATCTCTTCTTAGTCGTATTTAATTAGAAAATAAGTTATCTAATCAACCCTAACTACTAAATAACCCACAAAAAGTCCTAAAGTTCTAATTTAGTAGCAGCTTTAAGAATTGGAGAGACAAATTAATCTAAACAACACAACCACAAGCGATTGCATTTAGTTTAGTTGAACATTCTTCCTAAGATCTAATAATTTCTAACGCAACAAATCATTAAATCCTAGTTGCTTCATAAATCAGAGGAATCAAACAATTACAAATTTGATATCTGACCTAGCAGTAGATTGCAACAAATAATAAACTAGTAGGCCTCCTAGTAATTAAAAGAGACAATTATGAAAATAGGTGTAGAAGAACATTTGTTACTCAAGTATAAATTAAACAATAAGAATTAAATTAAATCTCACAGTTTTATTAATTCCGAGGCTTCCGTTTCCTTCGACCAATTATAAAAGTTTAACCACACAGAGCCATGATGACAGCTCAAAAGAAAAATTAGAAAAGAGGAGATAGAGGGTTGCTCTATCTCATGATTTCTCCTCCCGTTTATACACATTAATTCACCTACTAGAATTCAACCAAATCTCCTAAAAACAATATCCTAAAATAACAATATTCAAATCAACTAATTAAGGAAAAATATTAAACACAAAATAAAATCTTAATGTGAATAGGAAGGTAGTGATTTTAGCTGTAATTTCCAGGTACCAAATCTTAAAACTTCTAAAAATAAACGGCATTAAATACGTGTATTAGAATTGTGGGTTAAGGAACATTCCAGAGTGTCAAGCACACAAGTGTAGCAACTTCAAGCCCAAACATGAAAGTTGTAGATTCTTTTCTTGATGTTCTACAGCATCTTGAGTCATCTAAATTTGAGCTTGGATGAGAAAGTTATGCCCAGATTACGAAGCGATGTCGAAACTGTCCAAAATCTGGCAATTAGCTTTGTTTTGCACCTAATGTCTTTATTTGCATCCTAAATCAAAATATGAGAATAATGAGTACATTTAAGAACTAAATAAGCATAAAGAACTAAATAATTAAGGGAGAAAAAGATTGGTTAAATTGTTATCTTATTATTAAAATATATGCAAATGATGATTAGTTACTAAAACTTCCTTCACAACTAGGATCTCCAAAATCTTTGCAAGGTATGAATTTCTTCTGTTTGCTGTACTATGATTATTAAAACTCTTGGATAATTCATTGTTAAGTATATATCTCCAAATCTGTTGATGTAAGATGAATGAGATATCCTTGCAAAAAATCATGTAGGAAACTAAAACGTCTGTTGTAAAAGTATGAGTTGCATTTTTGTTAATTGGGATGTTATAAACTTGACTATTTTCATCTTTTGCATATGACAATTTTTATTTCTCTAGCTTTGACAAGTAAAACTATTTTTACTATGTACTATACTAATTTTGATCTATTACTATAAAGCAATGTTTTTATCAATAAGAGTTAAAGTGATAAGGTTTCAAGCTTAACTATTTTAGTTCGATTATTTACCACTAAAGAAACATGAATTTAGAAAAGAGTAGCAGATTTTCCTACCATAAGATGGTTTTCAAATGGCTATTTTTTGAAAACTTGATCTCAATTACCCCTCTAATGACTAGGTGTCCTTATTGTTGTCTTGTAAATCCATAATGCATTAAGGTAGTTAAGATTAGCAGCCAAACCTTTAATTCAGAGCTTTTGTGGACTCTAAAAATTCAAAATCAACTAGATTCCTTTGCTTGGCTGCCTATGCTATATTACCACATTCTCTTTCAACTTGTGGTCCTTGTGCATGTACCCATATTACATACCAATTTTTATACTTACTAAATATGCTTTCCATTTTTTGATATAGTGGCAAAAATTCAATTTGATTCAATCTTTTTATTTACTTTTATAAATTGATATGTTTTGTTCATTTTATTAATTCTCAATTGTTTAGTTTTATTTAGATATTAAATAATATGCCTTTTTTAAAATATTAAAGTAAATCCATGTGTATTCAGAGTGTATAGTTTTTTATTTGAAATACTATCATGCGTTTATTTCTTCTCCCTATGTCATGCCATGCTATATCTACTAAATATATACTTAATTCATTTATTTTTTGACAATGAACATTGTTTTCTTATTTGATATATTGTGGGCTCAAGCACATTTATTTTCATAATTATGTTGACATGTATTTTAGTAGAGTTTACATGTACTGCTATTTACTTTCAAATGAATATGGCCTTCTCTCTTGTACCAAACTATTATCATCTCGTGCTTTGGCCATAGTTATATTTATTTATCAATCTTTATTGAGTTAAAATTTGATTTTCTTATAGAGAGTGCATGCAGGTTTGAAGAGAAGGTTAACACTGAGACTTTAACTTATAACTACATGGTAGGATTAAGGGATCGATGCATATCCATATTAAATGTTAAATTTGTTTTTTAGAAAGGGCATAAAAGCTCAATTTGGATCTAAAGACCCAATAATAATGAAGTCTACCGAGAGCAATACAAAGTCTACACAAGTGATCAACCAATCATAATTTGACATTTGGATTGAGTAGATTTTTTCTACAACAGAAGCAATAATAAAATAAAAGAAAAGGGAAATTGATGCAGGCGGGATAACCGATGGGATAAAATCACTTTGTTGAACAGCAAATCTCATTCGGTTCTTTGACACAGTGGGTTAAATAAACATTTTAATAGGTGAAATTAGATGTTGTTGTAATCCTAACGACTTAAAACACGAGTATTAAAATAACAATACTATGAGTGAAAAAATCAAAAGGGAATATTTTATTGAATAAAAAGATTATTTTGAACAATAACATAGGACTCCCTCTATATAATAGAGAAAACCTAGTGTTACAAGTTAACTTAAATAAGAAAATAACTCCTACCTAAATAAGAAAATTAAAAATTAAATTACAAATTGAATTGGCAAGAATAAGAAAACTTCTCAAACTAATTAAATTTTAAAATTATCCTACATCAGATTCCTCTGCTCTTAAAGAAAACTAATCCTCAATTTTTGTCTGGAAGATGAAATTTGTAATTTAACATTAAATCATCTTGTAAGTTAAAAGAGTAGCGCTTCTCAGCAAGTCTCTTTGAAACTCATAAATACCCAAATTTTATCTTTTTTTTACAATTGTGTGTGGCCCTTTGGAAAAATGAGTACTTATAACAATAAACTACTTTCATGCTTCTCATAACTTTTCATATATCTCGTTCAATGCACTCACCAGTTAAATTTGTCTTTGTAGCCAAATCTTCCTCAAAAACAATCTTTATGTCTTCAATATAAATAGTAGAACCATTTCAATGGTAGGTGGGTCTTCGAATTGAATTTCTTATACATGCTCAATTTTTAAATTAAGATCAAATGAAACCTCTTCTTGTACAATTTGTAACACATCTTCAATTTTCTTTTGAAGCTCATATTCAGACACTATCTTATAGTCAACTTTAGCGATGTTATTACATATCTTATGAGCTCATAGTCAACAATATCTTTAATAACTTTATCAAAGTCAAGCTTTAATTGCACTTTAATTTTTTTGGCTAAAAGAATAGCATATGGTAATGTATGAATAGTATATGAAACATTCGATCTCTGATATCGACATGGAGCCCCTCTAAAAATCTCTTAACTAAAAGCTCTTCACTCTCATAAAAAATAAATGTCCATAAAAATTCTCAAACTTCATAACATAAGAATGAATAGACCTCATACCTTGACGTGTCAAATAATATTCAAGAGGAATAAACTTTGACCTCATCAATCGTTTCTTCTGATCCCATGATTGAACCTTGTCTTCTCGGCTTGCAAGTTGTGTCCTTTATAACATATTCCACCACTATGATGTACTCCCTTTTAATAGAAAACAAGTAATAAATTGTACTCATTTTTTTAAATATCCTCTCCACTTTAAAGAATTCCTTGAGATCTTCCAACCAAAACAAAAATGATCTAGAGCTACATTTTTCATCAAACATCAATGCATCATGCCTAACATGATAGGTCATGATTTTTTTTTTTTTTTTTGAATTTTTTTGGATAAAAGGATGTATTTATGGGTGTGGTTGAATTTAGTGGTTCAGGAAAATCTGTCTAGTACAAAGGTAGGCTCTGATACTAATTAATGCAGGCGGGATAGCAGGTGGGATAAAAGTACTTTGTTGAACGCCGAATCTCATTCGGTTCTTTAACACAGTAGGTTACATAAACATTCTAATGGATGAGATTAAATGTCATTCTAACCCTAACAACTCGAAACACGAGTATTAAGATAACAATACTATTAGAGACAAAATCAAAGAGGAATATTTTATTGAATAAAAAGATTATTTAAACAATAACATAGGGCTCCCTATATATAATAAAAAAAACCTAGTATTAAAAGTTAACTCAAATAAGAAAAATAACTCCTACCTAAGTAAGAAAACTAAGAATTAAATTACAAATTGAATTGACAAGAATAAGAAAACTTCCAAACTAATTAAATCCTAAAATTGTCCTACATCAGAAATGTTAATCTACTATCAAAAATATTAATGCAGAAATTGGAATTAATCATTGAGTGAATAGAAAATTCTATGATAACGGTTGTAGTGCCTTAATTTCACTTATTTATCACCATGTTTCTCCTGTTTAGCCTTTCTTAATGCATATTGAATCAACTCACTAATCATGGGTTGAAAATTAACTTCGTTACCTTTCCTGAGTGTTAAACGAAGTCCTATATATAACTAACCCAGTCAAGATCTCTATCTAACTTGATTAATTATGTTGGAACCTCGAGAGAAATTTAGATCAAATCCACCAGCGAAAACGTTTTTTGGGATTAGGTACTCATGAGTATAGTTTTCAAAAATTGTGCCTTCTCACCAACTTGGATTCCAAGTATCTCTGCTACTTTATGTAAGAACTTGATGTATAGGCATCAATTACAAAACTAGATTCAAAGAAAAGAACGGTTAAGAGGAACACAGGAAGCCAAAACTAACTAGTGTGTTTTCTTCTATCCCCAATACACGTTTTACCTTCCTTTTTATAGTGTTCTACCAAACCTTAACCCTAATATGAATTGGACTTGGGCTTTTGGGCTTGAACTAATCTAACTTAATTTAAGTCTACTTATTTAATTAATCTCATTTATTAAATAACAA
This sequence comes from Azadirachta indica, assembly GCA_022749755.1. Lineage (NCBI taxonomy): Eukaryota > Viridiplantae > Streptophyta > Magnoliopsida > Sapindales > Meliaceae > Azadirachta > Azadirachta indica. The sequence goes on along the minus strand of CM040447.1, from coordinate 8,601,994 downwards.
ACCCATTAATTAATTTATTAATTAAATAGTTAGCCTAATTCAATAGGTCAAAGTATAAATTAATCTTTATTAATTTGATAATTGGCCTAATTTATTTAATTTAATGTTTAGGGTTAATTCTCCAATTAACCCAATTCAATTAAAAATTTATTCTCTTTGATTCTACTTGTTCTATCTTATAGAATTACAGTTACTCAAGAGATCTTGATGGACATATTCAATTAACAAACTCCAATAGACTTTTCTCAATACTATATTATCTAATAATTGTAGTGGGCTTTGTCTATTTACTTTGTCCCATTCCACTAAAGGCCAAGGTCGCACTCTAGAATTGAATATTCTTTACATAAAGCTTTATAATTTTATTTGATTAAATTATATTTTAAAGCTTTCTCCTTGAGCAACCGATTACCATAACTATAGTTCATGGAATACCAATAATTGGAACTAGATCCAATTACTTCTTGATTCCTTGGTTGCAGTTTTACACCATTCAATTAGGTTAAGATTTATTAGCATAAATCTTGATTTAGTGAACTCCTTCACTATACACTTGGCCAAGATTTTCCTGACTAAAACCTCTGTAAAACTATCAAAGTGGTATTCGGCATTACTTTTGGAGTTATGAATTTCATATCTTTGAAATAGTATCTACTAGCATACAGATTCTACAATCCCAACTAGCCAAGGTATTGACTGTTAATCTCATAGTCTTACTTTTTATTCTAAACAAGGACCATAGGCTGTATATTTGAGGTATATTACCTACTCAAGATTCAGGTAGAGATGCCATAGTGCTCGGGTACAGAGGTTTACATTCGATTTTGGTATTTTCACCAAATGATTTAACCTCTACGTGGTCATGTCCATTACATTCTAATAATACAGTAATGCCTTTGTCTTAAAGTCACTACTTCTAACAGTTAAAGACTTACCATTTCCTTATTGAGGACAAGTAACATTACAACCTTGTCTAAAGAAAGCACTTAGCTTTTGGTTATAGGTTATGAACCAGTTTTAAGCTATGATTAAGTTCTATGCCTTAAATATATCTTATATATATAGAACTTTATCAAAATATAAGCTCTAAAGCCTTTTAATTATTAATACAATCACATCTAGGTTTGAATAAATAACAACTTTATTTATTATCAATGTATAAATTACAAAAATTTATCCAACTCTCAAGGCACTATTCCAACAATCTTCCACTTACCCTTAGAGTTGATGTGATATGTTTACATTTCCTATATTCTCTAGCTGATCTTCAACAACCTTAGTCAATAGACTCTTGGTAAATGGATTTGCAAAATCCTTTGTACTAGGAATCTTACACACTCACACATCTCCGCACCGTACAATCTCTCGAATACGGTAGTACTTTCATTCTACATGTTTTCCAACTTTGTGGTTTCTTAGTTCCTTTGAGTTAATCACTGCCTCACTATTATCACAATAAAGTGTAATGGCTTTCTCACCATTTAGAATAACTTCTAATTTAATATGGAACTTGCAGAGCTAAACAGCCTCTTTAGTAGCTTACACAAGTAGCTACTTACTTGACTTCCATAGTAGAGTCAAAATACAAGATTGTTTAATACTTCTCGACAATATGGCTCCACCACCTAAAGTAAAAACTAATCCTAAGGTTGACTTTTTAGATTCTGCATCGGACTAAAAGTCTGAATCTGCATATCTAACTACTACTAGAATAGACAAGCGAATATCCCTTCGTCCTATGAAGATATTCCAATCTGTGCTTTACTGCAACCCAGTGCTCTTTTCTTGGGTTGGACTGGTATATATTTCCACTCCCATCACATAGCAAATATCTGGTCTAGTGCAAAGCATAGCATACATGAGAACCCTAACGGCTGAAGCATATAGGACTCCTCTCATCTCTTATTCCTCCCGAGGAGTTTTAAAAGACTATTCTCGAGAAAGTTTAATTCCAAATCAGAAAGGCAACAGTCTTTTTTGAGAATTCTATATTGCAAATTTAGCCAATAACTTATCTATGTGTAAAGGCTAAGACAATACTAGTTTCTTGTTCTTCATATCCCTTGTTATTTGGATCCCAAGAACATAATGAGTCTCTCTGAAATCTTTCATTTGGAATTGCTCAAGCAACCACACCTTTATGGATGTTAATTCTCCTACATCATTCCCAATGAGTACGATATCATTAACATGAAGTACCAAGAATACAACCTTTTAGTCTTGTATTCTTTTGTAGACACATCGTTCATTTACATTCTGAATAAACCTATAAGTTTTGATTGTTTGATTAAATCTTATGTTCTAAGACCTTAAAGCCAACTTAATACCATAAATGGATCATTTAAGCTTGCAAACCTTTTGCTCTTAGCCCCGATGAATATTTAAAAGTAAGGTTTATCAAGAGAAATACTATGATTTACACTTAATAATGTCCTTCTGTTCTCCAAAAATGAAGCATATTTCTTTATATTAAATTCTAAAATGTGAATTGTCCTAAACAGTCGATTTTGCACATGTTTCATATAATAAGCATATCTTTCAATCCAAAACATCAATTGATACAATTCTTAGGCTGGACAAAATAGATTCATTACTTCACAATTTTTTAAGCCAAAAGTTAGACTAGTTCAAGCAATTAATAGGACAAATTTGGGCTTCAACAAAACTCTCATGTGCATCTTCGGACCAGCCCAACATGCTTCTGTATTTAAGCTATATCTCCTAAAATACATACCCACAAATTATATGGTTGGGTGTTCCAGAAAGCTGACAAAGAGATCTAAATTGTTTATGTTTTACATGTTCTTAAATTTTAACTAGTTGGCTATTAAAAAAAACCATCATTCTAAAAGGACGGTGGGAAAATGCAACTTGAACATCTTTGCCTATTTTCAACACAACTTACGTTCTACAAAATCAATAAGGGTGAGATATGGACCATTAGAAAGCTGAGTCATTTACCTACAACTTTAAAGATGTTCAAGTTGGTGGAGCGTGATTAATTAAAAATTGACAAATTATGTTCACACATTTGAAGTATTTTTACTTTTACCTATATAAAGGAAGATGCAGAAGTAAGGAGGAGTTGATCTTTGTTATCATTTTTTTTTCCTTTTTGTAATTTGAGTTTCAATTAAATAATGTCTTTCTAAATTAGTAATTAGGGCTAAGGGTGAAGTTTTGTTGATTGTATAGCATTGTTCTTTTATCATTCTAAGTTGTGCTTCAATGCAAAATCTTTTTAATTGAGTAAATTCTATTTCTTAAAAGTGTTTTGGTTTGTTATGAGGCTTGATTCATTGTTAATAAAAAGGTACACTGAATGCTTGCACATTTTTTACAAACCAAGAAGAAGGTATGTTATAACTTTCACAAATAAATTGAATGATTAATCTTTTATTTTGTTACCTTTTCTTCAAAGAGGTATTGTGATGTATTTCAATATATTTATCTTCTAATTAAGATCATCTTTTAAGTGATTCTTAATTGAGTTTAAAAAATGAGTAAAAAATGATTTCTATAATTATCAACAAAATGAATTATTTGGAAACATGATCCCATGCATAAAGTTAGTTATATTGAGGAACTTGTTCATGATGACATGCATAGAGTTCTAAAACTATCATTTGAAAACATGATATTGGAAATAAATGTGTTCAATATTTGTAAGCAACCTAGTGAAAATGATGACATGCATGAAGTTAGTTATATTGAGGAACTTGTTCATGACTGCTTTAATGTTTCATCTTTTTCTAATCACTTGGATGCTTGTTTAAATGGTTGCAATGATTTCAATTTTGATGAAAATTTTAAAGTATCTCATATTTATTCCCTTTTAAAATCTTCTCAGGTTTTGAAAGCTAATGGATGGAGACCAAAATTTGAAGACTTACCTCAACGTGCTGGTAAACCGATGCCATCAAGTGTTCAACCGCCTAAACTTGAATTGAAACCATTACCATCTGACCTTAAATATGCTTTCTTGGGTGCCAATGAAACTTTTCCGGTGATAATTTTTTCTAAACTCAATGCTCTTCAAGAATGTAAGTTGCTCGAAACTCTGAGATTGCATAAATATGTTTTAGGATGGACCATAACTAACATAAAAGGAATTAGTTCTTTGATTTGCACACATAAGATATATTTGGAAGATAGTGCCAAATCATCTAGACAAATGCAACGTAGGCTAAATCTTAATATGAAAGAGGTAATGAGAAATGAAGTTCTCAAACTTTAGATGTGGGGATCATTTACCCTATTTCTAATAGCACATGGATAAGTTCCACTCAAGTTGTACCTAAGAAATCTGGAGTTACTGTAATGAAAAATGAAAATAATGAATTAATTCAAATTGGAACAATTACTGGTTAGAGAATGTGCATTAACTACAGGAAACCAAATTCAATTACTAGGAAAAGACCATTTCCCATTACCATTCATGGATGAAATGTTAGAAAGGGTAATTGGACATGCATTTTATTGTTTCCTAGATCGGTATTCTGGGTATAACCAAATTGAAATTGCACCTAAAAACCAAGACAAAACCACTTTCACTTACCGATTTGGAACTTTTGCATATAGAAGGATGCCTTTTGGATTGTGTAATGCACCAGCTACATTTCCAAGATGCATACGTAGCATTTTTAGTGATATGGTTGAACGATTTCTTGAAGTTTTTATGGATGATTTTTTTATTTTTGGTGACTCATTTAATGATTGTTTATCTAACTTGGAAAAAGTTTTGCCTAGCTGTGAAGAAAAAATCTCGTGCTCAATTAGAAAAAATGTCATTTCATGGTCACAAATGATATTGTGCTTGGTCACATTGTCTCATCCAAAGGAATTGAAGTAGATAAATTTAAAATTGAATTGATTGCCAACTTGCCCTTTCGTAAGTCTGTCAAAGATGTTAGATCATTTCTAAGACATGCTGGTTTTTATAGGAGATTTATCAAAGACTTTAGTGTTATATCAAGACCGTTGTGTAATCTTTTATCACAAGATGCTCTCTTTTAGTGGACTGAGTCATGTCAAGAAGCTTTTATCAAACTTAAAAGTATGCTAACATCTGCTCCTATCATGCAACCTCCAAATTGGACTTTACCTTTTGAAATCATGTGTGATGCTAACAATTATGCTGTTAGAGCTGTTTTAGGACAAGAAACCTTATGTGATTTACTATGCTAGTAAAACCTTAAATAGTGCTCAAATGAATTATTCTACCACTGAGAAGGAATTACTTGTAGTAGTATTTGCATTGGATAAATTTTGATCTTATCTTGTTGGCTCACCCATCGTCATTGTTAGTGATCACGCAACATTGAAATATCTTCTCTCAAAAAAGGATGCTAAACCTAAATTGATTAGGTTTATACTACTCCAAGAATTTGATCTCACAATTCAAGACAAAAAAGGAGTACAAAATGTGGTTGTTGATCACTTGTCAAGACTTATGTTTGAAGAACCGATTGAAACAACACCAATTAATGACAATTTTCTTGATGAGCAACTTTTAAGCGTTTCAGCTTTACCTTGGTTTGCTGTGTCAATTTTCTTGTTACAGGTCAAATGTCAAATCATTAGAATGCTAAAGACAAGAAGAACCTTTTAAGGGAGGTACGCAATTTCTTTTGGGATGATCCATATCTTTTCAAATATTGCCTTGACCAATTTATAAAGAGATGTGTACCTAACAATGAAATTGAAAATATCATTTCTTTTTGTCATTTTTGAAGCATGTGGTGGTCATTTTTCTTCAAAAAAAACTGTTGTGAAAATCTTGTAATGTCATTTTTTTGGCTCACCTTATTTAAAGACACATATATTTTGTAAAACATATGACCGTTGTCAAAAATTAGGTAGAATAACTTGTAAAAATATGATGCCATTAAATCCTATTTTAGTCATTAAAATATTTAATTGTTGGGGTATTAATTTTATGGGTCTTTTTCCACCTACTTTTGGGTACCAATACATTTTGGTTAGAGTTGACTATGTTTCAAAATAGGCAGAGGCAATTTCTTATAAAAATAATGATCATAAAATTATTTTGAAATTTTTGAAAGAAAACAATTTTTCAAGATTTGGAGTGCCTCGAGCCATAATAAGTGATGGAAGTTTACACTTTTGTAATAAGCCTTTTGAGAATTTAATGAAAAAATATAGAATTTTACATAAAGTGTCTACTCCTTATCACCTACAAACAAGTAGACAAGTTGAACTTTCCAATAGAGAAATAAAACATATTTTGGAAAAAAAATGGTAAACATGAATCGTAAGGACTAGTCTTAAAGACTAACCGATGCACTTTGGCTTATCGAATTACTTTTAAATCATCACTTGGCATGTCTCCTTATAAACTTGTTTTTGGAAAGGCTTGTCACCTGCCTATTGAATTAGAACATAAAGCATTCTAGACCATTAAAATGCTTAATTTTAATTTAGACAAAGTAGGATCATTAAGAAAACTCTAATTAAATGAGCTCGAAGAAGATATAAAATATGTTGATGTTGAAATTGTGGGATATACAATCCATAATGATGATGAAGATGCAAATGTAATGTTGTCTAATTATGAGAGTAGGAATGATGATAATGGCATATGTTCAGATTCTGATAATGATGAAGCAATGGCCAAAATGAGTGTTAATGTTCAAAAATTGTTGTATAGGCCAAGTGATGGACCTTTTCAACCAAAGGTTGGTATGTATTTCACAAACATGAGACAATTTACAACTACGCTTACGAGATATGCCACAGGGAAGGAGAAGAGTGATTGTCAGTTGCTTTACCATACCATGCCCTTCAAGTTACATGTTGCATTAACAAGGAAAGGCCATATGTTTTAGATTAAGAAACTTGACGAAGAACATAATTGTAAGAAATTGTTTAAGAATCATGAATGCACCAATACCTAGATATCTCAACAATACATGGATAAATACTTTCCAATCTAGAAATAGGTTTAGTTGTATTGTAGGCTGACTTGAGGAAGAATTTTGGTACCCATGTCAATAAATAAATAGTATATAGAGCTAAGAAGAAAGTATTAGCAGTAGCGAGAGTTAATCGTGACAAAAGCTACAAGAGGGTTAGGGATTATGCTCAAATTATCCTTAATAAAATGCCACAATCTTTAGCTATTGTAAGTGTTTACGCTACTATAGAAAGAGTGGAGAAGACTTACTTTGACAGAATTATGATATCTTTCCATGCCATGCGAGATGTTTTTAACCAAAGGTGTAGGCCATTTATTGGCCTTGATAAGTGTCACCCGAAGGGTCCTTATAGAGGAGTTTTACTATTTGTGGTTAGGCTTGGTAGGAATACATGGATATATCCAATTGCAGTTTGTATTTGCAATTCCAAGAACATTATAACTTAGACGTGGTTTATTCAACAGTTGAAAAGCTATTTGGGTAAGAACAAGTAGTTGACTTTTATGTACGACAAATAAAAAGGTATACTTGGTGGCATTATCCCTCGAGTTTTCTCATGCACATGTTAGACATTATGCCCGACATATATTGGCAAATGTGAAGGGCAAGCATCCTAGAGTATAGATCAGTGCACTATTTTGGGCTACTGTAAGGGCTTCGAACGAAAAGGATTTCGATGATGCAATGGAATTAATTAAAGGAGTTGATGTTGAGGCACACGATACACTACAAAAGATAAATCTAAAATTCTGGCCAAGGCATGCTTATGACCAGGTTTGTAAATATGATACGCAACAAATAATATAACATAGTGCTTTAATAGGTGGTTAGTAATCAAAGGAAGCTTCCCATCATTCACTTGCTTGAATATATTTGGAAAAAAGGTGATGAAAATGTTAAATAATAGTAGGAGAAAGGCAGCAACATAGGGAATAGAAGTATGCTAGAAGATACATAAGAAGATGGCAATAGCACTTGCCATTGGTAGAAAATGTGCTATTATGCCTATAAGCAATAATATGTTTAAGGTAGATTACAGAGGACGAACTTATATTGTCGATTTGGCATCAGAATAGTGTGACTGTGGTGAATGGGGTGTAAATGGCATCCCATGTGTGCATCTTATGCCATGTATTTCTTATATTGGCAAGAACCATGCTAATTATATTGATGATTGGTTCAAAAAGGAGGCATATTTCAAAGTTTACGGTGGAATGAACCCTTTGCCTGACAAATTTTGTGGCCAAAAGTGAGATGATATAAATCCACCGAGGGTCAAAAATTGCTTGGATGGGCCAAGTTGAATGGGCGTAGAGAGATTGATGAATTACCTTGAGAGAAAAGAAGATATACACGGCAATGTTGTCATTATGCACAATTTGGCCATAGCAAGCGAGGATGCCTTATCAATCCATTATATGAACAAAAGAACCACAAACTACCAGGTTAGCAACACATCTGCCTCTTTTGCAAATTTTAACTATAAACATAATAAAACAAACCGACTTTGACATCTTCGGAAAAAAACAGGAAGGCAATGTAAGAAAGGGCATCATCAAAAGCTTTTATCATAGGTCAAAAAACATAATGATCAATCCCATATATGCTTACTTCACTTGAGTTCAAACTAATCTCTTTGTCATATTTGGATTATACAGGTGATGGTGCATCAAGCCATTGGTTCAAGGCAAACCAACCTACAACAACATAAGTCCTCTAAACTCAACCCCAAGTTATAAAAGAAGTAAGTGGAAGTGTTAGGATTATATGAAATGGAAACACCAGACAAATGATGGGACAAAAGCATCAACTAGTCATATGAATCAAGGTAATGTAAGCAATAATTCCACTTAGGTTAGAGTGCAGGGTAGGAAGATATTGGCTACTAGTGGTGCTTAGATTTGTAGTCAAGGACTAGCGATACAAGGTCAAAATAAGCAAAGCAGAGATAAAGTAAGTTGTTTAAAAAGGAAAGGTAAGGCTCCCTTTAAAGGAAAGGTTTACTTAGCTTGAAAACATAATTATGGTTTATGTTGAGGCATTTTCATTATCCAAAGCTGAACTTGATTCAATGACACCGTAATTGCAAGAGAAATGATTGTCATGCATATGCTATTAATAGTACATATACATTCAAAAGTTATACTTTTTGCTAGTGATGTGGATATTTGTATGTTCAAACATATACATAGTTGATTTTGATGACGCATAGCTTCTATGAACGCCACATAATTCCATGAAATACCAACAACAGGACAAAGATACTAATAGCACAAGTTTTTTTTGTTTTTGTGTATGCATAAACTTTTTGTGCATGAATTTTGATGAAAAAAATATGGTAGATTTGTGGTAGACATGTAAATGAGCAATTATAGTTGTAAGTGGATTATGTGGCTTTATGTAAGTTGGGCAGTTATAGGACAAGAGAGCTAAAACTATTTTGTAGACAGGTACTATCAATTTTAAGATTTTTATGTAAGTGTAAAGCTGAAACATTCTAGATTAATTCTTACTAAAACATTTTCATCATCATTTGAAACCAATTAGTTTACTTCATTTCATTATTGTGCAAGCAAATTTGGTTGCCACATGACTTCACATTAAACCACACACTTGGTAGACTCATTTAGTATGACATATAAACAAATGGCTACAAGCAAAATAACTATGTGCAAAGTCGTTTGTTTGCCTTCACTAGGGATTTCATGCCTTAATAGCCACTGCCAACTTTGTTTAGATGGCTTCATTGAATCTGCATGGTTAGATGAGAGAACATTCATTCCATGTGCAATGACTTTGTATTCTTCATGGCTTGGTTTCCACCATCTATGGTATGCACACTTGTCTTTGTATTTTGGGCCATAATAGTATAATTTCTGTGGGTTATGTGAAGATTCAAATATTCTTATAGCAGCTCTCATTCCACAATCACAAGCCTTGTTCATGAACTTGATGACATTCCCAATAACTTTCTAATCCTGAATTGCACCAATGGAATCTGTTGAAGCTTTGCATGCAGGTATTATAAGTTTGGAATAATGATGTTGAAAGAATCGCTTAATGGTGAAGGTGGTTGGTGCATTCATAAAAGGTAGTTCACAGAGCATTTTATGCGCTACTCATAATGGTAACAAAATTAATGACAATCTAAGTGTTCAGTCCCCATCTTGTATGCAATTTACTTTTGAGCATAGTAATAACCATATATCTCTTTATCCATTTGACATATAATAAAAATATTATCAATTATTTCATTCAAGTTTTAGAAAAAATTAATAATTCATAACAAAATTAACAGAGGCAAAACAAAAGTCAAAATCAGTCATAAATCAACACATGCATTCCAACAATTAAAAGTCACGACACAAGGAATAAAAAAATCAGCACATGCACTCCAATAACTCACTGATTTCATGCATCTACAAATTGGCTCTCAAATTAGCAATGCACTGCAATAATCCACTGATTTCATACATTGTAAAACAACATGCATCTTGCAAATTAGTTCTGAAATCGATCTTAAGAATGAAAATATACCAAAGATTGATAATAAAGTCAATCGAACTACCAAAACAAAATCAACATCACAAAAATCAAACATTAGAATTTGAAAAACAAAATAAAACTATTAAAATCAATGTACACGCAATAGAAACAAAGAAATAACAAACATATTTTGAAGATTTTAACATTTGATAACTTACCTAGGCAGATGTTCTGATTTTATAAGCTTGCATTTAGATTTGAAGTTGGATATATTCTTGAAAAGTTAATATTGGTAGATTTCAGTTAATTTAAGGCATGTGAATGTGGTTGATTTGAGGTAAAAATGGTTAATTTGAGACAATTTTAGGTTATTTGAAGATTTAGGTGTGCTAAGTGTGAGGAGAGTTAGATGGGAAACTTTTGGTGCTAAGTGTTGAAAGACGAAATCTAAGGATAGGAAAATGGTTTTCAGTTTTTTGAAAGGGAAAAGCAAAAAATTATATTCTTTCATATTATGTTTAATTAAAACAACTAAGTTGTGTAAAAACGATGTCATTTCATATTATGTTTAGTTCAAAAAAATTATTTGCATAAAAACAAAATCGTTGGGCTATCAAAATTGTGGCCAAAATAATGTCATTTTGATTGGTGATATTATAGACTCAAAAAACCCTGATACTCGTTGTCTAGAGTCAATAAGGTGTTATAGTATTGTTACTCGCACAAAAAGACCTCTTACGTGTACCAACCTTAACACTTCCTCAAAAATATCGAGAACTTGGTATCAATAATTCCCATTTTTTTAGTAGTGGGTTTTGGTGAATGAAGTTCATTTTTCAAAATTTAGGTTCTAATAATCTCTTTATTTTGCAAATCTTAAGTTACAATAATAATATCTTAACATTATTGATAATAACGTAACTTGAAAAATAAATATTGAATTGTAAATAAAATTAGCATCAATAATGAATAAATACTTTACTTGAAATAAAAGTATACAATATACTATAAAAATAGTTTTATAATAACAATTATATTGAATAATAACAGTATAATAAAAAAATGTAATGTGAAAGTATTTCACTCATGATATAAGAAAATTAAATATTTTATAGATTTGGATCATATTGATAATGCACTTAGGCGTGTCAATGCAAGCCTTTCAAAATTTTGAAGGCATGAAATTTGAAAAGGTGGGACTTGCATAATGACTTTGGAGGGCACAAGAAATACACAAATTTGCGTTAATTTCTATTTGAAAAGGTGTGAATGTGGTTTATTTGATGTGGGAATGGGTTAATTTGAGACGATTTTAGATTATTTAAAAATCTAGGCTGCTAAGTGTGACAAGAGTTGGGTGGGAAACTTTTGATGTTAAGTGAGGAAAAACAAAATCTAAGGACGGGAAAATGGTTTTGGATTTTTTTAGGGGAAAAAAATGACATTGTTCCAATGTTATGTTTAATTAAAAAAATTAATTTGTGTACAAATAACGGCATTTCATATTATATTTAATTAAAAAATTATTTGCATAAAAACAAAATCATTTGGCTTTCAAAATTTTAGTCAAAATAACGTCGTTTTAGTTGGTGATATTATAAACCCAAGGAATCCTACTACTCGTTATCTAGTGTCAATAATTTTTGTTATAATTCCGTCGTTCTCACAAGAAGACCCCTTATGTGTATCAACTTTGAATATTTTTCAAAATATCAAAAATTTGATATCAGTGATGACCCTTTTTTCAGTAGTGAGTTCTTGTTATTGAGGTTGATTTTTCAAAATTTGGGTTCTAATAATCTCTTTGTTTTGCAAGTTTTAGGTTGTAATAATTTTTTAATAATATTGATAATAATATAGGTTGAAAAATAAATATTGAAATTATAAATAAAATTAGCATCAATACCGAATAAATATGTTAAATGAAATAAAAGTATACAATATACTATGAGTATAGTTACACAATAACAATTATATTGAATAATAATCTAATAAAAATAATATAATGTAAAAGTATTTAACTCATAATATTAAAAAAAATTAAATATTTTATAGATTTGGATCATATTGATAATGCACTTAGGGGTATTATAAGTGCAAACTTGTCAAAATTCTAAAGGCATGAAATTTTACAAGGTGGGACTTGCATAAAATGGTCGCGTGGAAGACACGAGATATGCACAAATTTGCATCATTTTTTATTTTATTTATGAATAATGTATTTGTAGGGTCATTGATGAGACAATAAATAAAGCCGAAACAATGGTGAAATGAACCCTACCTACCCACCAAATAATAGAAAAGAAACAGATAGATTGAGTAATAATAATAATAATAAATAATAAATTATGAGTAATAATGGGATAAGACAATCTGAGAACTAAAGGCGGTAGAGAAGGCCAGAAAATTAATTAGAAGAGACGGGGGTTGTTGTGTTGCTGACATCACCGAGCTTACCAACCCAATAACAATAACATTACCCCATTCTTGTTTTTTTCCAGCCCAATCCCACTTTGACACCTCACCCTTAACGTTACCATCTATCTTCATGTCTATTTGTATTATTAAATCAAATTAATTATTTTTAATTAATTATATATATTTAAAAATATATATTTTTAAAATTTAATTAAATATTTAATCTTATTATTTAAAAAATATTTATATAAATTCTCGTTTATCAGTTTAATATACAAATTTAGTGAAAAATAAAAATAATTTTATATATTTAACTCTTAAAATAATATCGATTAAGAGGTGGTTCTAATAATTGTGTTGAAAAATGAATAAAAAGCCTTAAGTAACAAAAGTTTTTAGGCAAGAAGTACTTTCCGTGAGTGCTATTCTGAAAATAATAAAATTAAAGGGTGTTTTTAGTTAAATTTTAAGGGCATATATTTCTATTCTTCTTATATATATAATAGAAAAAAATATACTTCTTATATATATAATAGAAAAAAATTTATACACTCTTAAAATTTGATTAAATATTCATTTTAGTTTTGTTGGTATGCAAGATCATCGAATAATTTAATATGAAAATTTGAACTAATTTACTACATTTAACTCTTAAAAAATTATAATTAAGAGGGTATTTTAAACTCATAAAATTTTCTAATAAAAAGAGTTTATTTGAATACTTTTAAAATTAGTGAAATTTAAATATATATTTAATTAAATCTTAAAGGTGTATATACACTTTTGTTATTATTAGTACGCATAAGATAACCAATTAATTGATATATTTTAAAAAATAACAATAAATTTGAAAAGTTTGCACTTTTGGGAGGTTATAGAAGTCGTAAGAAGTATTTATTTATAAAAACTGATAAAATAATATTGTATTATTACCACACATGTCACATTTTTAATTAAAAAAATAAGTTAAAGGAAATATTCAACAATAATATAACATGTGTTATTATAGTTTGTAATAAAAAGTTTATTAAAAAAATTGTATAATAGCATCTATGCCTAGTATTATCATGAATTATGCTAATTTCTTAGAAAAGTTACGCATTAATTACATTTTAATTTGTAATATTTTAAAGGCCTTTTGACACATCCATATATTTTTATGGATGTATACTTAAAATTTATTTATTGTCATGTATAGAAACTTAAATCAACATCGAATCTTGATTCTCTAAAATATAAGAGTTGAGACCCACACCCCCTGCCTCATAATTAACATAGTACTCTACATATATCTTTTGAGCATCTAGATATATTCATGGATCAATGACTTCAACGTTACACAAAAAGTACAAATAGACGTATACATATAAAAGCTAGAAACCCAAATGTAAACATATGATCGAACCATGCATAGAGAATTTCTAAAAGTCCGTTTGGTATAATTTTTTAAATAGAACTTTTTAAGATAGAGTTTTTATTCGTAAAATTTTTATGAGTAAAACTTTTAACAAAAATTTATTAATCGTTTGATTGTCACAAATGACTTTTGAAAAAATTTGAGTAATTACTTTAATAAATAAATTTTTAATATTTTATTTTTAAAAAATAATATAAAATTTTTAAAATAAAATAAAAATATTTTAAATAATTTTACTTTTTAAAAAAATTAAAAAAACTCTACTGTCGAAAGCTCAAATTTTAAACTTTTTTAAATAGAAAAAAAATAATTTTTTTAATTTTTAAAAAGTTTTTTTCATTATCAACCAAACGACATTAAAAAATTAAAAAAAAAAAAATTTTATTATTAAAAAAAATCTTTTTAATCAATAAAAAAGTCAAACAAAATAAACACTAAATTAATTATGCTTCCATAATTATGGTCATCAGAATAACTATAACAATATATATATATATATATATGAAACTCTTCGAAAATTTCTAAAATTTAACTTACGGAATCTTACAACTATTTGGCTCTTTCGTTTTCAGCCACAGATTTTCATGTGATAAGCAAAATTCTGGCTGGCTAACTACTTGCTAATTTGTTTCAAGAATCCAAAGCTGATGGTCTGTAATATCTGTAGAGATTATGAGCAGCTGTTCTTATTATCGTTGACATTGATTTGCAGCTACATCCCTGATTGCTATTTTGAAAACCTAGATTGCAACACAAACAGACCGTTTGAGCCCCTGAAAAGTATTGGCAATAATTATCCGTACTCTCTATTTTCTGATTGCTTGATTCATTCTTAATAATCTGACGCTGCTGCTGAGGAAGCCCAATGGAGAGGTCGAGATTGAGTTCTGGGCATAATTCTTCTGTTGTTAGGCCACTGCTACTGTTTGAATCTTCAGTTGAGTGATCGAAAGTTCCATTAATCCTTACACTTGTACCATTATTATCATTCATTCTGCTGCTCGTAAACTTGGGCAGTGTTGAATTTTGAACATTTATCTGAAAGCCACTGTTGGTGTTGGTGTTGGTATTGCTGTTGTTGTTCTTTTTGCTGTTGGTAGTGGCGTTGTTGACGATTGAATTCAGTGGGCTGTGAGTCTGTGGATCAATTCCTCGGCTGTAAAGCTTTCTTTTGATGTGTGTGTTCCAATAATTCTTGATCTCATTATCAGTCCTTCCCGGCAAACGTGCAGCAATAAGAGACCATCTGAATACAAATTAATATTAGTAATTTACAAAGAAGATTTTGCAAATCAACAGTGTATATAAATAGGCAATTAATATACACACACATATACACACTTGTTTCCAAGCAAACTATGAAGGTTGATGATGAGTTCATCTTCTTCTTCGGTAAAGTTTCCTCTTTTGAGATCAGGCCTGAGGTAGTTTATCCATCTGAGCCTACAACTCTTTCCACATCTCAGCAAACCTAATATGTCAATTTCATTTAATTATTTTCTGATCAATACAAAGAAACAAAGAGAAAATGAACGAATATATTAATTAAATTATATATAAATACATATATATAATACCAGCAGCTTTGGGGAGAGATCTCCAACAGCCTTCACCATGAAGCTTGATGTAACTGATAAGGCGCTCATCTTCTTCTTTAGTCCAAGCACCTTTGTTGGTGTGCTCTTTTTCACAACATGGAGATCTTCCCATGTTTTTGTTTTTTGGAAATGAAGAACTTCTTCTTCTTCTTCTTCTTCTTCTTCTGCTTGTTAAATGGAGGACGAAGAAGGGAAATGAAGGCAGGAGAATATAAATGTGAGAGAGAGGAAGGAGAGGAAGCAATTGACTCGGGGCCCCTTTGGTATCTTTTTAATTTTTTAATTTTATTTTTGTTTGATTTATTATTGTTATGATTATTATTATTATATTAGAGGGGTATTTGACCGAGTTGGTGAGGAAGACGAGTGGCTGCAATTAAGTTAGTGCTGGATTTGGTAGGTGGCTCTACCTTTCATGTTGTTGGAATATTTACACTTATTTGCTGCGTCACTCCTCCTTTTTCTCTTATTTCATCGTTTCCCTCCTCTAATTCCATGATTCTCTCCAAATTAACCATAATAACTTCTAAGTTCCTAAATTTTTGAAACAATAAATTAAGACATGAATTCTCAGATTTAACAATTCGTCTCTTTTTAATTACTATCAATTTTTCCATTATACGTGAGAAAATACCCCTCAAATTTGAGAGTTAATTTTTAGATGAGTAAAATTGTTACGGTCATTTTGTAAACTCTTAGTATAATTCGAAGTATATAATCTAATATATATATATATATATTAGTATAATATTTTTAAAATAAATTTTATGAGTTTAAGCCACCTGCTAATAGTTTAGCGGTAAGTGTTTGCCTCCTTTTTTAAAGTTAAAATTTTTGGTAAGTAAAAATATATTTTGTTCATATTGGACATAGATTTTTGCAGGAGTCACCAGAATTGCATAAATTTCATGATTCATAAATAATTTTATTTTCTTAAAAAATCATATATAATTCTATTTTCTTAAAAAATGTTAAGTTACAGACATTCACATTTTATAAGGACAAAAGTTTTAGAAATTAAAACTAGATTTTAACATTCTTATAGAGCATAATTGTGCTGATTTATTGTAACTTAGCAATAAAAAATTGCAGACCGTTACCGAATGATTGTTCGTTAAATAAAACTATGTAAGTATACAAAATTTAAATAACGCATAATTTATTTATTATTTTTTGTACATACTATTTATAATTAGTTTCATTAAATCATTAAGATATTATTATTTTTCTATACACTTTGATCCCATGACAACTGATCTATCAAGGTTATCCAATGAATATAATATCACACAAAATATTTTTTAAGGTCTTATTTTATCTATCCTTTTAATAAAGTTTTTAAATATAAGGTCCAACCATCCAAATTTTTTCTAAAATCCAACCAAATTCAATCCACTAAATTATAAAATTTAGTCATCAAAATGCGAAAATTGATTAATTAGAATGAATTATAATTCAGTCAATGGAATGAAAATAATTGCGTTCCGGCCAACAAATATTATTAATTGCATTCAGTCAACACATATTATTGACATTGATTGAATTTTATATTTTGATTAACCTAATTATATAATTAGGTTGATTAAATTTAACATCTTTATTTTAAAAAATTTCGATGTTCAGATGAAGGAACCGCTATATATATTAACAACAATATTTTTGGTCATATTATATGTATATAAAAATAGATGGAGATACATGAAGTCTATAAAGTATTTATTGTCATTTATTTCATTGAATTTTATGGTTTTAGTCCTCCATCATAAATGATAATTTGTATAGGTAATTTTTACATATAATATCATTGATAAGTTTTTGTAATTGTCCCCCCTAATTTGTTATCTCTTAAAAATTAATTTGTGTGTATATGAAAAAAAAAATAGATGGAGTGTGCGTTTTATTTTAAAAATAAGAAATTGAATATATATATATATATATATATATATATAGTGCTGAAAATTAGTCTATCATCAATCACTCTCACATTCTTTTGAGAAACACAAAAATTCTATCAACTTTTTTAGCTATTAACAAAGTATTAGGTAAAAATGCAAACATATTAAGTAAAAATGCAAATAATTAGTATCTCAACGTTATTTAATTTCATTTGCTTCAAAAAAAATATTGAGTATAACAATGGAATAATATGTAGTTGCTTTGAACTTATTTCATTGTAGGAACTAAATTAACTTTTAGGACATATTCGATACTGTTTTACATTTCTTTGTCTATTTCATCATCTAGAAAATAGGTTAAATTTTTATTCAGTTAACATCGTGTTCTTTTTAATTAGAAAGTGAAAAATAATTTTTAATTATTTTTACATATTTAAAAAATAATTTGTAAACCATTATTAGAGGTTATTAATATTACATTTTAATATATAATTTATCATTAGAGAATAAAATTATATAACACTTTTTTATTTTTGTTTCAAGAACATAAATTGAAAAATAATTAATACCGTACACATCTCTTTATTCTTTTGAAAAAACATTTTGAAGCACATGAACATATTACCTTATTTTCACAATCTTTATTTTACTTCACTAACCTAATTCGAAAGCATATGGTCAATATCTAGTTAGTAAAGTTAAAAATTGTTTATTACGATTTTCTAATTTTTATTATAAGAACATAAACATTTTGAATAAGTCCTATACCTCGATGCGATTCAATATGCAAATTAAAATTTTTTAGATATTAATTATTTAATTTTAATAATAATACATGAGATTTAAAATTCAAATTACGTGACAAAATTTTTAGACAATCAGCCTCATTGTTTCCTATATGAAGGATAAATAAACAATTAAAAACAAGAAAGTTTTTGGGAAATTTGTAAATAAAAGAAATTAAAGGGTCTTTTCTTGCAAATTTACAAATTATTAAGGCATCACAACTGACTCTTATCTCTTCCG
The DNA here is from genome assembly GCA_022749755.1 of Azadirachta indica. NCBI lineage: Eukaryota > Viridiplantae > Streptophyta > Magnoliopsida > Sapindales > Meliaceae > Azadirachta > Azadirachta indica. The sequence continues at coordinate 8,583,216 of CM040447.1, read as the reverse complement.
CTTTCTAACTTTTCTATTATTTGGTCTTCCTTCTTTCCACCCATCTATTTTACCTGTTTTATTTATTCATTTATTTATTTTTTTAATTAAAAGAGGGATTCTAGAAGACCACCTCAACTTACTCCACTTACTCTTGTCAACTTCCTACATCAAGTAACTAACTTCCCCTACCTTCCATCATTTGAGATGAATTGTTTACTTATTTAGTTTTCTTTTTTCTTTAATATAATTCTCTTTTTTCTCGATCTAAAAAAATCCTTTAAATACATTTAGTGTGTCATAAATATTGGATTAATAATAATACAAATTTTAATTAAATTTACATTGTATTAAATCTAGAACAACCTTTACTCAATATGACTGCTAAACATTAAATAATCAATTAACAAAAGTGAATTCATTAAATTTATCATTTATATACGATAATTATTTTGATTGATCCACCTATCCAAATATGTGAATATTATCAATATTTAAATTTATTTAAAATAAAAATATAAAAAAAATTACCTTATAAATTTGTTGTTAAATAATAATAACAAATAATGATATAATCGATATTAATTTTATATCTTATACTACTATAAAAAAGTTTTAACAACTAAATAAATTAATACCCAAATACACGTAAAATTTATTTTATACTTTTAGATAATAGATCAATCTTCATATTCTTATGTTTGTTTTTATTAATTTAATTATATATATAATTAAATTAATAAAAAAGGCTTTAAAACAAATCTAGTTTATGAATATTGATCTATTTATTTTTTTTTTATAAGAATAATTGCGGTTGTTCTTTCACATCATTAATTGTCCAAGCGTCGCGTATGTTGCGCTCACTATAAACTGTTAAATGGTAAAAAATTGTAATGTTGGTAAGAGTAGTAGAGAAATAATATCTAATAATTATTATTATTATAATAATAACAACAAATTTAACAACTCTAATTAATTTAAAATTTTATGTCATTTTCAGAAATCAACAACCTGCCTGCCTATCCCATCATTATTCGAGAAAGAGAGAGAGAGAGCATACATTTGTCAATAAATTAAGCCGGCCATTTTAATTTAATTGAATAGTGCATATTGGTCTTATTCATTTTCCCAGCTTTACTATTTATTATTATTCTATAAATGAAAAAAAGTATCAACCGTCCTTTAATTTTTTTATTTTTTCATATTATGTATCTTTAATAGTTAAAATTATATTTTAACTGTACATTAATAATAATATATTTATTATATAATAATTATATATATTAAATTTAATTTTAATTATAAAAATGTTTAAATTTAATAATTAAAAATAGTATAATAAATCGTATAAAATTACAAAATTACTTATCTGTCCCTTTTATAAATATAAGAATTAAATATAATACATGTTTTGTTATACAGAGGTAGACACAATTCGATTCAGTTAAAGTTTCGTCAAAATTGATTAAATTAAAAATTTTAAATTTTTTTACTTTTAGTATTGAAACCGACCAAATACAAATGAGAATCGGACATAACCAAATTGAATATATATGAATCAGATCAAATTCATCGATTTTAGTTTAATTTAATTCAATTTTTGAAGTTTCGATTTTTTTATCGGTCATAATATTTTATACATTCTTTTGTTTAAAATTTTATGCTCTACGATTCAATTATCATAGTATATATTTAAAATTTTAAAATTTCTTCAAATTTTAAGTTTTATGTTAAACGTTTTATTTTTTGTAACAATACAATAAATTTATTACGGTCAAGTTTATAAGTATATTTATATACAAAGCTTCTAGAAAGATTAGAAAGATACTAAATAAAATAAAAGCCAAAGAAAAAGCAAGAAATTGGAGAATCTTTTTGAGGTTGGTCACCCACCTCCATCTCATTTCATCTTTGTTAATTTATTTAGTTTTAGAACAAGAAGTGGGCCTCTCTTCTATCTCATGCCAATGCCACTATTTATTTTTTAAATAATAATAATAAAACTCTTTATTCTTCCTCTTCTCTTCTTTTATTTTTATAATTTTTATTTTTAAAAAATTACTATTCTTATCTAAGATTCTTTTGACCACAAACATCAATTACAACATAGGAAGATTTCAAATATGGGCCCACAACAAAATTAGGCACACCAAAAGTGTAATATCATCATCTTATATAACTATTTTATATACTATATATTAACTTTCAAATATTGCTTTAATGATAAGGATATTATAGGCACAATCTTAATTTAGATAATATAGTCCTATTATAATGTTGGCTCTATATCAATCAATATATATACCATTGTCATATTTATAACAACATATTTATCATTTATAATATAAAATAAAAAACGTAAAATTTTTGTATTACATTTTTAAGAATTCAAATTCATATATTTAACATTATCAGTCTTATTTTTAATGTATGTTATTTATAAATCTTACATTGAGTATGAACACTAATTTGTAATTATAATTATAATTATTTTCTATACTGAATGTATTATTATCTAGTAAAGAAACAAAAATTATGGATTAAAAGATTTGTATTATCTCTCTATTGGCGAGTTTATAATTTATTGAAAAATATTGATAATAAAAAAGTTATGATTAGAATTTACAGACTAAATGTTAGAAATAGTAAAATTAAAGAGACAAAATTCTAAAAATAGTTAATAATCGATGAAGAAAAGATCTATTTTTTAAATTTGGGGACTAAAGAAGAAAAATTACAAAAGGTAATTACAAACTTTATTTTCACTCTGTCCTTATTATTAAGTTATCCTATAGTCAATAGTAAAGAAGAGATTCATGAATTAGGAAGATGAATCATTTTACCTAACAGAATAGCATTTTCATTGAATCATGCAAATAAATGTTATTGGCATCATAATATTTTTATTCTTAAATTATAAAAAAAATAACAAATTAGAATATAATATTTTTAATATTAACTCTTTCTTTTTTTCTTTTTTTTTTTGAAAAAGAGTCTTTTACATTTGTTTTTAACAATGTATTAGTAGCTATGACAACAAACTAGGGACGGCTCGGGGACCCCAATGAGCCCTTGATTTGCTTTTAACCCAATTTGACCTATACTAAATAAAAACAAAATTATAATTGTCTAGATTCAAATATAGGACTAAGTACAATATATATAATCCTTTTACTATTGCGCCACTCTAATTTATGTATTAGAATGAAGAATAAATATTTTATATTATTGTTGATATAGAATAATTGTATAATTTAACAATAATTTGTATATCTTTTTAATAAAATAATTTTTTATACGTAAATTACCATTTCACATGTTAAAAATAATATAATAAAAATAAATATTTAATTTTTTCATAAATTAATTGTTAAAATAAGGTAAAAGAAATTTTATCTTAAAAATATATTGATATAATTTATTATTATAAATTATAAAATTTTTATGTAACTTTTAGACATAATATTAAATAATATTTATGTAACTTACTAATACAATTAGTATGTTATTGGATCATTACTTGAACACATTTATACAAATTAACTTAATTAATAATATGAGATATTTTCATATACCTCTCCTAAACTTTGTGGAAATCCTAATTTGATAGAAAGTTTATAAAAAAGAATACAAACGTCCTTATAAACAGTAAACTTACCAAAATACCCTCCAATTTATTTTTTTTAAATTGTAAAATAGGATTACTTTGGTTGGATTCAAAACTATGACCTTGCAGAAAAAACCAATACTTTAACTATCGCACTAAACACATTTTAATAATTTAGTTTTCAATCCTTAATAAATAACCCTTTTAGAAAAACATATAATAATTTTTGTAATAATTAAAATTATTTTCTTATTATAAAACTTATAATTCAAGAAATTTTGTATAATAACTTGAATTTATAATTATTGTCAAATAATAATAATAAAATTATTATTAGATAATTATTAAAGAAATAATTTAAATTGTTTGAAAATAAATTTATTCTAAAATTACACTAATAATTTTAAAACATTATTCTTAAAAATTGTTAAATAAAATAAATTATTTTATTTAAAAATCTAAATAATGATAATAATTTTAAAAACTTATAATTTAATGACGATAATAATTTTAAATTCAAGTTATTATATAGAATTTTAATGATTATAAAATTAATTTTTGAATTATAAGTTTTATAATAAACAAATAATTTTAATTATTACAAAAATTATTATATATGTATTTTCAAAAGCGGTACTTATTAAGAATTAGAAAAATATATTATTAAAATGTATTTGGTATAATAGTTAAGATATTGGCTTTTTCACTAAAGTCATAGGTTCTAATCTAACTAAAGTAATCTTATTTTGCAATTTTAAAAAAATAGATTTGAGGGTATTTTGATAAGTTTACTGTTTATAAGAGAGGTTTGTATCCCTTTTCCCAAATTTTTTATTAAACTGAGATTTTCACAAATTTTAGGAAAGATATATGGAAATACCCCTTAGTAATATTTTTTAATATAGTTATTCTTTATATTATATAATTATAAATAATTGTGATTAATTATCTTATTACATATTTATAATTCTACATTAAAGAGATATTTAAAGTCATCGTATTTTATTATAAATTTTAATTGTTTAATACTATAAATATTTTATTCTGTAAATAAGAAAATAAAATCTAAAAAGAAAATCTTTAAGAATTACTTTCTTTTTTGTTAATCTTATATTATTATATTATAACAAATTGATTCATTAATTACAAATTAATTATTTTGTTTGACATCAATTTATTATTTTTTATACAAAATTTATTATTTAAAAATAAGTCTTTTGACATGTGAAACCACCATTTCACATATTATCAAAATAATATAATAAAAAAGTTTAATTTTTCATAAATTAATTATTAAAAATAAAATAATGGACAACAATCATCAATTTAATTGAAACAATTTATATGAAATATTACAGATAATAAAAATTTTGTTAAAACAAAATATCAAATTTGATTAATATATTTACTATAATTTTTTATTAACCTATGTAAATAAAAAAATAAATAAGTATAATAGTAAATTATAATCTAATTTTTAATAGAATTTATAATGTTTAAAAAATAATTAAATCAATCTTGGATTTTTTTTAATTTTTTAATAATTAAAAAAAAAATACTTTGAAGATGATTGTGAGAATGTGATGGTTTTCTTTAGGTTTAATATTTTCCTTTTATATATATATATATATATATATATAAAACTAAAAGTTTAGGATTTTAAAAAAATATAATAATATTTTGTGAAGGATCTAGCTGATTAAATTAAAAAAGTGTAAATTTTTTGCTTGTATAATTATTAATAATATAGATATAATTATAATTTAATAAAAGAATTTTGTAATCTTTTATTAAAAATATATGTAAATAAAAAAATATATTTAATTTATATTTTTAAATTATTATTTTTAAATTATTATATTTAAATTATTATATTGATATTAAAATTTTATAATGTAAGACAATTCAAATTTAATAATAATAATGATAATAATAATAATATTGTTATTATTATTGTTGTTGTTGTTGTTGTAGGAATAATTTTATCTTTAACAATTATTTAAAAATAAGTTTACTAACTATTATTTTTTTATAATTATCTAAACAAACAATAAATATATTTTATATATAATTTTTAAACTTTAATAAAACAAATTTGACTAAAAATATAATTATTTTTCAAAAAGAATTAAAAAAATGTGTTTAAATTTTTAAACATAATTGTTACTATTTAACAATAATTCACTAAATTAATTATATATGGGTAATATTAATAATCATCCAAATAATTCAAATTTACAAAAATCATTATTGCCTGTGATGAATACCGAGAGATTAGAAGGAGAAAATGGGAAGGTGGGAGCAGCTTATCAAAAAATTAACAAAAATATATATAATAATATAATTTTATAATGGTTTAATAGTATCAAACTTAATATAAATCTTTAAAAATGTTAAATTTATTGTATTGATTACGTATTTAAAGTATTTAATAAAAATTATGTCACACCCCGAGAGTCGAAAAGTGATCTATCAAATAACATAATGAACAAATTATACATTTGACTAAAAAAAAAAACCTTCACCAAAATTTAATACTTCATGAGTCCAAAATCTAGTCAGATAGCTTCTAGTCTCCAAAACTTGAAGTCCATTAAATTGAAATATCAAATACAAAATTGATATCCTAAACTTAGGGAACTAAGGGACAATAAAAGCTTTGCCAAATCTGCTACACACTTGCCATCACTTATCTGTGAATTCAATAAACTACAATGGGTATTAACTTAGTAAACATAGTAGCTTTTTTATATATGAAAATACATATACATATACATACACACACACATATATGTATTGAATGCATGAGCATGACATGCAACATGGTAAAACATTGTTTGTTAACAAAATCACTTTCAAACTTGTGCATATCATAATTTCACTCACAAACTTTCATTCACATTTAGTTAGGAATACTTTCATTCAATTACTATTTAATAGGATTTCACATATCATATATCACATATTGAGCCTGAGTCACTTGTTGACAACTTTTTGTATGTTGGATAAGCACAAGTGAGGCACAAAATTTCACACACATAGAACACTTATGCTTGAAGGTAAGAGCCATACCTTGTTCTGATCATCGAGGAGTCCTCCCACATGCACAAATCAGTTGTGGCACGATTCTGAAGACTCACAAGACCTAACTCCCATGTCATACGAAAAACATAACACATAACACATATCACATATACCAAACTCGAAGGAATGGCCACACATATCAAAAGGCTCCACAAACACTTATAATTGCTACTAAGTAATGAATTCGGATACCCTTAAAAATAAAAAAGTCATAACTTCCATAAACATTTTTTTTCAAAATCACTTTTTCATTTCTCAAAAGCATGATACATATGTTTATGCTAATGTCAATGCTCAATGAGTTATGCATAACACGTAAACACATAGTCATAAACAACTATATTAATGTATAATCATAAAAAAATTGATACTTTCATATTAATATATAATTCTAAAACATTTGTAAACATAATCACACACAAATACATACGTTCATTGTGATCCTAATTGAAAAGTTTAGCATACTTACATATATAGTTTCAAAACATTTGCAAACATATTCAAATACATAAATACATATGTTTATTATGATCCCAGTAAAAAGGTTCAATATACTTAGATATATAATTTCAAAATATTTGTGAATATATTCAAATACATAAATACATATGTTTATTGTGATCCTAGTTGAAAAATCTAGTATACTTAGCTCTTGATGTTCCAAGAAAATAACTCAATCACCTTAATCCTAAAATTAAGGATTTATTCTCATAAGTGACATAATCAAAAGCATATAACACTTATTACCAAACAAACTCCTTAATTCTATCTTGAAGTCTATAAAGGATTTTTCTTATTCTTAATAATATCCATTCCTCAAGAAATCAATCCATAACCAAAATTAAATACCATATATTAGCCCTTAATTCAATCTCATCATTTCTTATCATTTGTAAAACTTAGTCGCTTGCCTCCAATAATACAAAAGCCTTATTGAGTATGTCCAGGTCATTAATTTTTAATAAGTCAATCACTTAACTAATGGTTATGAAACTTTGTAAAAATCACAGACACATATACAGTAGCATGACAAATTTTTTAGAATAAAATACATTTCCAGGCTATTTGAAATAATTTTCATTTTAGGCTTCTCAGATTCTGTCAATCACATCTTTCAGATAACTCACTTTGAAAATTATTAATAAATTAATTACTTGGAATTAGTCCACAAAATTTTTATAAGTTAAAATAGAAAATGCTTATCATTATACAAAATTTCATAAATTTTGCAGAAAACTTGGTCAACCCCAAAAATTTCACAATGCATGTATTATTTAGAAAACAGTATTTTCCAACATCTCTGGGCCAGATTCAAAAATTCATAAAAAATCGAAAACATAATATTTTTGAATAAAATAAATTTTATAATGACCCTTAAAATGTTTAGTTTAATAGTAAAAATAGGTTTGTAAAATACACGATATAAAATTTTATAAAATTGTTGCATTGAGCTACTGTCTAAGGTCTAGGTTTTGTAAAAGTTTCCTTTGTTATCATTACTTATTCCTACAAAATCTTTAGTCATTTCCATCACCAAAACTCAAGCTTATAATCTATAATTATTCTAAAGCAATATATCCTCAACGTTCTCATAAAATCTTTAAGTAAAATATGTATCCATAATTCATAACAATAACATAAAACACAATAAAGTTTAAAGAGATTGTTGAATTACCTTAGTTCCTCTCAACTTCTCCTTCCAAAAACTCCAATCTCTCGCAACTCTTCCTTGCTCTTGGAAGCTTCACTACTTACTTGATGCCTAAACCTTAGTAAAGAAGGGTATTTATAGTTAAAACCAATCATCCTAGACCATTGAGGTTGTTATACCTAACACTTAATCAAATCTTAACCATTCATTTTATTCTTCACCTATCAGTCTTGTCTACTACACTAGCCAACCATACCTAACCTTGGAAGATTCCATGTAATGAACTCTATAAAAATGGGCTTAGATAATTGAATTTCCATAATCTTATCTCTTTCTAAAACCTTAGTAGTTAAGGTAAGCTTACATTTTGTGTCTTACTAAATAAGCTCACATTTGATACACCTTATAATACTTCTAAAATTCTTCTAAAGCATACAATCCAATACTAAAAGCAATTAACGTATCTAAATATTAACATAAGATATACATGCATATGTAAATAAAATTTGTACCACTTAGGGGGTGTTACAAATTAACTCTTACAATTATAAATTTTTTAATTTATTATTAAAATAATATCATAAATTTTTAACATCAAATCTCATAATATAAACAAAACTCTTATAAATTCTCAAGAACAATAAATTAATTTTTCATATATGAAATTACCATTTTACATATCATCAAAATAATATAATAAAAATAAATATATGATTTTTTGTAAAATAATTGATAAAAATAAAGTAATTAGTAAAAATTATCAATGTGATTGAGATAATTGATATAAAATTACAGTTTATAAAAATTTTATTAAAATAAAATATTAAATTTGATTTACTTCGATTTTTTTATTAACCTATATAAATTTGAAATAAAAAAATGTGATAATAAATTATGATCTAATTTTTAATAGAATTGATTAAAAAGTTAGATAAAATATATTAAATTACACTTAGAGTTTAATGTTTCTTGGCAAATAACAAAATAAAATATGAAAAGAAAAATAAAAACTTTGATAATTTCTTGTTTTGTTTATCATGTCATACTATGCTAAAATAAATAAATTATTTTTTTAACATCAATTGATTATTTTATTTTATTGAAAATCATTGTTCCGAATCTAATCATTAAAGCTATTCAATTTTTTTAATCGTTGACTATTTTAACAAATTTTTTTATCAAGAAAATAAATTTAAAAAATTTAAAAATTGATTGAATTGAAAAATTTTCAAAAATATTGAGGATTTAGTTGATTAAATATAAAAAATATAAACTTTTTTAAAGGACTTGATTAACTAAAATAAAAAGTACAAAATCTCTTTTAATTATTTATAAAACAAAATAGACTTATATGTAATTAATCAAATAAAATCTGACACTTCTTTTGGGAAAACGAGATGGCCAAGGAAAGAAGTCTAGCCCAATTTTAAAATCGAGATGGGCTCTCATCTTGATCCTAGCTCGATCTCCATTTTGGCCCAAAAATTATTCCCATCCTTACTCAAATAACACGGATCTTGCAAGAGAAAATTACCATCCTTACATATTAGGGGTCGGATAGGGGTGGGTTTTGCCATCCTCAAACTCTCTCCTTTCTTGTTTTCAAAAAAAAGGGATTGGAGTTGACTCGTATCGATTTCTAACTTACTCAAACCACTCTCAATTGCCCCCATTTAACCCCGTTTTAACCATGTTATACTGAGCTACAATATTTGCTACAGTCAAATTAAAAAGGCTTACTATAGTGGAATGCTATAGTAATAAAAATTCAAATTACAGTAGTTCTACAATATCAAACTACAATATTTTAATACTAGTGAGCAACACAGAGTGGGATCGGAGGAAAAATTCTTGAACCTGCCCTAATTTTAAGGCCCAAACTCGCTGTAATTTTTAAATGAGTTAGATTTTTAAGTATCAACCCGCCAGGGAAAATTCTCGTCCATTAGTATTAAAATATTAACATTAAAAGAATCATGTCTCTTTTTGTTATTATATAAAAGGTTAGGGATGAAATATTAGTATAAAAAAATATTATTAATTTTTATTTTTAAACTACCAACTTTGTCGAATGTTTATTACGTTAGAATACTATTTGGTTAAAAGAATCACATGGATCGCATGTGGTCTATAATCCGATTCTGGAAGTAATGGGATGTTCTCTTCTTGATCATGCGGTCGGTATGCGTTCACAAGCAATGCGGCGTTGATTCTAAAAAGAAAAAAAAAATTAATTTTTTAATATTTTAAAAATATGATTTTTTTAAAATGTTATAATTTTTTGTTAATTATTAATTTATAATTTATATACCATCAGTTTAATTGACAAAATACAATATTATCTAAAATAAATTAATAAAAAATAAATAATAATATTATTTTATCTATAGTACATTAATAATAAAATATTTATTAATATATTATAAATTTATATATTTTGATTATAAATAATATACTTTACTTTTATTATACAATATATATTTTAACTAAATATAAATATGTTTTATTTGAATAATAATATAATCATACATATTGTATTATAATATATTTTATTTTATTAATAAATTAATATTTATTTATAAGTTAATATTTATTTATGTTTTATTTAATTAATTTTTAATATGTAATTAATGTTAAATTGTTAATATGTTTAAAATAACTAAATTTATATTTTATATAAAATATATTAATAAATATTTTATTATTAATATATTATAAAATAATGGGTAAATCTTCAATTTACCCCAACTAATTTTTGACAATCTTCATCATGTCCCCAAAAATTTTAAAAGTTATCAAAATGCCCTGAACGTTAACTCATACTGTCATTTCACATAATGAAAAGGGTAAAATTATAACTTTATAATTTTAAATTAATAAAAATATTTTTTTCCTTCTCTCTCATTTTCTCCCTCTTTTTTTTTCTTTTCTTCTTCTCTCTTTTGTTTTTTATTATCTTAGTCTTCCTTGGCCGCATGGCTGCCTACAGCAAGGCTGCTTAAGGTAGCAATTGAAGGCTGCCTATGGCAGCCATGAAAGGCTACTGCAGGCAGCCTCCAATAGTGGCCATGGTGGTTGCTGCGGAAGAAGAAGAAAATGGAAAAAAAAAAAAAAAAAAAAAGGGAAGAAGAGAAGGAAGAAGAAAAGAAAAGAAGAGAGAAGGGAGAAGAGAAGAGAGAAGGAAAAATAATTTGAATTTATTAGGAGTAAAATGGTCTTTTTGTATGGTCAACTTTGGTCAACTAAAAAAATTGTTAAATATAACAGTTATCTTAATGTTTGGGGGTGCTCTGATGACTTTCAAAAGTTTTGGGGGCATTATGAAGATTGTCAAAATTAGTTGGGATAAATTAAAAATTACCCTAAAATAATACATATATTATTGTCATATTTATTTTAATTAGGAGTTTAAAAATACATTTTCAACTAACTATTATCAAATAGGGGTATAATCTTTACTTTATAATAAATTGAGATTTTAATGGATATTTTTTAAACTATTAGAATTAATTAGTACAATAAACTAAATCCTAGAGACGTGAGTCCTTTTTCTTTTATAATCGGTATTTTATTATTGTTGCAACTATCTGTCCGTTAATCATTAATTTACCATTTTCCTCACAAATTACAATTTTTGTAATTGTTAATTGATCGTTTACTCGTTTTGTATTGTGGTTATAAGTTTCTGTTAACTGTTAATTATTTTGTTATATGAAACATTTATCTTTTAAAATTCGAATATGTTAACCCTATTCAATAAAAAGAAAATGTAAATAGTTCATTTGATATTTTCCATTCTCATTAACATTTTTTTATTAATTGTTAACTTTTCTATTATTTGACATAGTCAGCAATAATTGTTAAATTTTATTTTGTGCTATTTGACACACTTACCTTTTGAAAATTATAATATGCTTAACTTGATTTTATTAAATTGAAAAAAAAATTGCTATGATTTTTGCCATTTGACACATTTATCTTAAAATTTAAATATGTCTGATATGATTTTGTTATTGTTTTTTTTTTTTTACTATCTGACACGTTTACCCTCAAAATTTTGAATATGCTCAACAAACCTGATTTTATTTTATTGAAAAAAGGAAAGTATATATTATTGTTGATGTTGAAATTCTCTTACTGCCACGTATGTGCTAAGTAGGATGGACTTTATTTATCAAATAAGATTTGTCAATTTTGCGAGAGGCACATCCTTGGTAGAATTGATGATTTTGCCTTGGTAGCTATTGTGGACCTAGTGAAACAGCTAGCTGACAACTCTTAACCCTGGTTCCAAATATTATGGTGGCAAATAAAAGAATAAGTTAGTGCATGCTGATGGTGTAATTGACGAACAACCTCTGACGATTAATAAGTGAGTAATTTACTCACGAATCACTGGCCTTTAAACTAGAATATTTGCTTAATTCTTCATGCCGTGTTATTATCTGATGAAGTTTTGTGTTCATGTGCAGGAAGGTGGAAAAATACAACTTCGAAGATTAAAACGCAAGAATTAGGGGATTTAAATGCAAGAAATGAAGAATCATAGAACTTAAATGCAAGACATGAAGACTTAGAGACTTAATTGCAAAAGGGTTAATTTAGCACATGGTGTGCCATGAAGATTCTTTAAGGCATAGGCAAGGGTGTGGCCATGCGCAACCTTCATTTGCCGCACCCGCCCGAGCCACGCCTAGTGCATCTGCACCTTTAATCGACTGCAATGATTTTTTTTGAGCCCTTAGATCAACCTTTGATGGCCAAATTTGGCTAATCTTAGGTTTACATCATTTTAGGGGTAAGCCACCACTTATTCAAGAATAGAAAGGGTATTTTAGAGAGAGAGAGATAGAGAGAGAGAAAAGCGAAGAATTTCTTTGAGAGAAAGGTGAAGAATCTTCAAGTTCTTGGAGAAGATTGGGAAATCACTTGAAGAATTGGAGATTTGAAGCATTAATCATCCTAGTTCTATCTCTTTAACTCTTAACTTATCTTGAATTTTATTTGGTTTGTCATTTGTTCTATTTTGTTAAATGTTGAATTTTAGGATAATGTTGATGTTAGATATTGATATGTTAGGCTAATCTCTATATTCTGGGGTCTTGATGTCACTTAGTGGGATTATGTTTGATTGACTGAGAATTTATTAATAGTAGAAAGCTTTATTCATATTTATGTTTTCTTGCACTTAAAGCTTCTAATTTGTTGGAAAATGGTTAGTTGAATTTTTATTAATGAATGAATGCTTGGGAGAAACAACTTATTCATTAGGATAAAGAAAGCATAGTTTACAAACATCTATAGCCTACAAGGATTTCAATGTCTAGACAATCAACATAATTTTATGGACTCCAAGAAACTGGGAGTAATTGGGTCTTCAGATATTAATAACTAGTTAAGCTAAAAAAATTGTTTGGTTAATCTAATTAGATAGGGATATCAACTACGTTGGTTAGACATAAGGCCTAGTTCGACCTTGGGAGAAATAATCATGTTAGTTTATAACTAGTGATTAATGAATTAAAACAAAAAATATTAGCAATTCCTAATTAAGATGAATATAATAACAATTAGGTGAAATCAAGGCCCTAAGATAATTTCTATATCAATTTCAATTGCTAGATCTATTACCTCTATTTCTTGTTTACTATTCTTGTTTTTAAATTAGCGAATTTAGTTTATTAATTTGGTAATTTCACTCTTAAATTTAGATTGTCTAGATAAAGTCGATTTGCCATAATTGTCGTAATTAGTTTAAAACCCAAAAAACTCAGCTCTTGTGGATATGACAATCCTATTTCTTACATTAACTACTTTTATGATCCCGTATATTTACGGGCAGCGCAGTCGCGTAACAAGTTTTTGGCGCTGTTGTCAGGGATTAAGAATTTTTGAGTTTTACTAATGTTACAATTATGTAGTATTGATTTTAATATAGGCATTTATTTTTGTTTTGTTTAATTTTTGCTTTTTTGCGAAGTTTTGTAGGTGTATGAGAACAGTTCGTAATCTTGAACTGTTGCTTTCTATCTAAAAATCGAATGAACTCATCGCCAACTACGAAGAGAAAGGAGGAATCGACCTAGAGCTTTTCGGGACTACTTTAGGTCTGTGGTCAATGATAATTATTCGCGAATTCACCGACAAGCCATCAACGTTAATAATTTTGATCTGAAGCTTGCATTGATTAACATAGTTCATCATAATTACTACGGGGGTTTGTCTCATAAGGCTTTAACATCCATTTGGCCATGTTCTTGGAAGTTTGCAATATTGTTAAGATGAATGGCGTGGATCAAGACCTCATTTGCATGAGATTGTTTCCATTTTCCTTAAGGGACAAATCGAGAGAATGGTTGCAATCTTTGTAGCCTAGTAGCATAGCACATGGGAAGAATTGGCCCAAAAATTCCTCACTAAGTCTTTTGCACTATCAAAGACTTTGCAGATAAGCGATGAAATTGGACAATTTAGGCAACTGGATTTTTAGCCTCTTTATGAGGCGTGAGAGTAGTTTAAAGAGTTGATTGGCAAGTGTCCATAGCATGAAAACCAATAATGGTTTCAAATTCAATTGTTCCACAACATGTTAAATGGCTAAATGAGAATGATTGTAGATAGGCATTTGGTGGCATTCTTCTATAAAAAATAGTAGAAGAAGCCTATGCATTGCTTGAACAAATGGCGTGTAACAACTATTAATGGCCAAATGAGAGGTAAATTGTAAAAAGAGTTGAGAGACATCATGAGGTAGATCCCTTGGTATACTTTTAGCTTAAATAGCAACTATGGCAAACGAAATTTAAACCTTTACTACAAGGGATGCGTCTTCAAGTCAAGAGAAAGTAATGGTTGCTAGTTCTTCATATATTGATGATAATTTGGGGGAAGAGTAGTGCCTATACATCAATAATTGGAACTACAACTTTCAACCAAACAACAACTTGCCAACTCACTATCATCTAGGCTTCGCAACCTTGAGACCTTCTACTATAGAAATTAGAGAAATGCTTTATAGCCACATGGCTCATCGGGTTTCCAATAACTGATGGCGGAGAAGAAGCCATCTTTGGAGGTTTTCTTGTGAACCTTAATAGTTGAAACTAGAAATCAATTCAACAAAGTTAAAGCTTGACTTAATAGCATTGAGACTCATTGCACAAACATGAATGTCACAATGAAGTCCTTGGAAACTCATATTGGTTATTTAGCAAATTTAATCAAAAGCCAATTATCCAGTAAATTCCCAAGTGGCACAGAGCCAAATCTAAAGGATCATTGCAAAGCTATGACTCTAAAAAGTAGCAAGAAATTAGAGCCACCAAAGCTTAAGGAGAATGAAGCTAAGGAGAATAAAAAGAAGGAGAGTGAAGTGAAGAGGATGGAATTTGAAGGGGAATCACAAAAGCGGTGTCGAAGCTATATGGGATCTCATTTCTGGATAATCCTCCAATGATTGCACCACCATTACCTTTTCTTTAGAGGTTTCAAAGGAAGAAGTTTGATGTTTAATTCTCCAAGAAAGATGCAAAATTGAGGTTGCTTCGATGGATTCTATTACTTCAAAATTTGAAATTAAGATAAGGAATAAAAAAGGTAGTGAAAATTTTGTGGCAGGTCATCTTTCAAGGTTGGAAGTGAATAAAAAAAGTAGAAGATTTGACCATTCATTAGTCATTCCCAGATGAGCAATTATTTGCAACAGATTCCAATCTTTCTTGGTACGCTAATTTTGTCAATTATTTGGCATGTCAAGTCCTACCACTTGATCTTTCATTTCAGTAAAAGAATAAGTTTTTGAATGATGTGGAATCTTATTTATAGGAAGATTCATTGTTGTTTAAAAGAAGTTCATATCAAATCATTCAGCGTTGTATTCTAGAGAGTGAACTAGTAATCATTTTGAAGCATTGTCAGTCATCATCTTATAGAGGGCATCTTGGACCAAATAAAACAGCCATGTGCTACAACTTAAAGGTTGTAACTCTCAAGTATAGGTTGTCTCAAGCAATAAAGTTCAGAAGTCCTAGTATCGGTTCATAGGGAATACGTTATATTAAGTCTATAAGTCCAAAGGTCTAAATATTACAAGTCCAAATATTCAAATATTATAAGAAATGGAATGAATTTGTTTATTGTTAAATTTAAATTCAATATTATTATATATTAGGGCATTAGGGATCCATTTTAATGATTTGTATAGAATTTATTCTTGATCTTTTTTTTTAAAGAAAAACATAATTAAGAATCAAAAGAAGTGATCTTAATTGGATGATGAAAAAAAATATTTAAGCACAAAGAAATCAAAAGACTTACCTTTTAGTTGATGGTGAAAAACTATAAGTTGCCTTACTTTTGATATGTAGAAAACATCTAAGCATTCAATGTACTATTTATTAATAATGAATCAAGGTTTCTAACAATTCAAAATCACTTGCAAAATATGGTACTCAATCAATAAAAAGATTGACAATGAAGAACAAGACAAAGGATCAAAGAACAAAATTATAAAATTATCAAAAGTTCACCCTTAACCTAATTACGAAATTAGAAATACATCATTTAATTAAAGTTCAAATTACAAAAAGAAAATAGAAATGGTAAAAATTCTCCCCTTCCTCACTTTCACATCTTCCTTTATATAGGTAAAATAAAAGACATTTCACATGTGTGAACATAATTTTGTCAATTTCCAATTAATCACGCTCTACCAATTTTCAATATATTTTTGACCATGAAAACCATCAAATTTTGTAAAATAGCCTTCTTCAAAGTTGTAGGTGGATGACTCATCTTTCTAATGGTATATATCTCACTTTTATTGCTTTTTTAGACCGTCATTTGTGTTGAAAATAGGCAAAGATGTTCAAGTCACATTTCTCCACCACCCTTCTAGAATGATAGCTCTTTTTGGTAGCCGAACAGTTGAAATTTGAGAAAGTGTAAAACATAAAAGATTTAGATCCCTTTCTCAGCTTTCTAGATCACCCAACCATATAATTTTTGGTTATGTATTTAGGGGGATACGGCCTAAATACAGAAATATGTTGGGTTGGTTCAAAGATGCGCTTGAGTTCTATTGAAGCCCAATTTCGTTCCATTAATTGCTCAAACTGGTCCAACCTTTAGCTTACAAAGTTGTGAAATGATGAGTTTATGTTTATCCAGTCTAAGAATTGTATCAATTGATGATTTGGATTGAAAGATACGCTCATTATACGAAACCTGCGCAAAACCGATTATTTAATCCAATTCATGTTTTACAATTCAATATAAAGGAATATGCTTCATTATTAGGGAATAGAAAGATATTATTAAGTGTAAATTATAATATTTCTCTTGATAAACCTATACTTTTAAACATTCATCACACCCCCCAACCAGCTTATTACTAGTTCCTAGTAATCTAAGCAATACCATTTAGAGTTCATTTATAAAATTTACATTTAAAGTAAAAATCATTCTTTTCCTTTTCATCTTCTCAAAATAAACAAACTCTCACTTAAAAATTAATTATATATGTGCCAAATACTCATCAGTCAAATTATTAATAAACCTTCTTTTTGTGCTTTTGTAACTAATACATGTTATGAGACTTAATTGGAATCAAACAACATTGGTTCTAAATTTTGTGAAGGTAAACTTCTTTAGGCAAAGATTATTTCTATCTCTATTTTTTTTTTTGGTGCATAACCTAACCCATGTAGCGAGTTTTGGGCCAATAACTCTCAGACCAGTTGGCCTTAGGGTATTGGGTGTTAAAACAACCCTACATGCTTAATTATTCAAGTTAAGGCTATGAATTTATTCATACCAAAACTTTACCGTTTTACGTGAACATTCACTGCTGATTAGGCAAGAAGCTCAGTTACTAAGTAAAAGCTTTGGTTAGAATTTTTATTTATTTATTTTTCTACCTTTTTTTTTGGAGAAATTTTTTTTTTTTTACCCCTAGTTGCTACCTTTGACAAAATAAAAGAGCTCAAATATTATAAAATTCTAATATGTCATCCACGATCATGTATCAAAGTGTTTATGTGAAAGATGGTTTATAAATACTTTGCTGATTGAGTATCTGAGCAGAATTTATTATATGATAATGATATGAGAGTCCGTAGATTTGATCAATTCAAAAGAAAGTGAATGATAAATCTTTTGTTATGAAATTCAAAAACAAAAACAAATGATAATGCATGTCTACTAAGATGTGTCTCAGGAGTAAGATTACTCCTTACTCTACCATCCTTACAAATTATGAATCTATTTTTTTTTTTAGTTGTATATATAAAAAATAAATGGTTACTTATGTCGACTACACTCCCCTCAACTAGATTGCAACATTGTCCCCAATGTTTGAATGTAAAGAGGTACAATATAGAGAACATTACCTGAGATAGTAGTTATTGAAACACAAGTAAAACCTGAAACAAACTTAAGCAAAAATAACAAAATGCAATGAGTAGAAAAAAGAGATAAGAAAAGTTATAAATGAAGCAACAAATCCAGCTTTCGCTTTTTACTGCTTTCACTTGATCATTCTAATCGTGCCATTGTTGGATCTGGTTCATGGACAAAGTTCTGCAACTGATTGATCAAATCATTAGCAGTTGGAGCAGAAATGAGGAGTTTACGAGCCATCTGTGAAATAAAATTCTGTTCTATAGCATGATCAAGAAAAGACAACAACTTGTTAAAGAAACCATTAATATTTAACAATCCTATGGGTTTTTGGTGAATAGTGAGTTGTGCTCAAAATGCAACTTGAAAACTTTCTTTTAAGGTCCCAAAACCACCTGGTAAGGCAATAAAAGCATCTGCAAAATCAAGCATTTTAGCAATTCTTTCATGCATTATTGAGACCATTAGTTCTTCTCCAACTGTTTTGCTAGTTATGTTACCTGCAGATAAAGCCTTTAGTATGATACTTATAACTTCACTTCCTCCTACATGTGCTGTAGTTGACACACATCCCATTAACCCAAGGCTACCTCCTGCATACACTAGGTTAAGTTTTTGCTCAGCTAAAACTCGATCCAGATTGTTTGCTGCTTTTACAAACTCTTCACCTTTCCTAGAGCTTGATCCACAAAAAACACAAATAGTTTTAAGTTGATGAATAAAAGTTCCTTCCATTTTTTTGCAGTCTTTTACCCTCGTCAGTGATTCAAATTTTGTATGAAAATAAAGAAGTGAGGTCCTGCATTTATACAACTTAAAGAGAATGCATTAATGAAACCAATAGAGGTAAGCCAGCTGCTGTCATAAAAGTTAAAATTTAAAAATGTAAAAGTGTCAAAGATAACAGCTAATATAGGAATTTAAAACATAAAAATTTCAACAATGACAGCTAAAATTAAATATTTACAGATAGTTGTGATTGTGGCTCACATCTTCCTCTGATTTTACGTCTAATAAGGACTTAAACGCCCTCTATAGGTCGAGGATTGGCTTCTCATCCAATTTTCTTACAAATTAGCAAATAGGGTCTTTTAAAGCCAGATTCCCAAGATTATAACGATCACGTTCTTTTTGAAATAGTGTATAGAAATTTAGAATTTCATGTTGCACATATCCACTAGGATGCGTCTTAAGAGTCAATAAGATATTATCTAAAAACTCTTTACTCAGTCCATCTTTGATGAATTTAATTTTATCTTCTCTATTAGTAGACACCATCCCTAGAGAACGACATCGCTTGTTACAGGTTGAACGTGCACATTTGTGACACACTTGTAACCTTTTCGCTCTTCGTTTCTTTGCATAAGAGCTCTTACCTAAACCAGGCATGCGTGAAACAAATGAATAAGAAAACTCACTTGCTATGCCTTTACTTCAATTATCCACCGCACATCTTCAGGAATACCTTTTTGCATAAGCATTCTTAATCTTGCACACCTAACTTGGTACATTTTTCGTAGAACATCTTTAGAAAAAGAAGGAAAATATGTTTGCAATCTAGAAAGAATGACATCCATAATGAAAAAAAAGAAAAGAACAAAAAAAGAAGTGAGAAAAAATGTGGTATCAGCAATTTTGGGCAACTGAAAGAATCGACTTGAAGAGTCATGGAGTACTGTTATCCACCACTTGACCGAAAAAGTAACTAAAAACAAATAATGGAATCAATAAAATTAATAACAAAAGAAAACAAGCAATGTATATATATATAAAAAAAAAATCATCCAGTGTTGTAAACATTTTCATTCAAAGTGATAGACTCTAACTCACTTGGAAAATTCTCAAAGAATAGCTTTAAACGGCGTCCATTAACTTTAAAAACATTACCATTTTGGGGTTTTCAATCTCAACAGCGCCATGTGGGTAAACCTTCGTAACAATGAAAGGACCTGTCTATTTTGAACGAAGTTTGCCAGGAAATAGATGCAATCTTGAATCATATAAAAGAACTTTTTGTGAAAGTTCAAATGATTTTCTAATGATATGTTTATCATTAAACACCTTCATTTTCTCTTTGTAAATTCTAGAATTCTCGTAAGCTTCATTCCTAATTTTTTTGAGTTCACCTATTTGGAGTTTTCTCAATGATCCTGCTTTATCTAAGTCAAAATTAAGCATTTTAATGGCCTAAAAAGCTTTATGTTCCAATTTCATAGGTAGGTGACAAGCCTTTCCAAAAATAAGTCTATAAGGAGACATGCCAAGTGATGATTTAAAACCAGTTCGATAAGTTCAAAGTGCATCGGTTAGTCTTAAAGACCAATCCTTACGATTCGGGTTTACCGTTTTTTCCAAAATGTGTTTTATTTCTCTATTGGCAAGTTCAACTTGTCCACTTATTTGTGGATGATAAGGGGTAGACACTTTATGTGTAATTCCATATTTTTTCATTAAATTCTCAAAAGGCTTATTACAAAAGTGCAAATCTCCATCACTTATTATGGCTCGAGGCATTCCAAATCTTGAAAAAATGTTTTCTTTTAAAAATTTCAAAACAATTTTATGATTATTATTTTTGCAAGAAATTGCCTCTACCCATTTTGAAACATAGTCAACTCCAATTAAAATGTATTAATACCCAAAAGAAGATGGAAAAGGACTCATAAAATCAATACCCCAACAATCAAATATTTCAATGACTAAAATAGAATTTAATGGCATCATATTTCTACGAGTTATTCCACCTAATTTTTGACAACGGTCACATGTTTTATAAATGTATGTGTGTCTTTAAATAAGGTTGGCCAATAAAATATTGCAATCCAATAAAATCTACATTGCAATATTTTCGCAGTAGTTTTCTTTGAAGAAAAATGACCACCACATGCTTCGGAATGACAAAAAGAAATGATATTTTGAATTTCATTGTTAGGTACACATCTCCTTATAATTTGGTCAGGGCAATATTTGAAAAGATATGGATCATCCCAAAAGAAATTGTGTACCTCCCTTAAAAATTTCTTTTTGTCTTGAGCATTCTAATGATTTGGCATTTGACCTGTAACAAGAAAATTGACAATATCAGTAAACCAAGTTAAATTAGAAACATTGAAAAGTTGCTCATTAGGAAAATTGTCATTAATTGGTGTTGTCTCAATCGGCTCTTCAAACATAAGTCTTGACAAGTGATCAGCAACCACATTTTGTACTCCTTTTTTATCTTGAATTGTGAGATCAAATTCTTAGAGTAGTAGTATCCACCTAATCAATCTAGGTTTAGCATCCTTTTTTGAGAGAAGATATTTTAATGCTGCATGATCACTAAAAATCACAATGGGTGAGCTCAATAAGATAAGATCAAAATTTATCCAATGCAAATACTACTGCAAGTAATTCCTTTTTAGTGGTAGAATAATTCATTTGAGCACTATTTAAGGTTTTACTAGTATAGTAAATCACATAAGGTTTCTTGTCCTTTCGTTGTCCTAAAACAGCTCCAACAGCATAATCACTAGCATTATACATGATTTCAAAAGGCAAAGTCCAATTTGGAGGCTGCATGATAGGAGCAGATGTTAGCATGATTTTAAATTTGACAAAAACTTCTTGACATGACTCAGTCCACTCAAAGAGAGCATTTTGTAATAAGAGATTGCACAACGGTCTTGATATAACACTAAAGTCTTTGATAAATCTCCTATAAAAACCAGCATGTCCTAAAAATGATCTAACATCTTTGATAGACTTAGGAACAGGTAAATCGGTAATTAATTCAATTTTAGATTTATCTACTTCAATTCCTTTTGATGAGACAATGTGACTAAGCACAATACCATTTGTGCCCATAAAATGAAAATTTTCCCAATTAAGCACAAGATTCTTTTCTTCACACCTAATCAAAACTTTTTCTAAGTTAGATAAGCAATCATCAAATGAATCACCAAAAACAGAAAAATCATCCATGAAAATTTCAAGAAATTGTTCAACCAATATCACTAAAAATACTAAGCATGCATCTTTGAAATGTAGCTGGTGCATTACACAATCCAAATGGCATCATTTTATATGCAAAAGTTCCAAATGGACAAGTGAAAGTGGTCTTTTCTTGGTCTTCAGGTGCAATTTCAATTTGGTTATACCCAGAATACCCATCTAGGAAACAATAAAATGCATGTCCAGCTACCCTTTCTAACATTTGATCTACGAATGGTAACGGGAAATGGTCTTTCCTAGTCATTGAATTGAGTTTCCTTTAGTCAATGCACATTCTCCAGCCAGTAATTATTCTAGTTGGAATTAATTCATTATTTTCATTTTTGACTACAGTAACTCCAGATTTCTTAGGTACAACTTGTGTAAGACTTACCCATGTGCTATCAGAAATAGGATAAATGATCCCTACATCTAAAAGCTTGAGAACTTCATTTCTCACTACCTCTTTCATATTAGGATTTAGCCTACGTTGCATTTGTTTAGATGATTTGGCATTATCTTCCAAATATTTCTTATGTGTATAAATCAAAGGACTAATTCCTTTTATGTCAACTATTATCCATCTTAAGGCATGTTTATGCAATCTTAGAATTTTGAGCAACTTACATTCTTGAAGAGCACTAAGTTTAGAAGAAATTATCACCGGAAAAGTTTCATTTGCACCTAAGAAAGCATACTTGAGGTCAGATGGTAATGGTTTCAATTCAAGTTTTGGTGATTGAACACTTGATGGCATCGGTTTATCAGCAAGTTGAGGTAAGTCTTCAAATTTTGGTCTCCATCCATTAACTTCCAAAACCTGAGAAGATTTTAAAAGAGAATAAATATGAGATACTTCAAGATTTTCATCAAAATTGAAATTATTGCAACCATTTAAACAAGCATCCAAGGGATCTGAAAAAAAATGAAACATTAAAGTAGTCATGAACGAGTTCCTCAATATAACTAACTTGATGATGTCATCATTTTCACTAGGTTGCTTGCAAATATTGAACACATTCATTTCCAATGTCATGTTTCCAAAAGATAATTTTAGAACTCCATTTCTACAGTTGATTATTGCATTAAATGTAGTAAGAAATGGATGTCCTAATATAATAGGAATTTGGGTGCTTGAGATAGGAATAGGTTGTGTGTCTAAGACAATAAAATCTACGGGAAAGTAAAATTTATCTACTTGGACTAACACATCCTCAAGTATTCCTCGTGGTACTTTCACAGAACGATCAACAAGTTGAAGTGTTGTAGAAGTAGGTTTAAGCTCACCTAAACCTAATTGCTCATACACTGAATATGGCAACAAATTAACACTTGCACCAAGATCAAGTAAAGCATGGTTTATCCTAAAGTTTCCAATTACACAAGAAATGGTGGGACAACCAGGATCTTTATATTTTGGTGGAGTGTTATATTGGATAATTGAACTAACATTCTCAGTTAAAAATGCTTTCTTTTGAACATTAAGCTTCCTTTTAATAGTGCATAAATCTTTCAAAAATTTGGCATAAGAAGAAACTTGCTTAATTGCATCTAACAAAGGAATATTAATTTTAACTTGCTTAAAAAGTTCAAAAATTTCAGAATTTTGGTTCAATTTTTGAATTGGTTGCAATCTTTGAGGAAAAGGAGCAGGGATAGGGCATTTTTCAACATCACACATCTTAGGTTCAACATTATTTTTCTCATGTACTAATTTTGATGGTTTTTTAGATTCAATCTCTTTCAAAGAAATGGTTTTATCAATGACCTTACCACTTCGAAGAGTAGTGATGGAGTTGGCATTCTCATGCTGTGTGCCATTTGGATTAGAATCACTTACATGAAATTGACCCGCTGGATTTGGTTGTGGTTGAGCAGGAAATTTACCTTTCTCTTGACTGCGCAAAGCTGAGGTCAATGTTGAAAGTGTATTTTGATATTATTAATGGCTTGTGATGTTTGATTGTTTATGCTTGTTTGCCCTTGCATGAATGTTTGCAACATTTCCTCAAGAGTTTTCAAATGTGGTGAATGGTATGATGGAAAATTTGAAGGTCTTTGAGGTGGTGGATGGGCATGATTATCATTTTCCAACTAAAATTTGGGTGATTTCTCTATTCAAGATTGTATGTTTCAGAATATGGAGAATTAAAGGAAAAAGACTTTTTGAAAGAATTCATAGAATTTGCTTGGTCATGCAACACTTCTTTAAAAATTGGAATATTTGGACAATCTTGAGTGGAATGTCCTATGGCTTCACAAATTTCACAAACTTTATCATTATGCACAGATTTGACCTATTTAACTTTCCTTAATTCCATGGCTTCAATCTTTCTTATTAAATTTGTAATTCTAACACTTAGATCATCTTCTTGACTCAAATTATATTTACCCCCACTAGAACTAGCCATATTAGATCTAATTGAATTTTCAGAGGAACTAGTGGTTTGCTAGGATTGAGAGTTCTCAGCTAAATGATCTAAATACTCTAAAGCTTCTTCTGGGTGTTTGTCTAAAAATTCACCATTACACATTGTTTCAACAAATTATTTTGTCTCTGGTATTAACCCTTCATAAAAGAAACTTATCGTATGCCATTTTTCAAAACCATGGTGTGGCCATGAATTCAACAAGTCTTTAAATCTTTGCAAACATTGAAAATAGGTCTCATTTCCTTTTTGACAAAAATTTTGGATTTGTCTCTTGAAAGCATTCGTTTTATGTATTGGAAAAAATTGCTTTAAAAACTTGGTTTGCATTTCTTGCCATGTGCCTATAGATCTAGGTCTTAATGAATTAAATCATGTTTTTGCTTTATCTTTTAAAGAAAAAGGAAAAAATTTTAGCTTAATTATCTCTTCACTACATGTTTGATCCATAAATGCGGCACATACTTCTTCAAATTCTTTCAAGTGCAAATAAGGACTCTCAGACTCTAAGCCATAAAAATTAGAAAGTAAAGGGATCATACCGGACTTAAATCTGAAGTTATTTGCATTAAGCGAAAAAATAAAGCATGAAGGGGATGAATTTCGAGGAGGTTGCAAATATTCACGCATGGTTCGAAGGTGATGATTTTCATTTTCTCCATGTATACTTTTATTTTCAGCCATAGTGTTAGTTGTGTGTGAGTTTGAAGATGAATCAAACAAATTTTCAAAGGAGATTTCAGAATTACCTTTCACCAATCGATGAGAATGAGGATCACGATACCATCCAAGCATGAAAAAAATAATAATAATAAAACATAATAAAGTAAAATACAATAAAATAAAATGTTAGCACAATAAAACGAATAAAAAAGAAAAGAGGTGACATAACCTTCTTCTTAATAAAATTATTGTAAATGAAAATAACAACACAATACTTAATAGAGAAAATTAAGAAAGGTGGCAAAACCTACCATGAACAAAATAAACAACAAAAATTAGGTGATATATGTAGAACCAACCATAATGTAAATGTAAATGGGTGGCTAATAAAAATAAATAACAGCAAGTAAATAAATAAAAAATGTTAAAGTTAGAGTTAGAGTTAAAAGTTAAAGTTAGTAAAAGAAAATTAAACAAGAACTAGTAAACTTTATACAAACCGTACTCTCTGGCAATGGCGCCAAAAACTTGCTACAACTTAAAGGTTATAATTCTCAAGTATAGGTTGTCTCAAGTAATAAAGTTTGGAAGTCTGAGTGTCGGTCCATAGGGAATATGTTATATTAAGTCCACAAGTCCAAAGGTCTAAATATTATAAGTCCAAATATTCAAATATTATAAGAAATAGAATGAATTTGTTTATTGTCAAATTTAAATTCAATATTATTATATATTAGGGCATTAGGGATCTATTTTAATGATTTGTATAGAATTTATTCTTGATATTTTCTTTTTTTAAAGAAAAACACAATTAAGAATCAAAAAAAGTGATCTTAATTGGATGATGAAAAAAAACATTTAAGCACAAAGAAATCAAAAGACTTACCTTTTAGTTGATGGTGAAAAACTATAAGTTATCTTGCTCTTGATATGTAGAAAATATTCAAGCATTTAATGTACCATTTGTTAACAATGAATCAAGGTTTCTAACAATTCAAAATCACTTGCAAAATATAGTACTCAATCAATAAAAAGATTGACAATGAAGAACAAAACAAAGGATCAAAGAACAAAACTATAAAATCATCAAAAGTTCACCCTTAACCCTAATTACGAAATTAGAAATACATTATTTAACTGAAGTTCAAATTACAAAAAGAAAGCAGAAATGGTAAAAATTCTCCCCTTCCTCACTTCCATATCTTCTTTTATATAGGTAAAACAAAAGACATTTCACATGTGTGAACATAATTTTGTCAATTTCTAATTAATCACGCTCTACCAATTTCCAACATATTTTTGACCATGAAAACCATCAAATTTTATAAAATAGCCTTCTTTAAAGTTGTAGGTGGATGACTCATCTTTCTAATGGTCTATACCTCACCTTTATTACTTTTTTAGACCATGAGTTGTGTTGAAAAGAGTCAAAGATATTCAAGTCGCATTTCTCCACCGCCCTTCTAGAATGATAGCTCTTTTTGGTAGCCGACCAATTGAAATTTGAGAAAGTGAAAAACATAAAAGATTTAGATCCCTTTCTCAGCTTTCTAGATCACCCAATCATATAATTTTTGGTTATGTATTTAGGGGGATACGGCCTAAATACAGAAGTATGTTGGGCTAGTTCAAAGATGCGCTTGAGTTCTATTGAAGCCCAATTTCGTTCCATTAATTGCTCGAATTGATCCAACCGTTGGCTTACAACGTTGTGAAATGATGAGCTTATGTTTGTCCAGTCCAAGAATCTTATCAATTGATAATTTGGATTGAAAGATACGCTCATTATACGAAACCTGCGTAAAATCGACTATTTTGTCCAATTCATGTTTTACAATTCAATATAAAGGAATATGCTTCATTATTGGGGAATAGAAGGACATTATTAAGTGTAAATCATAATATTTCTCTTGATAAACCTACACTTTTAAACATTCATCACCATGAAAGTTCTACAATCAGGTTTTCATTGGCTCACACTTTTCAAGGATAGTTATGCATATGTGAAGTCTTATGATTGTTGTCAATGGTTGGAAATATTTCGAAGCGCCATGAGTTGCCTTTGACTACCTTTATTGAAGTTGAGCTATTTGATGCATAGGGCATTGACTTTATGGGGCTATTCTCTTCTTTGTTTAGTCGTGAGTACATACTTTTAGCAGTTGACTATGTTTCTAAGTGGTTAGAAGCTATCGCCATATCAATACACGACATTAAAGTTGTGTGAAATTTCTATGGCAAAATATTTTCACTTATTTTGGTACTCTAAGGGCTATAATTAACGATGAAGGGACTTATTATTGCTAGAAAGTGTTCAGTGCAAAAATTTTTTGGCAAGTATGGAATTAGGCACAAGGTAACTCTTGCATATCACCCTCAGATAAATGGCAATGCGAAAATTTCTATCCAAGAAATCAAGTAAATTCTTAAGAAAACGGTTCAAACTAACCAAAAGGATTGGTCAATAAAACTTGATGATGCATTATGGGCATACAAAACTACTTTTAAAGACCTAATTTGAATGTCTCCTTACTACTTGGTGTTTAGGAAAGCATGTCATTTATTGGTTGAGTTCGAACACCGAGCATATTAGTGTATCAAGAAGTTGAACTTTGTTTTGAAGGCTTATAATTAACAACGGCTTCTTTAACTTAATGAATTGGAGGAATTGTGCAATGAAGCATATGAGAATGCCCAGTTATACAAGGAAAGGACAAAGAATGGCATGACAATTGAATCTTGAGATAGGAATTCAAGATAGGGGAGCAAGTGCTTTTGTTCAATTATAGATTAAAGCACTTTCAAGGAAAGTTAAGATTGAGGTGGTCGAGACTGTTTAGAATCAATAAAGTCTTTTCGTTTAATGCAGTTAGATTGCAAGGTGATGATGGAAGGTTGTTTTGTGTCAATGGACAAAGATGCAAGCATTATTTGGCAATGAAGAGTGAAAAATTTCAACCATTTCATTCACAGAACCTATTTGAGTGAATTACAGCCAAGTCTAGATAAGGACGTTAAATCAAGCTCTTTTTAGGAGGCAACCCAAAGATTTTTATCCTTTTTATCCTTTTTAGTTATGTTTAATTGAATTAATTTCATGTTGTTATTTTAAATTGTGATTAAAATTTTAATTTGAGTTATTTATGTTATAGGTGTGAAATCGTTTTCAAAGCATCAATAAAAAATTCAGCTAAGGAAGAGAAAAACAAAGCAAAAAGCATGGGAGGAAGTAGAGCCATAAACATAATCAAGAGCACGGCTGCACCAGCCATGGGCACGTCCATACACCTATTGTCAAAGAAAATTGCCTAGTGAGACAATATGTAGAGCGTAGCCGTGCCAACATTAGGTGTGCCTCACACCAAGCAAAGTAAATTGCCCCGTGAGGCATTATTAGGGGGGTGACTGCGCCAGTTATAAGTGCGCCCATGCACCCCTTTGACGAAGAATGAAGCCTCGCGAGGTAGTATTATGGGCATGGGCACGCTACCTCAGTAAGTGCCTACGCCTGCCCATACGAGGCTAAGCACTTGCGTGAGATAGCGCCTAAGGCACACCTATGCCTATACGAGCTCGCAGAGGCCAATTAAAATCCCCTTTATTCACTTGGCCTTCCCCAATTCAACTGACCTTCTTCTTTGCTAAACTAAAACTTCTTTACATGTGCTTTACTTTCGTGCCCTCTCCCTCAAACACAGAATCTTCCATTCCAAATCTAAACAAAAAATTCATGTCTCAAACACTTGCAAATTAACCCGAACTCACATTCAACCACATTGGATTCAAACAATTTCTAATTTATACCCCCCAAAAACACAAAATTCACAACCAACCTAATTCAATGTAGTTTTCTTTAAGAACAAAAGTTGAAGATAACTCTATCAAATCCAAGCAAGCTGTAGCTCCCCATTACAAGTAAGTTTATTACAACTATACAAATTGCTAATTTGATGAAAATTGATCGTGACAACACTAACTGTAAGGGCACGGGTCGTATTAAGTAGTAAAATGATAAGTACAAGTATCGTCTCACGAGGATTGAAATTTGAAGCAACTACTAAGTACTATAACTTTGAAAGTCCAATTTTATCTAAGCAATTCAAGTTGACTAATTGTAAAAGTAAATAAACTAAACTCTACAACTAACTAAAAGAGAAATGGAAATCGAATTAAAGAGTATAGAAGAACGAATTGATTAATTTGAAAATAAGAGATCTAAGACCTTGATTTCACTTATCGTATCTTAAGTTTTTCCTAATTGGCTACTAATAATGTGTCGTGATTTTATTTACTAATCATAGATCTAAAGTCAATATGCTACCTCTCCCGAGTGTCAAACAAATTACTTACACAAAATTCCTTAAATTGATATCCCTACCAAACTTAGTTAATTAAGCGCTACTTAAGTATATCCTACTTAATTACTTAAAATAATTCAATTATCCCTTGTAGTAAGGTGTTTAATTTGGTTTGTCAAAGCTACTACTTGGGTTGAAAATGCTACAATGTAATTTACTTCATGAACTCCCGTAGCTCTCTCTACATTTGACCTTTCACTCAACCTTGGTAATTGTTGCATGCCATTTCTTTAAGCAAAGTATAGGCTTCCTCAGCCGTTTTGAATAATAAAGTACCACTAGCTTCTACGTCTACAATTTTTTGAATTTGCCCATTCAATCCATTGTAGAAGAACTGTATCTGGAACCAATCTTGGTACCTATACTGAGGATACTTCTAGATTAAGTTCTTAAATTGCTCCCAAGACTCATACAATGGCTCAAAGTCAAGTTGTCTAAACTGAGCAATCTCACCCCTCATTTGCAAAGTCTTCGACGGTGGAAAGAATTTGGTAAGGACCTTCTGAGCCAATTCTTCCCATGTGTTGATGTTACTTGTTTGTAAGGAGTACAACTAGCCCGGAGCCTTTATCCCTCAGTGAAAATGGAAATAACCTTAATCGGATCTATAGCTCTAAATCGATTCCTTTTTTCTCTTCTCAATTAGCGAAAAGTCCTTTCAATCTTCAAATCAAATACAACAAGTTCAAGGTTTCTTGCCCTTTACATGCAGCTATAGAATCC
This sequence comes from Azadirachta indica, assembly GCA_022749755.1. Classification (NCBI taxonomy): domain Eukaryota; kingdom Viridiplantae; phylum Streptophyta; class Magnoliopsida; order Sapindales; family Meliaceae; genus Azadirachta; species Azadirachta indica. Next base: position 8,552,352 of record CM040447.1, on the reverse strand, counting down.
ACAAATAAAACAAATGCTTAAACAAAACAAAAGAAAATAAAGGACCTAGATTAATAATTCAAAGTTTTCAATCCCTAATAATGGCACTAAAAACTTGATTGTGACAACATAAACTGCAAGTACACGGGTTGTATCAAGTAGTAAAATGACAAGTACAAGTATCGTCACATGACAATTGATATTTGAAAAAGCTACTAAGTACTATAGCCTTTAAAGTCTACCTTTATCTAAGCAATTCAAGCTTGACTAACTATAAAAGTTAGTAAAACTAAACTTGATGACTAACTAAAAGACAAATGGAAATCGAATTAAAGAATATCAAAGAATGAATTGATTAATTTTAGAATAAGAGATTTAGGATCTTGATTTCACTTATCCTGTCCTATGTTTTTGCTAATTGTCTATTAATAATGTGTTGTGATTTTACTAATTGTAGGATTTAAAGTGAATTCGCTAGCTCTTATGAGTGTCAAATGAATTACTTTCGCAAAATTTCCTAAATTGATATCCTTACCAAACTTAGTTAATTAAGTGTTCCTTAAGTATATCCTACTTAATTACTTAAAATAATTCAATTACCTCTTGATTCTTGCCCTTAACTAAGTAATTATTCGATTATTTCGGTACTAAATTCCTCCCGAAACCTTAGTACACTAAATTGTATTTACCTAATCTGATAAACAAATTACAATTTTCCAAGTATTAATTCATCCATCTTAGATCATTTAATTTGTCAAACAACAAAGTAGAATCAATTAGTGCAAGTAAGCACAAGTAAGTAAAATCATTCCACATTAAAAACATGCCAATTAGTTAAACATAATCAAGGTAAGCTACATTAAGATCCTAGATTAAAAAATCTAGCCAACCATTTCAAATATCAACATCAAAATCATCATGTATTCCATAATCTTTAAATTCAACAAATTAAACCCAAATGAAATATCAAATGAAAATGATAAGGTTTAAGATGGTAGACTCAAATGAGAGCTTCAATAATTCTCCTAAAGGTCTTCTTCCAAAGCCTTCACTTGAATCAATCCACTTCTCTCTCTAAATTCTTCCTTGTTCTTCATCTTCTCTTACCCAAAACCCAACTTTCTATTCTTGGTTGCTTGGTTATGGTGGCTATCCATCCCAAAAACATATAAACCTTAAAGATATGATCTCACAATAAAAAATCATCTAAAGACATACAAGAGGTGTTGGGGCACTCAAAATGGCAAAGGGGCACAGTGAAGGCTTGATGGGTGGGCTGGCCACATGCCTTGGTGGCAAGGGTGCACCTTTCTCTTGACCAATTTGGCCTTCTCACCCATGGGCATGGCGAGGCCCCACTATGGCAATCAACCTTTAATCATCAGTTTTGAATTTCTTGCATTTTGGTCTATGAAAATTTTGCATTTTGGTCCTCATTTCTTTTTCAACTTTTCTGACATTTTTTTTTCAGCCGATTTCATCTTGAATGACCGTTTTCTATCTTTTTTACACAAGTCACTAAAATTCATCAAATATTGATAAAACTTGAGGATTTAGAAAACAATTCAAATCTCGAAATGATTGATAAGTGTGTGTTCTAGACACTTATGAAAAATAATCAATTTGGACCTTTTCAGCTTATTGATGGAAATTTATTTGTGTGAAGCTTATTGCATTTAATTGTTGAATTGAGTTGTGAAATTGAGATTGAAGTAGTGAAGATGAATTGTAGACTAGATTGGACTTGTAAGAATTAATTGTATTGTTGAATGCGTAGTGTTTGAATTGTGTCCACCAAGTGTTTGATGAAATGTCTAAAAGAGTTAATTGTGAGAGATATTTAGTTTAGGAAATAGAAACACTTGTAAGGGGTAAGTGGTGAGAATTAGAGTTAAAAGGTAGTGAATTTAGAGTGGTTTGGTTAGATAAAATTGATGTACCTACCTTGTATCCGATGAAATGTCTAAGTAGACTATTTGTGAAAAATAATTAGTTTAAGCATTGAAAAACACTTGGGGGGGACTTATGAGGTGAATTGAAATTAGGAAGAGTTGCTTGAGGGTCTTTAGGTTAGATTAACATTTAATTCTCACAACGTGTTAATAAGGATGAAAGACAAACATTATGGTAGGCATTGAAAAGAGAAAGGTAATATTTCACTTTTTGAACAACATTTCAATAGAAGGAAATTTGTTTCATATGAGGCCAAAAAAAATATAATCAATTTGTTGTTAAAGATGAAAGAATGATACCGGAGAGAGGGTTTTAGTCGAATTTAGAGATGGTTGGATTCTAAGATTCATTGAAAAACATAAATTGGCAAGCACTTACCAATCCTTCAAATCTCTTGGTGGTGCCATTGGTCCAAGAATTCTTTGCCAATGCTACAATCTTAAGAGATGATGACACAATCTTTATTTAAGGCAAAAAGGTTTTATTCTTGTTTGAGGCAATAAATGAATACTATAGCCTCGCTACCTTGATGATAATAAAGATGAATTTGGCCTTTATAGGTGTAATGAGTAAGATTATGATGATCTCATTAAAAGGTTTTATGTGCTTGGAAAGGAATGAGTATCCAGTCAACAAGAGGAATCGGTCGCCATCAGTTTTCCTGAGAACAGATTGAACTAGTACACAAAGGCATGGAACAAGTTCATTTGTTCCAATTTTGTACCCACTTCGTACTTGCATGATGTCACAACAAATAAGGCAGCTTTGTTATTGTATATACTTCGACACAAAAATTAACGCAGGGAAGGTGATTCAAGATAACCTAGTTCACACTATTCAGGCAAGAACTATAGGGGGTTCATACTTATCTGTGTCTTATTATCGCTCTTTACCAAAAAGTGGGCATGAGAACTCATTTTCTGGATTGAGTCTGTAGCATCTAGTAGTTATGAGCCTAGGGTTACAATTTCAACTAGAGTTACCATTGAATTTGAACAATAAATGACATAAATGGAGGTTTAAAGAAGACAAGGGAACAGTTTGCTCAAACTTTAAGAATAAAAATAAAAAAATAAAAAATCAGACCTTTAGCATAGTAACATACATTTATTTTACAAAAGAAATAAAATTGCACAATTAAATTTAACATATCTCCAATCAATACCAAACAATCAGATTTAATCGAATAACGTTTAGTAAAAAAATAACACAAAACAAAAAAAATAAATTTTATAACAAGGAACAATGATGACAAGATAGAAAACAGCTGACGATGAGAGAAAGACGAAGAGGTCGCTTAGTGATAATGAGTAAGAGATGATTACGAATTTACTTTCTTAGTGAGTTTTGATAAAGAAAATCAAATCTTGTAGGATGGCAAGGGATATAGGACAACGGCAAAAGAGTTGTAATTTTGAGTGACAGAAGAGAGAAGAGATGAGAAAATAGGTTAGGTGAAGAGAAGTATAACGGTAATCCTACCAAGTGAAATTAAAGCAAGTCACTGAACGTACTAAAGCCAGAGATTCGGCGAAGTTGAATATCCAATGGTGAGAGTTTAAGGTTAGTACGAATACAACTTAACAAAATTTTTTAACACAAAAACTTTTGGCTGACTTTTTGGTTTTATTTAAGGGCAGATGAAACGATGTCATGTTGGTAATTAAAAAATAGCTAAATGACATCGTTTAATCTTTATACATTAACTCCTTATACATTAATTTAAATACTAAGATGTCATTTCTTCCTTTTTCCAATTATTAAAATTCACCAAATGAAAACGTTTAATTGGTAACTATTTTTGGTTGTTTTGTCACGAGTAATGTGTCATAAATTTTTGACATTCTTTTATCAAAAGATTCTTGTAAACAAATTCCAATTTCAGTGGACAAGTTCTTGATACATTTATATCAAGCCATTGTGTTAGAAGTCATTTTTGTCACAAACCCCTTTGTCAAGAAAGATTATTTTTTCGTAGTGAGAATTGACCATTTAGATCAAATGTTGTATCTAGATTCTACTATTGATGGTGAGTCAATCTCTAAATACAAAGTGTAGCCTGATGGCATCTCAGTATCATCTAGGCGCAAAAATTCAATGTTCCACTGTCATTGCCAATAATGGGCTGTATCAAAAGAGACGAAACTTTTGATGTTATTGATAATCGATATGTGCCAGCATAAAGAGAAAGAACGAAATGGGCTTTCTAGGCTTATTATCCTCTATAGGCACCCTTTTAATCTCCTCGAGCTTATAATCAACAAGTGAGGCCATCATTAACCCAAGAAAGTTCTAATCAAAGGAACTTCGATGAATTACAATAGAGAGTTATCCAGCATGGGCAAGAGATCCATGAGATGCGAGAATAACAAAGCTTGATGAATCAATTCCATGCAGACTTTTACAATATGCTTGAAGCATTCTTGCAAAGTATGCATCAAAATTCAGAACATCCTCCATTTCTACAACCCTCTCGAGCACTTTCGAAGGCCACGTGCTTTGTGTTTTCTATAAGAGGGCGACAACGTGGGCATCAATGAGAGGCAAGATATTGTATCTTGCCTCCCAAGTATTAATTCCTTTACCTTGCTCTTCATTTTGTTCAACATTGAGGACAATGCTCAAATTAAGTTTGTGGGAGGGTATCATATATTGTAAAAGTTGGTGTTGACTATATCTTGCTTGTTTGATTTTGTTGTATTCACATTGATTATGTTGAGCTTAAATTGTTTCACACTTTAAAAAAAAAATTCTTATATTTGTGCACATTTTGTTGATTATCATTTAGTTGTTTGTTTTCTTGTTTTCTTTCTTGTTGAATTAATCTTCTTGGGTTTTGAGCATGTTGTTTGTTGCATGATTGTTGATAGGCCAATGATATAACCTTGATTGAAGAGCATGTTATCTTTGGAAAATAATAAATGTTGATTCATTCTATGTCATTGGCTTGTTGATTAAATTTGCCCTAATTTATGATTCCTTATTCATTTTGAGGACTTAGTCTTGATTACTTGATTGTCTAACATGCTTAGAAAATGTTTATGTGAGTGAAGTGAAATATAAAGACTTCGTTGGGTTCTAGAACTTGTTTGACCACCACTTGAGGCAAAATGTGAGTTAAAGTATCATTTAGGACATGAGTTAGGCCATTTTTTGAGTTGTTTGAGCCTTTCAAACCTACCTAGAATAAATAACCCCTAGTACACCTGTTTGAACCTATTTTGCCCACTTAATTGTCGTTTTCTCAGTAGCTTAAACTTAGAACAAATTTCTATCATCTTTTTCCTTGCACCCTTAGATAATTGATCATTTTAGTGCAAATTGAATTATGGAAGGTTTGGTGGAGTTATGAAGAGGCAATAAAGTGTGAAGTCAATACTCTTACTGAGTAACCGGTTCTCATTCTTAAGCAAGAATAAAGAATTAGTGTAAAAAGGTAGAGCAAGGCTGAGTTTAAAGAAAAAATAAAATGTAAAAGTCAAGCTTTTACTGAGTAATCGGGGCTTGTGGTTAGATAAGCATAGAGAACTCACGCAAGAAGGTTGAGGAAGGTTGAAGCACTTTTTTAAAAAAAAAAAAAACATCTTTACACCTTTGTAAGAAAATAAGTTTAGGGCTGTATTGGCAATGTTAAGTGTGGAAGATGAAGGTGTTATTTAGGAATTAATAAAGGGTTTTAATGATTAAATCTTGGGATGATTAATGTTTTAGGGTGCTCAAGCCTTATCATAATGTCCATTATCTCACCTTAACCTTGGTCCAATATTATGAACTTGGATAAGTCCTAATTATGTGGATGATGTGTTTACTTACATTAGTGGAGAGTGATGTAAAATCAAGTTGTTGTAACTCACTTAGAAGTCCAAGATGGATTACTTGTTTGCATAATAAACCTATCTACGTTGAGGGATAGTTGAGTGTGAGAGGCCAAGCATACACTTCCATAAGGAATCATTTAATAGAGTATTATTTGGTTTGCAAGTTGAAATTTAGAAAAAAAACATCAACATTTGAAGTTTTCCTTAGTTAAGGCGTTGTTTAATTTTTGAAGCCAAATTTTGTTAGATTGAATCATATGCTTAAAATAGTAATTCTCCCTATGCAATGAATGCCATACTCCATTTGTTTTCCATCTTATGCCTTTTGTAGTTTTATTTGCTTGAGGACAAGTAAATGTTTTAGTTTGAGCGTGTTTGATAAGTAAGTATTTTACTCACGAATCAATGGCCTTTAAACTAGAATATTAGCTTAATACCTGAATTCTTGTTATTATTCGATGAATTTTTATATTCATGTGTAGGAGGACGAAAGAATATGGCTTTGGGAATTAAAATGCAAGAATTAAGGGACTTAAATGCAATAAATGAAGAATCAAAGGACTTAAATGTAAGGTACGAAGACTTAAGGGGTTAATTGCAAATGGGGCAATTTTTTGTATGACATGCTTGTGCCCAATTCATTGCCCTGTAGGCAGTGACCATGGTGTAGGCACGCCAAGCTTGAATACTCTTCAAGGCAAAGGCAAGGGCGCGGTCACGCCATAACCACATGCGCTTGTGCCGTCCCAATGCACCCGTCCCTTAATCGACTACAATGATTTTCTAAACTCATTGTCAGCCCTTAGATCAACCTTGGATGGCCAAATTTGACTAATCCTGGGTTTACATAATTTTGGTGTCGAGCCACCACTTATCCAAGAATAGAAGGGGTATTTTAGAGAGAGAGATAGAGATAGAGAAAAGTAGAGATTTTAGTGAGAGAAAGGTTAAGAATCTTCAAGTTCTTAGAGAAGATTTGTAAATCACTTGAACAATTAGAGATTAGAAGCATCAATCATCCTAGTTCTATCTCTTTGACTCTTGACTTATCTTGAATTTTTTTTGGTTTGTTATCATTTGTTCTATTTTATTGATTGTTGAATTTTAAGATAATGTTGATGTTGGATATTAATATGTTAGGCTAATTTCTATATTCTAGGTCTTGACATAACTGAGTTGGATCATATTTGATTGATTAGGAATTTGTTAATATAATATATTTTTGCAATTGCAAAACCCCTATGTGCTATAGAAATAAATATGGTTGATCTTAAAACATTAGAACAAGCACATCTTTGTATTTTGGAGAACATATCTGATACTGAACCTTATGTATTGTAAGTTTCTAATTGACCATATTCTTTTCAAGCTTATTTTAATGTGTTAGCAGCAAGTACACACAAAATAATTGCCTAAATTTCCATTTATGTAGGAGCACATGGAATTTTTAAATGTCACATACCAAAAGTAGTCAAGAAATAATATTGTTTGCAAAATAAGCATAACTGTAGTTTAAGTGATTGGTTATGTACCTACCATGAAGAAAAAGATTGCGCAATTTGTTTAGCAACATTTGACCTGTCAACAAATCAAGGCTGAACATAAAAAACCATTTGGGTTGTTGGAACCTTTATTAGTGCTAAAATGGAAATAGGAGCGCATAGCTATGGATTTTGTTGTAGGGTTGGCGAAGGCACGAAAAATTTATAATGCAGTTCGGGTGATTATTGATAGATTAACAAAGTCTGTAAATTTTGTTTCAGTGAATACTACTTATCCTCTAGATATGTATACAAAATTGTATGTGGACAAGATTGTAAGATTACACTGCGTATTGGTTTGTTTTGTCTCTTATAGAGATTCACAATTCACCTCAATATTTTGGAAAAGTTTGCACAAAGCCTTAAGGACTAAGTTAAACTTCAGCACAGCACTCCACCTACAGATTGATGGACAATCTCAAGGGATTATCCAAATTCTAGAGGATATGCTGCCAGCTTGTGTAATTGATTTCAAGCTTAGTTAGGACAAACACTTGCCATTGTAGAGTTTGCATACAACAATAGTTATCAATCTATGATTGATATGGTTCCTTATGAAGCTTTTTATGGAAGAAAGTGTAGATCTCCAATGCATTGGGATAAAGTTGGTGAAAGGAAAATTTTAGGACTAGAGATTATTCAACAAACATGTAAAGTGATTGAAAATGTAAGAACAAGAATGAAAGTGGCATAGAGTAGATAAAAGAGTTATGTCGATAATCAAAGAAAAAGCTTCGAGTTTGCAGTAGGTGATAAAGTATTCCTAAAGGTTGCTTCAATGAAAGGAGTCATGAGATTTGGTAAGAAAGGAAAATTGAGTCCAAGGTTTATTGGCCCTTTTGAGATATTTGAAAGGGTAGGAGATATGGCTTATCGGCTTGCTTTTCCTCTATCATTATCTAGAGTTCATAACATTTTTCATGTATCTATGCTACGTAAATATGTCCCTAACTCAGTGTATGTGATAAGATACGAGCCAATCCATCTGAGAGATGATTTTACTTATAAAGAGACACCTATTTGAGTGCAGGATAGTAAAAAAATAAGTGTTGCATACTCGGGAGATACCTTTTATGAAAGTCTTGTAGCAAAACCATTCTATGAAGGAGGCAACATGGGAATGAGAGGAAGAAATGCGAATGAAGTATCCTCACCTCTTCAAATGACAAGTAAGTGAATTTTGAGGGTGAAGTTCTTTTGAGAAGGAGAGAAATTGTAACACCTTCTAAACGGTGCAAATTCTATTTATGTATGCATGTATTATTTTTTATGTTAGTACATAGATATATCAATGGATTTTAGTATTGGGTTGTAGGCTTTAGAAGAATTTTAAAAGTATTATAAGAGTGCATATAGTTTTAAATGTGAGCTTATTGACTAAGACCCAAAATGCAAGCTTAACCTTAAGTACTAAGGTTTTAGAAAGAGAAAAGATCATGGAAACCCAATTACTTAAGCCAAATTATAAGGAGTCCAACTACTAAAAGGATTGTTGAGATTTCGTTAAGTGTTAGATATAACAACTAAATTAATAGTTCAAGATGATTGGGCTTCAAATATAAACACCTTTCTTACTAAAGCTTGGGCATCAAGTGAGGAGTAAAGCTTCTAAGAGAAAGAGAGAAGAGTTTAAAGAGACGTGTGTTTCGAAGGGGAATTTAAGAGGAACTAAGATAATCCAACAATCTCTTGAAGTTTTATTGTGTTTTATGTTATTATTGTAAATTATGGATACATATTTTAGTCACGAGAAGATTGAAGACATATTGATTTAGATTAATTATAGTCTATAAGCTTGAGTTTTGGTGATGGAAATGATTAAAGATTTTGCAGGAATTAGTAATGATAACAAAGGAAACTTTTGCAAAACTTAGACCTTGGACAGTAGCTTGGTGCAAGAATTTTATAAACTTATATATTATGTATTTTGATAAACTATTTTAATTGAGTAAACTAGACATCATATGGATCATGATAAATTTTATTTTGTTCAAAACTCTTATGTTTTTTATTTTAAGTGAATTTTTGAATCTAGTCCTGAGATATTGGAAAACATTGAATTTTGCGTAGTTCATGAATCGTACAATTTTCTGGGTCAACCAAATAGTCTCTAAAAATTATGAAAATTTTACATAATGATTTTTTAGCATATTATAACACATTAAAATTTCATGACCTGATTCTAAGTATATAATTTATAATAAATTTTGAAATTGAGCTATATTTTTGTAAACATGGAGTTTGCAGAATTTGTAAAGTCTGAATGAAAATTTATTTAAAATGGCTTGAACATGAATTTTAATCTGAAACTTTTACGATGGTACTATATATACATCTAAGTGATTGGTGCAAAGTTTCATAGCCATTAGTTAAGTGGTTCATTTATTAAAAATTGGAGACCTAGGTATTCTCAGTAACTCTACTATATTATTGGAGGCAAGTGATTAAGTTTTGCAAATGATAAGTGTTATATACTTTTGATTATGTAACTCATGAGAATTAATCCTTGATTTTAGGACCAAGATGATTTTGCATGGAATATCAAAAGGTAAGTATACTAGACTTTTCAATTAGGATCACAATGAACATATGCAATTATGTGTGACTATGTTTACAAATATTTTAAAATTATGTATTAATATAAAAGTATCAAATTTCTTATGTTTATGCATCAATATATTTGTTTATGACTATGTGTTTATGTGTTATGCATAAGTCATTGAGCATTGGAATTAGCATGAACATATGCATCATGCTTTTGAAAAACAAGAAAGTGATTTTGAAAGAAAATATTTATGACAGTTATGACTTTGCGATTTTTAAAGGTATCCAAATTCATTAGTTTCTTAGTAGGCAATTATAAGTGTTTATAGAGCCTTTTGATACATGTGACCATTCCTTTGGGTTTGATATATATGATATGTGCTATGTGTTCCATATGACATGAGAAAGACCTCTTGTAAGTCTTCGCATTCGTGCATCAATAGATTTGTATAAGTGGGAGGACTTGCCAATGATAAGGATGAGAGTGTCTCTTGCCTTCGAGCATGAGTGTTTCTTGTGTGTGAAATTTTATGCCTTAATTACGCTTGCCACACATACAAAAAGTCATCGATGAGTTACTTAGGCTCAATATGTGATATATGATATATGAAATTCTACTAAGTAGTAAGTGAATGAAGATATTCCTAAATGTGAATGAAAGTTTGAAAGTGAAATTATAATATGCACAAATTTAGAAGTGATTTTTATATGCATTCTTTGAGAACAAACAATACTTTTATCAATTGCATATCATGCATATGCATTATATAATTATATATATGTGTGTGTATGTATATATTTTTGTATATGAAAAACTAGTATGCTAACTTAGTTAATACTTTTATAGTTTGTTGTAATTTCCAGATAAATGATTATGTGCGCATAGCGGATTTGGTGAAGCTTCTACTATCCCTTGGTTCCCAAAGTTCTAGAGTGTTGGATTTATGTTCGGTTTATTAGTTTGGTCGTTTTCATGTTTTGGAGACTAAACTTAAAGATCATTTGACTTAATTAATGTATTCACAAAGTTATGATTTTTGCTGAATTTTCTTGGTTAAATGTATTAGTCGTTATATTATGTGTTTGATAGATCATTATATGGTGTACTTCAAAACAATGGAGTTATGATTGTTGCAACAGCCATGCAAGTTTCAAGTTCACATGATAAAAATCCATACTTTAATGACATGGCCTTTTATGGGGTCATTGATGAGATATGGCAACTAGACTATCTTGTTTAATAAAGTTGTTTTCAAATGCGACTGGGTTGACAATAGGCATGTTAAAGTCAATGATTTAGGTTTTATAGTTGTTTACTTGAACCGAATTAGTCATAAATCTGATTATTTTGTTTTAGCATCGCAATGCGAAACAAGTTTTTTATGTAAAAGGATAACTAGATATTAGTAAGTCAGTAATGTTTAGTGGCTAAAAGAGTGTATAAATTTGGGTGTAATGATGAGCGTGATGACATGATTTTGTATATATATTTTTCTAATAAATTACTTGAGTGTGAATTAAGTATGGATGATGACGATGAAATTTATGCAAGATCAGATTATGATGGAATTTTGGAGCATTTGGATCCAAAATAAATGATGATTTTTTTAGGTGTTTACAGTCACTTGTATTATTTGGTTTGTATATACATGTTAATTTGAATTTTCTATTGTGAAGTTAATTTTCTTATATTATTATTTATAAATGATGTTTAGATGGTAATACTATAAGTGTTTCAATCCTTATTATGTTAAAATTTGATTCTTAAATGTACTGCATATAGGTTTGAGGAGATGGATAACACTAAGAGTTTAACTTATAATAACATGGTAGGATTAACGGATACATATCCAGGTTAAATGTTAAATTTGTTATATTGCATTGAAGGAAAATTGTTAAATTATTTTGGTGAATTTAATGAATTTTGATGTAGTACATTTGTTATACACACAATTATTAAGAAAATTGTGCTTTGCTTCTATTTGCCCGGAATTATTCAACACTTCTACTTCTATTTAAACTTTTGTTATACACACAATATTTAACTTGTAGCTACCTTTGTATACATTAGTTGTACTTAGAATTATTTTTGGACTTAGAATTGAATGAGAGATGGATGTATGAAAATTATTGAATTATATAAAATTTTCAGTGTTCAATTTATAATATTTATGTTACAGGTCAATTTTCATTAATATATTGCTAATAGTTTTAATAAATTCGACATTTGAAAAATGAATAGGGGCATTATTATTAGCAACAAAAATTAAATTGTTTTAACGTATGAAATATTCATTTATCCTAATATAATATCAACACACAATATGTGACATCATAGAAATCTTATTAACTCTGACGTTATAAACACTTTAATATTTTCAAATACAACAAAATCACAAATCATAGATGTCTTTTAGTAAGAGTGCATTATGATACAATAGTTTCAATAAACTGTTGATACTTTGGGTATAACGAATGCTGATACTTTTGTTGTAATACTCTATTCGGTGTCACTGATTGCTAGTTAGGGTTACCACATTACTTGTACTAGTGCTGATAAAGTATATCACTGATACTAACCTGATGTAAAAGTGGCCATTTTTCTTGTAGCGAATGAACCAAACCTTGGGACTTATAAGTCCCTTACTCTAAAAAAATATTTAAAAACTGTTTTTGAATCAAATTATATTTCTTAGTTAAAAAGTAGAAAATGATAAAAAGTTATTTTCTTAGTTTTTATCTTAATCGTATCCTAAAACAACTCAAAACATATTCTTTATTATCTTAATCTTAATTTTTAAAATTTAAAAGTTTTAATTTTATAATGTTTATATTATCTCTTTTTAAACATAAATTTCTAAATTTCATTTCCATATTTATTTGAAAACTTAACTTCATTTTCTTTAACTACACAATGTTGATGTGCAAATTCTAAATGCTCGTAAGTACACAAATTATTAATAGCTAATGATAAGTTCACCTCCAAATTGATCTTTCCAGGAATTGTAATGGTTTAAATTCTTATTGTTTCTTGTTAATTACTCATAAATTAAGCAAAACATAAAATGATAATTACTCTAATCAAATGACAATTTCTGGTTATTTGAGATGAAGTGATTAAATAGCTAAATTAGAAGAATCAGAAAACAATAAAATTATGTTGAATTCAATGAAATTAAATGAGAGTTGGTTAGCTATCTAATCTAGTATTGAAATATTAACTGAGTTAAAAAAATATTAAGTAATTTAGATTGTTGGTTTTTCCACTAAAATTAGAGAATTCCAATGATCATGGTAATTCTTATCGATGATTAATTAAATATATTTTTGATGTGAGGCTTTTACTTAATTAATTTTGTTACTATAAGGAAATCATTTAACCATTTAAATCAAACCAAATCAATGTATTCAATTTAAATACTTGTTCAAGAGAGGTTAATTGAGGTAAATGATGTTTCTGACACCTTAACTCTTAATTAATCTGAATCACAAATAACAGATCAATGAACAAGAAATAATTTGAAACTCTAATTAAACACATTTCATAAAATATTCACAACATTTCAATAGCAAAGCCAAACTCCCATAATATGTTTACACTCCCATTATTAAATTCAAGGCTATGAATCTAATTGATAAGGTTCTAAACATACTGGAAAATAAACAAACTTAAAGAGAAAGTTTGCCTTTCTAAAGTTGACCATCGGGTTCTAAAGATGATTGATCTTTCTCTTCAATCCTTTGGTAAATATTAATAGAAGAAAGATGAAAATTTTGCCCAGCAAGAATGTCCTCCTCTTCTTTGTAGCAATACTCCCTTCAATGGTGAGAAACTAAGAGTTTTGTAGTGAATATTGGATTCTTGGATCCTTAGATCATTTTTTCTCCTCTGAAAGCTCAAATGAAGGGGTATTTATAGCATCCCTTACTTAACTCGAGAGATATAAGTAGTGACATCATGTGTGTATTGATATAAGCAATGGCATCATGTACTCATTGATGTGAGCAATGACATCATGTACTCATTGATGTAAGAAATATGATATGCTCTTACACAACCCGCAAGTATATGAGGTCGTAGAAGTAGTATAATAGTAAGAAGGGGCTTGTCGTACTCACGAGGACTCAATTTTTTAATTTTAAATAAAGTATTACAATTATAGTAGTTTAACTTTATCTAGGCACTTAGTAGCTCCAATATGAAGGAAATTTGAAGGAAATTATAAAAATAAGAACAAAATTAATTACCAAGGATAAGAGTCAAAAAATTTAAGCTAATAAAGAGAATGTGTTGAAAAATCGATATAGAAATGGTCCTAGGATTTTGAATTCGCTTAAACATCACCATGTTCTCCTAATTGAAAATTTACAATGTCTTCATTTCCAAAACATTAATCTCATGTTCTAAATAACTTTGTTCCTCTCTCCCGAGTGCTGAAACAATTTTTACGTATAGTTAAATCAATCGATATCTCTATATAATTGAATTAAATATACGATCTTTTAGTACAACCTGTTATTAACGACTAAAAATTAATTCATCTCTCGGTTCATTAACTCCCAAATATTAATATGATAATCTAGTCATTGATGTTTTTCGAACTCTCAATATACTAAACTGAGGTTTTTGAATCGCATAAATAATTTAGACTATCCCTAGTATTATTTCATTCATGTTTAATCAAATGATTCATTATACAATAAATTATTAGCATTAAGTGCAAGAAAAACCCAAGTGATTAAAAATTAATAACAATAATAAATTCCTCAATTAGTTAAAATATGGTTGTGTTAGGCTACATCAAAATCTTAGAACATGAAAAATTTAGCCTAATATATCAATAATCACCCACAAGTTCATAATGAAAATCATCTTCTTTATAGCAGTCCAACAATAAAAACCAAATGAATTGCAAAATGAAAAAGGAGAAGTTAAGAAAATAAACTAGAGATGATTAGCTTCAATGCCAAGTCTTCAAGTCTCTTCCCAAGGGCTTCAACCTTGATGAATTCTTCCTCTTCTCTCTAGCTATTCCCTCGCCTTTCTTATTTTTCTCTCTAAAACTACCTTTTACTATCCCTAGATATGGTGGCTATCCTTCCCCCAAATGATAAAAAGCTAAGATACTATTATATTTGGCCATACATCCCTTATCCAACGGTTAAAAGTGGGCCAAATCATCATTTAAACACCACCTGGAAATTGTGTTGCGTGTGCGCGCAAAGGCTTGGTGCGCACTTGCCATCACAAGGGCCAAAATTACCTCAGGGTAGTAGTTTGGGCACACGTGCACTAATATGTGGCTTGCGCGTGCCATGCTTTCTGAGCAATGGGCATGCACATGCTAGGATGTGGCACACGTGCACTACATGTTCTATCCAATGGCCCATACGCTAAGTTATGCCGTGTGTGCACTATGCCATCTGCTTCCAAACTTTGAAATGTTTGCATATTTCCTTGTAGTTTGGTCCCCATATTTGATGACTTACCCTTTTTGACCTCGTTTTCATGTCGTTTATTAATTAGCTGTGATTTTTTATCTTTCTACACAAAAATACAAAATTTCATCAAAACAATATGACAGCTTGAGATTTGCGCATATATTTAAGTTTGAAAATATAAAATAAGTGAGTAACTACTTACTTGTCAAATACCCGTAAACTTAAACATTTACTTGTCCTCAAGGAAATAAAAATAGGTGGAAGGAATAACAACCAACACATGGAAAGCAGGATCATTTTGAGCGAGTTATTTAATTTTTAGAATAGTCCTCGTAAACCAAAAGTCAAGTAGTCTAAGGAGAATTTCAAAATGTTGACATACCTAAGGCTTTAACATGGAAACTTAACCCTCCTCACTCTGGATTGCTCGTGAAAGTGTGTAACCCAATCCATTTAACCATTTTCGACTCAAATTAGTTTATGCAAGTAGGTGAAATATCATTGAGTTCTAAATGGACTTTAGACACTTGATCTCAAACCACTCTATGCTAATAAAAGAAAGCACATCATTCAAAGATCATAGGGGATTGAATTATTCATGTTATGCTGGCCAAAGTTAGGGTAGTAATCTAGATATCAAATGCAGGTTAAACACCCTAATATATTAATCATTCTGAAGGATCATGCTCAAATCTCATATTCAATCTTCAAGCATCACTTAATTTTCAATTTTTTAACATCCACCTAAGCACCCCCAAACTTATTTACTTGCATAGATTCATCATTTCATCAACTTTTCTCTCTCTTTCTTTTTAGCCTTACTTTACCTTTTAACACGAGCTCTCTGTTCTTTCAAGGCACTAGACTTGGTTACTCGATAAGAGCTTGACTTGCATTTTCATTCTCTCTCTCTCTCTCTCTCTCTTTCTTTTTTTTTTTCTTTTAAATTCAGCCTCACTCTACTTTTTTATGTGAGCTCTCTATGCTTGCTTAGGCATAAAGCCCGATTACTCGATAAGAACTTGGCTTACAATCTCATACTCTACCCATCCTCCCTTATTTAGATTAGCAATAGAATGATCAAATATTTTAGAGTGATGAACAAAAGGTTATATGTTTTTATTCGAAGGTTAAATTGCTATGAGGGTAACACAAATCAAATACAAAAATAAGCTCAAGAGTATGTTGACAAACTTTTATTCTCATAAGGTTTGAACAAGTTCAAATGATTAAATTGGCTTAACTCACATCCAAAATGATGCAATTTTTAAGATTTCGCTTCAAGTGATAATCAAACAATGTCTGGAATCCCAAGAAACCTAGATATTCACTTTGTTCACATAAGCCTTTTCTAAGAATGCAAAGTTGAAAAGATTAGGCTATGTGCTAAAAAATGTAAGGAATCCAAAACAAAGCAAGTTTACTAACCGGTCAAGCACCTAGGCTTTATCAACAATCATCATTCTCCAAAAACTACTTGCTCTCAATTAAATTCAAATCATTGGCCTTCAAATAAGCACACAGAAAATGAACTAATAAAATAAACTAAAAATGCATAAAAAGAAAACAGGAAAACAAAAAAAAATTCATGAGATTTGTGCAAGATGTACAAAAACAAATGAAGCTAAGCATGATCAACACAACAAATGAAGAAATGTAACATCAACACTTCCTTCCACAATTAATAAATTCTCCCCACCAAACTTGAAATAAACATTGTCCTTAATGTTTAAGCTTAAATAAAGAACTAAGAGAAAGAGAACTGTCACCTGGGAGGCAAGATGTTGCCTCTCAATGTTGCTCGTCATCGTCACCTTCTCATAGCATATGTGGTTGACAAAAAATTCCACTTGAATTGTGTCTTTAAACTTCAACAAATTCACTTTCACACCTATAATCACACAATCAACAAAAGGTTAAAAATAGACACACAAACAAAATAAATATTCAATTAAAGCAATGTTTAAAGGACAGAAAATTGGGTTGCCTCTTAATAAGTGCTTGTTTTAACATCCCTAGCTGGACTTTCCTTTTTTTTTCAATCAATTAGGGTCTTTAAAAAGAATGTTCTCTAAGAGGAATATTGGCCTCATTCCGTTCCGATTTTCCATAGGAATGCTTCCCTCGAAAAATCCATTCATCATTACTTTTCAAAGTAATCGCATCAACAAGAAACACTTCTTAATATATGAATAAACTCGACCCCTTTGACTTAAACTTGCCCAAAACCAATTCTAGTCTTGAGTTTAGCAATCAACCACGATGACTTGGCGCAAATTGTCTCGTACAAGCAAATTTATCATGCAACTTCTTTTTCTTCTTTTGAAAATTTTTCCATCCTCATATGCTTCTTTCCAAGACTCATCCTTCTCATTTCTATGCTCATCCACCACACAATTATTGATAACATCACCCTATGACAAGTACTTGTGATATTTGTAGCTTTCTTGTCATGTTAAATGTTAAATTTAATATTTTCTTCATTTGCCCTCAATGTCATCTCGCCACGTTGTACATCAATCAAAGCTCCTCCGACAGCTAGAAAAGGCCAACCAAGAATAATGGGGATCTCTCAGTCTTCTATAACTAACACATCTTCAATAAAATCAATTGAGAAGATAAATTTATCCACCTTAACTAACACATCTTTTATAACTCCCCAAGGATAAGTGATGGACTTATCTTCCATTTGCAAGGAAACAGTCGTCGACTTTTCTTCACCAAGGCCTAGCTTCCAAAAATTAATAGCGGTATTAGATTGATGCTTAACCCTAAGTCACACAATACCTTCTCAAAGTTTGATTTTCCAATTGTGCACAGGATAGTAAAACTATTTGGATCCTTCTCCTTCTTTGGCAACTTCTTTTGAAGGATTGAACTACACTTCTCTGTCAACTTATAGTCTCAAATTCTTCCTAGCGCCTCTTCTTTAACATCATTTCCTTCATAAACTTTGCACAATTAGGTATTTTTTCCCAATGCACCTGCAAATGGAATGTTAATATGAAGCTTTTTGAACATTTCAAGGAATTTTGAAAATTGAGCATCTAATTTCTTTTCTCTGAAATCTCTGAGGAAATGACAAAGGTAGAGTGATAATGGCAGTATCATCTAGAAATTTTGTGCCTTTATCTTCATTCTCTTTAGGCTTTGTGGTTCTAACTGTTTACTACTCTTGAGGGTGATAACCTTGCATTACTCTCTTGGGTTAACTTCTGTATTACTTGGAAATTTTTTACTATAAAGAGACTTAATTGATATAGCCAGTTGGCTAACTTACACTTCCAAGGATTTCACTGTTGTTCCTATATTCACCATGTGCATCTCTATGTTGTCCAACCTTGCTTCATCTTTGTCGAACTGATTCCTAGTCTCTACAATGAATATCCTTAAAAGGTCTTCCGAAGATGGCTTCTTTTCAGCTATG
Source organism: Azadirachta indica (assembly GCA_022749755.1). Lineage (NCBI taxonomy): Eukaryota > Viridiplantae > Streptophyta > Magnoliopsida > Sapindales > Meliaceae > Azadirachta > Azadirachta indica. The sequence goes on along the minus strand of CM040447.1, from coordinate 8,533,648 downwards.
GGCTATTGTTGAAATCTCAGTGGTGGTTACAAAGCATTTCTCTAATTTGCATAAAAGAAGTTTTCATGGTTACAAAGCCCAGGTTAATAGTGAGTTGGTAGGTTGTTGCTTGGCTGGAAGTTGTAATTTTGGCTATTGATATATTGGCATTGCTTATTCTCTAAACTTTTGGTAGCATATGAAGAATTAGCAACCATTCCTTTCTATTGATTTGAAGATGCATCTCTATTGGTAAAAGCTTGAATTCGGTTTGATAATGCAACAACTTAAGCAGAAAGTGAGACTAACAAGTCTACTTTATGTATTGCCGTGCCTCTCTTCACAATGGATCTTTCAGCCATTGGTAATTCTTACATGCTATTTCTTCGAGCAATGTATAGGCTTCTTCTGCAGTCATTGATAGGAGAGTGCCATCGAACTCATATCTACAATCGTTCTTGTTTGCCCATTTAACCCATTATAGAATAATTGAATTTGTAACTGTTCATGATAACCATGTTGTGGACACTTGTAAATCAACTCTTTAAACTGCTCCCATGCCTCAAAAAGAGGCTCAATATCAAGCTGCCTGAATTAAGCAATCTTGCCTCTAAGTTGCACAGTCTTTGACAGTGGAAAAAACATGGTGAGGAATTTTTGAGCTAATTCTTCCCACGCACTTATGCTCTCGAGCTACAAAGATTGCAACCATCCTCTAACCTTATCCCTCAAAGAAAATGGGAACAACCTTATACAAATTACGTCTTGATCTACACCATTCATCTTTACTATATCGCAAACTTCTAAGAACATGTCCAAATGGATGTTAGGGTCCTTATGAGACAAACCCCTGTATTGATTCTGCTAAACCATGTTAATCAAAGCAGGTTTAAGCTCAAAATTGTTGGCATTGATGGCTTGTCAATGAATTCTTGAATAATTATCATTGATCACCGACATAAAATAATCTCGAAAAGCTTGTTGTTGTTGTTGTGGCTATAGTGGTAGAGGATTTTGATGTCTTTACGGTATTGCAAAGCATCTATTCTATTTTTGGATCAAAAGCAATAAGTTCAAGGCTTCACGATCTTTGCATACACTTGAAAAACTTCCAAACGAAGTCAAAAAAAAAATAAACAAAACAAAAATAAAAACCTAAATTAAAATCAAACTACGTAATCACAATATTAATAAAAACTAAAAAATTCTTAGTCCCTGACAACAGCGCCAGAAACTTGACACGCTTCCATGTAACCTGCAAATGTACGGGGTCGTACAAGTAATATAATAGTAAGAAGGGGGTTATTGTACCCACAAGGACTAAGGTTTTGAATTTTAAATTAAGCAATACAATTATGATAGTTTAACTTTATCTAGGCACTTAGTAGTTGCAATATGAAGGAAATTTGAAGGAAATTATAAAAATAAGGACAAAATTAATTACCAAGGATAAGAGTCAAAAAAATTAAGCTAATAAAAAGAATGTGTGCAAAAATTGATATGGAAATCGTCATAGGATTTTAAATTTGCTTAACCTTCACCTTGTTCTTCTAATTGAAAATTTACAATGTCTTCATTTTCAAAACACTAATCTCATGTTCTAAGTAACTTTGTTCCTCTCTGTCGAGTGCTAAAACAAGTTTTACATACAGTTAAATCAGCTGATATCTTTCTTTGATTGAATTAGATATACAATCTTTTAGTACAACCTATTATTAACTCTTAGAAATTAATTCACCTCCTAATTTATTAACTCCCAAGTGTTAATATGATAATCTGGTCATTGATGCTCTTCAAACTCTCAATATACTAATATGAGTTTTTCAAATCCCATGAATAATTTAGACTATCCCTAGTACCATTTCATTCATGTTTAATCAAATAATTCATTGTGCAATAAATCACTTAAAACATGGTTGGGTTAAACTGCATCAAAATCTTAGAACATGGAAAATTTAGCGCAACATATCAATAATCACCCACAATTTCATAATGAAACTCCTTTATAGCAATCCAACAATAAAAACCAAATGAATTTCAAAATGAAAAAGGAGAAGTTAAGAAAATAAACTAGAGATAATGAGCTTCAACGCCAAGTCTTCAAGTCTCTTCCTAAAGACTTCAACCTTGATGAATTCTTCCACTTCTCTCTAGCTATTCCTTGTTTTTCTTCTTTCTCTCTCTAAAACTACCTTTTACTATCCTAGGATATTGTGTTTATCCTTCCCCCAAATGGTAAAATCTAGGATGCTACTAAATCTGATGGTCACAAAAAGGCCAAATCATAATTTAAATGCCAACTGGAATCCATGTTGCGTCTGCGCACCATCGTAAGGGTCAAAATTACCTCAAGGCAATAGCTAAGGCACATACATGCTAGGATGTGGCATGCGTGAACCATGCTTTTTGACCAACAAGCAAGTGCGTGTTAGGATGTGGCGTGTGTGCCCTATGCCTTCTATTTCCCAACTTTGAAATATCTGCATATTGGTCCACATTTTCTTGGAATTTGGTCCTCATATTTGATGACTTGCCCTTTTTGACCTCGTTTTTGTGTTGTTTATTAACTTGGCTGTGATTTTTTACCTTTCTACACAAAAGCACAGAATTTCATCAAAACAACACGAGAACTTGAGGGTTTGCGCATATATTTAAGTTTAAAAATATAAAATAAGTGAGTAAACTGCTCACTTATCACAATGACATCATAATCTTATTCTAAAAATAGACAGCTTTCGACCTTTAAATTAATGCTTAATTTTCACTACTAAGATAGTCCTTATTAGGAAAATCTTCAACATAAATGTTGTAGAGTTTCTTTTAGCTTTTTGTAGACACCAATATCGCTCTTTTTGGAGTTCTCCATCAAAAGTTATGCTTCAAATACAAATCATGTTCAATAAATATGGGCCTTGTATCTCTTGGGCTTGTTTTTAGGCTTTCTCAAATATTTCCTATAAGTAATAAAAAGAAACTCAAAGTAATAAAACTTTAAGATGAAATACATGAATAAGAAATAAAAACATAACAAAATATTAGGACAAAAATTTTTTTATCAAATTCCCCAAACCTAGATTTTGATAGTCCTCGAGCAAAATTAAAAATAAAAAACTCAACATACATGTGAAAATTCCTTTCTAAAGTGCAGCAAGATATAAGGTTAATCGATGAATTGTCTAATTGCTAACAATTTTACAAAAGTTATCCACGTATGTAGTGTGATAGCCATAGATTAATTATCATCTTTTTGATCATCCTTCACATTATCATAATATATAGCATGCACTGTTGTTTCAACTCTAAACTTCACAAAGTTGATCACTCTTAAAGAAATGCACTCGAAATTTGGGTTATCACTTAAAGGTATGTGAGACAAGCTAATAGCTTAGATTTTTAATGGAAAACAAAGTTTACATAAAAAGCAAAGATAATGCTATTTCTAATACGATGTGCTAATATCATGAATAGAATGCTAATAACTCAATTCTCATGACAATGAATGCAAACTGATCATATGATACATCATATCAACATAGAACTTTTCCTTTTAGGTTTTAATGAGGAGACTAGGGAAGATGAGTATAAGAAATGATAGATAAAAGATAAATTAAAGCCTTAAGGGTTGGGAAAATTCTTTGCTATCTAATCATTAGCCCATTAAGAGTGATCAATTAAGTTAATTAAAAAATCGGGGCTTTTAAGTCATTTTTTAATTAGTATGGCTTTACCATGTGTAGAAATCCAATTAGTTATTTTATTTTTATGATGGATTAAAATAAAATAAAATAATAAATATAAATAGGTTAAGATCCCCAGTCTAAACATAATGTAACATTCGTTCATATTCCATCTTTGAGTGATATTAGGGTTTTCTCTCTGTGAAGAAAAATTTAGACGCAAAAGACAAACAACCTCAAACTGCCAAGTTTCAATGGATTCAAGTGCACTTCCGATTAATTTTTCCTTAATAATTTAACATGAGATCCTGGCTTTGATGGAATAATTTTTCATTAAAGTTTTATTTAGTATTTTTCCAATAAGTGATATCAGATTCACTCATGTTAGATAATTGAGGAATATATATATTTTTTCTTATTTTGTTGATATATGGATTCTTGTCATAGAGAATTATATTCAATTAAATTTTTGTGGGTAATTATATATTTATGGTTATTTATGAGTAATCATATATTTATGGTTGTGAATGGTTATGTATTATGATTCTTCTTAGGTTTGATTTGAATGGATTCAACAAGTGTGGTTATTAATAAAAAAATGTTAAACTCGTTGTTGTTTGGCATAAAACTTAGCATAATACTTGTAGTTGATTTTGTATTATGTACTTAATTAAAATAATAATAACGATAATAATAAAAAGGTAGAAAGTCATTGGTTTTGTAAATAGGAGTTAGAAAATCTGGCGACAAGAAAGGAAGAGGTATAAACATGTTTTTCTTTTTACCAGTGTAAAAACCTAATATCATTAGGTCAATAAAGACTCTAAGCAAGGCCAAGATTTTCTAAGCCTAACCATAAGGGCCAAACATGGCATCAAGTTGGATTTGGGCTCAAGCTCATTTTTCTTTGGACTATTTTAACACGATCCAACCCTGGCTTACTTTGACTTTGATTTGTTGACTTTTGACCGCTTTCACCTTTGACCACTTTGACTTTGACTTTTTTACTTGTTATTTATTCCTACAAAATTAAGATTCAGTCTCTCAAAATAAATTAAATTGAAATAAAATGCCACCAAAGTGATCTTTTTCTATGCAGTTTTATTTATTTTAAAATATGTGGTTTTTATTAAGGAAATTGAACTTGTTGTCTCTAAATCTCTGCGGAAAATAATCGGCCCAAAGGAAGATTATTTTTTTGGCCAAATTATAAACACATATAGTAGTGGATATCCAATAACTTTTATGTTCTCCCATGCATGCATTATGTCGGTCCAAAGAAAGGCATATTGTTGGTAGAATTTATTATCAATATTTACTAACTGTTTATTAAGAGTACCGTGTGCAAGTTGTTATTTTTGTCTAAAGACTGAATTACAGTGTTGTATTTGGTATCTTATAATGGCCCATTTGTTGTATCCTGTGCCATGTGTGTATATGCATGCAATTAACATTTTTTCTCTTTTTGATTGCATATATGCATGATTGACATGTTTATTAATTGTTTATTTTGTTCTAGATTCAATTAATGCTTCTTCTATATTTGCCAAGTTGAACAACATTCCAGTGCTCAATGGCACTAACTTCAGGAAATGGAAGGAGTACATTACCATTGTGCTTGGGTGTATGGATCTAGAATATGCAATATGGTTAGAAGAACCTCTTGCCCCTATTCATAGAAATACTGCTACAAAAAAGGCACATTGTGAGAAATAGGAGTGTTATAGTTGCATAAGTTTGATGATCATGAAGGGCTTAATTTCGGATACCATTAGAGGTGCAATGCCAAAGGAAGAAAATATAAGAAGTTCCTAAGCCAAATAACAAACCGATTCACCAGTAATGAAAAGGTCGAAATGTGCACCATTCTATTTAAGCTTATTTCAATGCAGTACAAAGGCAAAAGGAACAAAAGGGAATACATTATAGAGATGTCTAATCTTGTTACCAAATTGTGGGCAATAAGATAATAGTTGTTTGATTACATTCTCATGCACTTGTCTTGATCTTTCTTCCTACACAATTAGTCTTTTAAGATAAGTTATAATACATAAAAAGAAAAATGGACTCTTAATGCACATTACTCAGTGTGTGTGTAAAAGGAATGAAGATTGAAAAAAGAGAAGATAGAAAGTGCTCACTTAACTACTTCCTCTCATGAAAATGCTATCAACAAGAAAAGGAAAAGGAATTATAAAGGAAAAAAAGCTATAGATAATGGGACTTCACAGCCTAAGGTGCAACAAAAATAGGATAATGCTATCACTTGTTACTTTTTGCAAGAAAGTTGGACATGTGAAGATGGACTATCCCAAGTATGCTAATTGGCTCGCCAAAAAAGGATAAACTTCTCAACTTTACTTGTTCTGAAGTTAGTTTGGCTATAGTACCAATCACACTTAGTGGATGGATACAAGTGCAACTACTCACATAAGTGTGACAATGTAGGGTTGTCTGAGGAGCCGAGTGCCAACTGATGCTAAAAGATTCATTTATGTGGGAAATGGCAATAAAGCTCTAGTTGAGGCAATTGGATTATTTATATTACAGTTAGAATCTGGTTGTTATTTGGATTTGCATGGAACATTTTATGTGCCGTCATTTATACGGAATTTGATTTCTATTCCTTGTTTGGACAAATATGGTTATTCTTGTTCGTTTAGAAATAGAAAGTTTAGTCTCTTTCAATATTCCAATATTATTGGTACTGGTTCTTTAATTGATAATCTATATAAATTGATGTTCATGCCTCACATATTAATGAAACATTGCATATAAGCAATTTTGGTATAAGGTGCAAATTAATAAATGAGAATTTTTCCATGTTATGGTAGAAGCGTTTGGGGCATATTTCTAAACAAAGAATTCGTAGACTTGTGTTACAAGAAATTCTTGATTCGTTTAGTTTTTAGATTTTAAAATATGTATTGACTGAATTAAAGGAAAACAAACAAATGTAAAGTTAAGTCGGTGCCAACAGGTGTTCAAGAGTCTAGGAATTAATTCATACTGATATTTGTGGTCCGCATCCTGTGGCTTCTTGGAACGGTCAATAGTAAATTACTTTCATAAATGATTACTCTCATTATGGGTACCTATACTTGGTATATGAGAAGTCACAATCCTTGGACGTTTTCAAAACCTATAAAACTGAAGTTGAAAATTAGCTTTGTAAGAAAATTAAAGCTGTTAAATCTGACCATGGTGGTGCATACTATGGTCATATGATGGATCAGTTGAACAACGCCCAGAACCTTGTGTGAGATGTTTAGAAGAATGTGGTATTATTCCTCAATACACTATGCCTGAGACTCCAACCCAAAATGGCATAGTTGAAAGACGAAGTAAAACCCTATAGGATATGGTTAAAAGCATGATAAATCATTCTTCTTTATTAGAATCACTTTAGGGGAAAGTTTTAAAGACTATAGTATATATCCTTAAACGAGTTCCAAGTTAAGTAGTACATAGGAGCGATGGACTGGAAACAAGCCTAGTATTAGGCATCTACATGTTTGGGGTGTCCAGTTGAGGCTAAACTATACACGCCTAATGAAAGAAAATTGGACTCAAGAACAATAAGCTACTGCTTTGTTGGTTACTTAAAAAGGTCAAAGGGTTTCAAATTTTATAATCCCTCGAGCAAGTCCTTTTTCGAGACAGAGAATGCAAAATTCATTGAGGATGTTGAATTAAGTGGGAGTGCTAAACTTAAGAATTTTGTCTTTGAGGAGGAATATGTTACTATTCCCATAATTGCAACTAAAAATGTCCAGGCAATTACGCCTATCATTTACAAGATGCAAATACAAATAATCAAGACATCCTTGAGTTACCTCTCACTCACATGGTAGAACCCACTCCTATTCTAATGAAGGAGCAACAACAACCTCAATTGGACATTCCATTAAGGAGATCCATTAGGAAAAATAGATCAGTGATTTCAAATGATTATATTGAGTGTATCCAAGAATGCGAGTTTGATATAGGATTGAAAGATGTTCCAATATCTTTCTATTAAGCCAAACAGATTGTGAACCCCCAAAAAGCATAGAGGCCATAAAAGATGAGATGAAATCAATATAGGACAATGACAAATTACTCGAAGGAGCGAAATTGATTGGTTGAAAATGGATTTTCAAAACCAAACGGGATTTAAAAGGCAATGTCGAGAGATATAAGACACATCTGGTCATCAAAGTTTCACTCAAAAGGTAGACATTAATTATAAAGAGACTTTCTCTCCGGTTTCATTGTAAGACACTTTTAGAATCATTATGGCGCTAGTAGCTCATTATGATTTACAGTTACATTAGATGGATGTAGAAACTGTGTTTTTCTATGGCAACATTAAAGAAATTATATACATGATGTAACCAAAGAATTTTATGTCAAATGAGTCAAAACATTTAGTGTGCAAATTAAAGAAATCCATTTATGGTTTAAAGCAAGAATCTCGTTATCAGTGTTGAAATTTTGATCAAGTGATTACCTCTTTTGGTTTTAAGGAAAATACTATTGATCAATGTATTTATCATAAAATCAGAGGAAGTAAATTTATTTTCTTAATGTTATATGTCGATGATACTTTACTAGCAAGCAACAATATAGGCCTATTATATGAAATTAGGAGATTTCTTTCCAATAATTTTCAAATGAAAGATCTTGATAATGCATCTTTTATGTTAGGCATGTTGATCCATCAAGATAATTCTCTTGGTATTCTTGGCTTATCACAAAAGGCATATATTAATAAAGTGCTTAGTAGGTTAACATGAAAAATTGTGCACCAAGAGATATGCCTATTGCTAAGGGTGATAAATTCTATTTACTTCAATGCCCAAGCAATAAAATTGAGAAGAAAGAAATGGAGAACATCCCTTATGCATCGGTAGTAGTCATTTATGCTCAAGTATGTACACATTTGGATATTGCATACGTTGTTAAAATGCTTGTTAGATATCTAAGTAACCCAGGAGTGGATCATTGGAAACTAGTCAAAACGGGTTATGTGGTATATAAAAAGAACAAAAAATTTCATGCTTACTTATCGAAGATCATTTAGAGATCGTGGGGTAGTTTGACTCTGATTTTATTGGTTGCCTCGATAGCAAGAGATCCACTTTAGGGTATGTTTTCATGTTGGTTGGAGGAGCTGTACATGAAGAGTGTCTAGCAGTCACTCATAGCTTATTCCACCATGAAAGCAGAATTTATAGCTTGTTATAAGGCATTGAACCAAGGAATATGGCTGCGGAATGTTATCACTAGGCTAAACATTGTCGATGGCATAGAGAGACCATTGAAAATAAATTGCGATAATAAAGCCGTTGAGTTGTATTCTAAGAATAACAAAAGGTCTTCAAAATTGAAGCATATTGACATAAGTTTCTTGTTGTTAAGGAGAGAGTTCAAAGTCTTTAGATTGATATTGAACATATCAGTACAACTTCATTGTTGCAGATCTGCTTATTAATGGTGTACCACCTAAAATGTTTCATGAGCATGTGGCTCTTATGGGTGTGGTTCATCCTGATGATATGCTTGTTTAGTGGGAATTTATTTCTTTATATTTATTTGTTTTTGAGGTATTTTTTCTGATTAGACTCTAGTATTGTTCTTGTTTTGGTTACTAAAAACTCTGAAGTATAATTATGTTCTTTCAAGTGCAGTTGTGCATAAAGTTTTAAAAGTGTGTTATTAAACTCTTTTGAGTTATAAAGTAGGACCAATTGGAAATAGACATGAAAAGGGATCACATTACATGAAATTTCCATGCTCCATGTCCATACTTAATCTATGTCATTGATTATATTGAGATTGTGACTATTGATGGGTCGACTTACAAAGAAAATGTGACAAAGATCGCTTTGATCCTATGCTAGTATATTTGATGGACTAGATTGTTTAGAGATGCTACTTGATAAAGATAGCAAATACTAAGCTCAATAAAGTTGTTCAATAATGTACAGTTGTAAAGTGACATATGTGGCACAGGTAGGAGATTGTTAGGAAAATTCTTATTGTGGGCCTATGTCTTAACAACAATTGTATATTATATGTATTATCTAATTATTAGCCTATTAAGAGTGATCAATTAAATTAATTAAATTGTTGAGCTTTTAGGCCATCTCTTACTTGGTATGGATTTACAATGTGTAGAAACTTAATTAGTTATTTTATTTTATTTTTATGATGGGCTAAAATAAAATAAAATTAAATAATTACATATAAATAGGTTGAGGTCCCAAGTCTAAACATAACGTAATATTGGCTCATATCCCATCTATGAGTGATATTAGGGTTTTCTCTTTGTCAAGAAAAGTTTAGACGTGAAAGACTAGGAACCTCAAACTATCGCATCCCAATTGATTCAGGTATGCTTTTTCCTTAATGATTTAACCTGAAATCTTGGCTTAGATGGAATATTTTTCCATTAAAGTTTTATTTAGTGTTTTTCCAACAATGAGGACGCAATAATATGTGCACCTATCATCAAATTCTCATGTTTTGGGTTTGAATCAAATTCCACATCCATTCATTTATGTTCAGCTTTTTTTTTATTTTTTTAATATCAAATTTCATTTTGTAACCCCATTTTTTATTTTTTACACTTTTATATTCAACCTTAGCATTTCTATTTGTTATTCACTTTTGATGCATGACATTGATAAGGCATTATAATATCAAGCACTACTTTAACAAATAACAATCCCCAAACTTATTACAAAGCATATAAATCTATTCAATTCATTGATGGCTCAAAACATAGGAATAAAGATAAAGACAATGGATGCTTGGATATTGGGTCGAGTTGTTATTGATTTTACAAAAGAAAAAGAATATATTTAGGCTCAAAGTGGTTACTGAGGAAGAATATGCATAAGTAGACAAGAAAGACGCAAACGATTCAAATAAGATCTAGAATCACATATCATGTATCATAAAATGAATATTACAATCAAAGCATGAATAAACAAGTTACTTAGCATAAACAAATTATAATCAGATCATTTGAAAGAAAAGATGACAAGAAAATATGGAGTAGTCATAAACACTCAAAATTGATGCACCAATGCTCCAAAGCTCACAATTAAGGTTCTATGAGTCTACATTATCTTACATATCATGCTCTAATCATGTAATTTCATCAATTTAAGATTCAAATCGATCATGGCATAAAGTGCATATGTAATACAAGAATAAACAATGAAACCTAGTTAGAAAAATGATAACAGCATGATTTTCACTTGATATCTCATCAATTCTAATTATACATGTACAAATTGCATACTAGTCTTATATTCAGGAATCATCACAAAGACAAAAAAAAAAAAAAAAGAAAACAGTTGAGTTTTTTTTTATAGTTTTTATGACTATATAACTAAAAAAAATACTAATATTTGTGTTTGATTTGAATTTGTGCATTGGATTGAAATTCTAATTTTTGTTAATATTTGTTAGAAACCTAATTCACCTCCCTCTTGCATTGTACATTAGTTTTTCATGAGGATCTTAGAGGAGTCATGCTCCCTTACAATGATACCATGGTGATAATAATGGACAAGGCAGGGAAAAGTGTATTTAGAATTTTGGGGCATATGAGGAGCTATATAGACATCATCTTTAAGTATGCCTTAGATCAATTGGATATCTGAGGAACGACTCTAGACTAGGCAACCACTTTGCTTGTTGGATTCTCTGGTAGAAGTGTCTAGTAGTTAGGCATGGTTTCCCTTTTAGTGATATTGGGGTAAGGGAAAACATCTTGACCATAATAGTCAAGTTTATAGTGGTGGATCAACCTTATAATATGATACTAGGTTGCCCTTTTATAGTGAGAATGAAGGCGTGTGTATTCTTGTATCACATGAGAATTAAGATTCCAACCGAGGATATTGTGATTATAGCCCAAGTTGACCAACTCATGACCCGCAGTTATTACTTGACCGATGCAAAAAAGCTTTGCAACGGATCGATATAGGTCATGGCACCAATGATATTATGGTAGTAGTTAGAATCCTTTTTGTGAGAGTATGCAGATGTATTCGCATGGACTCATATGAACATGCCTGGTATTTACCGAAGTCTTGCCTCCTATTACCCAGAAAGCTACTATCTAAGTACAAGTCCTACACGACACTAAGCACCACTAGGAAACAGATATTCATCGAAATAAGAAAATCAAGGTTACTAATGAGGCCACACCACTAGATAGTAATATATCCAAAAAAAAATAAGATGAAGTTCTATGACTTTCATGAGGACTAAGGGTGTAACACCTTTAAGTTTTTCAAATTGTGGGAACAAATAGAAGCTTTGGTCTACAACAGCTATTGAGATAAATACTTGGTGGATCCAAAGAGTGACTAATGTGGTAAAGGATTGCAGATATTGTAGGCACACCCTAAAATGACAAAAGATAACCATTGTGCCATGTCAATACCATTGTACGAAGGTCCATCTTGGTAGGAAATTCGAATCAGTCAAGGAAGGCATACGCTCGCGGCAATATCAAAGTAGATAAGTGCATAATGGTGGGGCTCAATTTTCAGGAGCAGAAAATCTAAACATATACCATACCAGTAATGTTCATTGATAAGGATCTTAAAGGAGTCATCAACCCTTATAATGATGCATCGGTGATAACATTGGACATGACAGAGAAAAGTGCATCCAAAATTCTGGTGGATAGGGGAAGCTCTATAGACATCATTTTCAAGTATGCCTTGGATCAATTGATTATTTAAGGAACAACTCTAAACCCACCGACTTCGCTCATTTGGTTCTCTGGCGAAAGCATATGGCCATTGGGCATAGTTCCCTTCTAGTGGTACAACGGTAGTGAAAAACACTCTAACTGTGATAGTCAAGTTTATAGTGGTGGATCAACCTAGCCCTTATAATGCGATACTAGGTCGCCTTTTTATGGTGAGAATGAAGGCATATGTATTCTTGTATCAAATGAGAATGAAGATTCAAACTGAGGATATCGTGACTATAGTCCAAGGTGACCAACGCATAATCCACAGTTATAACTTGACTGCATGCAAAAAAACTTTGCAAGTGATAGATCTAAGACATGGCACCAAGGATACGACAGCAACAGTTAAAATCCTTCTTACAGAAGTATATGAATGTATTCGCATGGTCTCATACCGCTGATGAATGTTTAAAAGTATAGGTTTATTAAGAGAAATACTATGATTTACACTTAATAATGTCCTTCTGTTTCCTAAAGATGAAGCATATTCCTTTATATTGAATTCTAAAATTTGAATTGGACTAAATAGTCGGTTTTGCGCAGGTTTCGTATAATGAGCATATCTTTCAATCCAAAACATCAATTGATGCGATTCTTTGGCTGGACAAATATAAACTCATTATTTCATAACTTTGTAAGCCAAAGTTTGGACCAGTTCTAGCAATTAATGGGACAAAATTGAGGTTCAACAGAACTCTCAAGTGCATCTTCGGACAAGTCCAACATACTTTTTGTATTTTGGCCGTCTCTCCCAAAATATGTACCCAAAAATTATATGATTTGGTGTTCCAGAAAGCTGACAAAGAGCTATAAATTGTTTATGTTTGACACATTCTCAAATTTCAACTGGTTGGCTATCAAAAAGAGCCATCATTCTAGAAGGGCGATGGAGAAATGCAACTTGAATATCTATGTCTATTTTTAACACAACTTATGTTTTACAAAATCAATAAGGGAGAGATATAGACCATTATAAAGCTGAGTAATCTACATACAATTTTGAAGAAGATCATTTCATAAATTTCGATGGTTTTGATAGTAAAAAATGTGTTGCAAATTGGTAGAGTGTGATTAATTGGAAATTGACAAATTATGTTCACACATGTGAAATATCTTTTGTTTTACCTATATAATGGAAGATGTGGAAGTAAGGAAGGGGGATCTTAGTTATCATTTTTTTGTTTCCTTTTTGTAATTTGAACTTCAATTAAATAATATCTTTTTAAATTAGTAATTAGTGCTAAGGGTGTAGTTTTGTTGATTTTATAGCATTGTTCTTTTATCATGCTAAGTTGTGCTTGAATGCAAAATCTTTCAATTGAGTGAATTATATTTCTTAGAAGTGTTTTGGTTTGTTAGGAGGCTTAATTCATTGTTAACGAAAGGTACACTGAATACTTGCACATTTTCTACAAACTAAAATAAGGTATGTTATAGTTTTCACAAATAAATTGAATGATCAATCTTTTATTTTGTTACCTGTTACAACTTAAAGGTTGTAACTCCCAAGTATAGGTTGTCTCAAGTAATAAAGTTCGGAAGTCCAAGTGTCGGTCCACAGGGAATATGTTATATTAAGTCTACAAGTCCAAAGGTCTAAATATTACAAATCCGAATATTCCAATGGAGTGAATTTGCTTATTGTCAAATTTAAATTCTATATTATTATATATTAGGGCATTAGGGATCCATTTTAATGATTTGTATAGAACTTATTCTTGATGCCTTTTTTTTAAAGAAAAACGCAATTAAGAATCAAAAGAAGTGATATTAATTGGATGATGAAAACAAAACATTTAAGCACAAAGAAATCAAAAGACTTACCTTTTAGTTGATGGTGAAAAACTATAAGTTGCCTTGCTCTGATATGTTAAAAAAATATCCAAGCATTCAATGTACCATTTGTTAACAATGAATCAAGATTTCTAATAATTCAAAATCACTTGCAAAATATAGTACTCAATCAATAAAAAGATTAACAATGAAGTACAAAACAAAGGATCAAAGAACAAAACTATAAAATTATCAAAAGTTCACCCTTAGCCCTAATTACGAAATTAGAAATACATCATTGAAATTCAAATTACAACAATAAAATAGAAATGGAAAAACAAAAACTGATCTCCCTCCTCACTTCCACGTCTTCCTTTATATAGGTAAAACAAAAGACATTCCACATGTGTGAACATAATTTGGTCAATTTCCAATTAATCACGCTTTACCAACTTCCAACATATTTTTGACCATGAAAACCACCGAATTTCGTAAAGCATCCTTCTTCAAAGTTGTAGGTGGATGACTCATCTTTCTAATGGTCCATATCTCACTCTTATTTCTATTTTAAACCATGAGTTGTATTGAAAATAGGCAGAGATATTCAAGTCGCATTTCTCCACCGCCCTTCTACAATGATAGCTCTTTTTGGTTATCGACCAGTTGAAATTTGAGAAAGTACAAAACATAAACAATTTAGATCCCTTTCTCAGCTTTCTAGATCACCCAACCTGTAATTTTTTCGTTACATATTTAGGGAGATACGGCACAAATACAGAAGCATGTTGGGCTGGTTCAAAGATGCACTTGAGTTCTATTGAAGCCCAATTTCGTCCCATTAATTGCTCGAACTGGTCCAACCTTTGGCTTACAAAGTTGTGAAATGATGAGTTTATGTTTGTCTAGCCCAAGAATCGTATCAATTTATAATTTGAATTGAAAGATACGCTCATTATACGAAACCTGCGCAAAACTAACTATTTAGTCTAATTCATGTTTTACAATTCAATATAAAGGAATATGCTTCATTATTGGGGAATAGAAGGACATTATTAAGTGTAAATCATAATATTTCTCTTGATAAAACTATACTTTTAAACATTCATCATTACCTTTTTTTCAAAGAGGTGTTGTGATATATTTCAATATATTTATCTTCCAATTACGATCATCTATTAAGTGATTTTTAATTAAGTTAAAAAGATGAGTAAATAATGATTTCTATAATTATCAACAAAATGAATCCCTAATGCCCTAATAGTTAATAATATTAAATTTACATTCAACAAGTAACAAATTCATTTTATTTTCATCATATTTGGACATTGGATTTGTGAACCTTGTATAATGTATTCCCTGTGGACAGACACTCGAACTTCCGAATTTTATTACTTGAGACAACCTATTATTGAAAGTTACAACCTTTAAGTTGTAGTAACTGACATGCCCGGTATTTACCAGAGTCTCACCTTTATGTAAAACAACTATTTTAGCCGGTTATTCAATGACAACGTCTGTTCAATCAAGAGCGGTACGAAGCTGTGGACGAAAAGGGAGAAAAGCTTTGTAAGGCTGACTTTATAAGGGAGGTCCGTTATCTTGAGTGGCTATCTAATGTGGCATTGGTTAAAAAGGCTAATAGAAAGTGGAGGATGTGTGTAAACTTCACCTACTTGAATAAAGCTTGACCAAAAGACAGTCTACTTCTCCCCATAATTGATCAACTTGTAGATACTATAGTAAGGTGTAAACTACTCAACTCTATGGACTTATTCTCAAGGTATAACGAAATCAACATGTTTCCACTAATCAAGAGAAAACTTCATTCATAACAGATAGAGGATTGTATTGTTACAAAGTGATGCCGTTTAGGCTAAAGAACACTAGGAAAACTAACCAAAGATCGGTAAACAAGCTTTTCCAAGAGTAAATTGGTAGCACCATAAAGCCTATGTAGATGACATGATAACCAAGGAGAAAGTAAAAGATCTCATGACTCACCTAAAAAGCACATTCTATGTGTTACGAAAAGCAAAAATGAAGGTAAACCCAAAGAAATGCTTGATCGACTTCTCGACCAGTGTTAAGGCAAATTCTAACAAGATTAAGGCCATCATCAACGTAAAGCCACCACAAAATGTAAAAGAGATTCAGTAGCTAGTAAAGAGAGTATTGGCTTTAAACAGCTTCGTCTTTAAGGCAATTCATAAGTGCCAACCTTTCTTCAAAGCCCTGAAGTAAGGAAAATCTATGAGGTGGATGGAAGAATGTAACAAAGCCTTCCCACGGTTAAAGGAATACTTGATCAAGGGGGAGCAACTATTTCTCATCTCACCATCTTAAACATTATAGTTAGTTTGGTATTGATACGGGAAGATGATAGCATGCAAGGATACTATATTACACTAGTAATGCATTGGTTGATGCAAAAATATGATAACCGTTAGTAGAAAAGCTGGCTTTGACTTTAGTCATGACTTTGTGCCGACTACTCCTATACTTCTAAGAGCATACCGTTAGCAGAAGGTTGACATGTCCAGGCAACTAACTCGATGAAGGAGCTAGAGTTATATGAATTTGATATCAAATTCCAACCATGCATAACAATCAAATCATAGGTCATCACTGACTTCATTGTTGAATTCCCCAACAACTAAAGGGGTAAATATGTAATGGAAACAAGGTCGCGAATGTCACAAGAAGACAAGGTCTAAAATGAAACAATATCAACATAGATACTCTATGTTGACAGTTCATCAAATGTGCAAGAAAGTGGCACTGATATAGTATTGACTGGCCTAAAAAGAGACAAGAACAATATGTTTTAGGACTTTTTTTCAAGACTTCAAATAATGAGGTGAAATATGAAGCTTTGATTGCAAGAATGAAATTAGCAAAGGACTTGGGGGTTGAAAAATTGAAAGTTAGAAATGACTTCTAGTTAGTGGTAAACAAAATAAATAGGGCTCACTAGGCCAAAGGGGAAAACATGCAAGCATATATAGGAAAGGTCAAGGAGTGGATCAATAAGTTCAAAGCAGTAAAATTGAACAGATAATGCAAAAGCAAAACTCCGTGGTAGACACATTGGCTAGGCTTGCAACAGTGGGCGAAGTTGACATTCTAACCTCTATCTTGATAGAATACTTGTGAGATTCCAGTATCTCCAAGACAGAATCAAGGGAAGTTAGGAGGTGGTCATGGAAAAGACTTAGATGGATGACATCTACCTTTATTTACAGAAAGAAGAACTACCAGTTGACAAATTGGAAGCCAAGAAGTTAATATACAAGGTAGCACGATACATCGTGATTGATGGCCTATAATAAAGGTTGATGCAAGGGAATTTGCAAAATAATGTGAACGGTTTTTTAAGATAGCAATCATTCTGAGGCAACTTGTGGAACAATTAGTATCTATAAGCCTTGTCCATTTATGCAATGGGGAATAAACCTAATTGGACCATTACCAATAGGTAGGGGACAAGCTAAGCAAACGAGCAGTTCATTACTTCACTAAATGGGCAGAAGCAAACCACTCTCCATCATCATAAAAGCAAAGAGCATATACTTTATATGGAGAGATATCATATGCAGGTATGGTATACCCATACAATCATCTTAGATAACAGCAAGCAGTTTGACAATGACAAATTTCAAACTTTTTGCGAAAACTTAGGTATTAGTCATTGATTCTTCTCCCTAGCATAGCTAAAGGCAAGCGGGCAAGTCGATGTAGTCAAGAAAATCATAAAGCATTGCCTAAAAGCGAGGTTGGAAAGAAAAAAGGGAGCATGGGATTTGATATCGAAGCTATCCTCTCGACATAAATAAGGTCGCCTATATATAAAACGAAAGCATTTAATGAAGTGCAAAATAACCGTGGATTGACAAAATGTTTGGATATCTTGGAGGAAGTTAAGTAGCAGGCACAAATATGAGTTACAGGTTGAAATCATTAACTAGAGTGTTATTGCAACAAGGCTGTGAAAGAAAGACAATTCTCAAGACATCTGGTGTTAAGGAAAGTGATCTAAATAGTTGATGATTGCCTAATTTTAATACAAGTTGTCATATTTTCACTCTAAAATTTATGCTAGTTTATGTTTATTTTATTTAATTATTTGAGCTTTTTTATATACTTGGTTGCTTTGAGTTTATTTATAATTTGGCATAATTTTGTATTGAAAATTCGTATTTGACTAATTCAAAATATTTTGAAAAGAAATAATGATTCTTAATCCCATCGCTCGTGAAAGAAAGCTAATTTTGAAGTTTTAGAGTCAAAAGTCTAGTTGGAATAAAGACAATTGGCAAAAAATTTTTCCTTGATAGGTATGAGTAATTTTGACTTTCTTTTCTCAGGAAAACACAAAGAAAAGTTGGGTTGAAGAAAGTAAAATGACCAGAACCAGAGGTGATACGAACCTCGTCAATAACGTGACGAAACCCAACACTGAATAGAGTAATGAACCCCAAGATTTTTTCAAGACGCAAGTTTATTGAGCCTTAACCCGATACCTATTTAGATAAGAATCAAGATTATGATTGCTCAAACGCCACACCAAGAATTTTTAAGAAAACACTTAAGAATCTAGGTGATAAGTTTGGTTATTCTGATCGCTATAAGAAATTAAACTTGAAGAGTTCAAGAACAAAGGCTTGTAAGGAATAACTCAACACTCAAAATCGCTTGTTTCGTTTAAAAAAATGAAAGCTTTTTTATAGGCAAATACAAAGGAAAAATGTCAAAGGTTAGGCCAACAATTCTATCTAACAATTTGACAAACTAAATACAAACTTTATGACTTTTAAAATACAAATTTTATACATGAAGATGTAAGCAATGACGTCATATGTATTTTGATATAAGCAATGACATATACGTGTATGATGTAAGTGATTACATCAATTAAAATTTTTAAAATTACACAAATAGACTACAATTTTCAGATTTCTATATTAATCTTTTTGGACTCCGATCACTTGAATGATGTTCACCGAGCCTATATCTTCATGTTGTGTTTCTAAAATCGCATTTGAATCCCACATCTTTTTAATTAGTAATTTGCAATGCTTTGGTTCTAGCTCTTGTAATCGGTCCACTCGGCATGCTTAGCAGATCATACAAATACTGTAATTGAGTATCTCCAGCCTTATGTGTGCATTTCTCCCCTTATTTGCATGGTTGCACAACTTTGTTGGCATCAAGAGGAGAGGGAGTTTTTCACCATTAGAGAGGATTTTTGAAGCTTGATGATAGAAGAGAAGATGAAGGGCAGATTAGAGTGTGTTGAAGATCGAGATTCTTGATCGACATAGAGCTTTCTTTCTTAACTCTTCAATCTTTTCTCTTTGTTATGAATTCCATATTCAGAACAGTTTGTTTTAGATTCATTGTGAACTAATTTTCATTATTAAGGCTACTGTGTATCCTCGCTATGATAATTCCAAATTTTATTCTTATATGATCATAATTTTATTATTTCATTTAAGTATGCATCATTCAGTTTAATGCTTTCAATTATCTGGCCAATAATTGAATGATTTGGTGTACATGTTAATTTAGAAATGATGTATGTAATTTAGCTTTGTATGATGTATGCCACAAATTGAACGAAACACAAAAATATGCCAATGTGATTTATGCAATTTTTATGAAATATTATTGATCTATTGTGCTCAAATACAATTAAATTTGTATAGACATATTATGGGTTATTATATGTTGGATAATTCTACTTCTACTCGAGAGAGGGTTGTTGATAAATCAAAATATTTCAACATCATATAGAATGACAATTGATTGATTGTATAGTTAAGATTCGAGATTAGATTTATTAGGTGAATTGGATACCTTAGTATTTTCCTAATTGGTGAAAACTTGTTCTTTGTAAGTTATTGTCTTATTTATTCTAGTAGTTGCCATTATTAATTTAATTTAATTTGCTTTCATTTCCAATATCAAATTCTACAATTCATTTAATTATCAAATAACTTAGAACTAGAATAATTTTGATAGTGCACTTGTGGATCATCCTATTTTATCAATATATTATTTGTTATCATTGTGTGCACTTGTAGATATTCATAAGTTTTTGGCGCCGTTGCAGAGCATTATTTATTTTTTGTTACTTGTGATATCAACTAGTTCTCGAGCACTATTTATTTTCTATTACTTGCAATATCAACTAGTTCTTGGTTAATTTGATTTTTTATTTTAGTTTTTTTTACCTTTCTTTTTAGGTTGTGCAAGTGTTGAATGAGACGATGCAAAGCTTGGAATTAGTACCTCTTGATCATGCAACTAAATGCACCTTTTGTCATTTGAACAAGGAAAAGAAGCAAGGTTCTACAACTAAGCATGAAACAAGGGAAGATCAAGTTAAAAATAGAACATTGAGAGATTATGTCTTTTCCATGGTTGCTTTCCATGGTTGCAGAGCTAATTCTAGCATTAGAAGACCTATCATTCAAGCTAACAATTTTGAAATAAAACTAGCTGTTCTCCAAATGGTGACCTTAATGGTGCAATTTAGTGGCTTGCCACATGATGATTCAAATGCTTATACAACAAATTTTCTAGAGTTATGTTGTACTTTTAAACATAATGAAGTTTCCAATGATGCTATTAGATTGAGGCTCTTCCCATTCTCTCTTTGAGACAAGGCAAAGGTATGGTTAAACTTACTCCCGCCATTAGCCATCATTACATGGGATGAATTGGCTAAAACGTTTCTAGCAAAGTTCATTCCTCCAACCAAAGCTGTAAAAATGCAAAATGATATCACTACTTCTATCCAATTTGGCATGGAGTTACTTTATAAAGCTTGGGAGAGGTACAAAGAATTGCTAAGAAAGTGCCCACACCATAGACTTCTAATTTGGATTCAGGTGCAAACCTTCTACAATGGTTTGTAGCCAACAACACGAACAATAATTAATGCAGCAGTTGAGGGGACTTTGATGAAGAAATCGTCATAAGATGCATATGATTTGGTGGAAGAAATGGCAACTAACAACTATTGATAACCAATAGATCGAGTAACACCAAAAAGAACACAAAGAGTTCACAAAATTGATTCTTCTTCTGCTATAGCGGTTCAAGTTGCAAGTTTATCTAAAAATTATATAATACAAATCTGAATGTGAATGCCATTCAATTTACTAATATATTTTGTGAATTTTATGCAAGAAATCATATAAGGATAGATTGTTAAGTGGGAAATCCATTTGCGAACAATAGTTTGGAGCAAGCAAATTTTGTATCGAATTACTAATGACAAACAATCCTTATTCTAACACTCACAATCTAGGTTGGTGAAACTACAAGAGAAGAAGCTGAATATGGAGGATGTATTGGCACAGTTTGTGGCCAAGGAGGACACTAAATTTGAAAATCATGATGCTACTCCACAGAATAATGATAAGCTTTATGGAGTATTGAAAGGACAATGGTCAACTGGCACAAGTATTGTCCAAAAGGTTTCAAGGATCACTTCTAAGCACCACGAAAAATAATCCGAAAGAGCAAGTGAAGGCCATTACTTTAAGGAGTGGGAGGAAGCTTAGTTCACATAGGAAAAACAAAAATCTAGAAAAAATGACTAGATTATAGCTTCTACGTCAAAGCAAGCAATGCACACCATTATTTCACGCCAAACTGAAAAAAATCGGGAAACCCTCTCATTTCTTCATCTCATACTCTACCTTATATCCCACTTATACCTTTTCCTCAAAGAACTTAGAAAAAATAATCTAGAAAAACAATTTTCTAATAAAAAGTTACATATTAACATTTATTTTGCAGATGTCTTTCAACAAATGGCTAGCTATGTGAAGTTATCCTTATGTGAAGTGTGTGATAACCATAGTCAACTATCATCTCTCTTCTTCCCATTATCAGAATATAGCATGCATTGATGTTTCAAACCTGAACTTCACAAAGATCGTCACTATTAAAAAAATGCAACTGAAATTTGGGTTACCACCCAAAGGTATGTGAGACAAGTATCAAGTTTAGATTTTTAATGAAAAAACAAAGCTCACATACAAAGCAAAGAATACGCTATTTCTAATGTAATGATGGTGATCTCATGAATGAAAGCTAATTTCTTAATTCTCATAACAATGAATGCAAACTAATCATATGATAGACAAGATTAACATAGAAATTTTCCTTTTAGGTTGTAATGATGCTATTAGGTAAGGTGAGCATAAGAAATGATAAATAAAAGATAAGACAAAGGCATAAGAACTCAATAATATGTGTGCCTATCATTAAATTCTCATCTTTTGGCTTTTATTTATTTTTCGCAACCACTTGTTTATATTTAGCTCTTCTTTCTTTCTTTCTTTCCTTTTTTAATCTCAAATTTCATTTTGCAACCCCATGTTTCCTTTTTTCTTTTTCCCCTAGTGCATCATATTGATAAACCATTTCTTTTCTTCTTCAATGAGGGCAGCCTAGGGTCTTGGTCACTCACTTGACAATTAACTAATTGAATCACTTAGAATAGGTGAAGTATTACATGAGCCTTTACTGTAAGACTCTCCTCTTTTTCAATAGCCAGAGGCTAGGGCTAGCTAATACAAAATAGGAGAGGAGGAACTACTTGTGTGCTAGAAGGCATTAAAGTTGGGTGCTCAAACTAGACTCATAATATGGATAGAGGAGATTAGGGGAGTGAGTAATAGAGAACAAACCGTCTGAGATGAACCCCTGGCATTCTAAATTATTATTGATCTATACAAATCAAAATAACATCAAGTATTACTTCAATAAATAACAACCCCTAAACTTATTATAAAGCATATATCCATTCAACTTATTTATGGCTAAAAATATAGGAATAAAGACAAAGACAATGGATATTTGGCTATTGGGTTTAGCTGTTATTGGTTTTAAGAAACAAAAAGAACATAATAAGGCTTAAAGTGGTTACTAAGGAAGAATATGCATTAGGTAGGCAAGAAAGCCTAAATGATTCAAATAAGACCTAAAATCACTTCTTATGTATCATAAAATCAATATTACAATTGAAGCATGAATAACCAAATTAATTAGCTGAAACAAAACATAATGAGATATTTTGAAAGAAAAGATGATAAGAAAATATAGAGCAGTCATAAACACTCAGAATTAAAGTATTAAAGGTCAAAAGCTCACAATTAAGGCTTTATAAGTATACATTATCTTGTATATCATCCTCTAATCATGTGATTTCATCAAATCAAGATTCAAATCAATCATGGCATAAGTACATTCATAGTATGAGAATAAACAATGAAATCTAGTTAGAAAAAGGATAACATCATGATTTCACTTCATATCTCATCAATTCTAATTAGCCATGTACGAATTGCATATTAGTCTTGTATTAAGGAATCATAACAAAGACTCAAAACAAAAAAGAAAAGAATTAAAAAAATTTTTGAAATTTTTATCAATTTTTATGACTCTATAAACTTAAAACAAATATAAACTTAAAACTTATTAAAAGACACTAAAACATCAACCCCAAACCTATAATAAACATTGTCCTCAATGTTAAAAATATAGCTTTAGTTAGGAAAGTATTTAGAAGGGTACAAATAGAAAAGAAGCTAAACAAAAAGGAAAAAAATAAGATACTCACTTATCTTAAGCTTTCAGACTTACATATGTGCATAAATTCTCAAGCTCTCCTGTTGTTTGATGAAATTTTTTGCTTTTGTGTAGAAATGTAGAAAATCCCGATCTAAGGTAATAAGTGGCATGAAAACAAAGACTAAAAGGCAAGTCATCTAAATGAGGACCAAAATATAACGAAATTGGGCAGCAAATTGCAAGAAATCCAAAGTTTGGAAGAGCATTAGCATCAGAAGGAGTGGCGCACATGCACACCAACCATCCTCACCATGCGACGTGTGCGCACGTGCCCCAAGCATCCTTAGCAAGCATGGTGCGCCATGCAAAATGTATGCCCGCCGCTCGTCAGTAGAGGTGGCGTGTGCACGCCTTTTATGCCACACGCTAATATGCAAATTTCAAATGTTTCAAGTGCATGAATCATTAATAACTAATGAAAAATTCACCTCAAGGTTGATCTCTCAAGGAATTGCAGTAGTTAATTTATTCTTTTTTCTCTATATTACTAAATTTAACGAACAATAAAGTCTTAAACACTTACTCAATTGGTAGTTTGAAGCAATTTTAAATGAAATGAATTAACTTACTAAATTTAAAGAATAGAAGAGTAATGCAAATAGATTAAATCAAATGAAAACAAATGGGAGTTGGCTAGCTATCTACTCATGCATTGAAATATTAAGTGAATTAAACAATTATCTAAAAGTTTGATTATTGGTCTTTCCACTAAGGCTAGAAAATCCAAAGACAATGGCAACTCTCACTTGCAATCAACTAAGTGTTTCATTAATGTGAGGCCTTTGCTTAATTAATTGAATTAATTACAAGGAAATCATATGACCATTTAAATTAAACCAAATCAATTGATCCAATTTAAACACTTAGTCAAGGGAACTTAATTAAAGTAAGATGATGTTTCTAACACTTAATTCTCGTTCTTTTAACTTTAATTATAAACAATAAATGATCAGTCCATAGTTCATAATCTAAGGTATAAAGCACAATAAACAAGCAATAATCTTAAACATTTATTAAACATAATTCCCAAAATATCCAACACAATCATAGTAGCCAAGCTAAACTTCCATTATGTGTTCAGTCTTCCATTATCAAGTTCAAATCAATTTATTTAAGTATAAAAATGCACAACACATAGAAGACCAAACAGATATTGAATTAACACATAACTTTATCAAAGATTTCTCCTAAGGTTTGAAATGATTGATCGTTTTCTTTAATCTTTAGGTGAAAATTGCTTAACGAAGAATGAGAAAAAAAAAAAGAACACACTACCTACGAATTTTTGAGTGACAAACACTTAAATAACATAAAGTCAATAAACAAATAAAGAAATAACTATCATAGGAGAAAGAAAACAAGAATAGCATGCCCAACCATCTTCAAAACCACCATTTATATAGGCAAGATAAAGGATGCTTTACATGTGTAGACACATATAAGTTGTAGTTTCATCATATCTCTATCTACTAAATTTTAGCTCACTTTTGAGTGTCTCCCACACCAAATTAGAGAAAGTAATCTTCATATACATTGTGAAAAATTGCATAAGCTTTCTCATGATTTGGATATTTAGAACATGAGATATAGTCAAAACAGCAAAGCATGCTCAAATTGCAATTTTGATAGCCATTGTCTAAATGATGACTACTTTAAACAGCATAGATCATGAATTTCAAAATTATATATCACATACAATTTGTAGCTACCTTTCTTATGGTTCTACTACTTCAAGAACCAACTCAATTGGTTGAGATTCAAAAAGTTATGACCAAAAGATAGAAAGGTGTTCACAGGTCCAGAATGTACACAGATGGACCATGCTTCATTATATTCCTTCACACTTTTGGCACCTACCGATTATGAATTTTCAAAAGTTGTCTAAACACGAATAATGCAAAATTGAGTCAACTTTTACTTGCAACAAGATTCATTTTATTTGAAGATGTCTACACAAAGTTATGTCCATGACACTGATTCATGCTCAAGCAAGTTCCATGCAAGCGGATGCTTTATATCTTGAATTATTGCAACTTCCACTCCTTTTACATTTACGTACAAAAATACACCACATTAATATTTTAATAAAGTATTATACACATGCCAACTTGTACAATTATACATATTTGCTTGTATTTGAGATCTAGATTATGAAAACATGCAAATTAAAGTAATGGCAGTGAAATTTCACCATTTATGTACAAATAGGGAAATTAAATTCAATATGATGGAATAATGTGTTGTAAAATATATGTAAATGATGTACTTTTAGTCACATATTACGTGCGTGCTATTTGCAACCCATATGACATTTTTATACATTTTTTGGTCAATTTAGATCCTTTAATCTCTTATAGATGGCTAGATTTAATGTTTTATTCATTCCTAATCATTAGCCACCATATAGAAAATTGAAAAGTTTTAGTTTTTAGAAAAAGAAAGGGTAGAACAAAACGGAGAAATTTTAGAGGGAGAAGGGGTAGATTTCATCGACTTAAAGGCTTTGGAAGAAAACTTGAAGATAGATTATTAAAGTCGCTCAT
Organism: Azadirachta indica; assembly: GCA_022749755.1. Lineage (NCBI taxonomy): Eukaryota > Viridiplantae > Streptophyta > Magnoliopsida > Sapindales > Meliaceae > Azadirachta > Azadirachta indica. The sequence continues at coordinate 8,507,264 of CM040447.1, read as the reverse complement.
AACTAGTTTATTTTCTCAAACTCTGTTGTTTTCATCTTGAATTTCATTTGGATTTTTATTGTTGAATTATTGTAAGGATTATGAGTGAATTTTTATTTTCTAGCATCTTGATGTAACCTAACTAAACCATGTTTTGATTAATTGTAAAATTTTTTAATGTCATTAATTTTTAGTCACATGTTTTTCTTGCGCTTAATTCTAATAATTTGCTGCTTGAGGAATCGTTTGATTAATCATGAATGAATAAGTAGTAGGTATAGTACAATTTGTTCATGAGATTTGAAAAACACAGTTTGGTGTATAAAGAATCCTGCAAGAACTCAGTAACTAAATAATCATATTAACACTGGAAATCAAGTAATTTGAAGGTGAGTGAATTTCTAAGAGTTAATAATAGAACTTAGTTTAACGCTTGGGAAAGAGAGCTAGGTCAATTAGAATCTGTGATTAATATACTGGAAATGAAAGCATTGTAGAAACATGATGAAGGTTAGGTGAAATCAAGATCCTAAGACCATTTGTATATCAATTTCACACATTCACTCTATTAGCTTTAATCTTTTATTCCAAGGTTCTGTTAATTAATTTAGTTGTTTCTATTTTCATTTTCTTGTCGATTCTATTACTATGTGTTTAGATAAAATTATTCTACCATAATCAGAATACTTAGTTTAAATATTTGAAAATTTCAGTCCTTGTAGGTTTGACAACTTGAATTTATTCACTGTACTACCTGTGCAAACCCGTATAATTACGGCTACGTTGACTTCGTATCAAGTTTTCTCACTGTTGCTGGGGACTAAGTTTGAGTTTTACTAAATATGGTGATTGCGTAATTTGATTTTAATTTAGCCATCTATTTATGTTTTGCAAGTGTATGTGAAAAGCTTGTGGCCTTAAACTCCTTGCTTTTCATCCAAAAATCAAACGAACTCTTTGCCAATTAAAAAGAGAAAGAAGGAATCAATCTAGAGTCATGGCAAATGAAAGAGATCAAAAACTCTCCACCTCAACTACAACAACCACAAGATTTACGAGATTATTTAAGACCAATAGTCAACGACAATTATTCGAGGATTCGCTCTCAGACAGTAAATGCCAACAATTTTGAATTGAAGTTGGCACTCATCAACTTGGTTCAACAAAACTAGCACGAAGGGTTGTCTCACTAGGATCCAAAAGTTTAGTTGGCCATGTTTTTAGAGATATGTGATACGGTGAAGATTAATAGGGTTAATTAGGAGATTATTTAGATGAGATTGTTCCCATTCTCTTTACTGGACAATGCTCAAGGTTGGCTACAGTCACTACATCCTATAAGTATTAGTATATCGAAGGAGCTTACTTAGAAGTTCTTAACAAAATTTTTCCCACCCTCAAAGATGTCTCAACTTAGGGGTGAGATAACTCAGTTCAAACAACTGGATTTCTGTGAATCATGGGAAAGATTTAAGGATTAGATCAGGAAATGTCCATAGCATGGCTACTAAGATAGGTTTCAAATTCAACTATTTTACAATAGGCTGAATGGTCAAACAAGAATCATTATGAATGAAGCAGCAAAGGATACTTTATTGTCGAAGATTGCAAGGGAAACACAATTATTGTTTAAGGAGATAGGCTCTAACAATTATCAATGGCCTAATGAGAGGTCAATGGTAAAAGGTTAGCTTAGCTAGTATTCATAAAGTAGACATTGTTGCTTTACCCTCAACTTAAGTTGAAGCATTATCTAATCAGATTTAGCTTTAACCACTATAGATGCATCATTTAGTTAAGAGTCAGCCATGGTTGCCAACAACTTGCCAACTTATTAAATCTTGGGCTTTGAAATCATTGGAATTTTTCATATGGCAATACAAGGAATGCACTTCTACAGCTACCACTTTAACAACCTTTGGCAAAGAAGAAACATTCCATGGAAGACCTCATTGAGATCTTTATAGCTGAAACAAGAAATTGCTTCAACAAGGATAAAGATCATCTTGATAACATTGAAACTCATTGTTCCAATATGAATGCTACAATAAAGTCCTTGGAAGTATCAATTGGTCAATTGGCAAGCTCAATCAAGGGCCAATCATATGGTAAATTCCCAGGCGATATAGAGCCAAATCCAAAGGACCATTGTAAAGCCATTACTATTAAGAGTGGAAGGGAGTTGGAAGTTTTAAAGCCAAAGGAGAATGAAGTGAAGGAGAAAGAAGTTGAAGCAGAATCACAAAAGAGGTGTTGAAGCCACATGGAATCTCGATTTTTTAATAACCCTCCAATTATTGGTACACCCTTGCATTTCCTTAAATATTTCAGAAAAAGATATTAGATGCTTAATTTTCAAAGTTCTTGAAGATGTTTAAAAAGTTTCACATCAGCATTCCATTTGCAGATGCACTAAAACAAATGCTGAGTTATGCAAAATTCATAAAAAAAAATAATGTGTAAAAAGTAGTGTTTGGAAGGGTATGAAATAGTGAAGTTGATTGATGATGTAGTTTAATTCTCCAAAGATGGAAAAGAATTCGAACAGCTTCAACAATTGGTAATTCAAGCTTTGCGAGAGCTATATGTGATTTGAGGGCGAGCATTAATCTAATGCCTCTTCAGTTTTTCGAAAGTTGGACTTAGGAGAAGTCTCGAGTTGATGACTATTTCATTACAAATGGCAGATTGCTCACTCACTTATCCACGAGGTATCATTGAACATGTGCTAGTGAAGGTGGATAAGTTTATTTTTTTTGTGCACTTTATGGTGTTGGATATGGAGGAGGATCGAGAGGTTTCTATCATACTTGGAAGATCATTCTTAGCTACCGGTAAGGCATTGATTGACATGCATAAATGGAAAGCTTACTCTTTAAGCCAATGAAGAAGAGTAAAATTCAACATTTATAACACCTTAAAGTTTTCAAATGAGGTACATTCTAACAACCAAGTTGATTTAATTTCGAACTGTCTTAGAGATATGTTTTGTGATATGAAATTGAACGATCTTTAGAGCATTGTATTATGCAATCTCTAGCTAGCAAAAATGTGTTACATTCTTTAAAGGTTGATTATACTTTTGATGACGTGTGTGAGGAGTTGACAGATTACGTGTTTGCTTTGGAAGCCTTGCCAGCTGGTAATGTTAATTATGATAACACTTATGATCTTGAACTAAATAATTTTGAGATATATTCTAAAGGGATTGTAAAACCCCCAATTACTACTCATGATGGGCTTACTTTGAAAAAATTGCTGGAGCATTTACGGTGTACAGTTTGGGTGAAGACTCCGTCTTTCTAGTAATCATTTCAGCTTATTTGAGTCAATATAAAGAAGAAAAGTTGCTGAGCATATTGAAAAGACACAAATCTACATTGGGTTGGTTGATTACTAATATCAAAGGCATTGGCCCCACCACCTGCATGCATAAAATTTTAATAAGCAAGCATACAAGCTATCCTTTGAGCACTAGAAGAGGCTTAACCCGGCTATGAAAGAAGTTGTTTGTGTTAAGGTTTTGAATCTTTTTAATGCCGATATTATCTATGCCATATTAGAAAGTCAAGGATGAGCCTAATGCAAGTGGTGCCGAAGAAAGGTGGAATGACAAAAATGAGCTCAGTCCTTCAAGGATAGTCACGGGTTGGAGAGTATGTATTGACTATAGGAAGTTGAACAAAGCTACTTAAAAGGATAATTTTTCGCTACCATTCATTGACCAAATGCTTGATCGCCTTATTGGATTTGAGTAATACTATTTTGCATATAGGTATTCATGATAAATTAGATAGCTATAACAGTAGAATATAAGAACAATACCACTTTTACATGTCCTTATGGTACTTTGCTTTCCGTTATATGGTATTGGGTTATGTTGCACAATGGCATAGAGGACATTATGGAAGTGTTTATGGACGACTTTTCAATGTTTGGGACATTATTTAATCATTGCCTATACAACTTGTCTCTTGTGTTGGCATAGTATGAAGAAAAAAACTTGGTGCTGTATTGGGAAAAAATGTCATTTTATTGTAAAAGAAGGCATGTTCTTGGACATTAGGTGTGAAAAAAAGGGGCCTTAAAGTTCATAAAGTAAAGATAGATACCATTAAGAAGCTCCCTTCTCTAACCAGTGTAAAGGTATTTAGAGACGCCCTATTTATGTTTGACGAAGCTTGTGTGGCGACATTTGAAACTATCAAGGAGAAATAAGTTTCGACTCCAATCATGGTTGTTCTAGATTGGAATGAGCCATTTGAAATTATGTGCAATGTAAAAGACTACACAGTCTAGGATGTGTTGGGGCAAAGGGAGATAAGACGTTTCGGTCTATCTATTACTCTAGTTATACTTTAAATGAGCCGCAATAGAGCTACACTACTACAAATAAACAAGATGTTGGTAAGAGTGTTTGCATGTGATAAGTTTCCTTCATACATCATCGGGTCGAAGGTGATCGTATACATAAACCATGCTTTCACTAAATATTTATTTGCAAAGAAAGATACTAAGCCATGAATGATATGATGGGTCCTTTTATTGCAAGAGTTTAATTTAGTGATTCAAGATAACTGGGAAAGCGAGAATATAGTAGCATACCACCTTTCAAGGCTTTAGTTTGAAGAGGACAAGGGCAAAAGTCCTTATATCCAAGAAGTTTTCCCAAATAAGCATTTCCTCAGCATAGAAAGTAAGGTTCCTTGGTAAGCTAATTATGTGAACTTCTTGGCCAATAATGTGTTGCCATCAAACTTGTCAAGCTAGCAGGAAAAAAGTTTTTTGGTGATGCAAGGAATTATGTTTGGGATGATCCAATTTTGTTCAAGAAATACACTAATTGAGTTCTTAGAAGGTGTATCCCTGAAGAAGAAGTCTGAAATATTTTTATCACTGCTAGTTATCACCTTACGAAGAGCATTTTGGACCAAATAGAACAACCATAAAAGTTCTACAATCTAGTTTTTATTTGCCCATACATTTCCAGGATATTTATAAGTATGTGAAGACTTGTGACCCTTGTCAGCAGGGTGGAAATATTTCGAACCGTCATAAGTTGCCTTTGACTCACTTTAATGAAGGTCGAGCTATTTGATGTATGGGGCATTGATGTCATTGGGCCATTCCCTTCTTTATTTGGTTGTAAGTATATACGTTTGGCAGTTTATTATGTTTCCAAGTGGGTGGAGGCTATCGCCATCCCAACAAATGAAGCTAAAATTGTGGTGAAATTTCTACAGCAGAATATTTTCAATTGTTTTGGTACACAAAGGGCTATAATAAGTGATGAGGTGACTCATTTTTGCAACAAAGTGTTTAATGCTCTTTTTAGCAAGTATGGATTTAGGCACAAGGTAGCTCTTGCATATCACCCTAAACAAATGGCCAAGCGGAAATCTCTAGCCGGGAAATGTAGCGAATTCTTGATAAGACAGTTCAAATGAATAGGAAAGATTGGTTAGTGAAGCTTGATGATGCATTATAAGCATATAGAATATCGAGCATTTCAAAACCCCCAATAAAGTGTCTCCTTATCAATTGGTGTTTGGAAAAGTGTGTCACTTACTAATTGAGTTAGAACACTGAGCATATTCAGATATCAAGAAGTTGAACTTTGATTTAAAGGCTTTCAGTGAGCAAAGGCTTCTCCAATTCAATGAATTGAAGGAGGCAAAAAAAAAAAATGGCATGACAAAAGGCTTGTTCGAAGAGAGTTCAAAATGAGAGAGCAAGTTCTTCCATTTAATTCAAGATTGAGGCTTTTTTCAAAAAAGTTAAAGTCAAGATGGTCGGTCTGTTCAAAATTCATAGAGTGTTTCCATTCAGTGCTGTTGAACTTCAAAAAGATCATGGAATATTATTTCGTGTTAACAATCATCGACTTAAACATTACTTTGTTGGATAAGAGCATATTGCGCCAATAATGCCATTTCGAGAGGCTGATTAATCATATAAATGGCCAATCCCACTAGGGACAATAAACCAAGCACTTCTTCGAAAGCAACCCAAGTTTTCCTTCCTTTAATCTATATTTAGTTGAAATCTCATTTTGCTTTGAGTATGTTTATTATTTTTTTTAATTTTTGTGTTTGTGTGATTTTATTTACATGTGTGTAAATAATGAGTGGACGTTTGTAGATACAAATAGAGCTAAATTTTTGGCCAAGGGACCAAAACAGGAAGTAAGGATGCTAACCAGCTCATGCATAGACAGAAGAAGTGGCATGCACGTGCCCAAACATTAGCTGTACCAAAGGAGAAAAACTTGTGCATGTATGCTAAAGCATTAGCGCCCCTTCCCTTTCGTATGTACATCAACCCCTTTAGGCTGCAGTAGTGGTGCATGCGCACCACATGAGCGAAATCTATTCCCTTGTTTCATTATGCTACTTTTTGATTAAAAAAATAATATTATGTATATATATATGTGTGTGTGTGTGTTAAAAAAAAAAAAAGGAAGCAATTATTTTGTTTTCTTCTTTCCCCTTTCATCTTCATCTTCTCTTTGTTTAGTAAAGTAAAAGCATTAACTTCTTACACCCAAATTCTTCTTCTTTCTTTCACAATCAAAACCCCAATTTCTCAAATTCCTTCTGAAGATTTTTCCCTCATTCCAATTTAACTTCCGACATTTAATCTTCTCCCACCTTTTTCATCAATCTCCAAAACACACCACTTTAACTTCGTAAAAATCCTACTCAACTCTAGTTTATTGAAAAACAATTTGGAAGGATTTGAACTTGCTCCATCAACATTTGATGAAGTTCTTTGTGCCAATTAGAAACCTACAATTATTATTTTATTTGAAGTCATAATTGAAGTTGCATATTTATGGTTTATATTGGAACTTTGCTTTGCCATTATTATGAAGGATTTAGATTGTAAAATTGAAGTGGGGGTTTAGAATTGAAAGTAGTTAGGATTGAATTAGAGATTTGTTGGGCTTAAAAAGTTAGATTAATGTGCTGATTGAATAGTAAATGTAATGCCTACCATGTGCTCGATGAAATGTTTAAGAGACTTTCTTTGGAGAATTTGTTAGCTTGATCTTTAGGAAACACATTGGGAAAGTTTGTGAAGTGGGTGTTTTTGAGAGAAAACTAGTTTATTTTGCGAATTTGGAGAGTCTTTTAGAGTGACCACCAAGTGCTAAATTACTTGCCAAGGTAGAAACACTTAAGCATGATGGCACCTAAGAAGAAAAAAGGAAGTAGTTCTATGCCAGCTACATAATTTGATAGTTGAATATTTGTATCTTTAGAAGTAGAGCATAGATATTTAAGTTTTGTGGAGAATAATAAAAGTATAATTTTGGAGCGGATTTTGAAGTCAAATAAGGAGAGCCACTAGATAGTAAAATCTTGGAATTCATTCATGCTAGAAATTGGAGGAAATTTACTAGGAATTTATTCATTGTAATAACTGTTTGGGAATTCTATTCTAATGCATGGGTGGTAAGAGAGGATGAGAAAGTTTTTGTGAGGGAAAGATTGGTCTCATTCGCTCTCTAAGACATTGACTCAACTTATGATCTGATCTGGCTCTCATTCCATATGATGATGATCAATACAAGGAATTGATGAGAATGTAGAATGTCATGTTTTTCTCCCTTAATGTTTAGTCTTTTATGCTTATTGGTGCTTGAATGTACTCATTATTCTTATATTTTGATTTTAGGACGTAAATGGAGGAGTTAAGTGCAAAATGAAGCTAATTCGGCGATTTTGGACAGTTTTGACATCACTTTGTGATATGGGCATACTTCATCATCTAAGCTCCAGTTGAAATGATTCAAAATGCTATGGAACGTCAAGAAAAAGCTCTATGACCTTCATGCTTTAAGTTTTGATAGATACTGGCTGCATCAAGGTCGAAATTGGGCTTGAAGTTGCTACATCTGCATTGCTGACATTCAAGAATGTTCCTTAGCCTACAATTCTAATTCGTAGATTTAATGCAGTTTATTTTTGGAAGTTTCCAGATCTGATGCACGAAAATTATAGCTGAAATCACTACTTTCCTATTTTTATTAAGATTTTATTTTATTTTTAATATTTTCCTTAATTAGTTAAAATTGAATATTTTTATTTTAGGATAATATTTTTAAGAGATTTGGGAGGCTTCTAGGAGGGGAATTAACATGTATAAAAGAGAAGAAAAATCATCAAATAGGGGGACATCTCTCTCTCTTCTCTTTCAAGATTTTTTTTTTGGTGGTTTATTAGAGTTTCCTTGATTGTTTATAACTATAACTTAATCTTCTAATCAAGTTGATTTGCAGTATAATCAAGAAATAGAGAAAACTTTGCACAGGTTAAGGAGAGAAGCTCAAAGAAATTTTAAAGAGAACAATCTAACTCCTGATTTCTTATTTGCTAGCAATTCTAATTCAAAAGAGGAGGAAGTCATGGATGGAAATCGGACTTTGAAAGAGCTTGCGCGCTTGATTTGAATAAAAAACCATTATGCATAACATTCCTTACTTTAAATGCTACTACTACTTTTGAAGTAAAATTTGGACTGCTACATCTCTTGCCTACTTTTCATAGCATTGTAGGTAAAGATCCTCACAAGCATCTAAAGGAGCTTCATGTGGTATGCATGAGTATGAAACCCACAGGGGTAACTAAAGAGCAAATTAAATTAAGAGCTTTTCCATTTTCTTAGAAGGATTCAGCTAACGATTGGCTCTATTATCTACCCTTCGGGAGTATTACCACATGGAACAAGATGAAAAGGTTATTTTTGAAGATATATTTCCTAGCTTCAAGGGTGGCCAACATTCGAAAAGAAATTTGTGGTGTAAGGCAGCACAAAAGGAGAGTCTCTATGTGATTATTGGGAACGTTTCTAAGAAAGTATGTGCAAGTTGCCCTCATTATCAAATTAACGAGCAGTTACTTATCCAGTATCTTTATAAGGGCCTTTTACCCACTAATAGGAACATAGATTGATGTTGCTAGTGGAGGAGCTTTGGTGGATAAAACTCTCGTGGCCATGAGAAACTTGATTGCAAATATGGTGGCCAATTCTCAACAATTTGGCACCAAGCTTGACCCTCCATCAAAGCATGTTAATGAGGTAAATATTTCCTCCTTTGAACAATAAACTGCAAGTCTAATTTCCCTTGTTCATCAAAGAGTTGTAGGTAATATGCAAATGGCAAAGGTTTATGGGATTTGTTCAATAGAAGGACATTCAACCAATATGTGCCAAACTTTGCAGGTGGTTTTCCTGGACAATCGCAAAGGAAGTATTATCCCTATTTGGGCTCTCATAATCCTAGATGAAAGGATCACCTCAATCTTAGATATAGGAATCCACAAGCAAATCAGCTTGTTACTCAAAACTGCCCAAATTTCCATCAATATAAACAATTGTATCCCTCTAAATAACAACTAGGCCAAGCTTCTAATTCAGTTATATCTTTAAAACATGCTGTAAAGTCTCTTGCCACTAACACTTTGCAGTTTCAATAGGAGACGAAACAATTTCAACAAAAGGCTAGGGCCACTGTTCAAAGTTTGGACAATCAAATGGGTTAGATGGCAACCATAACTAGTCTACTACAGGTGCAGAGTTCAAGAAAATTACTATCTCAGACGGTTGTAAATCCAAGAGAAAATGCAAATGCAATTGTTTTGAGAAATGGTAAAAAGGTTAAGATTCAAATAAAAGCATCCTCTACATCATTGAAGCAAGAAAAGCAGAAAAATGTCGTTACAGGTAGGAACAATCCCAATGACGATGACAAACCTAAACGTAAGCTTTTAGCTCTTTTTGAGTATAAACCAGTACCTCTTTTTCCTCAGGCTTTACAGTATTTAAAAAAGATGAGCAAAATAAAGATTTTATATGAGACTTTTCTTATATGCGAGGTAAATATTCCACTTTTAGATGCAATTAAAAAAATACCTCATTATGCTAAATTCCTGAAAGAACTGTGTACAATTAAGAGGAAACATAAACTTAAAGAATGTGAGAAGTAAGAGTATGGGAGAATGTTTCTATAGTTATTCAAAGAAAACTCTTTGAAAAGTGTAAAGATCTAGGTATGTTCACTATCCTTTATATGATAGGTAACACTACATTTAAGAAGGTGATGTTAGATTTAGGATCTTTTATCAATGTTATGCCATATTCTATATATGTTTCTCTGAAAATTGGACCTTTGAATAAAACTGGTGTTGTGATTCAATTGAATGATCAATCTAATGCCTATCCTTAAGGTGTACTTGAGGATGTTCTTGTGCAAGTTACTGATTTGGTTTTCCTTGTTGATTTTTATGTGCTTACTATGAAGAATGGTGATCGAACTCCTCCTATTGTGTTAGGAAGACCATTCCTAAGGACATCCAAGACTAAGATAAATGTTCACAGTAGCACAGTTACCATGCAATTTGATGGTGAAATTGTTAAGTTTAATATTTATAATGCAATGAATTGTCTTGGTGATGATAATCTTGTTTATTCTATTGATGTGATTGATTCTTTAGCACAGGAAGTTTTTAAACATGAAGGAAAAGATGGAATGGAAGTTGCCATTAGTAACAGTCTTGATAAAGAGGATAAAGAGTTGGCCTTAAGTACTAATTTGCGGGAAACTATTATGGCATTGAATAATTTTCTAAAGTTGCAGCAGTCAGGTAATGTTCCTAATATTTATGCTACCAATTCCTAACAAGAGACCTTTACCCTCTATTTTGCAGGCCCTTATTCTAGATTTAAAGCCTTTCCCCAATTACATCAAGTATTTGTTTCTTGGAGACGGAGGAATGTTACCAGTGATTATCTGTAGTAAACTTAGTACACTATAAGAAGAAAAGCTTGTGTAGGTCCTTAACGAGCATAAGATAGCTATTGGTTTGACTATTGAGGATATTAAAGGAATTAGCCCATCTACATGCAAGCATTGCGTTTTGCTTAGAGGGAGAAAAACCTTCTCATCAACCACAAAGAATATTGAACCCACCTATGAAGGACATAGTAAAGAAGGAGATCATCAAACTTCTTGAAGTTAGATTGATTTATCCTATTTCGAATAGCAATTGGGTTAGTCCAGTAGAAGTGGTTCCTAAAAAGACTGGAATAACTGTTGTGAAAAATCAAAATGATGAATTAGTTCCTACACGTGTTTAGAATAGGTGGCAAGTTTGTATAATTTATAGAAAATTAAATGTTGTAAGTTGCAAGGACCACTTCCCTTCACCTTTTATTGATTAAATGCTTTAAAGATTAGTTGGTCATTCTTATTATTGTTTCCTTGATGGTTATTCAGGTCACTTTTAGATTGCAGTTGTTCCAAAGGATCAAGAAAAGACAACTTTTACATGCCAATTTGGGACTTTTGCATATCCTTGCATGCCCATTGGCCCTTGTAACGCCACAGCCACTTTTCAAAGGTGTATGGTTAGCATGTTTTCATATTATATTGAGCATATTATATGAGTATTTATGGAGGATTTCACAGTTTATGGAGACTCCTTTGATAATTGTTTGCATAACCTTACACTTGTTCTTCAAAGATGCATAAAAACTAACCTTGTGCTAAATTCTGAAAAATGTCATTTTATGGTTAACCAAGATATAGTTCTGGGCCATGTTATTTCATCTAAAGAAATTGAGGTAGATAAAGCTAAAGTTGATATTAATCAATTTTTACCTTATCCTCACTAATCTGCGAGAAGGTCAAATGAACAACCATTACTTAATACAGAAGTATTCAGAGTAGACTTAAAAGGTAAAAAGTTTCTCAAAGTGAAAAGACATATCTTTAGCATCTCAGGTTAGGTCACATCAATCTTAAATAGAATTAACAAACTCATAAAGGATGGTCCTTTAATGGAGTCAAACATTGGACTCTACCTATCTATGAATCCTTTTTAAAGGGCAAAATAACTAAAAGACCTTGCTTCTTAAAGGGCGAGAAGGTTAAAGAACCACTTGAACCTGTACATAGTAATGTCTGCGATCCATTATATGTACAAGTTAGAGATGATTATGAATATTTCATCAACTTTATTGATGATTATTCTAGATATTGCTACGTATACCTAATGCAAGGAAAATCTGAAACTTTTGGAAAATTTAAGGAATTGTTAATAGAAGTTGAAAAGCAATTAGGTAAATCACTTAAAATTCTTGATCAGATCGAGGAGGTGAATACCTTGGCTTAGAGTTCAAGGATTATTTGCTGGAGCATGGCATTCTATCTCAACTTACAACACCTCAAACACCACAGTAGAATGGTATTGTAGAAAGAAGAAACAAAACCCTACTTGATATAGTTAGATCTATGATGAGCTACTATTCATTGCCACTTTTGTTTTGGGAATATGCACTAAAAATCGTGATATACATTATGAATGAAATACTTTCCAAGTCTATCCATCATACGCCTCTAGAGTTGTGGAATGGTCGTAAACCTAGTTTAAGAAATTTATTTTATATGGAGGTGCCCAACACATGTGCTGAAAGGAAAGACTAGAAAGTTGGAACTGCGAACAGAAGTGTATCTGTTTGTAGGCTACCTTAAAGGCATTAAAAGAGATTTGTTCTACAGTGCTTAAGAGAAAAAGGTGCTTATATAGACAAATGTCACTTTTCTCAAGATTGACTACATGATAAACTTTAAACTTCTAGTAAGGTTGTATTGGAGGAGTTACTCTCTGATTAGATCATACCATCATCATTAATAGTCAGTGAACGATGAAATCAAGAGTCCATTGTTCTTAATCAAAACATCACGGTGCCTCAACACAATGGAAGGGTTGTGAGACTACTTGCCAGCTACAGAGAAAATGGACAAAAGCACAAGTTGTTATATTCGATACAAACCAAGATGATCCATTAACATACAAGCATGCAATGAAGGATTTTGATAAGGAAAAATGACAAGAGGTCATGAACCAAGAGTCCATGTACTTCAATTCAATCTGAAAACTTGTAGATCCACCTGAAGATGTCAGGCCCATTAGGTGTAAATGAATTTTTAAGAGAAAAATGGGTGTGGATAGGAAAATGGAGACTTTTAAAGTAAGATTGATGGCAAAAGGTTATACCCAAAAGGAGTGAGTCAACTATAAAGAGACTTTCTGGCTAGTGGCCATGCTTAAATCTATCCATATTCTCTTATTTATTACAACATGTCTCAATTATAAAATATGGCAAATGGATGTCAAGAGAGCTTTTTTGAATGGCTATCTTGATGAGAGCATTATGTAATGCAACTAAAAGGGTTTATGGTAGAAGGCCAACAGTAGATAGTCTGCAAGCTACATAAGTTTATTTATAAACTCAAGCAAGCTTTAAGATATTGGAACTTGAGATTTGGTGAGACGATCAAATCGTATGGTTTCGAGCAGAATATTGATGAGCCTTATGTATACAAGTACATCAAAGAAAAGAATGTGGTTTTCCTGGTACTTTATGTAAGTGATATTCTACTCACTTGGAATGATGTTGATACATTATCTAACATAAAGAAATGGCTAGCCAAGTAATGCCAAATGAAAGATTTGGGAGAAGTGAGTTATGTCTTTGGGATCCAGATTATTCGGAATCACAAGAACAAACTCGTGGCACTTTCTAAGGCATCATATATTGATAAGATGCTTATGCAATTGTCGATGCAAAATTCTAAAAAAGGTCATTTACCTACTCAACATAGAGTTATCCTTTCCGAGGAGCAAGGTCCTAAGACACCTCAAAAGGAAGAGGATACGAGAAAGGTTTCTTATGCATTAATAGTAGGCAGCCTCATGTATGCCATGTTGTGTAGGAGGCCTGACGTTTCCTATGCAATGGGAATACTCAGTCGTTTCCAATCCAACTAGAGATTGGGTCATCCGATTACAGTAAAGCATATTCTCAAGTATCTTAGAAGAACGAGAAACTATATGCTTGTTTATTCAGGTGGACACCTAAAACCTATTGGTTACATTAACTCTAATTTTCAATCAAATAAAGACACTCGAAAGTCGATGTCTAGGTCAATATTCATTTTTGGTGATAAAGCTACAGTCCACAAAAGTGTAAAACAATCTAGTACTACTGATTCAACCATGAAGCTTGAATATATAGCAGTTTGTGAAGTAGCTAAGGAAGCAGTATGGCTCAAGAAGTTCTTTACTAATCTGGAAATAGTTCTAGATATGAATAAACCATCAACCCTATATTGTGACAACAATAGGACAGTGGCAAATTCGAAAGAACCAATAAGTCACAAGAAAGGAAGTATATAGATAGAAAGTATCACCTGATCAGAAAGATCGTGTATCGATGTGACGTGAGAGTTATGAAGATAGCGTCTGAACATAACCTTATGGACCCATTTACTAAGCGTTACCAACCAAAACATTTGAGGGTAACTTAAAAGGCATGGGATTGAGAGAAATATCTTGCCTGCTTTAGGGCAAATGCGAGATTGTTAGGGATAATGCTCTAAAAGCGTGTAATTTCTACACCTTTCCAAATAAATAAAATTGGCATTTCGTTATATTTATTTATATTTATATTTAATATCAGAAAATCCTAATTTATTTATATAACTATAATCTTAATATATATAAGAGAATTAAAATTATGGATAATAAATTGAAATAATCCATAATAAATTAATTAAAATTAACTTTTTTAATTAAATATTACTAGTGCGGTCTATTAACATTAAAAATGTGATAGTTTTATCCAGATGATTAATGTAGTGACATTTTCGTATAGGCATTTTATATAATATGATTATGTAGGACTGAATTAGATATAATTTGAATTCTCATATAAATTTCGTTATTAAGTGAGAATTTAAACAATATTTATAGATGATCATGTGCAAATCAATCTTAATTTTGAGTAGTCATAAACTCTTGTTTGTGTTATTGAGTTTTTTGAGTTATTTGTTCAGATTTATTCTAAGAGGAAGCTGAACACTTCTGTCTTGGAGATTTAATGGGATAAATAGGTGAGAATGTGAAATATAGAATGTGATGTCAAAACTGTCCAAAATCCTGCAATTAGCTTCATTTTGCACCTAATGTCTTCATTTGCATCCTAAATCAAAATATGAGAATAATGAGTACATTTAAGAACTAAATAAGCATAAAGAACTAAAAAATTAAGGGAGAAAAATATGGCATTCTGCATTCTTATCAAATTCCCCCACACTTAACTTTTGTTGGTCTTCGGGCAAAACTCAAATTCACTTTCCCAAAGATAGTAAGGTTGCAATGCCATCAACAAAGAACAACCAAACTCTTCAAAACTCATAGCACACCAAGAACAAACATTCTTCAACAACTTACAATTACTTAGCAAGCATTTTCACTTGAAGATGGAATAAACTAAATAAGTAGACCCTCACGGAAATAAACACTCGACTCTCATGTGTTTGTAGAGTAAGTTTTGCACTCAAATTGATTCCTTTAGAAATGATCTACCATAAGCTTGCATCTCTTCTCATTCTCTACCACCGAGATCACAAGCATAACACGAATCATGAGGACTTTTCAAGGGTTGTAACAGGGTTTAGGATCAAGGTGGGAAATATTTGGGAATATGGCTCAAAAGCCGTTAAAACTAGTGGAGTAAAAATGAATCAACTCAAGCTCAAATGTACAAGACATGTACAACCAATCACTCCATTCAGCAACTTCTTCAATTTGGCTGCAAAGCATTTAAACCATGAGAAAATCTTGCATTGAAAAGGAGACCAATCAAAGGAACGCTTTTCGTTCTTGCAGGAAACAATGCTTTGCAAAGCTAGCTTCCACCTTGGTATATGTCATGTATAATCAGACCCTTTTCTTAGAATTTTAGGAGGAATTATGAACATG
The DNA here is from genome assembly GCA_022749755.1 of Azadirachta indica. Lineage (NCBI taxonomy): Eukaryota > Viridiplantae > Streptophyta > Magnoliopsida > Sapindales > Meliaceae > Azadirachta > Azadirachta indica. The sequence goes on along the minus strand of CM040447.1, from coordinate 8,491,452 downwards.
GATAGTTTGTAACATCAAAAGCAATTTTCTCCATACCCTTTTCTTTTTTTTTTTTAACAATAAAATTCACAAATTGAGAATGAAACCATGTTTCATTTCACTAGTAATAGCCATCCCACAAAATCTAGACAACCTTACATTTATTTCTTGCACACCCATATATGTCATAATGATGAACAACGCTCCATTAGCTCTACGGCTTGGATGAAGATATTATTTTTCAGGTTTAAAGTTTGTAATGTGAGCTCTCAAAGACAAAAGCCAATAAAGCTCAAAGGGGTTCAGCAAAGGAAAAAAACAATAATTACAAGGTAGGCTATTTGGCTTAAGCAGATTAAAACAAAAAGGGGCCTCAGTCATAATTGTGCATGCATGTGTCGATATGACCTCAAAGAGAATCAAGGCAAGTTCTAGAGAAACAAATCCGTGGAAGAATATCTCACATCAAAGAAAATAATGAAACTATTATGGATGTGTCAGTCTAAATGGTCAAAATCTCACGAGCTTTTTGTCTACTGAATTCAGTCACTACCATTCTCAAGGAAAATAACTAGACTAACTAATTCTAAGCTGGAAGATTACTTATTCAATCATGCTATGAATTTTTTCAAGCTTAAATCATCTTACTCATGACATACACAACCAAAATTCTTCAAAAACAAAGAGCAACAACTCTCTTTTTTTTTTAAAAAAAAAAGAATTAAAACACAACCCAAATCCCCTCCTCCACAGTTAAATCTTACATTGTCCCCAATGCAAGGTGAAATGCAAGGAAAAAGCAAAAATAACCAAAATATAAATGCGGAAATGAGAAGAAAAAGAAAAAGGAACTCCCTTTGGGTTGCCTCCTAAGTAGCGCTTTTGTTTATTATCGTTAGCTCGACTTAATGCTCCCTTTATCAATCAGTATAAGTCGGATCTTCAAGGTCCAATTGTGCCACATTCTCTACTTATACACCTTAATAGAAAGGCTTAAGTCTATGGCCATTCACCTTGAACACTTTGAAAGTTGCTAAACTTCGAATTTCAACTGCACCATTAGGAAAAACATTAGTGACAACAAAAGGTCCAATCCAACGAGAACACAACTTACTTGGAAACAAACGAAGGTGTGAATAGTAGAGAAGGACTTTTTGACCAACTTTAAATTCCTTCCTAGAGATCATCTTGTCATGAAAAGCCTTCGTCTTTTCCTTGCAAATCCTTGCACTCTCATAGGCATCATTTCGAATTTCCTCTAACTCTTGTAGTTGCAACTTTTTGTGTTCTACACTATCAACCATTTTTATGTTGAAACACTTGATTACCCAATAAGCCTTGTGTTCTAACTCAATTGGAAGGTGGCATGGTTTCCCAAACACTAACCGATAAGGTGACATACCAATGGGCATCTTATATGCAGTTCTATACACCCACAAGGCATCATCCGAGCACAAACTCCAATCTTTTCTACTTGGATTAACGGTCTTTTCAAGGATGGACTTGATCTCTCAATTGGACACTTTTGCTTATCTACTAGTTTGCGGATGATAGGCAGTTGACACCTTGTGAGTCATATGGTATTTTCTCAGCAAAGCCTCCACAGTTCATTGTAGAAGTGAGTGCCTCGATCACTTATTAGAGAATATGTTAGACTTGATAAAATCTTTAACAACTTTAGAATCATTAGTCCTGGTAGCTTTGGCTTCTACCCATTTTGAGACATAATCAACAACAAGCAAAATATAAAATAGCTCAAAGATATAGGAAACGGTCCCCTTAAATCAATGCCCCAAACATCAAATATTTCAAAAAATAGTATGGGGGTTTATGGCATCTCATTCTTTTGAGATATATTACCCATCTTTTCGCAGTGATCGCATGACCTATAAAAAGAGTATGAATCTCGAAATAAAGACGGCCAATAAAAACCACATTCTAGCACTTTTCTTGCTGTCCTCTTAGCTCCAAAGTGACCTCTACAAGCATAAGAATGGCAAAAGGTAAGAATAGCAATAATTTTATTTTCAGGAACGCATCTTCTTATCACTTGATCTGCACAATGCTTCCATAAGTATGGGTCATCCCACACATAGTATTTGGCATCACTCTTGATCTTATCTCTTTGAGCCTTGGATAAACCAGGAGGTAACATATTAGTAACCAAATAATTTACAATAGTTGCATACTAAGGTAATGTCATGCTTACGGAGAACAATTGCTCGTTAGGGAATGTTTCCTGCAGAAGAAATTCATCCTCCACATAAACTAAACGACTCAAATAATCTGCAATGCAATTTTTTATCCCTTTTCTATCTTTGATCTCCAAGTCAAATTCGCTCAAGAGAAGTATCCATCTTATTAATCTTGGTTTTGCCTCTTTCTTTGTTATCAAATAACGAAGAGCTGCATGATCAGAGTAAACAATGACTTTAGTACCAAGCAAGTAAGATCGAAACTTTTCTAAAGCAAAACAACAGCTAAAAGTTCTTTCCACTAGTAGAATAATTTCTCTGGGCATCATTCAAAGTCCTTGAAGCATAATAAATGGCATGAGATGCTTGTCTAATTCTTTGACCCAAAATAGCGCCTACTGCATAATCACTTGCATTGCACATTATTTCGAAAGAAACGTTCCAGTCAGGGGGCTAGATAACTGGGGTAGAAGTTAACAGTTCCTTTAGCTTATCAAATGCCTTTTAACACACCTCATTGAATTCAAAAGTCACATCCTTTTGTAGCAACTTACATAGGGGTAATGCTTTTTTGAAGAGAAGTCCTTGATGAATCTTCGGTAAAAACCTGTATGTCCAAGAAAAGAACAAACTTCCCCCACACTAGTGGGGTAAGGTAAAGATTGAATAATATCAACTTTACCTTTATCTACCTCAATTCCCTTAGATGAAACAACATGGCCTAGAACTATACCTTGTTCAACCATAAAATGACATTTTTCAAAATTTAGCTCAAGGTTAGTTTCTATGCATCTTTGAAGAATAAGTGTAAGGTTATGCAAACAATTATCAAAAGAGTCTCCATAAACTGTGAAATCATCCATCTTCTATAATATGCTCAATATAATATGAAAACATGCTAACCAAAGGGCATTGCAAAGGCCAAAGGGCATACGACGATATGCAAAAGTCCAAAATGGGCACGTAAAAGTCGTCTTTTCTTGATCCTCTAGAGCAGTTACAATCTGAAAATAACCTTAATAACCATGAAGGAAACAATAGTAAGAATGACCAGCCAACCTTTCAAGCCTTTGATCAATAAAAGGTAAAAGGAAGTAGTACTTGTGGGTTATAGCATTTAATTTTTTATAATCTATACAAACCCACCACCCATTCTGAACATGGGTAGGAACTAATTCATCATTTTGATTTT